>JAQQZY010000023.1:31854435-31872381 GCA_030068375.1 Ostorhinchus rueppellii
ATAAAATAAACCGCTATTACAATGACTACCGCAGTACTGTTGATTGTATTTGCACAGTGGCTTCTCATTTGTTTGTAAATCCGCGCCCTAACCCCCCCCCCCCGAAAAAAAGGAGCCCCTGAAAATCTCGGCTAGGATGCTGACACGTTACAAAAATAAAAGTCTGGGTGAATGCCGGAAATGAAAAAATGCGGGAACAGGTTGGATGAAACGAATGCGGACTTATTCTTGGAGCGTCCAGTAAAAGGACACGCTAACAAAATGATATAAAATACATTTTAAACAAAAGTTTTGAGAGGAAATACTTCCTGTGATTGTTTTGTTTTTGTAGTTTATTCTTTGTGTCCCTAGCGACCCCACTCAGTATTCTGTAGGTGTTATGTCGGTACAATTAAGGTAAAGCAAAGATGACAAAACATTTGAATCAATTGTCTGTTTGTTGTCTCTGAGTGCCTGCGTACCTGTGCCTGTGTCATATTTCGGCAATGACTTTAATGACGATAGTGACAATTGATTTTAGACCACTCTGTGAGTCCCTAAAACTCCTAAATGCACCAGTTTAGATACACAAGCAGGTGGACTAAAAACTACATATAGAAGTGAAAGTTTTCATCTGAAAACGCTCTCAAATGTCAGCTGTTCTGAAAGCTTTGCAGAAGTGAAAAGGCTTTGAAGAAACTGTGACAAAGAGCGATGGTGTTACAGCCATAAAAGCTAGAAAACCTGCATAGAGTATAGGGCCACAACAATGTCTGTCCCCTGGGTTAACAATTCTTTGAGAAAATAAGCAGGGCTGCAGGGCAGGAAAAACAGGTCAATATCACAGTGTTTTTCAGGAAGGAATATTGCTGTATGTGTGTTTGAATAACATCCTGAGGGGAATTATTGATCAACACTACAGCATGAAAGAGAAAGGTCCCTCAATGGCTTCAAATTGTTCCTAAATTGCTGTCAAATGAATGCCACTCAGATTAGGTTAACAGCATTTTGAGAGAGGAAGAGAAAGTGCGAGGCGAAACTGTTTGTACTTGCAAATAAGTTTAAGTGTGTGTTTTTAATGTGCAAAAAAAGTTCGAGTACTTAGCCTATTAAATTGTATCAAATAGCATATTCTCCTTTAAAAAACTTCTGGCATTTATTGTATGGCTCCTATAAATCTGATCATAGCAAATACTGGGAAAAGCTTCTCTTTAATCCACTGCCAAATGCAAAGAAATGTAGTCCTCACTCATTAACTGCATTTTGTTACTATTATAGTGAGATGTTTGGCTTAATTTGTATGTTTTTCATGAATAATGTGACTCAGTTTTTTTTTTTTTTACCACAGATAAGATCAGTGACAACAGCAGTTCCATCTCATCTCTTTCCCACAGAAGAAAATAACAATGTGCAACGAATGCTGGAGTGATGACACGAATTGCAATTTAAAAGAAGCTTTGCCCCTGACTGGAGAAAGCAGAGGAAAATTAAATCCTGTAACTCAGGGGTCTTTTCAGTGCAGGACCCAAATTAGAAATTTAGTCTCTCATCCTAGGATACAGACTCATTAATATTTATTGGTACTTTTACATTGTAGGAACACACTAAAAGTAGAGCCATGACCCATTTTGGCTTTGATCCCTAGTTAAAGAATACATATTATGCTTTATTTCCGAGGTTGTAGCCCGGATGAAATATAGCACATAAACTAAAAAATATAGCATTTCAGTGGCATTAAATCGTTTTGAGCGGACATGACGGGAGATACAAATAGAATATGAAAGAGTGAGATGTGCAGCGGGACAGCAAAACATAAACAGAGAGGAAGAAGAAGACTGGCCAGAAGGGGAATCAACTCCCCTGTCCGTTTCCATATGTTACTAACGTGATGTTCCATGACATTCATCGTGACTCAAACACCTGCCAGCCACAGGTTCTAGCACCGTTCCCCTGCACGTCCATCTGGAGTGTTACTGCCAGTGGTGGCTGGAAAACAGGAAGTAAAATGAAGACTTTCATATATTATAAGAATAATACGCAAAGGTTGAGCCTTTTTTTTTTTTTACTTTGACAAGTCAAAGACATCGTTACCGCTGTCATATTGGGAGCTATGTGGTTGTTATGAAGCGTACAAGGTATTATTTTTCAAATGAGGTTTAATGCCATTTTTATTCTTCCCTGTTTGGCTTCACTCTAAGCAGCTCCCTGACTGTTAAAGATAGATTAGCAGGCAAGACAAGGAGAGGAATAACAGAGGAAACACAAGAAGAAAGAGAAAAGCCATTTTGTCCCTGTCGCCCTATTAATTTGAGCAGAACTAGGAAATGCCAGTAGGATTAAATGTGTTACTCCCACAGCTTTTTTCCCCCCCTTCTTATTCTTCCTTTCTCTCTGAGTTCAAATTAAAGGATGGGGAGGGGGGTTGGGTGGGGCAGCAGGAGGGTTGGAAAAAGAGAAGAAAGGTGTTAATTGCTTGCCAATCGATAATTCTATAATTACTTTGTGACAAATGGCTGGCTTGCGGTGCTAGAGTAGGTTCAGAGGAGGGTAGGGGGAAGAGGGTGGTCAGTGGGTGGGGATGTTAAAAGGGATTGGCCATGATCAGGAACGGAAATATTTGCTTTTGTGCCTACATGCCTGGCTGCTCCAGGGATTTGTGACAGGGAATTTATGTCAGGTTTAAACGTGAAGCCGAGCCTCCCCGGGGAGGATGTTGCTGGAAACATATACCCACATGTGCATAATGACACTCGCATCACATAGTAGCTTTCTGCTCTTTCCTTTTCTATGTGATATTTTGTCTGAGGTTAAAGGAGTTAAAATTCACTTTCTTCCACACTACACGAGACAATAGCCGTGCATAGAATGAAAGCATATTAAAGATGGGCTGCCAGATTATCATTTTTGCACCATTAAATTGTCAGACCCCTTCAAGAGAAAAGCAGCAGTAAAAGGAAACCTAGAGCGAGTGGTTTGAATTTGTCTAGAAGACTTTGAGTCTACTACTGCCTGTCACAGTTCACTATCCTCCAATCACAGTTTCATTATGCCAGCCAAGCGTGAAGTGATGGGAGCCTCTTCTTGCCGTAGGGGTAGCTTTAGGCACACAGCAGGTGGGCTATCTGGAGACCTGTACAGGTCAGGGCACCATGACACCTGGCGCCCCCTAGCTGCTATGTCTGGGCGGGGTAGGGTCAGAAGGGCCAACGGGAGATTGATGGCCCACCTTCACTCATGTCAAATCACCTGTCAGCACGCCCCTGGCACTGAATCCATTTTGTTCCAAGCCACCATTAACCTTGGACCACTTGGATTCATTCCCCCTCTCCATGGACCAGGCCTTTGCAACCTTTGTCTACTCCAGCTGCCAAACTAGTTAGTGAGCTCAACTTTTATCCTGTTCACTGAGTGTCCATCAGCATGGCAGAATGTTAAACAGTAAACAAGGAATCGGTTGGTGCTAAATTGTGCCACTTAATCTTCATCAAGTCCGGCGGGTATGCACAAGCTAAGACAGCATGGGATTATTGAGCAACTTAAACATAACAAATAGCATCATGTGTTGTCACCATTGATCCCTTGTACTGTATCCGATGAGCCTTTGAAAAACCCTTTGATTGTGTAAATGATGAAATCTGTATCAAGGTTATTCTCCCAAAAAAAAAAAAATACAAAAAAAAAAAATCCATCTGCTATTGTAGTTTTGGATAAAAGTGTTATCATTGTTACACCCTGTTGTGCAAGGCCATATCATGCAGGATTTGATATTGTATGTATGATCCATCTCTATATATGAAGCATGGTTATGAGCAGATGTTTGATCATTTCACAGACCTATAAAAGGGCGATTGGGCTGCCAGTGGCCGCTGTAATATTGATTGATGGTGGGCAGGTGGGGGCCACAGTGCTGCCCTCAGACAGACTCTGTTTATTTATACAGTCTGCCGTCTGCCCACCTTACCCACCACAGGGCTACATTCGCTGAATTTACAGTCGTCAGGAGGGAAAAAATATGCTAATGATGCTGTGCGGCCCTGAGGAGAAACAAAACATTTTCAATCCAAACTTTCCAGAGTTGTATCAGTTATATCGGGCTGAATCTCGCTCCATTCAACCAGCAGTGGCGTACAGTATCTCAGCTCTCCACAGTGCTGAGTAGCAGTCCATTATTTGCTACTCTGTCCCCTGGGGCATGCATAAATTGGATCCAATAATGAGAGGCAGTAATGATTGTCTTTGCATATTTGGTCTTGATTTTCAATTATATATCGCCGATATTATTGTTCTGGATGCTGTGTGTTGTGGTATTAAATTGAACTTCTCCGTGGGAATGGACGTGGTGTGTTACTGAACATGCAAAGAAAGCATTGTTTTCAGACAAGGTTTTATTGTGATCCACTGTCCTTCCTTTTTTTGTTTTGTTTTTTTTTACTTTTGTTGACGCCTGTTCTTACTGGATGTTCGATTTTATAGGATATATGATTTTATTGAATGTTTTACCACAGAGGATGTGTTATTTTATTTATTGCTATGCACTTTATCTTGTGGTGCTGTTGTGGGTAAGCTCCACCCACTTTCTTTGTACTATTATTTGTTATGATCTCCAAGGTGCCGTTATGACTTATCTTGCTTTTCTTCATCTGTGAGTAAATACAGCTGAAAATCTTGATAACAAAAAAAAAAAAAGCCTAAGTCCCACCACGACAAGTTAAGGCATATTCGACTGCGGTGACAGACACAGAAAAATGAGAAGGCAGGAAATAACCCTCTCCACGCCATTAAGGATGCTGAATAGTGAAGTCCTTGTTTCAGTCCAATTTTCTGAGCTTTGAAGGAGTCAATGGTTGGATGTGGGCTGCCTCACAGAGCGTGTCTTCTGTTCCACTGAGCACACAATAGCTTAGGGATCAGCCTGTGTCCCTGACAGGAATGTGTGCCATTGAGTGTTGGCCTGTCCACTGAACAGAGCTGCGAGCCTCAGATCAGTGGCATTGGCTAGCCTACGGGTTGTTCTTTATGGCTGTGTCGCTGAGTGGCTGGCTCTCCGCTGTGCACACGGCAGCCCTCCAGATGGATGCTGGGACAGCGGAGGCCACAGGGCTGAAAATCCCATCAAGCAGCAGTTCCAGGCCCTTGCACTGAGAAGATGAAGCGCACCGGCACGCCAGGGGACACGGGCCAAACCCTTATGCACCTTCATCACCCCCCAAACCCCAATCCCTTCGTGCCCCTCTTTCCTTCCTCTCTTCCTCCTGCGCTTCCCCTTTTCTTCCTTTTACAGGAGAAGACTGCAAGCCCAACCAGCCAGAATATGGAGTGTGGCCCTCGGGGGTCTGTGGCCCTCGCTTGTTAAATAAAGGAGCTGACTGGCTTGATTGATAGACCCTCACCAGTTCCTGCACCTCACATGTTTCCCGGTTCACTGCCTTATATATGAATCCTTTGTTGGCCAGGCCTGCGTTAGCGTTTGTTAAATGCAATGTTTGATGGATGGCACCAATTTTCCTCCAAAACCCAGATGAGCCACCTAAGCACCTTTCTCCCTCCCCTGGTTTCTCCCCAGGTAAACCCCATGAGCATGAAGGGACAAGAGTGTTCTAAAATGGTATCAATCAAACAACCTTGTGTACGGCTGCAGCAGCAACGCAATGTTTCAATTATGCATCTGTTCCTGAGAGGCTGACATTTCGTTCAACCTCTTACCTTCACCGAGTCACAGAGGAAGTGCCCTGCCTGTTATCTTCTTAAGTTGTGCCCAAAGTCTCTAATTTTACTTTGTGTGTGTGTGTGTGTGTGTGTGTGTGTGTGTGCCTATACCTTGCAATTTACTGAAGTCTTTTCCATGTTTTCCACCTGCTATTTGCATAAACTAAAGGTTAAAAAGACCTTACTTGTCATGACAATACCAAAAAGATGACAGGAAAAGGATGTACCAATATCAGAGTAAAGTTTGAGAGAATTTTCATTCAAGAAAAGGAGGTAATTGCTTGTAATAGTGCATATAAAGCAAATGTATGAGTAGACTGTGATACTGCACTATCAGGACATCATTTAGTGGAGAGTCCTAAAGTTAACAAATGCTGCTACTAGCCAACACTTACTGTGTCTGTCCCTGTAATGCCAGAGGCATGCTCTGAAATCCACAAAGGCTGTAGAGGAGTGTCAGCCTGATGCAGTGCAGCGAACAGACAGGTGAAAAAGATAAACAGATGCGAGACCAGTCTCTAGGGTGTTGGGTTCATTTGTTACCTAGCGAGGACAGACATATTCCTGTCAGACAAGCCGCGGCAGCACCAGATGCGAGGTCATTCTAGTTACAGAGTGAAAATCTTGGGTTAAGGACAAATATTCTCACTTCACACAAGATGGCCATGGGGTTTTATTTCCCCCGTGGTCATCTATAATAAATGCCAGTCCACACTTAGCTCCAAGAACCAAAAAGCATATTTTTTATGTCTAAAATTGAGGCTTATTTATCATTGTTAGTCTCTCTCTCTCAGCTTTGTTATTGTGATCTTGTGATGATTCAGTAGGTTCTGTATTTTTAATGATCATCAATAATTTTCACAATAGGCACATTTTCTTGGAGGACAGAACTTTTCTCTATTTCAGTCCAACATAGGGCTTTTGTTTTTTGTTTATTCGCCTGCTCATTTGCACAAAACAAAATAAATCCTCATCATCGCCATGTGGATTCCATATATTGTCATTATATGAGACACTAACAGATGCATATGCATTAATTAAGTAATTTATTTTCCTTTATATTCTTTTAAATAATCATTATTCTGAGAACTGGCAGATATTCATAACATAAAAAGACATTAAAAACATGAACCTGGGACTTTTAGAGTTGGCTGTGAGCTTAAGGTTGTTGTTCAGGGCACCACTGTTTTTCCTGATAATATATTTGCTTTACTGGTGAGGACAGAGAGCAGACAGGCTCATGGAAGGAGGATATGGGAAGGTACTTGAGACACACTGGCTCCTTACCAGAACAACTGGCATCTCTACTCTGCAGATGGACACACAGGTGGGCTCACAGGTGGAGAAGGAAGGGGGAAGTGCTCTGCCAATTCTGTGTCCTACTCAGTGTGTGTGTGTGTGTGGCTGTGTGTGGGTGTGTGTGTGTTTGCACATCTGGACCACGGTCCATTGATGTCAGCCACAGAGTTCATCAATGAAGTTAGACTGCACCCTCCTGGCCAGCTGCAGCACAGCATGTACAAAACAGCCACAGATTTAATCATTTAATTAAATTATTTATTTCCCACAATTAAGTATACTGTTAAATCCCACTCGCATCTTCACTTTTATTGCCTAACATCAGTTAAACGTCTTTTTCAAATATACAAATTGATTTAAAGAAGGGATCATTGTGAAATACACTGAGTTGAGAGAATGCAATTGTTTTGGCAAGTAGTAATTCTAACAACAAAAGGGATCAAAGTTCTTTTTCACTCTTTTTCCATTTCTCTTTAAAGCTCCTACATAAATTCTTTTCCAGTCTATAAAAAAAAAATGGGCAGAGCCAAACAATATGATTACAGAAAGCAAACCAACAAATAATATTGATCGCTGCAACACGCAGACAGCTAATCAATGAATGTATGTCCTCCCCGCACAGACTGCGAGTCAAGATCAATTTTGAGGAAAGATGAGGCTTTGGCAAATAAAGTGAACTCGTTCTGAAGCATATCCCGCTGTTGTGAAATGGAATAAATTCCCCAAATATATGAAAGATTGACCGCTGCTGTAGGAAACGACCCAAGCAGGCTATTTGAACTCCTTTTGAAAGAACAAACATGGCTAATGCTCTAATTCTAATAAATATTGCCGTCTTTATCACATAGTAACTTTCTTTTTAGTCTTGGTGTCTTCTCATATACTTTATACCTCCTGCTCTCTGCCCCCAACATTATGAACCACCAGATGATTTATTGATCTGAACACAGCCTCCAAACAGCCTGCACAATTGTTTCATCACCTTGTCATTATTGGTCCATGATAAGCGGGGCAGCAGAAAGTTGGAAAAGTCCCTCAAGGGTTATCTTTCAAAACTGAATTGATAGGGACATTAGTTTTCATACATTGTAGCCCTGTGAGAGGTTACAAGTTGTTATTAGCTTATTGATTGCATGGTCAGCATACTGACCTGCATTTCACGTCCATATTTTTCTTGTCATTTTATGTTTGCTTCTTTGTGTGTTTGGTTCACAGTTGTGTGCAAAAGTCACATACATCTAGTACACAGCAGCCACCTTTCAATGTGTATTTCCACCCTGTGTTAAAAAAGTAGAGGTTTTCCTGTTGTATTAAAATTTGCACTGTTTCTTTTTGTCCATGTTTGATTCTGGGGGTGTGATTTACATTCAACCATCCTCATCCTCATCTTCATCTTCATCCATGTAAAACTGGATTCTGCATGTTGTGCTGCAGTATGTAATAAATAATAGCTCATGCACCTGCTGCCAAATCTGTAAGAGGGTTTTCTATAAATGCCAGAGAGAGAGAGAAAAAAAGCATTGTTAGCTAATCTACACACTCATCTCTCCATGCTCGTATCTTCTCACACCAATAACTAGGCCTGCAACTTCAATTCCTCTGAATATTTCCAGTCAAAGCCTTTTAAGGTATTTGATGAAGTTCATTGCTGCTTTATATAACCTCTGTAGACAGATATGAGCTGTGGATACCAGGGGTTTGGCCTGTGCTTCTTCAATTTATTCTCATACTTCAAGTTTTGTTTTTTTGTTTTTAATCTTTCTTATGCTTCTTTTTGCATATCAAGAGTATTTTGAGTTAAAGGGTTTTTTTTTTTTTTTATCTGTTTTTCATTGCTATCTTGTCTCAGAGTTATGTTACAAAAAGACAAACATGCAAGAGTTCAACTTGTTTTTCTTTAATCCATTCAAATTTAATCACATATACTTCCTGGATTGAATTCTTTCTTTAAGTCACATGTAAATGTTGCGTCAGTTCAGTGACTGTAACTTAGGGCACACACTAGGTCAAGAGACACAAGTGAAGAAACATTCAGCTTGAGATACGGCCTCTGTGTCTTGCCATGAAGCCTGTCTGAGACAGAAATAGCTTTCGTCTGGCCTGACCCATAAATAGGTGGTGTTGTTGTGATGAAACTATGTCAAAAGGCACAAGCAAAACCCACTGAGGTCAATGTGGAAACCACATGTCGACTCACACAAATGGATACAAAGCAGACAGTAAGACATAAAAACACACGCAATTCAACAGGAACATTACAGGAGCATAGTTTGTGGACGTTTTTATAGATGCATGTTTCCAGTAGCTATAAGATTATATCAATATCATTATTAAATTCTTCTGAGATTCTGAATTAGACACTCAAAGGAATATGCAGCAAGTACATTGAGAAGATTGATATTTGACCGTAGACAACAATATACACAATTTACTAATTGTGGGGTGTTTGTAGCTACATAACAGAAAACATCATGGTCACAAGAAATAAAATTCCAAGGCACTGGTGGGACACTATATCCCATATAGGTTTAACAGTAAAAAATAAATTATGCTTTAAAGAAAAAGGAAAAAAAAAACATCGTACCTTTAAATGGATATAATTAATAGCTTATATTTATATATAAAAATATGTCATTCATAGAATTTAGATTATGATTACTCTATGTTTCAGAAAACAAAACATTTTAAAAATATATATATGCTGTTTCTGAATGTGCTTGAAAATGTTTTTCATTGCCTTTGTGAACTGTTGAATTGTTTTCAGACCCAGCAAAACATAGCAAACACTTAAAAGACACATCAAACGCACAGCCTGAGAAAGCAGTTACCTGAGAAACAACATTAAATATTTAGTGCCTAATAAAAGGCATCTTCTTCTGGACTAAGAGTAGTTACATGACACTTTGTGTCACAAAAGCACACATGCAGTTTGTAATGATTAAACTCTAAGTATTCAATCTGGCAAGCGAAGCACAACACCTGATTTGATGACCTGAAAAGTATCTCAGAGAAAATGAGAAGAGTCATTAGTGTCAGAGGAAAGTAGAACTGCTCAGTCATTAAAATATGTTTATATAGCCAACAAGTTGACTCAGTAAAGGCAGATCCTCCATCATGCTTCCAATATACAATCTGCACGCCTCACTTTAACTTCTAAATGCTGTGACGCTCTAAAATAGAACAACTTTATGGCATACACTGGCAGTCATGCACGACTCAGTTCACAGTCTTCAGATTCCCTTTGAACATATTCATTCATATACTATATGACTTGTATGAGGTGGTTTTTCCTCCTCAATAAAAGGACATTTTCTTTTAAAAAGTCTTAAAAATTCTTCTACAGAAGAGTAAAAACCTTTTCATACATTCCTGTTGAACATTTCAAACATCTACCCAGCATGTTCACCTTTACGTTGCTTCCATTCTACACCCAGACAAAGTAAGCAATTTCATCCAGGTCTACAGGATAGTCTGTTAGGTGCAGCGGTTCCTTGATATCAAATCTCTCCCCCTTGTAGCTTCTCCATCGGCCAGCAGGTAGATAGATGTCACGCTCCTGCTTTCCAGGCTCTAAAACTGGTGCGACCATGAGGTCATCCCCAATCAGGAACTGGGAGTCGATTTTATAGGCTGTCTCATCTCCTGTAGCAATCCACCACAGGGGCCGTATAATCGGGTCCCCGGTGTCTAGCACCTCCCCGGCCAACTCCAGGACTCGTGGCGCCACAATACTCTCATGGAGGGCTGTGTATTTCCGAGCAATTTCAACCACCTCGTTGTCGTATTCCCATGGTGGAATGGAGAACTGCATGGACGGCATGAAGGCTGACAGCTCCAGCCAGCGGATATAAAGTTCTCGATCAGGTAATACGCGATTTCCATCTGTGCGATTCAGATAGGCATTCCCTCCTATCATGTCTGGCAGAATGAACTGATAACCAAGAATGCTGATGGTGAGCACTGTGGGAATAAGAGATTTCAGTCCCAACTCGTAGCCCCACACAGAGTCTCTGTCAATAGGTCTAAAGAAGCAGGAAATGTTCTGAGACTGATAGCCACTGCGCAGCTCAGCTCTATCATTGTAAGGAATTGCCATCTCTGTATAACGCCTTGTGAAAAAGCTTGGGTCTCGAATGGGCATCCGAGTGCTGAATTTCCATGGTAAGTAATTTGTTTCCCCTGCGTCGAATTTAAAAGAAGACACCCCATACATGGAGCGTAGCAAGCGAAGCTGAGAAGAAAACCATTCACGAGCTTCTGGATTTGTAAAGTCCAAAATGCCACCAATGCCATTCCACCAGCGCACCAAGGCAGGAAGTCGACCAGTGGGTTCTCGAACAAAGAGCCCTCTCTCTGCACAAGTGTGGAAGTTTTTTGAATCGTAGTTAACAAAAGGGTGAATCCACAGTGACACAAGAAACCCATCTGTTTTTAGCTTCTGGAACATGGACGAGGCATTTGAGAATTTTACCGCGTCAAACTCAAAATCCCCATAGCGGCTGGTGTAGCGGTCATCTAGCTCCAAGTGGCTACAGTTGAAGTTATTCTTGCGGATGTTGGCAGCATATGTCAACAGTTTCTCCTGGTCAACGTCAGTTTTATGTAGCGCCCAGGTCGACCAAATGGGATGGCGAAACATAGCTTTGGCGGGCACTTTGTTTGGTTTATTGAAGTATCTGCGGACCATGTATTTGTGAATTGATGTTACGTCCAGGCCTACGCACACTCTGTAACTAAGTTCAGCACACGGCGCCTCTCCTGGATTAGGTTTAAAGGGACTGTCATTGTATCTTGCTTGAAAGTACATGGTCTTCTCTGTGTCGTTCCAGCCAAGGTGGAACGGCACAGAATTATTGATTTTAATAGCCGTTGCATTGGATGATAGCCAGTAACTCTCCAAAATTCCACCAAATTCGTTGCGGTTCGAGTAGATGTCACTAGTAACAAAGGGTTTAGGAGCCTGTTGACCAGAAATGGAAATAGGCCAGTGCTGAATTGCTGACACTGCACCACCATACCAGTGTGCAAACTTGTATGTCATAGCATGCTCAACCGAAATGTCTGGAACAAGTTCTTCCCAGCGCACACGATAGCATTGTACAGTGTCTTTAGGGCGTACAGTTTCAATGAAGAAGTTCAGTTTTCTATCAGTTGTGCGTCCACAGCTCAGAAGCTCTCCTTCTTTAGAACATGAATCCAAATCCAACGTTCCTGACCTGCAAATATGAAAATATATGCACATTTTCAGACATTCATTTCTATTGTAATTGATAATAAATGATGAACAGGAAAAAGATACATTTCAGTGTGTTAACTTATTTGTTTGTGGTTTTACTTATATGTGTTACGTCAAAGAAACTGTTTCAACCACTAACAAATACCAACCTGAAATCCATTCTGAAAACAATCGACCCGCCCTGGTTGCGGATAATGTAGCCATCTTTGTTCAAATCCAGCAGTTGAGTCTTAAGCAGTTCAGCTTTGCGTAGAGAGGCTATGTAATAACACCACGCCGTCACTGCTGCGATCACCAACACCAGCCCGATCACCCCCGCTCCGACTAAGGGTCGGGTATCTTTGTGGTGTTTCTGCTTGGGGAGAACATCTGTAATGGTGCCCCCCGCTCCTCCTGGTACAACTTGGTACATGACTCGTGCTGTTCAGTGGACGGATTCTGAAGCCTCTGTTCTCCGAGTCATGGGATGTGTTGTTTTTTGTTTTTTTTCCAGGGACCTGCTTGCACTCTGGTCTTGTAGTTATGTTTATCTGCTTGTTGTGGGAGAGAGATAAGAGTCAGTGTCTGTCCTCGTACAATATCGACTACTCTAACAGATTTGCAGATAATATTTAAAAAGGAGCCTACATTCAAAATATAAAAACTTCTTCAATAAGGTTTGTCTGTGGCAGAATATTCTTGTTGAATTCTTGCTTGCAGTTAGTCACAATGAATGAGATTTAGAATTACATAACTGTCAAGGACACACAGGAAATCACCCTAAGCCAGCTCTGCAAGCATTCAAGATGTCAATACGGTTAAACTGTCAGTTCAAAGCCTCCACTACATTTCTAACATTTATTGCATGCTCTGCATTACTGCACACAGTGATTTCAGAGCATTTAGAACCATTATGCTTTGTAAACTTTCAATTCACTTATTTGCCTGTTCCACTAAAGTCAATGCACAGATCCAAAACAAGATGTGATTCTGATTTAAGATGTTCTTGAGTTTTAACAAAACAAATCTGCTGCCAATTACATATAAGTGGTCTAAAGTGGATGTTCTCTGAGGTGATTCCAACATGAGTTCGACTGAAAGAAGACTCATTTGTATGTAGGGAAGTAGAGAAGCTGAAAAGGGGATTTTGGCCTTAGAGTTCTGCCAATCCAGGAAAGACGGAACAGCATACTAAACTTTGTGCAGTCAAGCCAGAGTAACCAAAACTGGAAGTAACCTGGCTCATTCTAGCTAAACAACAGCGGACAGTTTGACGAGATTTCAAACGAAAACAGAGATGCATTTGTTCCGTGTACAGACGGTAATGCCTGTCCAAGCAGAGCGACAAATGAAAGTCTTTCAGGTAATTAAACGGTGGACGTTAGTTATTGTGGCTGAAGTTAAGCAGAATAGATTAGATCAGAATGCATGGCACACCAGGGGAGCTGTGTCCTCTCCAGTTTCCTCGTTTGATGGTTAGTCCTAACTCCAATTGACCCTCATACTCTGGCAGGAGAGGTTGATCATAAAAAAAAAAAAAAAATCGTCCATTAATTAGCAATCTATTTGGCTAATTCTGTGTTTAACCATGCTTAATATAGATGTCCCACAATAACAGGAGTGATAACATAAGCCCTTTAATTAACACACGGACAGAGAAAATAATATAGAATATATAAAGAATATACTGTGGGCCTGTTATACCTACTTTAACCCTTTCATGCAGTGGACAGTTATTCTACAGCTGTTCTTTTGTATATTCATGGTTTTTGCTGTTTTAGTATCATATCAGCCAACACAGTGGACTCTTATGCATCATCCCATACATTGCATTTGATAAATTTACTGTACCTTTGCTGTTCTTGATAAACCTGATTTAACATGTTTGAGTGTAAATCAATTCCTTGTTATTAACAACAAAGTTGTTTTTTTGCTTTTTTGGGTTGTTTTTTTTTGTGCATATTATCTCCATGAAGTGAGTAATGACTAGTAGAGTATGTTAAAATGTTTAAAATTAAATGTCAGATTAGCAGCATTAAATTCTTTATTTCATAGTTTTTGCACAGTGTATCAGTAAATACATGTTTCTTTGCTTCAAAAATTAAATGCAGGGTGTCAGGCTTAGTAGACATTTTGCACCTCTATAAAAAAAAAATGCAATGGCATTGTTTTTTAATGGTTTTTTAAAGAGGAATAAAGTCACTCAAGAAAAAAAATCTTGATTAAAGTTCTCATAATTCATGCATGAAAGGGTTAAGAGTTGTGTCTATTTTTAATAAATATTCACATCAGATGAAAAATAAGCAGAACACAACACTTTATCTCTGCTATAATTATATGGTTTAAATAAATAGATAGTACAGCAATACTAAGATTTTTTTTCTTTTAATTTAAATCAGATGATGACAGCAGAAGATATTCCAAATGGACATTATTTATAGTGTGATCATGTTTATAGTGTGATCATGTGTCAGGCTTGATGGACATTTTGCACCTCTATAAAAAAAAAAAAATTCAATCACATTGGGGTTTTTTAATGCCTAAAGAGGAATAAAGTCACTCAAGAAAAAAATCTTAATTAAAGTTCTCATAATTCATGCATGAAGGGGGTTAAGATTTCTGTCTATTTTTAATAAATATCCACAACATCAGATGAAAAATAAACAAACACAACAATTTATCCCTGCTTTAATTATATGGCTTAAATAAATTGGTAGTACAGTAATACTATTTTTTTTCTTTAAACTTAAATCAGATGATGACAACAGAAAATGTTCCAAATGGACATTATTTATAGTGTGATCATGTTTAGTGTGATCATGTGTCAGGCTTAATGGACATTTTGCACCTCTATAAAAAAAAAAAAAAGAAAAAGAAAAAAATTCAATCACATTGGGGTTTTTTTAATGCCTAAAGAGGAATAAAGTCACTCAAGAAAAAAATCTTAATTAAAGTTCTCAGAATTCATGCATGAAGGGGTTAAGATTTCTGTCTATTTTTAATAAATATCCACAACATCAGAAGAAAAATAAGCAAACACAACAATTTATCTCTGCTATAATTATATGGTTTAAATAAATAGGCAGTACAGTAATACTAATTTTTTTTTTCTTTTAACTTAAATCAGATGATGACAGCAGAAAAAGTTCCAAATGGACATTGTTTATAGTGTGATCATGTGGCTTTATCTATCACTGTCACGGGGACAGGGGGGAAAAATAAACACAAAAACTGCTGATGTAGTAAAAGCATGAGTCTGGGAAAAATCTCACTACCTCAAAAAGTGTGTGTTTTTGCCCACATGTATGCGGGTGTCAGTGTGTGCAGCGAGTTGGAACAAGCTGATGGAACCCATTTCATAACTTTATTGTACAGGATAGAAAATAACAATGCACATAAAGAAAACAGCATCGATCGTCACTTTTTATTCATCTAATGTGAGACATTTGTGCAATTACTTGGCAAATTTATGACACAAAAGGTCGGTTATGTTTAAAAAATGGAGAATATTTAAAAGACGTTGTATTTTTCGTGTAATGCTACTTGAACACAGCCTACTGTACGGTCTAATATATAGAAACCCGCTGTTGTTGTGCGCTCTAAAGGGTGGTGCAAGAAAGTTAACGGAGGAAAAGAACTCAGAATGGGTCTAAATAATCATCAGCTTAACTTAGCGCAACTTCTCACCTCTTCCAAGCTGGTTATTAAAATATTTTTTGCCTACCGATCAGTTGCAGTGTCCTCCAAGATCCAAGCACAACTTGTTTGCAACACTTCACACAGAAAAGGACCGATGGAGACGTTAAGGCGTGTTGTGACGTAGCAGTATGGCCACGCCCATAAACGTATGGGAAGTGTAGTCCAGTAGGGAATGTAGTTTTTCCGATTTGGCTCAGAATGCTTTGTTTACTATTTGTAACCTACCGGCCCCCAACAAGACAAATATGGAAGATTATGCCAGTCTGGGTCCATATGGAACAAGCTAGACTTACATTTAAATAATAATAATAATAATAATAATAATAATAGTAATAGTAGTAGAAATAATGATAATAATAATAATAATAATAATAATAATAATAATAATAATAATAATAATCAGAAATGCAAGTACTGTACGTATTGTGTCCTTAGATCTACTTCACACTACTTGGCTCTCTTTCTGCTGCTGACAATTTAAAAAGAAATGCTAAGAAAGTTCTATAAGAATTGAGATTGAACTGATTTTTTTTTTTCATTTAATGTTAAATTTATGGGAGACATTAAAGTAAATTCAGCACTAATTTAACAAAATGAGCAAAACTCGATAATAAAAAATGAATAAAATGATTCAAATAATCAACAAAATGAGCAAAAAATGAACAAATTAATCAGCAAAAAGAACAATAAGGAACAGAGTTTGCTACAAAATATACAATATGCACTAAATAATGACCTGGTCTGAATTTTTCAGTAGATCAGCATCAGGATCTGGCCTTCATTTTACTTTTCAGACAAGCAGAACTGAACTTTTCTGCAGATTTTGTAAAAATTCAGTTAAAACAGGTTATATATTTGCTTGTAAACTTGACTTAAATCTGATCAAACTTATGTATTCCCTACAGAATATCAATGTGCAGACCCATGGAGCTGCAGAACATAGAGAAACATAGCATACAGAAGCGTTTAGAATAACTTTTTTTTTACACTGGTGGTATATTTTACAACTGCATGTTATCACCAGAAATATATTTTATCATTACGTGTGATAATCACTTTTAAAAATTCTGTAATAGGCTCACTCCTGGGAAAGTTTTTGTTTGCAGTACTGTTTTACCATAAAAAGAAGGGTAATCATATCACATGTGAAAAATGTCTTTATTAGCGGGTAACATTTTGTGCCATCGACAGATGCTCATAAGAACCCTGTGTGAGTCCCTATTAGCCCCTTATGGGAGAAGTGTTTCTGCTGATACATGCTAGTATTGAATTATAGCATCCAGAATGTGGGAGATAATAGTGGAGAGAGAGCAGGATACATTATTCATTCTTACATCTTGCCTCACTGGGTTAATTAGTTGGGAATTAAACAATAGTTATGTTAACAACGCCTCATTTTCAGGGTGAGCCCCTGCAGCCTCCTCGGGGACCCCTGAAGATTCTTAGTCCCCACTTCAGAGGCCGATCCTCTAATAGTCCTAATAAAGGCATTCAGATACAAACTCTGGGTGTATGACATAATGTCCGGCTTGGCAGGGTTTCACCACATGGAAGCAGCTGTAACATCCACTGTTGAGAAGTCACAGAGACAAACAAAAAACAAAACAACATGAAAACTTTCAGAACTGATGGCATAAACAGTTTTTTTTTTCAATCTTATGTACGTAATATGATCAAAGATGTAAAGTACTGGAGTAGAGGAGTGCAATAGAAGTACAAGTACTATACAAAAAAACTGACTAAGAGTAAAAGCTGAAGTGTTCTTTAAACATCATACTTAAGTGAAAGTACTAAAGTACTCACAATTTTTTGTACTTAAGTATTGCAAGTAGAAGTATGTAAAAAATTACTACTCAAGTACTGAAAGCAAAAGTAAAATGTATACTAAAAGTATACTAAAAGAAAGCAGTCACAAGTTTCAGCATCTTTATATATTTAATATTAAGGCACAACTTGTTTGTGTGAAGCAGGAGTACAAGGAAATACAAGTCCACATACAAGTGTTTATGAACAAACTCAAACCTGTCAAAGGCCGATGGGAGCATGTG
>JAQQZY010000023.1:31885593-31896777 GCA_030068375.1 Ostorhinchus rueppellii
GGGGTAAGATTATGTCACTGATTTAACCGGTAAAACCCCAAACATGTAAATTCATCTCCTGATCTAAACTGTTTCATACCATCATCTTTTCATGGTCATCAGATATGAGCCATTTAGAGGTTCAGAGGCTGTGCAGTGAACGTGGAAACACCGTCATCTTCTACAACATTGATTCACCAGTAAAACCTACAGAGTTGGATCAGTGACAGTGGATGGAAATACTGGGTTTATGTTCAGTTAATGATGAATTTGGCAGAAAAAGTCACTTTTTCTTCAGCTTTCTCTGTTTTTGATGTAATAACCCTCAACTATAATCTGTGCTTTTATGAACATCTGCGTGATCTGTAAATTAAATTTTCACGTAAAATGCAAATACAGAGCATGATAGTAGAATAAATGGTGATAAAGAAAACTGAAGAAATGTTAAAAAATAGACAAAAATTCATGTTTGAACTGACACTAAAGTAGCACTGGGTCTTCATGGGTCAAAATGAATGAACTATTGTCATAATGTTACGGTCCCAGCACTTGCATCATGTCAGTTTTAAGTTTAAACCTTCTGTAAAATATGACAGATTTTGATGTCGTCACAGTATTTTTTTTTTTTTTTTTGCCTTGAGGTGTTTCTGAGGTGGATAAACCTGTTACCTGCACAGCATCATGGGGCAGACTGGAGATGTTTCTGGGCAGGAGGATCAGTATAGCAGCAGCATTTTGTCTCTGGGCTTCCAGGTATTTTTCTGTGGTGAAGTCTGGAACCTTCATGATGACACAGCGGCGGGTCAGCACCGGCTCGTCGGCTGAACGGGCCTCGGCCACAACAATAGCTCCACGGCAACCTTGGAGTACAAAGAAGGAACCGGAGCCTCATGATAAAATGTAAAAATGGTTTGATTATAACACAACAGGATGACCAAAACACCTACATTTAGCACAGGAATCAGATTCCACTAATGCTGCATCATCCATAACTTAGGGTTTGGACCTAAAATGGTTTAAGGAGCATTTTGTATTGAGTTACCCAATGATAGACTAAAATACAACAACGTGAACTCATCTGTTTCATTAAAATAAATGTCACAACATGGCGCGAGATGAAACTGACATAAAAGACACAAGACAAAAATTATATGAAAAGATGCACTGACATCGACATTTTTCACCTAAAAATGTTATCAGCTCAAATATTAATGTTAAAGTGCTTCTAAACACCCACTCAGATATGTAGAATAAATACATATAAGTTACTCTGATTACATGACAGAGACTGTTGAACACCAAATGTATCCACGTGTTACTGTTTGACTGGACATTCTGGCATATTTACATTTACACGTACATTAATATGCACTGTCCCTTTAAATACATAAACGAATAAATTTAAAATTTAAATAAAAGTAAATGTTTCCATGTTCTTTCAAACTGGTTCAAGTCGGATACTGAGAATACAAATGTTAATCTGATGTATTTCACAGTTGGATCAGAGTAGAGGATTCCTCCAGGATTTCAATCAATCAATCTTTATTTATATAGCACTTTTCAAACAAAAATTTGCTACCCAAAGTGCTTCACACGAAAAAAAAAAAAGAAAAAAGACAAAACAAATAATAGTAATGGTATTGATGACAATAATAACAATAATACTATAAAAGCACATCCCTCCCATCCCTTAAAACGACCCATCCCTCCACGCACACAAGCACACACAGACACACACACACACACACACACACACACACACACAACTTGATAAAAATAAAAAATAAAAAATAAAAATTTAAGGGTTTTCTTTAAAGTGAGGAAGTCTGACGCAGATTTCAGACAACCACACTGATGTTTGAGGGCCATTCCACTGAATGGATCCCATTTCCATGCATAATATGCATAAAACTTAACTGTAAAATACATATTATTATGAAGCGAAGTGTCCTGCGCATTGATCTAATTGCAAATTTGAAATATATCATTGAAAACATTAATAAAAACTACCTACAACACTGAAAAATAGCATTTGTTACTTGTTCCCACTAACACTACACTTCACCATGAAATCTAATATTTAAAGTACTTAATAAATGTTATTTTTTTGCATTGTGGTGTGACTCCATATCCCATCTATGCTTTAACAAAAAAAATTTCAT
Organism: Ostorhinchus rueppellii; assembly: GCA_030068375.1. Lineage (NCBI taxonomy): Eukaryota > Metazoa > Chordata > Actinopteri > Kurtiformes > Apogonidae > Ostorhinchus > Ostorhinchus rueppellii. The sequence continues at coordinate 31,887,735 of JAQQZY010000023.1, forward strand.
AAGAAATCATACTATTTTTGTGGAAATGTACATTTTTGTCGTGTCCCTGAGTTTTCACTCAGTCCTGTTACCCTAACACACTGGCCCCGCTGAAAAATTTGGTACATTCCACAAGTCACATGTTCAACAGGACGTGACATTAGCGGGATTTTCTGAAGGCCAAAAGGAAGTTCTCTCTCTTTTTTTTTTTTTGTGTAAATTTGATGATATTGTAACCGTAACTGAGAAGGTTAATCTCAGTGCTCCATCCTGTTACCTAAATTATTTCTTAGATATTACTTGTTTATTTTAAAAATACAAATTTTGGGTAAATCACTAGAATGTGCTCAGTGTCCTCATACTATTTGCAAAGATGCCATGTTGCTATATTTCATGAATTTTCTAATTCTGTGCTAAAAACTCAGTCCTGTTACTCAAACAAAGAGTAACAGGAATGAGTAACAGTAACAGGAGTGAGTAGCATCCTCCATTTTTTAGTCACAAATATTAATTATTTGAACGTGTAACCAACTATTTCTTTAAACTAAACACTTTCTTGACGGGAAAACAAAGGAATTAGTTCATATGCTTTTACCCATGTTTTTTAAATGTCTTGGTAACAGGACTGAGAAAAATGCAACCATTTCCCTCTTTAAAACGCTGTTAAAAAAAAAAAAAAAAAGAAGAAGTTGCCTGACATGGACAAATACATATTTTGAATAGTTATTAAATATGTGTGTTATTAGATTGAGGGTTGAAAAAACATAAAAAAAGGAAGTTTAATTTTGAAGAGTTACAACAAGCAAATGGCACCTATTCGGAGGAATGAGCTGTGAGCAAAAGAGTTTTTACAGAATGAAGCTTTACACATGAATCTTATTGGATGCATCAGCAGTTAAAAATGAAATATTGTATTCATTTAGAGTGTCAGTGATGATATTTTATTTGCTGTTTGTCCAAGATTGTCAAGGCCCGATTATAAATACACTGTGGAGTGTGGGCTGCCTGGACTCAGACCAGATACTCCAACTCTATGAAAAATGCAAGAATGTCACTAAATTTAGATACAGCAAGGCAGTCAAACATCAAGCAATTTCTGTTCCCAAAACAGTTCAGATCAGCTGTCATTCTTTTACACATCTTAACATAATCTTAATTTAAAGCAGTGATATTCTGCTTTTTTAAAAAATAAAAAAATTTTTAAAAAAATAGAATCATGCATTTTCAAACATTTCCCTGTGCTCTACATAAACTGTAAATGCTCTGCTTGGCTCTGAATTCTTCATTAATTCAACTCCACAGGTCCATCTTCAACCCTAATTCTGACTAATGACACCAGAAAGGTCATTTTGAGAACTGGCCCTTTAAATGCACATGAACCACGTCAGGCCCCGCCCCCTCCAGGTTGTTGGCTGTGCTGCTCTGTTCTGTTCAACCAAAAACTAAAGATTTTTAGGTAATCACCTCAAAGTTTGGACAAATTTTCAGTTTTTACTACAACTGTTGCTGCTGACAAACAATTGCGTCGCACTCGGAGAAATGTTCGTCAGAAGTCTTCACTTTATATGTGTGAATGTTGTGATGTAACTAGTTATAGACGTAACAAATTAAACAGGAATTAAAACAGGCTGTAGAAATCCATTGGATTTTTGCCAAAATGAATATAAAGATAGTTTAGACAGTTGATCATATTCACATGTGCAGTACAGCTTTCAGATCACAGTGGATCTACAAATACACCGAACATGTAGTAACACGCACAATACTGGTAAAACTGCATTAACTTCCCTTAAGACGTTTGATGTGGTTCCTATTTGATAAGGCTGGTCACACATTTTTGAAAGGATGGGTTATTATTATTATGATAGTATTTTACTGGTCCGACCCACTTAAAAAAGAAGTGGACTGAATGTGACGACGGAACTGACTGATTTGGATTATTAATGTCTTCAGTGTAAGTTTTACATTCACACATTCACCTCTGTTCATATGTTTAGTTTAGTTTAGTTTAGTTTAGTTTAGTTTAGTTTAGTTCAGTTCAGTTCAGTCTAGTCTAGTCTAGTCTAGTCTACAGTAGTTTAGTTTAGATTAGTTCAGTTCTGTTCAGTCTAGTCTAGTTCAGTTCAGCCTAGTCTAGTTTAGTTCTGTTCAGTTCAGTTCAGTCTAGTCTAGTCTAGTTTAGTTTAGTTTAGTTTAGATTAGTTCAGTTCGGTTCAGTCTAGTCTAGTCTAGTTCAGTTCAGTCTAGTCTAGTCTAGTTTAGTTTAGTTTAGTTTAATTTAGTTCAGTTTAGTTCTGTTCAGTCTAGTCTAGTCTAGTCTAGTTCAGTCTGATCTAGTTTAATCTAGTTTAGTTTAGTTCAGTTCTGTTCAGTCTAGTCTAGTTTAGTTCAGTCTAGTCTAGTTTAGTTCTTCTCTGTACAGTCTAGTTCAGTCTAATCTAGTCTACTCTAGTTCTGTTCAGTTTAGTTTAGTTTAGTTTAGTTTAGTTTAGTTCTATTCTGTTCAGTCTAGTCTGGTCTAGTTTAGTTTAGTTCAGTTCATTCTAGTGTAGTCTAGTTCTGTTCAGTTCGGTCTCGTTTAGTTTAGTTTAGTTCAGTTTAATTTAGTTCAGACAAACATAATACTAAACACAGGGGAATAATAATAATAATAATAATAATAATAATAATAATAATAATAGTAATAATAATAATAATGAAACAAAAGAAACAATCAAAGAAACAAAACAAAAAAACCTTAAATAATAAAAAATATCCAGTTCCGTTAATTCAACTTTGACCTCACTGAAGGATCATTTGAATACATTTTAGACATAGTTCCTGTGTTACCTTTAATGGAATAATACCAAATGATTACAATCCCTCGAAGATTCACTTACAAGCCTTATATGTAAAAATCTCACCTGAGTTTTTTTTTTGTTTTTGTTTTTTTTTTACACTTTATACCCTTGAATGCGAGCCGTGAATCCCGGAGCTCACCGTGCTTGTGTTGTCCCAGGTTGTACTGTTGCATCCTGTACGCAGTGAACTCATAGGATGAAACGGCAGGAAGTGCAGACCCATGAAGACACTCGGCACAGACCAGCAGCAGAACAGCAGCGACGCTCAGGCGTGTCTGTAACATGATGTCACGTCCTGCGTATGTGCAGCTACGGCCTCAGTCTATGAATCACAGGTGGCACTGGGCTTCATACAAGGCAATATTAGTACAAACAGGTTCCAATAAAGGATATATCAGAGTTACACCACAACTGTTCAGGATTTCCTCATCTTCTCTTTTATAAACTGCCATATTCATTTCCATACTGTCCATACTATTTTCTTTCTCTTCAGATTTTTTTGTAGGTAAATGTTCCTCACCTTTCTGCTCAGTATCCTGTTGCATCAGCCTTCTTGGCGCGTGCTCCTCAACTTGAGTCCCGTTCCTTGCAGCGTGGACACAAACTAGCTCCTGGAACTCTAGGTAAGCCACCATTCACCATCTGCTCCCAAGGGATCAACTCAAGGCTAATCACAGGCACCCAACCCCCCACCCGTCACACTAACCAGTCCCTTCTCCACACATCCATCCCTCTCTCCTCTTACATTATAAGTGATTGTATGTATGGGAGGCAGGAAGAGCATTTCATACTGTTCATAGTCTCATTTTGGGCATTTGAGATCTGACTGAAGCAACAACAGATTAGACGTTAAAGATTATTTTACTTTTCCTGTAGTAATTCTAATAAACAGCCAATAAACAGGACCAAAGATGCTGTATGTTTAACCCTAGAGAGCTACTGCCGGGTGATTTTCATCCAAGCAAATGTATTTATATGATTTTCAATATGTTTTTTTGAGTCAGGGAAGTCTCACATGTCCCAGGAATGGGTGGACCAAAGACCAAGTTTACAGTATCATTATTATTATTATTATTATTATTTTTGTTCTCAAATTCCTAATGTTTCAGTAATTTTGGAGCAATTTTTAAGGTCCTCCCATGACATTTTTTTTTTCATTTTCACTCTAATTTGTCATGTGTTGTCATATATTGATCGATTTTTATGACAAGTACTTATTATTGGGTATATTATATTGGGTAAAAATCACCCGGCGATAGTGATGGTGTTACTTTTTTTTTATAGCAAAAGTGTTCTCACGTTAAAGATATTAATTGGCCTTCGTTTTTTTTCATTCAAGATCTTAAAATGACCATAAAACCAAGTTTAATATATGAGCACTAAAAGTCAGGATAGCCCAAATCTACGGTCTGGGTTTGACCTTTGAAGATCACTCAAGGTCAAAGGTCATGGCAAAAAATGAAAGCCCATATGTGACTTTGCATCTATAGCCAATAGTAATGATATCAATATTTTTAACTGTTTTCAAGTTATAACACTTTGACATTTGTCCCATTATAAACCAATGGGGATTTTTTTTTTTTTTAAATTTAAAAAATTCCTAAAAATCAAGATTTCTCAATCCTTTGAACAAATTGTGTAGACCTTAAGAAGAAAATCTAATTTAAAAAAATTTAAAAAAAAGACAGCTTCGCTTCCAGGGAGGGCTGGTAACGGTCACACACTAAATATTAAAATATTTGGCTGCAAGAATAAAATATGCATCAATCTCATAAAAAAGTTGACACCCTGTTTGTGCTGTTAAACTATGACAATAAATGCAAATACACTGTAAATAAAAAATAAAACATTGAATCAAATTAAACATTTTTCTTCAATTTCTTCAGTTGAGTGAACCAAATTAAATTATATTGAATGTAATTGAATTTGGTTTGTGTGGCCTATTGTAGAAAAAAAAAATTAAGTTGATTCAAGTTTTACTTTTTACAGTGTAGAAAAAAACAACAAAAAACTCAAGATTTCTCAATTCTTTGAACAAATTTTGTCACCCTTACCCCAAAGATATTCCAAAACAAATATCAAGTCATTCTTATGGATGGTTTTGGAGAAGAAGATTCTTGTAAAATTGTTTAGGGAAAGACAGACTGAGGTCAACTATTAAAAATAATCCATCAGACTCTTCGGACCGTTGGACTAAAAAACAAAAAACCTCTTTTCCATAAAGAGAATTTAGAAACAACTGACCTACTATTGGTGGTAGTGATGTTATTTTTAATGACAAAGGATGAGTTTGTTTGTTCTCTTTGTGGCATATCCTGTATGTCTCTTTCTGTACAAGCCAAACAGCAACAAAAGCAACAAGGAACAGGAAACTATTGAACTTAAAAGGAGCTGGAACAAGATCAGATGGATAAAGCGTATAATGGAAGAATAAAGGTAGAGGTAGTGATAAAAAAAAAAAAAAAGAAGCTTAAAAACCTCAATGCAAACTAAACAACTAAGCAATAATTACATTTCAACATCAGAAAAGAACATTGCACACTTAGGTCAGATATCTATTATTTATTTTTTTAATATGTTGCACTATACACAGAACTTTAACACTGTTAATATCTAAATGGAACCAGTTCACAATCATCATAAGTAACTGACAAATAAAAAGCTTATGTCTGCAAATGAAATATTTCCCATACTTTAATAATAAATTAAAAACACACAACTGCAAATAAACACTTCAGTTATTATGCATTACTTTAGAGTGTAAACTCAAGAGGTTAATGGACCTACGCACCGAGTGAGACATCATTGGCCACAAGATGAATGTGATGGCTTGTGTGTCAATCTATAGGTCGATGTTACTGAAGAAAGAGATGCAGCACCATAGTCAATCACACCAGTCAGTCACCTCAACTTGTCGGTAAGCGGTGGTGGGGGACATTTCAATGGCCAACTGCATTATTCATACCAATCTCTACTTACTGCAAGACTTTTAGCATTTACAAACTTGGCACCTTATTTGCAAAAAAAAAAAAAAAAGGAGGAAACATGGGGGAAAAATGTAAATTAGTTTGTTAAGCTCGTGTATTTGTAACAGAAAAAGGATTCACATTCATGTATCTGGATGTTTTAACCAAGTTGAAACAAGTTTTGAAATGCACCAGGAAATAAACAACAACGACACTATCTGTTTTCAAGCAGCCTTTTGTTGTTATTTACTCTCTACAACCAGTACCAGTCCTTAAGCCATTTTAGCAGAGCACTAACCGCATGTGTTTGTAGAGCTGAAATATCGTCCCACACAGAGAGTCATCCATTGCACGCGTCTCTATTCATGAACTCAGGTCTAGTTTTGCTGTTATGTTACTGCTGCTGCATTCCATAAACTTTAAATGAAAGTAAAACTCAACCAATGTAGTGTAAGATCTCCAAAGAACAGCACCACATTAAGCTGCTAATTCAGATTGGATTGTTCATCGTGTGTGCATACAGTATTTCAGAGGTACAGTATCCTCACATCCTGATCACAAATCCCCTATACATGTGAAAACAGTATATTCTGAATGTTACCAGGAGACAATAACTCCACAGTGTAAAGAGCACACATAATTAGACTTGGAGATCCAACTATCATCTCCATAAACTAGATTTAAAAAAAACACAAAACAAAAAAACTCACATTATTAATGTTAATAATAAGGTGGTTTTTGGCAAATCCTGCCTGATCATCCACCACTTACTTCAGAAAAGCATCACAACCTACCTGAAATATCCACGCTCTAAAAATGCCTTTAGAGTGATGTAAACATAAAATATAAACAGTATGCATTCAGAGACGTCTACTTCCTTTTCTGTACCGTAAAAAGCAGGTGCTACATACAGTTAACATCCCCCAATCAGATCCCTTTGCTCCATTAAAACCAATTCACACATGCTTAAAAGACAGAAAAGCCTTTCATACTTTCAGTGACATGGAGGAGTGCACTCACTGATAAAAAAAAATAATAAGAATCTATTTTCATTCCCATCCAAGCAAAATGGAATCATTTTAACATCATTCTTTGAAGCCTACACATTCCACCACCACGAGCATGACCCAAACTGTGCAACTTCTCACATATCCACATACATTACTCTAACGGCAACGGCCTTATTGATCATGTCAACATCACTCAGGACGAACACAAGTGCACACTAACGGATGAGCTGTTCAGCCATTGTTTGTAAATAATTGTTATCTCTATGTCTACTGAAATTACAGTGGGTGAACCTAAATGTGTCTACTTCTCTGAAAGCTCACCTCACGTAATGTCTTATCGGCACATGAGATGTGTTTACGAGTCAATAAAAACTCATTAAGTATCTGCACAGGCTGGTCATTAGGAAACAGTGTTAACAGGCAACATGCAGAATTATCCGTTTCTTTTAACTGAATATGAAACACATAAGCAGTGCAACCTTGGTGAAACAGACATTAAAAAGAAAAAAAAAAAAAAAAACTGGGACAAAATCGTCTCAGTGTTGTGACTTTGAGCGTTTTAAGCTGCTTGATGTTTTAGTACTACTTTCCTGGACATAATCTGATACACACATCGTTTTCATGTTTGTCACATACAGTATATACACACAGGAAGACAAAGCAGACTGGCTGAAAGAAATTAGAAAAAGAGAAAAACATGGCCTCTACAAAATGTTCAGGCTCTCAACCACGGATTCCTGGTATGACACACTGCTGCAGTAATGTCATCATGTATGTCAGCACTACGATGAGCTCCAGTCATGCCATTTTGTCATTTGTGTTCCTCCAAAACTTCACGCAGTCCTTTATGGTCCTTCTAAACCAAAGTATCCACAACTTTGAGACAGAGGTGAAATAAAAGGAGAACAAAAAGGAACGTTATCCGTTTTCCTTAGAGGTAATGTTTCTGCCGTCGAGTCCCGGTTAAACCAATAATGCAGGAGTGAAACGCACAGATCCTACCATAGGAGGAACGTGCAAAGGAATCTGTACACATTGACCCTTTTTTCTCCAGACGCGACCCATTTTCCGTTTCTTGCTGTAACATTATAAACCCATATTTTCCCTTTGTGCCATTTCCAGCCGGTAGTTTATCAAAGTGACTCCTCCTCGCCACCCTTCTTGTGGAACGTTGGCTCTCAGTGCAAGTGGCAGACGGGAGGGTTGGTTTTTTTTTTTTTTTATTTATGTAATTTTTTATTTTTTTTTTAAAGGGGGGGGAATGGTGCTACTGGATTTGACAGGCTGTGGAGGGAGCAGCCTGGCAGCACATGCAGGTAGGGTTAACTGCTTTAGGAGGGATCAGGTCCAGGTCCTCGTCGTCTGGGATCTCGTCGAGGCGGTACCCATCCTTCAGGAGCTGGATGTTCAGATCCTGGTTTATTTGCTGTAGAGGCAAAAGATATAGTTTTAGCAGGGATTTTGGGAAATGTGGTTAAATTCTAAAGCTGGAAATCCACTTGTTAGTGAAATCAGTTGCTCTAAAAGATTAAAAAAACCTTTATTAACCCTCCATTTACCAGCGGCGCTCCCGTTTTACAAGCGCTATTGAAATTACCGTAACTCCTCGACTGTTTGGGATAAAGAGAAAATTCAAACGGTTCCTGAAAGAAGAGAAGACGGGCTTTACATGGATATTACGGTTATTATGGTACATCCCAGGCATCTACTTGGAGCGACGGTCCAATCACAGGCAAGAAATAGCACGGAGCAGAGCAGAGAGGGTGTGTGGAGACCACAGAGATAAATAAACACTAGTGGGGGCATCGTCAGTGGTTGCCTCAAGGTGAAATGTCAAACTGTGGCGGCCATCTTGGTACAGGAAGCTAAGCCCCAACCCCTTTTGAAAATCTACACATGGCAGTGGTATTTAATGGTTAAAGCTAAAAAAAAAAAAGGATCTCCCATAGTCTTACAACTGTATGTTTTTATAGAAAAAAATAAAATATAGAAACAAGCAACAAAATAGAAAATAAATTTAAGCATAAATATTATTAATTGAAGGAAACATAATGTAATCACACGGGCTTAAAAAAATACGGGCATTCCATACGCAATATAGACCTAAATGAATAAAAAAAAAAGAAAGAAAAAAAATTGAGCAGTAAGCATATTTATATTGCACGTAGATTCTAATATCATTTTAATAATTACACAATTAATTGCTTAAAAACATAATGATCAAACATTTGGAAAAGGTGAAAACTGT
>JAQQZY010000023.1:31900313-31915058 GCA_030068375.1 Ostorhinchus rueppellii
GGTACATCTGTGGAATAATCTGGATCAAAATTTGAAAATGTCTTCTTCAGTATGTGCATTTAAAAGGACGTATAAATCCACTATAATAACAAAATATAGAACATTATCTCAATAAGTGTATATCCAGTTATAACATAGAAGTATGCATAAAATAAGATATTATTGAAACTAATTATTATAATGAGGAGATATTATCACACGTATTTTACATTTTATTTGTAGTAAATATTTAACTTTATATAAATAATATTGTTCAAAGGACTGATTTTGTAAATCTGATTGTGTGAGGGAACTGCAAAAGTGTATGTGAATGATTGTACAGATGCTTTTGTGTTGTAAATATATATAGAAACAAAATTGTGTTAGCAAAGCAAAGGAAGTAGAATTAATTTAACTATTAGTTCGTAACAAGGGGTGGGAGTCGAAAAGTTATACTTCTTCCCATTCCTTTTTAAGTGCAGAAAATTTTGTTTGATCATGTTGTATGGCTCTGTGTTTGATTTTATGTGCTTGAAATAAAGCTACGACTACTACTACATTATCCCAGTGAAACTACAAATACATAAAACATTTAATAAGACAGAATATTGTTAAAATTACACTTACGTCTCTTCAGATATTTCATGTTATTCATATTTTTGTGAACAAGTAGTTTGTAAATGTAAACTTTTTTATGGAATTTAACTTTTTGTAAACTAAAACAAAGAAAAGAATTTGGAGTTAATAGGTTATGATGATAGTATTTTACTGGTTTGACCCACTTGAGACTGAACTGGGCTGAAGGTAGAACCTGAAATAAAATGACACATTCACAGATTCATCTCACAGGCCAGAACGAACCCTTTGGCGGTCCGGTTTTGGCTTGGGGGTCGCATATTTGACATCCGTGCTTTAGTATTAAACAGGCTGATGTGACAAACACCATTTAATGTGCATACCTGTCAGTGTCCAGTGCTACGAGGGGTTTCTCGTCTGGGCTCTGGTCTAAGGAGGAGTAGCCTTTGTTTGGCACCACCAATCTGAAGAAGAGCACAACAAACACAGGCCGAATCTTAGGGATGGACTCAAAATGTCAGCAAATTTATTTATTTATTTTTATGAGTGAAATTAGTGAACAAACCAAGAAACCAGATGAGAAAAGGCAGGCATAAACAAAGCATACATACAGAACAAAACAAAACAACAACAAGCATATGCAGCGAACAACAAGCTAAAGCAGTTACATATTGATAGTGAGTGTATTGTGAATAATAACTTAGGATAGTCGGGTGTGTGTGTGTGTGTGTGTGTGTGTGTAAGCGCAAGTGTGTACAGGGGAACAGCATTGTAATTGTATTGCGATGTAATAATTAGATATTTATAATGATATAATGTGGGATAATATAATATAATGTGCTGATACTGTACAATATATTATGATCATGAACATTATGAGACTTAATCATGTCTATATTAGTATATATCAATAAAAAGTCAGTAAATTTTTACAGATATTCCAGAATTCTTTATTGTCATTGCATAAATTGAAACAAAAACACAGTCTATTTACTATATAATTATGGAAAGACTATTACACATTGAACAGGACAATAGCTCTAAGTGATGTTCTTTGTTTTTTGTTGGGCATATATCCCCATGAAGCAAGAAAATGTAAGGCTAATCTGCAGACTTCAGACTGCATGTGTTAGATTATCTCCCCGCCTCAGAGACTGTGGGTTCAGACCAGTCCGTGGCCTTTCTTATATTTCCACTAATCCACCAGGGAGTGGGATTAGACAGATGAGCCAGTTGTCAATACTGTGGGTTGTGCTGCTGGGTTCACACTGGTTTTGACGCTGTTATCACCATCCACCCTCATAAGCAACAAATTTCCCTTCTCTATAAATATTTGATATGCGTTTTGTTGTCATGTTACAGCGTCGCCGTCATGTTGTGCATTTCTCTTGCTCTCTGTTTGCATTGAACATAAAGCAGAAGAGTAAAAGGCAGATTTCGTGTGATGTTAATTAATACTTTCATGGCAGACAACAAGTGAGCAGTTTGAAGCTGTTACTGTACCTTGTCCTAGCGTTCTTCTTGGGTTGTTGATTGACAGGACTTCCCACAGTGCCATTCTTCACCGAGCCCTTCCTGGCAAGGTCCCTCTGTTTCTCTGAGCAACCACGAGAAATGAAGTCATCATTAAAAAGCTCTCAACCCATAAACATGAACTGCTGTCGCTAATATGTTCGAAAAATAATAAAACTAAACATATAAGCGTCACATTTTTAACTGGTTATTTTAAATGTATGTGTACCCGTTTGGAATTTTGTTTTCGATCCTGATGGCTGACTTTCAGGAGGTAATATTTTTCATGAAAGCTTCTGGAATAGAACCCTTAGGACTGAATAAAATTGAGGAATACTGAGTGTGACAAAGCCAGTGTTTTGGCAGTGGAGTAAAGGAGGCAGCTCAGAAACATTCTGACAGCCCTTACAGGAAAAATAAACAGCAGTGGTGGAGAATATAATTTTACTGACTTACCAAACATGCTAGTGAAAATCTAAGGATATGAAGAGAAAAGCTTACTTTACATGTATGATATACTGGCATACAGGGGTAAATCCAAGAACTTACTCCATTTTTGCATCCTATACTCATCCAAGTCATGTTATTGTATTGATCTGCTGTAGGCTAATGGGGATACCTATTTGGACTTGCAGGGGTGAAGGTTTGTAGTTCATGGCCACAGTCTCCCCTTTGGCATCAGGGTCCGCCTCTGAGGTGGAGGACGCAGCTGGGTCCTAGGAAAAAAAATATATAAATATGATACAACAGCAAGTTTGATTCTGTAAAAACACCAAGAGTGCATAAATTACACCATGGGCTAATATGCTTGAATTTATACTGCATAGAAATATTCAGAAGTTGGGTCACGGATGCAATATTTGCTCATTCTCAGTCACATAGGGATAAAAGTTAGACCCAAAGCGTTTTCCAGTGCAATTTTTTTTTTGCAAAATATGTTTATTGGAAAATATATCAATTGATAATTTACAGTTATGTAATACAATTTTCCAGTTTTGCTTTTTCTTTAAGGAAAAGAGACAGGAAAAACAAAAACAACAGAAAAAAAACAATAAAAATGCACATAAATTAAACCCATCAATATTCACCCAACCCAACCTGGCTCAAATGGAAAACACACAAACCCTGTTTAACAAATCAGCACTTAGTCTGGAAGGACCTGCAAGTCCTTAAGGTATGAAATAAAAGGTTGCCATTTGCAAAAGAACTTATCTGTGCACCCTTTCATGGCGTATTTAACCTTTTCAAGTTTAAGAAAGAACATGGAGTCTTTAAGCCACTGTGATACAGAGGGAGGGTTAGGAGATTTCGGTGTTTTGGTGATTAAGGATGTAAAACTAATAATTTCTCATTTCTTTGGACCATATTTAGTTGCTTTGGTGTAACCGGAGTGCCAAAGATAGCAATAAAGGGACAGGGTTGTATATCCATTCCCATTATGATGGATATTATATTAAAATAATTGGACCAATAGTTATGCAGGTGTGGGCAAAAGAAAACATGAGTTAGTACAACATTTTAAAAAAGTTAAAGGAAGTTACATGGCCAAAATGAGCATAGTTCCCAGAGAAATCCTCTAATTGATCATAAATTGAACACAGGTTTGCAGAAAATGTAGTCTTTTCACACCCTGCTCTCTTATCCAATACCCTGTGAGCTGTCTTTAGCTTCTGGACGACCTGCCTGCTACATAACATCAATAGTTTTGAGTGTTCTACCTATGTCGCTGGCTCTGCCTCTTTTATGTGGAAGCAGTGACAGGATGGGGAGGGGGCCCGGGGAGAACAGAGGGGGCTGCTGTTAGAGCCAAGGTTTCCCAGATTGAGAGAGGGGAGCTGGGAGCATGGCCCGCTCAGCTGACAGAGCTCCACATTATGTTCATCCTACAGGCCTCTCCTTGTTGCACTCTTAGGGACTTTACAGGCCACATGGATGGAGGCTAGCAGGCGTTAGGTTTTCAGTAAAGCTGTATTCTCTCCTAGAAATAGCTGCTGTATTTAAAGGATTCTCTATGCAATCTGATGACTGACGCTGAAACATAAATAGTCACAGTTACAGCTTGAAATCTGAATGATGTTCAGACTGAGGGGTATATGCTCCAATGCATTCACTTTTAAGGAACATAAAACGTAATACAAAAAAAACTGTTGGCTGCATAAAGCACTTATAACAGGACACAGTGAAAGATGGGTCTTTGATGAGCATATTAATGAATAATGAGGTGAATAAATCTAGACTAAGGAGGAGACTTGATAAGATTTTTACTGATACTAATGCCATTGTGAGGTCTGCTTATCAGTCAGACTCTTTATCGATTCACTTAATGATTCATGACAGTTCTATTTCCTCTGAAAGTAAGCTAACAGGTTTTTAGCATCAACACAGTCTGAGCAGCACGGTGTGGAAACAGAGAAGAAAGAAGGCATTTTTGGGACTCGTGGCGTAAAATCAGAAGAACATATGAGCACTGATAACAGAAACTGTTTAGTTCCAAAGCACATGATTCCAGAGGCTCGCTCAATTTGGAAACCAGTTCACAGTTGGACCCGGCTCTCAACTGTCATCCTTAGTCTGGATGGTAAAACCTCTTAAACATTATTGTTGTGAAATACTGCAGGAATGTAGGCCAATTCCGTGAGAGCTACAGACTTTATCCACTCTCATTGGGCCTGATAAAAAATTCATGAGTATTTAGCAGGGACAGCGAGAAGCTAATTCTGCATCGATTTTCATGTAACACTTTTAAAAACAAGCTGCCAAAAGCTGTCTAGTGACTAAGTATAACAAACCACTATATGTTTACATGCAATAAGGGTCAAACAAAGGTGAAATTCAAAATATAATTTGATCCTGTCAAAAAAAAAGTTAAATTAAATGAATGCCCTCCATAAAAGAGTCACCTTCTCTCAACAACTCTTGATAAATGACAGTGTGAGGTACAATATGTCCATTCAGTCAGGATACTGTACTGGCCTCATCCTCATCTGGTGATGAACCATTATTCACTTCCCTGGAATGATTAATAACCGCTACAGCAGTACAGCGCTACACACATAGGAGCAGGAGATGGGAAAGCACACAGCGCACGGATGACGTACTCCTTCTGTAACAAGCACAAACATGAGCTCTTTCAGTTCTGTGACAAGCCCTTCCTTGGATCATTAGGCAAACCCACTGACTTTTTTTTCTTAATACGTGTTCTTCTCATTTCCTTTCCACCATGAAAGATACTGATGAAGTAGGGTCACAGCCTCTGTCAAAAAATTTCCTTTGAAATTTTTAAGCAGGACTGGCAGCGGATAATGAAAGGAGTTCCATATTAATTTGTCTCTGCCTGAATATTCCGACTCTTCTTCAACATAGGACAAAACAACTGTTGACAAAAATATCAGGCAGTCTCCACTGTTGTCTAAAGAACTGCTCCAACAGTTCCTGAATCTACAAAAACAACACGGGTCCTTGTAAGCGTATGATATATTCTCAGAGTGGTTGCACAGCATTCGTTTAGCTGCCAGCATGCTGTCTGTAGAGCACATGTATGTAGTGAGCACTGACAGTCACTAACAAATGATTATGACCTGACCTATGACACTTTGGTTGAGACATTGATTTTTATTTGTAGAGAGTAAAATATGGTGTGTCGCCCTGACCTTCACATACAACTACACTTACTCATGCGCACGTTCACTAACAGGGTCACAGAAATGAAGTGACCCCTTAGTGTACAAGTTTCATCAGTCTGTCCTCCTGTTAGCGGCTCCTTTACTGCCTCTGATGAAGAGCCACAAGGCTGCTGACACAGCAAACACCAAGTGAATGGTAGGATTATACATCATGGCCTTCAACTGGCCAATAGCGGGCAAGGCTGACAGGTCAGGTGACCATTGAAACAGTTTGATGATAGCTTTCTGCATGACATTAGAATAAATTATGATATCTGTATTTATTTTACTATAATACTAAAATAAGTAAAAGAGCAGGCACTTGGTTACTTTTAATTCAAAAAATATATTTTAGTGATGGTTTTCTTATTACTATAGTATGTCTCCTACAATGACTGACAATAATTGAATTTCTGTTATTTAAGATGTAGCATGGAGCTGTATGATTTTGTGTGTGATTGAAATTCAACAAGGAGGCAGGTGCCAATTTGATTCATGCAGTTAAAGAATCACAATGAAGTCATTAGCATTAAAATGCACCCACATGTGCACCACAGCAACTGTGATCCGGACATACCCAGGCTCAGTTCATGTAAAGTGAGAATATAAACTGTTTTAGTTTACTGAAACGAGAAGAGGTAAAAGTAAAGAAACACAGTGCACACATTTGGACCAGTGCAGGAAAATGATATGAAGTAATTACAATAAACAGTGTAAGTTTAAAGCAACTGATACACTACAGCCACCCCTTTCCCCTTTTGGTTATAATCTGATGTTACAGATTTCTACATGAGCGTTATATGGATCAAATATTTATAGAGAGAGACAATTACTGCGACGAATGCTATAACTTGGAGTTCTGCTTTTGCTGAACCCTTAAAAATGATGAAGGCTGCTTTGTTTGCAGTGTTTGCAGAGATAGAAAATGAGGTCTGCAAACAGGCTGATATACTGGATTATGACGACAATAACACTGAGATCAAAATGCAGCTCATTGTACTGTTAGATGTGTGTTAGAAGGGCAGTGGTTTGATTTATTAATAGTTAATTACTGGTGGTAACGAAGACTGATATGAAAACGCTTTACAGTGTACATGTTCGGCCTATATCATAAAGTAGTTTATAGTACAGATAAGGTAGTACATTTTATAAACAATTAATATTAGCAGAAGTTGGCTCCAATAGTATTATTTATTTTATTTGATCTTATCTTTATTTAACCAGGAAGTCTCATTAAGATTATAAATCTCTTTTGCAAGGGAGATCTGGCCAAGATAGTCCAAACAATATAAAACAGATACATGATACACAACGACTAATAAAAAACAAAAACAGTTATTCAACCACAATGGCATTAAGAAAAACAGACATTCCTCCTTCACTGCATTCTCCATGATATTTTACAATCATTAACTGAAATGAATGTCACAGCTGAAATAACTGACAGTGAGGGAAAACAGTAGGTCCTATTTAGTTGTCAGTTTGATGGTTAGCTCTGTATTTATTGATTATTTACTTATGTATTCATTCAGCTATAATGCATTTGTTTGGTTGCATGTGCATGTCATGTGATCTTATCATATTTTATCTTGTTGGCCCATTGATTGGGTATTGGCTTTTCCCTGCTTCCTGATGACCAAATCACTATTGGTCAGCCTCTGAATAATTCAATCCAGCCTGAAGAACACACATTATTGATGAACTGATTGGCTCTAAATTTTACTGATGATTTTAGAAAAGTCTTGGCTTTTATATCAAACTTGTCACATGACCCACAGATCCACAGTTTCACGTGTTTCACCCTAGTTTTCAGTGTGTCGTGGGCTCATATGGATGCTGTGATCTGTGACTGTCAGTGCCCAGGCTTCCCGACCCCAGCACCACGTCACCAAATGACGAAATGTAAAAACAGAAGGCGAAGCCAGTTATTGATGTAAACAAGCGCAAACTGACGAGCGTTTACAAAATCCAGGTTTACGTCAAGTACGTACATAAAGGACATAAAATCTGATCTAATATAGCTGCGTGTCTTCATTTATGTAATCCTGCCGCTTATAGCCGCAATCCTTTTATCGGTAGATGATCTATCTAACGCTATACACCCATCCCAAGGGTCCGGTCTGTGCCAAAGCCGTGGACTGCTGTCGCTTGGTTTTCACACGAGTAGGTGACCCAGCTGTCACGACAAACCAGCCACACAGACGACACGCCAATGTTGCAGTTTGCATTCAACGGTTTGATTTGCATAAAATGTGTTTTTTGTCTTTTCTGCCTTACCAGAGGCTGGGTCTCCCCGTTGACTGGAGGGACTTGGAACCTGTCGATTTCTTCCATCATTTTGGCAAAGCTTTACTGAGACGACGTAGCTCTAAGAGTAGACGGTGACTTTTGTCTAATTATACCGATCTGGGATGCTCGGCTATACAGATCTTCGTTATTTAGCATAATAGCAGTTCGTTTTCCTCCATCCTGACAGAGGTGACTCGACAGCAAAACAGGAGTACCGCCCCACTTCCGGGTCTGTAGAATATTCATGACGAATCCACCAATCACAGAGCAGATCATATTGAAATGCGTAGTGAAGCAAATGCGTTTACTGAATGTGACTCCAAACCACAGATAATTGTGTTTTACATTGATATTTTTCCTATAAATTGACTATTCTATGTTTAACAATTGGGGTTAGGGTTATGACAACATAATACAACAACTGGCTGAACAATTTTGACCTCCTTTAGACTTTAGAATGTATAGAATCGTCACCTTAAAATAACTGTGTCTCAGTAACCTACAGAATGACATCAAAGTAATAAAATATGAAGAATAGAAGATAATATTAGTTTTTAAAAGTGCTACACATATACAGATATGTTCAGACCACATTCTGATATTTACAGACCAGGAAAACAATGCATAGCTTAAGTAATTGCCTATAACCTCAGATATAAATATTGGAACTGTTGTGGAACTGTAGCTCACTGTAGTAATGTGATGTACTCTCTGATAAGACTTTTATTTTTCTTAGTTTCTCATGGAAATAGATATCAAGAAGTGTAGATTTTAATATTCAGAAGATGTGCATTTGTGCTCTCAATAAAAATGTGAAATATGCAGATTAATTTTACTTTGTGTCACAATGGTTCCATTTTCTTCTCTCATAGATTTGATTAATGTTGTTATCATTTATGGTCAACATATGTTGTAGTTGTTTGAAAACAAATGACAAAAGTGCTGGTTAACTGATGTTTTCAACATACCTACATGATAAAATGTTATTTCATATTGGTTTATGTATGTTAATACAAAAGATTTTTACATCTTCCCATATGTATTGTGATTTGCAGACAGTGTTCTGAAGTAGATCTGGTAGATCTGAGTTCAACAGTCCTTTGGATCAAATCATTAATTCTCAAAATTTCATATTTTGGCCTGAGACTGTATCTTTGATACTACAGCCAGCCAGAGGTTTTTACCAAATTTTCTTTATTAGTGAGTCAAACTTGGGAAAGTTCCACTACTTTTATTCTGGTGGCCTTTTACTTGTGTAATATTTGAACTTTTGGTGGAGGAAGGGAGGAGAACTATCTTGACTGAGCTTTGGGGTCATTGACCTCTTTGACTCATCTGTTACTCATCCACGAAGAGGACAATGTGCACCAAATTCACCCTGTCACACCAGAATAGCTCCAAATGTGATCTGCTAAAGTCACTTCACTCCTTTGGCTTTATAAGCTTATTCTGATGGGGGATGTAGTTTTCGGCAGTATCTGTTTTTATTGTTATGTACTTTCTGTATCTAAGATTTTGAAACGTATACCTTACAGCAGGGGTATTAAAATCCAGTCCTCAAGGGCCGGTATCCTGCATGTTTTAGATGTTTCCCTGTTCTTGCACACCTGATTCAATTAATGATCAGCTCATCATCAAGCCTGATAATGATGTCATGGGTTCCAGGTGTGCTGGAAGAGGGAAATATCTAAAACATGCAGGATACCGGCCCTTGAGGACTGGATTTTAGTACCCCTGCCTTACAGTCTGCACATTCTTTAATATTAAACAAATAAAAAATCATAACTGCCATTTCTTACAATATTATTAATTATGTAATTGCTACACAGCCGTGATGGTGTTAAGAAGTTGAATAATTCACAATTAATTCCATACCCTACTGTCAGGACAGAAAGTCGTGACGGTGACTTTGGTGCACACTGGGGGAGCAGTTTACGGCAGGGAGTAGAATTCGGCACAACACTGGTAATCAGCAGCAAGGAGCTACAGCTTAGCTAGTTTACCTTTAGCGTTAACCTATTGAAACAGTTTTCTTTTCTATATTAAGACCAAGTAAACAATTGAACCAAATATTTAGCAAAACTCTAAACATTAAAATGCCAAGCAATACACTATAGCTTTCACAAGAAGCAGTTGAACGAATTAGCCAAATAGCGCTAAGTAGCAATGTAGCTAAGTAAAAGTAGTACCACTGAGTTTGGTCATGTTTTTACTGTTAAGTTGATTTTCTTCGTTATATACATGGTTTATATATTCAGAAAGCAGCTAGTACAAACTCAACTAAAACTGCAAGAAAGAAAAAGACGAGTTGAATTTAAATGTATTCATGAACTGACCAAACTGTTTAATTTTCGTTTCTGGTGTTAGTATGTAGAAATATGAAAAACATGTGCTGTTGCAGGAACTTCCATTAAAGCAAGACGTGAAACTCTCCTTCATGTCACCTTACAGAATGAGGATATGGATGGGATGAGTGGCCTCATGGGAAAGTGCCTTTGAAGCCTCCAGACCAGCTGGAGCTCACTGAAGCTGTAAGAAATGAAACCCTGTTTAAATCCATACAGCTGCACAGACTGTGTTTTGACATTTGGCTCAGACTCCTGACTCCTGCTTTATTCTAATCAGAGCTCTTCAGCCTGATCATTTAGTTATTGTCCTTTTAATTAATATTTATTCAAATGAGACAGACCTGTTTAACCCTTTCGTGCATAGTGGTTACTACAGTGGACAGTTATTCTACAGCTGTTCTCTTGTATATTCATGAGTTTTGTTGTTTTAGTTCCATATCAGCCAACACAGTGGATACTTGCGCATCGTCCTATAATGCACTGACATTCATACCATTACTGTAACTTTGATGTTATAGACCAACCTGATGTGCAGTAATATGTTTGAGTATATATCCATTATTATTTGTTAAAAGGTTTTTTTTAATATTATCTCCATGAGGTGAGTAATAAATAGTATTAGATTGTTAAAATGTGAGAAAACATCAGATTAGCAGTATTAAAACTGTTTTTATTTAATTGTTTTCATCTCACTTTCTGATAATGGGTTTTAAACATGTTTACTTCAAAAATTAAATGCATGGACATTTTTGTAGCTCCATTAAAAAAAAGTCGATCGTAATTTTTTTTATACCTATGGAGGAATGAAACCATTCCAGAAAAAAATCTTGACTAAGGTTCTCATAATTATGAGATTTATTATGGGGTTAACTATGGGTTAACTATGGAGTTAAAGAAGGAAACATCCTTCATGCTCCCAAAAATACTGTTTGTTTTTTTTTACAATTTCAAGGTAAAGGATTTATGATATCACACTTATTTTACATCACAGTGCTAGTATGTGTCTTCTCACCTCATCTCATTTTCCTCCGCTTATCCGGGGCAACAGTCTAAGCAGGGATGCCCAGACTTCCCTCTCTCCAGACACTTCCTCCAGCTCCTCAGGAGGGACCCTGAGGCATTCCCAGGCCAGCCGAGAGACATAGTCTCTCCAGCGTGTCCTGGGTCTTCCTCGAGGTATGTGTCTTGTCATGGTAAATAGTACACAACAATTCACTTCAGATGCTCAGAATTATCTCAGTTATTTCCATGTAGCCACCTCACAGATGTGTTGGACATGTGCCACTGTCACTTATTTAACATGGTTTTCATAAGTCTAGTTTTTAGCAGAAAGACTTTTAAAACATACACACAGGAAAATAAAATGAGTATTTGTATATTGTTTAGTATTTTTGAAATATTTTTTTATGTTTTAAATGTTGATTCTTATGGAAATTATTGGTCTTCAGGCTGTTATAGATTAATTATATGTGAGTTAAACTGAGAAAGAGCTGTTTTACTGGAGGTGAGATTTACTTTTTGTGCAAATTATGCCATCTGTCTTGTATCCAATTGCCAATGGCCTGCCTGAAGTCACTTCCTTTGTTTGTTTTTTTTATTTGTTTTTCATTTTATGGCAGGGAAACTTTATATTTTTGTGCACCATTCGCTCAGGAATTAATTTTTTATTTTTACTTTTACCACAAGCTGTAAAAACCATGAAATCCTCTTGACCCATTTGAAGATCTAGTAGATAATTACTCTCAGATCTTATTACTATAACAAAGTAAACTTACTCAGTCTTCATTTTTAGGTTTCACAGGAGGTTTCATGGATCAGATTGCTGTTCATTTTGTCTTGGAGAGTAGCCTCCAGCATCTAGACTCTGATGAGGCATGAAGACTCAGGGCCAAGGAGAGTCTCCTTGAAGGTAACTCCTAAAACGTGCTGCGATAGTATGGTATACAGCACAAAACCAAATTTAATAAAAAAAAATAAGTAAATAAATCAATCTTTTTTTTTTTTTTGCTCTATTTCCTATCTCTTCTTCTCACTTATTTTCAGTTACTTAGTGGTTATTTTGGGTCATACCCCTGACATTTTGAGAAGGCCACACAACATTCACACCACATGCACATCGTACACACTTCACCACACACAAAAAATTTACACAAACAAGACAGGACATTGGTTTATACTACCTGGTCAGTCATAAATTTTATTTCTTTTGTACATTACATGTTATAACGTATATCCTAGCTCCCAACCTCCTCCCTCCCCCCACATTATGATGATTTAATGTAAATATGGTATATTATTGTACATCATTTTCCTTGTGACTTGGTGTTGCTTAAATAAAGGTTATGGGAGAAAAAAAAAGAAGAAAATCAAATTTAAAGATGTATTTTTGTGCCATGTAGTAGTGCTGTACTCAGATTTATTTTTGTTGTAATACATGCATAGTACCACAGGGTGTCACTTTTGTCATAAATTGAATTAATTACCTGGAGTTTTAAAAGAATGAAGCTATATTTGCAAATGTTGCACACTTGCAACTGTATAATTACCCCAAAAGAGTGAGTTCATTTTAAAAAGAGTCAAACTATCGATGTTTTTGTGCAGAGACTGCAGTAGTGGACACTGAAGCAGAACTAGAGGAAGAGAAACCTGAAACCCTGGTAATAAATATACTTGATTTGATCGAAAACCAGAGCAGTGGTTTGTGCTGGACAGTATGATGTATTTCATGTTACATGGTGCATGACAGAGCCTGACAGAGCATTTCTTCAGAAAATCAATTCACAACTCAAATCACTGTGACTTGACCTAAAAAACTTTGCTGTGTTGGTTTTACCCAGGCCACTCCAGTAGAGGATGCAGGGGTAATGGAGGAAGTAGGGGGGAGACGACAGACCAGACAGTGTTTCATCCAAAGCTAACAAGAAGGAGCCGAAACGTACTAATCAGTTCAACTTCAGTGAGAGCGCCTCTCAGACTTTCAGTAAACCACTTAGGGTAATCGAGAAATCTTCCAGTAGAGGAGCATATTATCATAACATAAATTTCTTTACATTGAAGTCAAAATATTTATGTTTAGAAAGGACCAGTTTGAGACCGTGTTAATTGAAAAGTGTCTATAACAGGGGTGTCAAACATACAGCCCGGGGGCCAAAACCGGCCCGCCAAAGGTTCCAACCCGGCCCGCAGGATGAATTTACAAATTTGCTCTGAAGATGTTAGATATTATAATTTATCAAGAATATCAATTTGCATTATGAAAATATTTGTTTAGAAACTATTGTTACAATAAAATGTGAATATCCTGAACAAATATGAACTTGAACATTTTTAAGAAAGAAAAAAGTCACATTTTAATGAAATAATAGATTCACAATGATCTATACATTGTGTTAATAATAAGATGAGACATGATGTTGTTGAAATATTAATTATTTTTCTTAATAAATGTCAAATCGTACATAGTAGTTCAGGTTATTCATATTTTCACATTAAAACAAAGTGAAAAATTTGGATTATTATGCCTAGTGTTTTATTGGTCTCCCTGTGACCCTAGTGAGAATAAAACGGGTTCAGAAAATGAATTGTACTGGTCCGGCCCACTTGAGATCACACTGGGCTGAATTTGGCCCCTGAACTAAATGAGTTTGACACCCCTGGTCTATAACTTACTGTCATTATATTTAAGAACTGTTGCTATTTTTCTGTTGGAAAGCTGTTGGCAAACTGAACCTCTTCCAACATATTACTATTTCAGACACCGTTAATCAGCTGTGTATACTTTTAAAGACTTGTTTTGACCAGGCTTGTCTTCACTCAGTAAATGACACCTCTTCTGTTGTTTCAGTGGAAGATCTGTGAGGACTATGTGAAGGAGATGGAGAAGCAAGAAAAAAATACAGACCAACAGAAAGCCATACCGTCAAACAAGGAGAATGACAAGATGATGGCAGAGACTCGGGTGCTTCAACTGCCTGCGCACCAGGTGGCGTTTTTACCTCTAATTATTCTATTATATTAACATTTAAAATTTAGAGGGATTATATATAGCATTTCTATTTTCAAATATTAAGATGACCTAAAATTATCATTACCCTATAAACTTAGAGTAAAGATGCTAAAGTATTAAATTGTGGCGACACGAACTGAATATATTTAATGAGTCACTCAGCTTCTGACCAAAGTGTCAGAAAAGGAAGTTTTTCCCCCTGCTGTTGAGAATTCAGAATATTAATACTACATATAATCTTTTTAATCCATAAAGACCCAAACAGTCACCCATGACCAAAACCATCTCCTGATCTGAACTGTTTAATACCTGCTGATCCACTAATCCTATCAATACATGTAAATAATTGGTGTAAAATACAGTTTGTCATCTT
>JAQQZY010000023.1:31944705-31955366 GCA_030068375.1 Ostorhinchus rueppellii
AACCCACGCAGACACGGGGAGAACATGCAAACTCCACACAGAAAGGTCCCAAGGTCCCGTCCGGGAATCGAACCCTTCTTGTTGTGAGGCACGAGTGCTAACCACTGCACCACCATGTCGCCCCAGCAATATACATTTTCAACAAATATACCCCAAAATGTTTCTGGTCTTCTGTTTCAGCAGTATGATGTGTGCTTCAACTGAAGACCCCGGTACTAAAAGCCACAAAAAAGTCCATTAGAAATGTTCATAGGGTACTTAGCTAAACAAATAAAACATGTTTATATGCTCGACTTGAATTGTCCAAAAATGTGACTTCAGTACTTTTAGGACCAAGGTCTTCAACTATTCATCAAGTCTATCTTTTTTGAAAATTGGCAAAGCACCCTGGTCCCTCAGCCACAAGACAATGCATGCAGATGGACTTGTCAGTTTTTGTATGCAAACAAGATCAGGTTGTTTGCATATTTTGCTTCAGAGAGTTGGGGCCAGTGGTTTCAGGACTGACAGCAGAGAGGAAGGTTTTCTTGAGTGCATCTAGGACTGATCTGATTTTGAAGAGCTTATCGCTAAGTCCTGGCTAAGTAATTATCAGAGAAGGGAATGTACCTCAGAATGTGCTCAAATCTGTTCACTGGCATAGAACCTGCCATCAGATCAACATGAAACCCTTCTTCTGTTGTCCAGTCCATTCTTGATCATGACATGATAATATTCATTCCTAGAAATGCCTGCAGTACTTTTATCATGGCCAGATTTTCTTTTCCTTTTTGGGAGGCATAGATATTTCCACTGCGCACAGTTTCATCCATCAGATCTTCAGGAAATAGCTGTATGCAGAAACTAATGGTTCTGTTCCCTCAACATTCACTTCCAGGTTTCCCTCAAAACTTGTTCTCTTTAACTTTGCACAGGTGTCTGCTATTTTTTAGGCTTTGATCTTTGTTGGGTAGCACATACTCAGGTCTCTCCACATCCTCAACATCCTCAGTTCCATCAGTATGCACCTCATCCTCGGCTCCATCATCCTTGCCTCCATTGTCACTACTGCTAGAATTTGCTATGGCTTCTTTTTTGGCAACCATCACTATCACAAGAATCATTGTTGCGTCAATCAGATGGTACTTTTTCCAAAATACTGTAGTCATGTTTATCATACACTATCCTTGAGGGGTCTACAAAAGGTAAAGACACTAACTTTAATACCAACTTTTACAACCAAAAAAGTTACTGCGTATGAACTTAAAAATAAAGTGAAAGTAATAGTATGAATTGTGGTTGAAATATAACCAGCGATAACACTGGTCTACAAAATGGTCTGCTAAATGCGACATATTATAAAAAGATTAATTGGAAAACAAATTACAAAAGTACTGGTTTGCTGTTGTTTTCAATGTATGTGATAAAATGTTATTACACACTAGCTTTTTGACCAATCCATGGGTTCTAGATGTGGTCGTTTTTATGCTATTTATGCTATGTAACGCATTTGTCCAGCAGTCACCTCCAAAGCAAACTAGCCATAACAATGTGATTGTAAGGCTATTGTATTCCAAAATTACTTATATCCCAAAATATCAGTCCTATCAAGTTGCCTTTTTCACTACTGTCTTCCTTGACCAAAAATACAAAAGTATGCCAAACTGTATTAGTCAGCTCTTCACGGATTATGTGTGAATCTGCAGACACACACACACACACAGAGGTCATGTGGCTCTTATAATATAGATATATATTGTTTATTGTACAATAGATTTATAAATATTCCACTCGATAGAACTTGTGAAGTGAATAATATAATAATAATAATAATAATAATAATAATAATAATAATAAATATTGTTGTTGTTGTTATTATATTGTAATATGCAGACAGTGTTTTGAAGTAGATCTGGTAACTCTGAGACAAATGGTCCCTTTGAGTAAAATCCATTCTCTGGTTAATCCTCGAATTTCACATTTTGACCCACGACTGTATCTTGGAAACTTCAGCCAACTTGCATGTTTAACGTACTTTTTCTTTATGAGTGACTCCTATGTGGTAAAATTTCACTGATTTTGTTTTGGAATCATTTTACTTGTAGACCAGTGTAACAAATGATAAATCATTTGTAATTTCCTCCGAACAAATGAATCACTGCTTGGACATTTTTATATCTATACTACTCATTAGTTACTTAATGTCAAAACATTTTTTTTACATGCAAGGGTGTCCTGTTATTGAAAGATTGGGGTGTTACTCCCCAGCCACCATGTTGGAATGGTGAAAATGACACTGAACTTACAATGACTGGCCAATGGGTCCAGTGGCTAGGGTGCATTTTAGTCAAGATAATGTCTTTTGAGTCCCTGTCCACTGTAGTAATCAATCAACTGTGGTTGGTCTCACCAGCAAAGGAACACAGTACTAGTTGTTTTACTTCAGAAAACTGTAATGTTTTTGCTAATTCGAAGCAACAATGACACCATTGACATGACAAGAAAACTGTTGGTATATGTTTATTAAAATGCTTTTTGTGATACATTGTTAATCATCCATAATTTATTCATGTTCATTTAATGCGTTTGTTTATACTAGAGCACTTGGCATGTATAAGACAGGCAACATTTATATCTCAATAACTTGACTGACCTCCTGTGCAGGGATTTATTAATCCCATTACCCCTGTAGAGTACAAGTTGGTTAAACTAAAAATGTAAGGGGGAAAGAGTTACTGCAAGTGAAAGACGAGATAAATTAGCGTAATAGATTGAGCATTTATGGACCATATCCAGACAACTTATCTTGGCTGGCACACGCAGTCCCGGGCAAACATCCAGGGATGTGCTAGAAGCCTTTTAATATCCCATCTATGGGGAGAGCTTTACTTTGAGTCATGGTGGTGTCTGTTTTTATTTCACCCTTTTCTCTGTCTTAATGATCTTATCCTTCAGCAAAGTACCAACCAGTGCTCTGTTACCCATCTGGAATAACACTGCGCCACAGTGTCAGGGTTCCCCTGACCTTCACATGTTTCCGTATGCAGCATTTCTTCCCTTAAGTGTGCTTCTTTCTAAGATGTTTGGTTAGAGAGAGTTCAATCACATCACTTTTACAGTCATTAAATACCCATTGCTACTTTAATTGGAAGTGTATTGCATGGTCAGCCAACAGAGCTGGGAGTTCTACTGCTTGATAATGTGTGTTTTAGACTGAAGTCGTACAGTATTTATTACTTTGGTAGTGTATGGAAGAGAGGTCTAAAGTCATGTGTGTTGTAATATAAGCAGACATGACAGAGTTTATATTTTCAGTGCATCAGCGGTAGATTTAGATGGAAAAAAATATGTTTTCAAAATCTTGGATGCTGTAGTTTTTACTTTATAGTGATGATATTGTGCATCCAAGCCTTGAAATAACAGGAACACATTCTCCTTAGAGGTATTATGCCTACCATTTTCATGCCTCTAAGCCTTTTTTGTGAGAAATCTGATGGTTTTAGTGTTATGTTCTTCTCTGATAAATCCATAATGATGGTATTTGGAGGTGTGTCCCTTCAGTGGAACACTTGAGATTCAAAGATGATTCAGAGACTGTTCTGTTTTACAGTTGGACTTCAGTTTCATAAACACATCATTAGAATATCAACTGCAAGCCTTGCTGATTCTAAAGCTGCACCACAAGCAATCATTTTGCATGTTACAAGTGTCATGGGTTCAAACCCGGGCATTAGATTGGACGAATAATCCTTTTCTGTGTGTGAGAATCCTTTGGTTCAGTCCAGAGTGAGTGGGCCATACGGACAGATACGAGCAGATGTCAGTGTGAGAGTCATGTTGAAGAGGACGCAGATCTCAGCTAAGCCTTTCTAGTTCTTATGTAACACCCTCAGCACGGCACTATGCCTCACAGATCACTGGTATTTATGAGTGACAATGACACACCCACTCCACACAGGCTCAAGTCCCTGTTCTCAGCAATAGACTAGCTTTTTCTTTCTTTCTTTTTTTTTGTTCAGGAGAATGAAATGTGAGGATATATTTAGAAACCTCCAACAATAGGTCAGCCACTCTTTATGTACTGAACATTGCATTCTGTATGTTTCTATATCCATCTCTATAGCCCAGATTCTTTCCCTCTGGCTTTGCGTGAGTATGATAATTGTAACGTCACGTCGTTCCTACATGCACTTCATCCAAATCCAACGGTGGGTTGGTGATGCTGTCTTTGTGAGGCACAGTCATCTCCTGACGGCCCTGCCATCAGATCAGCAGCCGACTCCTGAAAGCTTTAAAGCACAAAGCTTCAAAAAAAAAAAAAAAAAAAAAATCAGTGATCCTGTGTTGCGGTGCCTCTAGAACATTGTTTTTGCTACATTTGACTCTTTCCTCTGGAGTCAGGAGGTCAATAGGTACTTATGCTCGTTCAGTTGCCGGGTTTCTCCTTCAACGGGAGCCAGCACAGGCAGCCTCTCAGGGCTGGAAGGGACCCTGCAGGCTCGGTAGATGATAAAACACAGGAGAAACAGGAGAATGGCTACAAATGTGTTGCAGGCTATGGCCACTAACGCAGCTGTGGACAGTCCTGTTGCGGTCTCTTCAGATTCCATTATGAGGACTGGACGGTGTCAGTTACTTTAAAGGTTAAACTTCAGGAGGCTCCATGATTTCATTTGTCCGTGAATAACAAGGGTTCACTGTATTTCCAATATGTCCTCAGATATGTTGGGCATTGTTCGACTAAAAATCAGTATGCATTATGGAAGGGGAGTTTTCCTTTGGCGCTTTGCACATTGTGTTTTGCTGGATATTTAAATTAGACAACGGCAGGGAAGTCTGTCTTTACCTCTCGCTGCACAGTTGAATGATTACTTTCCAAGGTTCTGTTTTTCTTTATTGCTTCTGTAGACAATGCACCACCACAGCACCATACAGATGAGTCCGTCTGTCACTATTGATTTCCATGTGGTCTGCAGTCATGACGCTGCTTATGATTCAGTAAATGTCTGACAGAATCTGTAAGAAAAGAACAAATACAACAATTATAATAGTTTAAGATGTCTCTGCGTCTTTAGTCATTATGGAAACATTCATAACTACCATTATCTCGATTTCAATAGGACTCTATCTGGTTAAATAAAGGTTGGATAAATAAATTAAATTTACAGTAGTCAGGTGACATATAGATAGGTGCCTGAATTTTCTCAAGCCAACCATGTAACAGAATATAAAGTAAATATCAAGTACAGATGTTTTATATCATACAGTTTTACATGCGTGAGTCTTGTTTGGACATATAATGACATTTTTCTAATTCACCTATTTTCAGCTCATTTTGCTCCTATGTAAAATACAGCGAGCCCATCAAGTAGATATCTTCAAATCAAATTTTATTTATATAGTGCCAAATCCTAACAAAAGTTATCTCATGACACTTTACATATAGGGTTAGGGTCAGAGTCTGGTTTCCACTCTGAAACCAGACTCTGAAACCAATTAGCAGAAACCCAACAGAATCCTCCAGGAGCAAACACTAGATAGCAAGATAGCAGCAGGTGGTATAAAATTTTCCACCTTTACACACACATATATGCTTTACAAAATATTCTTACTGTGATTATAGCTCTAACAACAGCAGAGGAAAAGCAGAATATAGATCAGGTGAGGCTAGTTACAATGCAGAGAGAACCGATAGTCAGCAGGTTTTATTCCAACTGATGAACACAGCAGGTGAGTTTATTAATGACTTTCCCTATAGTTGAAGCAGTGACCTGCAGACTGCTGCCTTTAAATGCCACTTACATAGTTAACCACCCCTGGTATAAGTGATGATGCTGAGTCTCCTCAGCATCTGCTTGGTGGCTGTATGAAAACCCTCTCTTTGAGATAATTGACTGTACAAGAACAATATGTGTTCCACCTGCTGTCCTTTTTAAAGTGCAGTTATGCACACAAAACCACAATTTATTCTCTCACAAGCAACTGCAACAAGATGTGCACATCATTTTTACTTAGGCCACTGTACAAGTTTTAATGTACACTTTGTGTGCATTGAATGTGTATAAAGAATTTTGCTTACAAGATGTTAAACAATTCCTAACAGGCTCATTTATAATGTATGATAATGGATTCTCCTTAATCCCATTTCATTGCACTGTAAGCAAATGCACAGTGAAAGAGAGGCTGCACCTTGTATAATGCACTTTGATTCAGTGAAATAGGCCAAAGTTCTTTGTATAATCATACAGGCTTTCTTTTACCTGCACCATCCTGGTCGTCTTTTCTTGATCTGCTCATGTTTTTCATTATCCTTCAAATTAAAATCTGCAGTACACACCATTTGTATGCAAATGTGAATAAACAACATCAGGAACTAGACTGAAAATTCTATGCCATTACTTTCCCTTTTGGTGAATTATCCAGGAACGAGCGTCCATAAATTTACATAAAAATATAATTTGTGTGAAGCGACAACAATGAACTAGCAGAGCATCGGTGACTGAGTGAAGAGTTTAGTGAGTGTTTATCAGTTCTGTGTTTTGAATTCTTAAAAACGTCTGCTTTTAAGTTACAAAAACTCTCAGAAAATATATTTGTGGTTAGATGAAGGACAAATAGTGACAATAGTAGTGTGTGATGGTTAGTTTAGACTGGGTTTTTCTTGACTTAAACATGGTTTCTTAAAAATAATGTTTACGTCACTTGGAGATCAGAAAATAATCCATCACAGCAGGGAGTGTGAGCCTCTGGTTCTGACAAACATTTTGAGTTTGTTATGAGCCTTAGTGTGGGATAGGGAAAAAAAACCCTGTAAAGTGGTAATTGTGCACCTGGTTCTCATTTCAGAAGTTTCACTGTGTGTTGTCAAATAGGTGAATGTAGTCACTTCCCATGAGAAAACCTCCCTTCAACAAACAATATGAAACACTCTGATATATAAACCCCCCTCTCTAGTCTTTAATCCTCTGTTTCTTTTTATGTCTCATTCACATGCCGCCACACACACACACACACACACACACACACACACACACACACACACACACTTCATAACATCGGGGAATCCCACTTGAATATTTAAATAAACTCTCAATCATCCAGGAGCTGGTGAGGGCATCATAACCTTTAGACCGCTAATCAATCAGTCTTAACTGTTAATAAGATCCCCCAGCTTCGGGGGATTCGTTTTATGGCCCCTCATGTTGTAATAGGAAACCTGTCTGCCCACAGAGTGTGACAGGTGGATTTGACAAAGAGTGTTTCATCTGGCTGTGGTGCAGCCCTCAACCCTCAGGTGAAACCAAGTCTCTGTTCTTGCAATCGTAGCGGATTAACAAGGATTGTTATTCATGAAAAATAGTTCAGAACTTCCCCAGAGACTCAGAGGATGCAGCTCTTGCAACTACCCATCTCCCCTGTGTATCCTGCTTCATTCATTTTATAATAAAGTCTCAGTTAATGTGTGCGGTTTAGTGGGAAAAGCACCATTTTCTGTATTTCAGCTTAAAACTATGAAGATCCTAAGACTTGTATTAAAAACTATTCTGAAGACTAAGTCATAAATGTAAACCAGTTGCTCACTTACCCCGCAGTCTCAGCCAAGACTTTGCTTCCTGAATGAATATCCCACAGAACAGTTCACTTGTCTTTCATTGTTGCAGTTGTGTTAAAATGTTTAATGCTTCCATCCTCGGCTGTCTACCACGATCCTCTCCTTTCGCTCATCTCTGCCTTTTGCTTTGCCTGTCCATCTGCTCCACTGCACTACACACACATCTGAACACAAGGCAGGACTGCACACTGTTTCTGAGAGAGAGAGAGAGAGAGAGGGAGAGAGAGAGAGAGGGAGAGAGAGAGGAGGGGCTGTGCAAGTGGATGTCAGCAGTGATATCAAGCGTAGGGGAGAGGGAACTGTTTGGATGTAATTACACAGGGTTCCTGCTGCAGACAGGAGGGTGTGGGGGGTGTTGTTACGGAGAACAAGCAAAGCCGCCTGTCAGACAAAACGACTTCCGCCTCGCATCGCAGTGCAGAGTATGGCCAAACAAATTATTTCAGCTGTTCAGCACAGGGCTGGGAACAAAGGCAGGCACACTGAGCTATCATGAGAGGAACCTAAATTAAGGCTCAATCAAGGGATTTGTATTTTCCCTTCTTGCAAATGGTACACCTATTACTGTAAAAGGCAAGTTGTTATTATTTCTAAAACTGATCTTCCCTGTCCAGGCATGATCAAATTTGCCTGTGTCCTCTTTAGAAGTCTATGGCGGCTGGTCTCAGATAACAGCTTTATCATGATTTAGTTACTGAAACAGGACTTAATGCAAGCGCTGGAGTCAGGATATAGGCCATCACTTTTCTTATTGATTTTTTTTACTGAGATTTACTGTAGCAGAGCAGTGCTGCCAGAGCTGTACTGTAATTTCATCCTTTGTACAACTTATAATTAATCATGTCAAATGTATGATAATTTGATCAGTTTGTGACAGTTGGTATAATAATTATAATCAATTTGTGTTCTCTCCTTTTAATTAATTTGCCAACACATTTGGGATGGCCTTTAAATGAATATCTGCTCTCATAAGCACAGCTGTTCCCAACTTAAATCCTTCACTAATCAGAATTTTTAGATATTTTTATTGACTTCTGTAACTTATGAAGCAGTAGTCTATTTATCCAGTGCAAATCTGTTGCTTATGACTTGCATATGATTGTTTTTCCTCAAACTTTGATCATTTTAAGCCTGTGATACAACACATTTAACATTTTTAATCTGACAGTGCTGCTGCAGAGTCATCTCCATGGCAGTCATTTCTATTTCCTGTTCTTAAAGCCTTCATATGAACTGTTTAAGACAGGCTTTTTTTTGGAGGAGGTGTGTTGAAACTGCTTACAAAGCACCACGTGATCAAAATAACTGATGATATCCTCCCTGAGCTGTTCTTGTTCTGTTGGTATTTTACTAGATAAAGGTCGATATCTGATAAAAATGACAGAAAACTACAGTGCAGTACTGTGTATTCTTTTCTGCAGGTCTTTAGTCAGCATATAAATGTCAGTTTAAAACTTTCTCAAAAGAAATGAGTCTGCATTACTGTCATCTCCAGTTAGTGATAAACCAAATGTGAGAAATCTAATTCTGTTTCAAACCAAAGCACAATACTGTTAGAGAAAAGAAAATAGAATTAGTGATGTTATCGTCTGTGTAAGGCTGTTATTACTTTATCACACATACACAGACTGTTTATCATTGCATGTGCAGTTATTTACTGATAAAGAAAAACACTGCTTTTGTCATTTCACACATTATATTTCTATGAAACATACCCTCACATTACAAGTTCAGTCAGATGAAATATGTTTTACTGTCATGTTACTTAAGTTGTGGTTGTAAATATAATATAAAAACCTAATATAAATGCCTGTAAGGCTCAGATTAGTTTTAGTATAGATGTAACTTATTTGCTTTTTCTTCTGTACTGCACTGTGGGTGTTGTATTATAGGTCGGTTTTATTATGTGCAGTCTATTGTCTATTGTTAGTCATCAGTTGTATTGTTCCAACTTCTGTTTTCCTCATGACGACATTGCAAACCAATATACAGTCTCCTTTTTGTATGCAGATTGAGGTTGATAGAACAATATACTCAGGACACCGGGCCAAAAATGTCATTACCGAAAGTACAGTTTGAGATGGAAAATGACTGGAACACGTAAACAATCAAATTCATGCAGCTTCCTTCTTCACTGTGCGGGCAGATTGAAACCCACTTATTCTGACAGGCTACTGTTCATCTTCCATTTCAGAGTCATTCAGTATAATTCCAAATAAACATAAATGCATAAACTGTGCCTCTCTCTCACAGACACACACACAATTATAGACAGTCAGTCGGAAAATGCCAGGATTTAATATCTGCGTCAGTTATCACTCTGAAAGGATCATGAAGAACAGATTGTTACCCGGCTGTGTGTAGGCAGGAAGCACAGCCACTGTCTTCCAAAACATTCAATGGAAAAGGATGTATTTTTATGTTGAATTCCTTCCAGAGATTAAAAAAAAAAAGAAAGAAAAAGTGTGGAAAAGAAAGAGACTAACTGTGCACACCTGTAACCAGGAAAATGAGATGTCTAACACTTTGATCAGTCATCTGGTTGTCAGAATTTCTATAAAAGTCGGTGCACCTGTGGAATGAGTATTAAACTTACCAGAAATAGAACGAAAATATGTGAGACAGGAACCTTTCTTTTGCTTTATTTCGATGCCAGATTTATGTAGCAGGTGAAAATGTACTTTGATATGTCTGTAAAAAATAACATCAGCAGAGGTCTAACAGTTTCTGGAGTATTCTATTGCAAGATCAGACCATTTACCAGATAAAAGTCTTTATTTCACATTATTACCTCCGCCAAGGAGGTTATGTTTTACTGTGCGTTTGTTTGTTACTTTGTTCGCAACATAACTCAAAAAGTTGTCGGTGGATTTTGATGAAATTTTCAGGAACTTTTGGAAATGGCACAAGGAAGAACTGATTAAATTTTGAGGATGATCTGGATGAAATCCTGCATTCTGGATCGCTTTGAAATCTTCGTTAACATTGCGGTGAATGGAGCATAAAAGTTTGATCATCAATATTTCAGGTGATTACTAATGGATGTTCATGAACTTAGAGACACTGCTTA
>JAQQZY010000023.1:31962178-31991934 GCA_030068375.1 Ostorhinchus rueppellii
GTCCATCCGTGAAATCCTTGCCCCCCCCCCCCCCCCCCCCCAGCATATGTGACATTTTTACGGGCTTATTGTCAGTTTGAGGTGGATTACAAAGGACGGAGCTGATATGTGTGAAATGATATGCAGGATCATGACCTTCATATGTGAACTATTCTTTGTCTCTTCCCACCTTTTATGCCACTTTTCATGTGTTTTCGTTACCTAGCAGTGGGGTCAGTGCAAAGGCAGCTGACGTGCTGGGAAAGCCTTAGACATGAAGGAGAAATCTGCTATATTTAGTCGGGGATATAGAATGACATGTCCGACTGCAGGCGCTTTTTCCAAAGTGGAAGATCACAGTTCAGGGTTATGTGAGGTTTCATGTGAATAAGAAATATTTCAAGATGGTTTATGTCAGTTTTTATTCAACAAATCACAAGAAGAAGGTTGTACAAATTTAGTACAGAGTACAAGAATTGTTTTTTAAGTTCTAAGAGGATGTTTTTGTTTGTGTAAGGGCTTATTTTCCACAATATGATACGATCTTTTGTGTTTTCAAATCAGCAAAATTAATAATGTGGTTCCAGTTCTCTAAAGTAGGCAAACAAATAAAAAACCATCTGCTTTTCCCCCTTCCTGCCTGTTTTTTAGTTTGTTGTGTCAAAAAAAAAAAAAAACAAAAAACCTAGTGGTGCCATGCACAACAAACCCCACCCATATTTCACCCATTTTAAGTAAATGGGAAGATTTGAAAAATTCAGTTAAAAATGTAAACTTTGACCTACTTTTCCAAACTGAAATGAGATCCATTCTGGGTCACTGGCATCTGTAAACTCATTTTGGTATGAATTCAAACAATAGTTTTGCTTTTAGAGTGTTAACAATCAAACAAAGAAACAAACAAACTCCAAACATCCTGTATTTACACGTGAAAATCATTATGCATTCACAGAAATACTAAAGAGCATGATAATGAAATAAAACCTTTACACGTCTTTGAAATATGCAAATTATCCAAATACTAATATTAAAAGTGATTATACAGGTGTTTTTCATAAGTGCTAAAACTATATTTTCACACTTCTATTTCTAATACATATATTATACAGTTCTAAAGATAATATAATAATATTTTCACCTAAAACAACAGTAAAAACACATTTTCTCAGGTGTGGGTCCTAACAGGAAATTGCTGTGAGATCTCTACATATTTGTAGAAAGCTGCCTTTAACAGTAATTCAAAGCACTTTTCATTTTATTATTATTATAACCTTATACTGTCCATTTGAAGAACAAGAGACATGAGAGGGCATGATGTACAGATTTGCAGAGTCCTGTTTCAGATGAACTGAGGAACATTCACAGATCAGCACTTCATCAGGTTTTCATTTCTTTTCTCCCTGTCTCTGTGTTTTCACAAAACTAAAAATCCATCTGGAACACAGAAAAGAAATAAATCACATTAAATAGAATCTGTTAAGCTAGATACATATAATCAGACCCACACCCCATGGTTTTCGGTGATAACGCCCATTGTGTCTCCCCTTGGTTGCTAGGAGGGCAGTACCTATGCAACGTATGTAAGCTCCGTCAGATTGACTCCCTCCTCCTTGACAACTTGTTACACAGCACTGTGACACCCCCATAAACTTATTTTTATTGGGAGGGTGGGGTGGGGGGGCAGGAGTGTTTGTTCAAAAAAGGTTGAGAAACACTGTTGTTGTAGATGATCAAAAAAGCTCAGATTAAAGTTAAAGTTGAGGGTTATATCAAAAACAAAGAAAACTGCAGAAAAGTAACTTTTTCGGCAAAGACATCAATAACTGAGCATAAAAATAAGCATCTCTATCCACTGTCATTGATCACACTCAATGGGCTTTACTGGTGAATCAATGTTGTAGAAGATGACAGTGTTTCCATGGCAACTGTGGAGCCTCTGAGCATCCAAATGGGTCATATTTGATGACCATGAAAAGATAAACTATATTTTACACCAATTATTTACATGGATTGATTGAATTAGAGGATCTACAGGTATTAAATCAAGGTTGTGTCAAACTCATTGTAGTTCAGGGGCCACATTCAGCACAATTTGATGTCAAGTGAGCTGGACAGTAAAATAACAGCATAATACCTTGTAAATGACAAATTTTCCTCTTTCTTTTAGTGCAATAAAACTATATATATAAACCATTACAAACTTTCCTTTCTCAAAAAAAAAAACCCCAAAACAAAACAAAAAACTTAATTGCACTTATTTAAAAAAAATAGTGAAATTTTAATAAAATTATGCTCAACTTATCATTTATATCTGTGTAACACATAATGTTACACAAACATTTCGGTAACAGGTAGAATATTGTAAAAAAATTTTACCTTTACAGTAACTATGTACATGTCAGCTTATTAACAAAACTCACAGATCACAGTGGATCTACAAACACACAAACCATTTAGTAACAGGCAGAATAGTGTTAAAATTGCACATAATTTTCTTTAGACATTTCAAGTTATTTACATTTTATTGTGAAAGGGTAGTTTTAAATGTAAATATTTTCATAGTTCAATGTTATTTTTCACATTAGACCAAGAAGACAATTTGTACTTGTCATTATTTATATATTATGTTATTATTACCTCTCCCAAGGAGGTTATGTTTTTGCCAGGGTTTGTTTGTTTGTTAGCAACATTTTGATGAAATTTTCAGGATATGTCCTCTCTGGGTCAAGGAAGAGATGATTAAATTTTGGAGGCAATCCGCATCACCGTCTGGATCTAGGAATTTTTTTAAGGATTCTTTATCATTGCAAAATAGGGTATGATGGCACTGAGCTGCATATAAGGTCATTCAGCACCATCTAGTGGAGGAAAGTACAAACACTACCTTAAAACCAGAGCAGACGTATCATGAAAATTTCATCAAAATCCATTCATAACTTTGAGTTATGTTGCTAAAAACATAACCTCCTTGACAGAGGTAAAAAAAAAATAAATAAAAGTACAAACACTACCTCGGCAGTGGTCTGTGCTCTCAGAGTGCTTTTCTAGTTTTACTTGAGATCAAATTGGTTTGTATCTGGCACCTGAACTAAAATGAGTTAATTCACAAATTCATCCCACGGGCCGCATTGGACCCTTCGGTGAGCCGGTTTTAGCCCCCAGGCCATACGTTTGACACCCCTGTATTAAACAGTTACATCAGTAGATGCTTTTGGTCACCAGTGGCTGTTTGGGTCTTTATGGGTTTAAGTCACATCATATGTTACAGCTGCATTATTTCACACCACTTCTACCAAACAGTCTACCAAAGTAAGAGGGAAATTTTAAAGGGATAAATAAAAAGTGTGACTTATTGCAGATTAAATGTTTTAATAATTGTCTAGCTGTTGGGCTGGAGTTTTTGCGCCTTACTGTGGTGAACTGAACAATGCAGGTGACGGCGATGATGATAAGGCCGATGATAAATGAAGCAACAGCGACAAAGAGCGCGTTCCTGCCCAGTCGTCTGGATCCATCATAGTCACCGTGATAATAACTGTATCTGGACTGAGGGGGAAAAGACACTGTTATAGTGACATCCAGGCATCACAGGAATGTTCTGAAAGCTGCAGTACTGAAAAAGGATTTAATCACTAGACTTAAAAAAAAAAAAAAGTCTCTAAAAATGCTCAAACTTTTTCTGAAATATTAGCGAGCTGAAATATGATACAAGTCAGCACCTTCCTATAGATGCATATTATGGGATTGTTTTTCTTCCCTTGTATTGTTTGCAGATGATTATTCCTATCATCTGTGTACTTT
This sequence comes from Ostorhinchus rueppellii, assembly GCA_030068375.1. Taxonomy (NCBI): domain Eukaryota; kingdom Metazoa; phylum Chordata; class Actinopteri; order Kurtiformes; family Apogonidae; genus Ostorhinchus; species Ostorhinchus rueppellii. Next base: position 31,965,959 of record JAQQZY010000023.1, read on the forward strand.
TGTTAGTTTTATTTGAAGCAGTGTTGTATCGTAATGAATTGATAATACTCCACTACTCTACTCAAGTATGTTTTGGGAGAATTTGTACTTGAATGAGTATTTTTTTCTTCTGTTTACTTTCACTTTTACTTCACTACACTTCTTAACTCAATTGCACACTTCTACTCCCATACATTTTTAATGCAGAGTATCATTACTCATTACAAAAAATAAATGAAAGGAAACTAGATGTTTTTCCCACTGAGATTTACCAGTGACTGCAGCAAAGTCAGGAAGATGATTTGTTTTTGGGACTAAAGTGCGAATGCCATCCACACTCAACCTGTGGGTGACCTGTGGATGTGAGCAGCTGCATAGTATTCCAAATTCTGGTATTCTTGATATTCAGATTTACTTGTACTTTTGCTGTCATCACTTGAGTACAGATTACTTGATGGACTTGAGTACAGTAAATACTAGATACTTAAAAGACTTTAACTTAAATAGCATTTCAGTTGGTGACTTGAACTTGTACCAAAGGATACCTGCAGGGGCACCGCTACCAATTGTGGGCCCCATGAAGGTAAACGTTGTGAGGGTGCAGTCCATACATAACGTCATTTAGCTAGCATGAAAATGAAACTGAAACTTAACAAGCTTTCAACGTCCCATTCTTGATGTCGATGCCTCTCGTATAACGGAAATTGCACGAAATTTTCACAACTTCTAGCCTATATATTAGAACCAGACTGAACCGCTACAAAAACTCATTCATCCCGACATCCATCAGACTGTTAAACAATCAGTAAACTGTGCAATAATATCAGACCTGTATGTGCAATACACATTTTGTGCAATAACTTGTTTATTTATGAATATGTATATATGTATATATCACATGCAAATCTATTTATCTTATACTTCTTCTAATCTGTTGATTCTTTTTTATTCTGTCCTCCTGTAAACTACAGTACTATGGAGCCCAGTAAAAAGTTCCCCATGGGAACAATAAAGTATATTTTCTCTTATATCCACTGGACCCCCTCCTCTACTCTATGGGCCCCCCATAAATGCTGGGCCCCATGAATGTGTCATGTTTAACTCCCCTTACCAGTCTACCTGTACATCTACTCAAATGTGACTTTCCAGTATTTATTTACTCCTCCTTTTTTTCTTTTTCATTATTATGTGACAAAAAGGGAACGTAACAGAATATTTTGTTGTATAATAGATACACTTTTTCCAAATAAAAACATGATTTAAACAGAAAAATGCACACTTCTTAGGTCAGATGTCCAGACTGACAACATTCTATCGTTAAGAGTGTGGTTGTAGTTCAGCCTCTAATGCTCATGTCCATCATGTCCAACATGGGAATTTAGTTTCATTTTTCAAAAGGCAAGATCAAGTAGATTTGTTTGATGGGCAGAGCAGGTGTGTGTGACTGGGTTACATCTTCATGCCCAGGACATGTACTAACTACATAACTTGACAGAACACTGTGTAGCTGATGAAACATAAAACACATTGAAATAAGAGGAAGTTTCTACACTGTCTGATAGACTCTATATGATATCTATGTTACACACCACGTTTATATATTCCCATTCTTACCATGACAGAGAAAACCAGGGCCACAATGTTGACAGGATAAGCCGGACAAAAACAGGTAAAAATAGTGAACCAAAGGTAGCTCCGGAGTGGAGGTGGGGGTTCCACTATAGAGCAGCGGTCAAGAAATGCACTCCCACTCAGGGAACTTTTCACTTCTGGATGTAGTGTCCCAAGAGCCATTGTACGTTACACCATATAACATAAAATAGTCAATGAAGATGGAAAAACACACGAATTAGAAGAGATGGAAAGTCACAGACAGGCTCCAAATGTAGCAGGAAGGAGATGGAGAACAACTTTTAAAGATAAACTCGTAAAGCCTGAGTGCAAAGTCTGGTTGTCTGGTATGTTGTGTGTTGGTTCGAGTCCTCTTTCCAAGCCGGAAATATGGACTGGAGAGGTGGGAGAGGGTAGAGGATCACTAACCGTGCTGGAGTCTCTCCAGGACTCTGCCTTAAGATGAAGTGTTTACCGCTCCTGACACCACACACAGATGCTGACACGTAAATAGTCTTATATCCATGAGTGTTAAAGAATGTAGTTTACAGTACCCGTGAGTATCCCAGTCAAAGATATTCCTCATAGTGTACATTCATATACACTGCCCGGTGCAAAAAAAGTCACACATGCAGTATTTGACTGGTTATGCCTTTGGTTATGATTACAGGAGACGCTCACTGTCACATCTTTTTTGCCACATAATGCTTATGTAGTGTCACAATAAGGTTCAGAATATTTGTTCCATTCATTCATTCATTCATTCATTCATTCATTCATTCATTCATCTTCTATACCCACTTTATCCTCACAAGCGTCACGGGGTTGTTCCATCCATAGTTGCATTAATTTTCAGACTACTGCATCAAGACTTCATCACATCTTAAATTAGAGTCTGGACTTTCTGTTGGTTAATCCATGTGTGTAAATGATGTCCCATTCTCACTGAACCATTCTGTCACATACCTGATGATCCTGATCAGTCCTGGCATTGTCCAGTCTGTTTGACATTAGACATGAGAGGACACTCACTGCAGTTAGAGTTCAATAACCTGTTCCAGCTCAAACATTATTAACCACTGCAGTATTTACCCATGGAAGGATCTGAACTATTAGTTTAGTTAAATCAAGTGAATGTCTCCTAGACTCAAAACCAAAGCTGGAGCAGTCAAATATTGCATGTGTGTAAAGATAATCCTTTACTTTCCCATCATGCTCTGCAGGTCACCTGATATGACATTATTGTGCAGTCATATATCATATAACCGTAGAAACATTTGAGACCGCAGGAAAGTGGTCAAAAAGAAAATGCAGGGTCAGAAGCCATCAGAGCTGAGCTGTAACATTTAACAACATGCAGATGCACAAAACCTGTGACTAAAGAATTCTGAATTCTTCACAAGTTAAAACTTTAAGATTATTTTCTTTAGATGTACAGTTTTAGAGCATCTTTACAAATAAATGCTCTAAATGACTATTTTCATTTGTAGTTTAATCCATAAAGACCCAGTGTTACATTTTGGCACTTCCCAAATGAATTTGTCTTTCTATTTAACCTTTTATGAGTGGTTTATTATGATTTATTTTAATATTGTTCTCTGTATTTTGTTTTTTCAGTATAAATAAGGTATTTTCCTATATTTGATTCCCAAATCATGTAGATTTTTATAAAAGCTCTAAGAAAATGTAAAGATTATATCAGAAAGAACACTGACTTTCAGCAAATCTATCATTAACTCAACATAAACCCAGTGTGTCCATCCACTGTCATTGATCCAACTCCATGGGTTTTACTGGTGAATCAATGTTGTAGAAGGTGGCTGTGTTTCCATGGTAACTACAGAGCCTCTGAATGTCCAAATGGGTCATATCTGATGACCATGAACAAATGGCAAACTGCATTTTACACTGATTGTTTACATGTATTGATAGGATTTGTGGGTCATAAGGCATTAAATCAAGGTTATACATTCATAACCAGATGTTTGGGTCAGTATAGGTTAAGAGAAATTATGTCATTTTTGTGCACAGTTATGCCTCCTATAATAAAAAAAAAAAAAATCATAAAAGTCAGTGGTCACTAAATTCTCCCGAGCTTTATACAGCAAAACAACCAATCACAATGAAATGCTTTAGAATAATTTATTAGGGTTTTAAAATTGAAATTATCCGAAAAAAACAAGGAAAAAAAGAAAAGCATTGCTGTAAAGCTTGGCGGGTGACAGCCCAAATCAGAGTCATTTACTTGAAGCGGAGCTCATGTCGAGCTGCGGCCTCCATTCAAAGCGTTGGCCCTTTTCCTTACATCAACACAACAAAAGACATCATTAAAATCAATATACAAGGGGAGCAAGATCTCAAAACAGAAAAATATAGTTTCTTTTTTCTGAAAATAAGTCTTAATGCCGCAGAATTATCCACACGTCGTCTGCTATTACCAATAATAGTATTATTTTCATTTGTAAGGTAAAAAATAACTTATTGCTTTATTGTAAGTTAAAAAGTTACAGTGTTGGTGTCCAGCAGTAGTTTTATGCCGTGTCCCAGGCAGTCTGACAAAGGAACCACTGGCTGGATCAGGAAGTTTGCTGCTTGAAGTTCCTCACTGTGCTCAACATCAAAGAGGCTGCAACAAGACGAATCAACAAACAAGCTACTTATTTTTGCTCCAGCTTTTTGCTTTCCCTGCCAGCCAGTGTCGTCTGTTACTGAGGTCCTGCATCAGAGCCGACTGGGAGCAGACCCTGTTCCATTTGTGGTTCCCCGCCCAGACCCCCTCTGTTCACCACTACACGGAGCAGCAACTCTATATAAACAATAATATGTCGGTTCCAGAGGACCGCAAAGGTATTAAAACTAATATGAAATGGGAGGAAGGCGAGGGAAAGGACCAGAAGAGCCCAAATGGAACAGGATGATCTTTTCAGTACCAAAACAAAAAACAGCAATTGAAATGCTCTTTCATTGCCAAAAGTAGTTCCATATTACACCTTGATGTATGCGCACAAACACTCACTCACACACACTCAGACGCAATCACATCCACCTTCAATAGTGACAGAACATGATCGTGGTGTTTTCTACAATTGCTTCTCTGAGAATGTCCTTCATTTGTTTTCACGGTGGAAAACACCGCATTGAATTTAAAAAAAACAAACAAAAAAACAAACAAAAAACATTAAGAAGTGAATTGCGCAAAAAATATATAATATTTTCAAAAAAGAGGAAGTCAAGTCAAACCCCAACCCCGTGAACCCCTGATTTCTTCTGTTTAAGGTGGTAGTTCTTACATAGTCCATTATGTGAATGTTAACGGTGTGTTTAAGTAGTTGTAATGATGTAAAAAAAAAACTTTGCTTTTTCAAGAACCAAAGCAAACAAAATTGTCATAAAATTGTTTTTGAACTGAAATATACCAAACTCCTGAAAGTTTTTTTTTTTTTCATTGGCTATCGTCAACAGCGCTGTGCTAAGGTGTTGTCAGCAGCGTACACATAAACCATCAGGTGTACTGATAAAAGTAGTGAGATGACCACACATAGTAGCAGATGACGTCGCCGTCAACCCTTTCCAACCAACCAATGACATGCCAGCTGGTTCAGAAACCCCTCCTCCCTCATACCCCACCCCGCTTTACCCCAACATCTATGTACAATATCTTACAGGAAGACATAAAAACATTGCTTTAAAACCAATTACAGAATAAAATACCTTACAGATTATCATTATTATGTCAATATTAATAACAATATTACAAAGGTTTGTTTTTAAAGACTACCAAAATATACATTTTAGTTTTTTCCATGTTGACTTGACTTAAAAAAAGGACTTTTCGTGCTGTTGGTTTTGTTCTTGCTTTGTTATAAATGGTTGGGTTTCTTTTAGACAAAGGCCTGTCTGTCATTTTCTTTCTGTAACAGCATTGAAGGATTTCATGATGAAACAACATATCACATTGAAATAAAATAATAAAATAAAAAAATTAAAATAGTCCTCTGTGTCTCTGTCAAAGATGACAGTTTTCCTTTTTTTTCTTTTTTTTTTTGCAGTTTTCTTTTCTCGCTTCAGAAAAAGGGATAAAGGAGGACATGGATCTACTTATTAGACTACAGGAGGAAGAGATGGGGAAGTTATGATGAAGTGAGATTAGTACAGCAAAACAGAGTTCAGGATTTAAAAAGATATTCAGTCGGTGGGTGGAGCCACAGGGAGCCAGAACCCCGGTAGAGCCTGTGGCCGGCCAATCAGGTTGTGCCATCAGTGGGCAGCCAGCATTTTGATTGGCTCATCAGCAGAGGAGGACCCCCTCCCATCTTCAGTGACCTGAGTCTTCTCAGTGGTAGCCATTAGTGAACGCAGTAGCAATCAGAGGACCCTGAGGACACACAGAAGAGAATGAAAACACTCAGACACAGTGTGGTGGGTAAATATGTGCATCTGTGCGTGAATTCAAGAGTGAGTTTCTGTGTGCGTCATTAAAAGAGGGTGAGCGACCTACCCCTAGACTGTGGCCGAACCCTGTGCTGGGGGCGGGGCTAGCAGCGCTGATGTAGCTGCTGACTCCTGAGTCCTGATTGGCTGCAGCATACAGGTCAGCCATTGGTCCGGGGCTGCTGGTGCCCAGGAAGCCAGCTGTGCGTGAAGGGGTGGAGCCTGAGAGATAGAGGACACACGTCAGGCATCGAGGATTTTTTTTCCCCCCACACTCATCTAAAAATATTCTATTATTTGTCAAAGCCATTAAAACACACTCATCCAAATGCATCTGCTGACAGTGAACACACCATACCTCTAACTACTGCTGCCGCTGCTGCTGCTGCCATTGGTCCATATGCAGTCAGGGGAATGGCTACGAAAAACAGGCAAAATTATTACCCAAAGCCATGTGGACTGCACTCGTATATGAAATCATAAGTAAAAACCCACAGCTCAGAATTATATGAGCCAACATCTGCTGCAACATCTGGCTTCAGATTTAAGTCCAGCTAATGGATGGCAGTGAACGCTGTACAACAAATGCAACAATAACATCACATGTGGCATTTTTTAAACAATAATGACTAAAATGATGTTAATGTTAAAAATACTGAGGATGACGTTTCCAAGTGGAGATGCAAGTACAGAACAGAACCACTAGATGGCAGAGTAGCTGCTGGTAGATCAGGATCCATAGACAGGAAGCTTATTCTGAGTTGAAAGGATCATTTGTGGAGTTTCAGAATTACATATACGTCTAAAGATGCGTTTTCACAGCAGTTTGCGTAAAACGATGCTTGTTTATCACCTGCATGAAGTGGTTCATTCATGTAGAAAGCTAGCAGACTTTTTTTTAACCAGTGGAACAGTACATAATAACCATCACATCTGTCGATGGAGAAAACGCAGCGTTAGACCCGAGAAGCCAAACTGATCCTTTTTTTGCTCTACAGTTCGACTATGAAGGTTCTCAGTCATCTGCATTTTCTGTGTTTAGTAGCAGTGAGCCAAATGCACAGCATGAACGCCACATTTGACTCGACTCTGCTGCTGAACAGCTTTTTCTCTCTGGGGCCTTTTGGAGAAGAGAGGAGCCACTGACCTGCCAGTTCAGGGGGGTGGGATGATGTCAGGAGGGGGGTCCTCTCTAAATGGAATTCTAGAAACAGAGAAGGTCAAGAGAGAGCGCTTGGTAAATACAGTCACCATCCAAAGGCCAGACTATGACATCTAACACAAAAGCATTTAGCCCAAAAAGAAACAGTGGACTCACAAGCAGAGAAAGATAGAAATCTATGGTAAGAGAAGGACAGGCAGGAAGGTGGAGGCGAAGGAAAAGGAGGGGCGACACAGCCAAATGAAAGGGGATTACATAAGTAAATCAAATAAACACTGACTAATACAAGAGGAAATCAGAGGGAAAAAGGCAAATGTTACAAATCGGGTGGTTTAGTTTTAATTTTCAGTTTAGGCTCAAAACAATATTTATGGACAGCTTAGACAGACAGTAGCCGTTAAAAAGTCACACTCTTAAATCTACAAGCAGCCGGAGACTCTGCTGGCGTTTAGCTTGTAGTAAGTCCGTGTTGTATTATGTGTTTGTGGAAGACGCACGGACACATCCATCCACATGGCTGTTGTTGGTCATACACATTTCACAGCTGAATCAACTACATGCTACACCCTGCATCCGCTCTCTTTCCTCTCTTCTCCTTGTCTGCGGTGTAGTAACGAAGCGGATTCTGCTGTAATGTTTACGTGGACGTACCTGGAAATTGGTAAGTGTAACCAGGCGCAATTCCAGAGTAACTGCGGCTAGTGTAGGTAGTAGTCTGGAAACCTGGGTAGCCTGCCGGAAAACCAAGAGACACTGGAATTATACTCGGAAAAGGCTTAAAAAAACGTTGATGGCTGAATGTTTTGGAAAGACTGGTTTGATCACTAAAATCATACATTATCCACTGCAGAGATTATTAGATTACTATGCTATTCTAGATGTTTTTCTCCCGTTATGACGCTATAAGCAGTGACTAATCCCTCTGTCCAAAGCATACAATGTCATATTGTCATATTTTCAGCATAATTTCTTTTGAAAACTTCCAAACATTGAATAACCGCTGCAGTTCTTGAAAGGTCTGACTCACTGAAGTGTAATTCTCACACTATTTTTCACAGCGCGTCTCATCGAGGCCCACAAAGATTAGTGAGGCAGTGAAAAATACAGTGAAGGGCTGAAAACGTCCAGCAGAGGGGGCTAAAAAACAAGATATGACAAATATAGCTCTGCATTTGTTTTCTCAATGAGTATGTTACTCCATTGGGAAGAATTATATAATTATTTGCTCAATGACCTCTAAATTTTACAAACACTGATGCTTTTTTCCAGGGAATATGAGACACTAATGGTAATAACAACTACATTAATTAGGTATTAGAACATTAAAATTGATGTGTTGAAAACCGTACAATACTATATTTGTTCTCATTGAATAAAATGACTGATTTTAAGTATTATAGCTAAAATGCATGTACATGGCAGGACTAATATAAGCCATCAGAGTATTTTTATGTACAGTTGAAAGCAAGGTTTGGTTATAACTGTCCCTGACAACAAGGTTATGTTTTATTTCCCTTTGTGGGATGTAAAATCCCTGTTTTCTATTTGGTGTATGCTCATTTACTTTCTTTACTAATCCACTTTTGACATGCTCAGGTACTGTGGTGTAAATGCTGTGCATATGTCATTGTGTTCTTTTTATTGTTATGTATGTGTGAATATATGTATGCATATGTATGTGTATATCTATGTATGTGGGTATGCATATGTACACACACATGTATATGTGTATATATGTATGTATATGTGTGTGTGTGTAAATATATACACACGTGTGTGTGTGAGTATGACTATGTATGTGTGTGGATGTACATTTGTATGTATATATTTTTATTTTTATATATATTTTATTTTTGTACCTTTGGACGACTGCACCCTTCAATTTTGTTGTACTTGTGCAATGACAATAAAGACATTCTATTCTATTCTATTCTATTCTATTCTGTTTTGGGTTAGGTTTTGGGTTACCTAGCATGCCGATCCCCAGCATGAATGCGTCCATCCCATAGGGCATCACTCTGGAGCGGCCTCTGGCTGAGCCTGTCGGCGTCATCACCTCCTTAGGCTGGGCTTTCTTACATTCAACCTAAAAAGACGAATGTTCACGTAACGTTTAGAAATACATCTAAATACATAGCGTCTACACGTGGTAACGCAATCTAATTACACTGAAATCCCTCTCACACGGAATAAATTTAATATTCGTGACGTTAACTTAAAATTATTCCGCAGCTGATTTGTTGCTATGAAGTAAAATCATGCGTACCATTTTGTTGTTGATCTCATGGAAATGGATCTCGCACACTTTCTCCACCACGTCTTCATTTTCAAAAGTAACAAAGCCAAAACCTGGAAGACACACAAACAGACTGCAGTTCAATGATCCGTCTAATTGCTCATGTTACAGATACTCTGTGGTCTGTCACAAAGAAGTATGTTGCAGAGACACCACAGTCCCATTATGTTAGTAATTAAACGGATGCCGCAAAAAAAAGCTGTAAAAAACACAATAATAAGAAGGGGTGTTGTAAAAGATTTTTTTAAAAAACCCTACATTTATAGACATTTGAAACTCAGCTTTAGATATGAGTATGCACTTTTAATTGAACTAAAATAAAACTTTCAGCTTAGAATAAATGCAAAATGTCTGCAGAGTCCAGCATTAACCTGCTCTATGTTTCAGACAACGATGTTAAACAAACCTCTGACCGCGTTCCCCAACTGTCAGTCAGCTGATGCTAATATGGCCAAGCTTGGACAGGGCGCGGTTTACCAAAAACTGAGCTCAAATCTGCCTTCGTCTACCAATTATTACAGTCTCAGCCTCATACCCGACCCTCCTTTCGACACTTGTCTCGTTAAGTAACATCCTTACTGTTCCTATACTGACCCTTCATTACCACCTGCAGTGAACACTGTACGTCTACCTCACTGGGAGAAGACGGAGATAAATGAAACACAGAGGCCAGAGCAGTGGGAAGACAAAAGAATATGATTTTGAAGGGGGAAAAAAAAAATCAGCATTTTTTTTTTTTTGGGTTCACATTGAGGTTTTTCTGCCTAACTCTAACTCTAACAGGATGATGCTTCTGTGTTTATTTCCTCTACATCTTAGTGTCCCATTTAAAATGTTGACCCATGATAAAATAATGTGTTTGTGTGTTACCGCACTCACCTCTATGTCTGTTGGTTGTTTTGTCGAACATAAGCATGGCATCATCGACCTGTGAGAACAAAGCACAGAATGGATGAGCTTCGACATATTAACACACACGCACACACACACAAGCGCACACATCATTACACAGCATGGGGTGCCATTGTCCGTCTTTAGCATTGGAGTAAGAGGGGAAAACAGATGGAAAGGGTGGAGAGGAGAGGGAGGGGTGACAGGTGACAAAGGAGAAAAGAAAAAACGAACAAGAGGGGATTGGCGGAGAAAGGTAGAAGGACACAAGGAGATAAGAAGATAAATAATGTTGCGTAAAAATAAAATTTATGACAATTTATCAACGTGAAAAAGTTGAAACTTCCTGTTCACAAAGTGCCGGAGGAAATTCTTATGCATTCTTTGCTCCGTCTCTGTCGTTCTCATGAGTTCTCACAACTCTGTCTTGCTCTTTCCCTTCTTTTTGCTTTCATTCGTTCACCCTCGCCGTCTTTCTTTCCCTCTCCACAAAGTTTACTATTTCCATGGAGACCCTGTGAAGAATTTCAATTAGAAGGACTTGTAGCCCCCCCCCTACACTCCACCCACTCCCCCAGCTCATTTCAATGGAGAAGAATGGAGAGAAAAAGAAGACGCATGAAACAGAAAAAGACAAACAGGGATACAGTGATGAATAATGAAAAAAAAAGGAGGACATGAGATAAAGTTTTGATGGAGGACAGAAAATCTGTCAGTGGACATTTTTGGATCAGAGCGAAACAGAGAGAGAGAGAGAACAAAGTGAGCTGGGGTCTTTGTCAACACACTCTCCTTTTATTCTCCTTCTCCCTCCACTTTCCTTTTTGCACTCACTCCACTGCCCTATTCATATTCCTCCTCCTCCTTTTCACCCGCTTTCCTCTCTCCCTCCCTCCCTCCCGCGCGTGTCCTTCACTGGGAGGAAAGTTAGCAGTTTCTGCTCAAGCTCTGACGGCACGAGGAGATAGACAGAGGAAGCCAAGGCTGGGATCACTTTGGAAATAACTCTGGTGTTTGTGACAGCCGGCTCAGAGGACAGAAAAGGAAATATTATGATGGCATTCACAAAAATCTGCCTCTCTACATCATGCTCACATGGAGACACATGTGGAGTATGACTACATGGCTATTTTCATTAGGCAGCAGCAACTGAAACTCAAACCGCTGTAACATGAGTGGCAGAGGCCTCTAGATGACCAGGCCATCCGATTTCTAACCTTTACCTCAGATGAAAAACACATCCAGCTCCTCAAGGCTGAAATGTGTGGTTGAGATTGAGTGTGTGTACATATAAAAGCTGATGTTGCTTGCCAAATGTGGCAATGGTGACTATTAAGAAGATCCCTGACCATTTGAACTCTCATCATCTCGACATATAGCCACCACACATACCCCCCTCCTTTCCCTCCCTCCTCTTCTTTCTGTCCTTCATTCAGCTTTTACCCCCCCTCGATGCTTTCTACCCTTCCGGTCTTCCAAACTCAATGACACAGCATAGAGCTGGGGAACAGGACAGTAAGTAGACAGCTGCAAGCCAACATGTTATCATAAGAGTAGAGTTACATGCACAGCTAGCCCCCTATTAGCGTTAGCGACATCTATTCTGGAAGGATGGCCAATGGTTAGCACTGCCAGTCCCAGGAAGCTTTTGATCTGGTTTCTCCAAGGCCAAATTTGAACATATGTAGCCCTGGAAATGATAACACACCGTAGGCCTCCATTAATGCTAATATCTTACTCCATTATAATACAATAGTGTGCTGACTTGCTAAGTATTCTCTCACGTGTATGAGCTTATGCCATGGTCGCACACTAGCCCCTTGCCCTTGCCAAAACCAATAAGAAGACGTTCTCCGATGTCCACTGCCCAGGGTGCTGTAAGACAATCTGATTGGATAGCTGTGGGGGTCTGAGATTGGCTTAACAGCGGCTCAGTCGCTAACCACTCAGCATGCATGCAGAGAGTGGAGAAAAGTTAAGGTCATATTCTCATAAAGTTCTGACATTCTCAGATGTACCAAAATGAGGGTCAACTGTGCAGCTTTCAGAGCACAGCATTAAAAATGTCCAGTTTTTAGTCAAGCGTACAACTATTGTCTATAGAACAAGTGTTTGCTGACAAATCCATTACACTTTTTTTTCTGAGATTATGAAAGGTGGCATTCATATTTTTTCCCTGCTGTCTCCTCACATCTCCCTCTTTCATTCTTCCCTCCCTTGCTCTCGCTCTCTCTCTCCGGCCATCTCTCTAAACAGGCCTGCACACAAAGTGTTCAGTCAAGCCTCCTAATCGCCAGCTCACATGGGTGAGTGGAGTCCCAACTTTTCCCGTCTGTCCTGACCATGCGGCATTTTTCTTCTTATCCACTCCTTCCTTTACTTGCTGCTCTGACCTTTTCTCCTTTTTTATTTCAGTCTGAGATTTTAATGTTAGTTCTTCCAGAAATCGTACTTTTAGGAATACATAGAAGTAGGATAAAAAGCGTGAAAAGAGGGATTTCCTTTGGATTAAACATAATTGACTGCATGACTGAGAAGCCTGAAATACTAATTATCAAATTACCCATCTAGCATACCTAACTGTACGCTTGATTTTCACTTTAAACACATTTCTCATATCAAAACAGGCTCTATATGTGGCCTTGACCAAGAAGAGGGGAGGTGTTTTCTACTCTCCACCAGGCTAAAACGGATAACAAGACCTGCACTTTAGGCTGGAGACCTCAGTTCCCATACAAACATGGCTGCTGGAGTCTTACAGGCCGGCAGGATATTGAGCACAGCGAGCACAGATTTGTTCAGTTGGAAAACTGCTTACAGACACACGCATTTAATCTTCAACTTTGTGGAAAACACCTGACATGTCACGCAGGTCAAGTTAAGTTTGCCTAGGTGTGCTTTCACATGTGTATTTTGAAAAACACAAAGTTTGGCCTGTTCAAAGAGTTGCAGAAAATGCATAGTGCATTCTGTGTTTTCCTTATGAGGCGGTGCCACAGAAAGAAAATAAACAAGACACTGAGTCCAACTCCATCCTAACCTGCACCTTGTAACCAGGCTCAGATAATAAACAAGAAATACCTCCCGCTCAGCAGGAATGCACTGTGGGATTGGCGCTAGCCACGATACAGCTTTGGTCTCACGTGTCCAAACAGTCCAAATATTCCCTCATCCTGCGGAGGGAGTGTTGTCTTAGATATGAGTGTCTATAATCACCAGTGAGAACTGATTCGGCACAGAGCTGCACAGAGCCATTTTACAAAGCACACAGGAAAAAAGAAATGACACATGTCACAGCATCCACTGCACAATGAGTGAACCTGTCACACAAACAATCCATGTTGACCAGGATACACCACGCAGAACAGGAAAGGATGATTTATATTTAAACTAGCACCTGAAATATGCTAATGCCCTAAACATGAGTCAGAAGCCAACTGAGAGAAAACACAGCAAGACACGAGGCAGGAGGAGGTTCGTGTTGTTAATTTCTTCCAACCCATTAGGCCTACGTCCTGAAGCGATGTTCATTTTCATTCAGAGTCCTGCTCACCAACAGCAAAACCTCATACTTAATGTTTGTGACAACTGGATCACTGGCTGCAAGTCCTACTGCCTCCATCTGAACAAATGTATGCAAGCTTGTCTCCCATCGCAGCCACACTGTCACACTTTTATGCGCACACACCCTTCTTTCCATTCATGCAAATGCACACTTCTCACACATTTTTAAAGGAAACAAAAAAACACTGGATTACAGTGAGACAATGGGCAAAAGCAGGTCACCACGGCAACAAGCTGAGAGGGACTGGAGCAGGGTGTGTGTACGTGGGATAGGAGGGGAGCTGGTGTCTGAGGTACTGATTTTGGGTGAAGGAGGGGGGCTCTTACAGGAGCAGCTGTTGCATTTGATTAGTTAATAGTGAAGAGGCTGAAGTCTACTCAAACACACTCCAAATCCCAAAGTCTAGCTGGCTAAAAAGTAGCCCAAAATTTCATGCATGATGGATACTTTGATGTATTTATGGCCCATTAGATTGGTGTTTTTCCTTTCATAGTCACTTTTCCTTCCCACTATCTCAACATTCCTCCTTTTCTGTGCCCTTCAACCCTTCCAAGTTCCCCTCCCTCTCTCTGTCTCTATGGGGGGTTGCTTCTTCCCTTTCAGTCCCCTGCCATCTCCCTCTTCCCTTCCCCTTCTCTCACCCTTTTTTTTCTTCCTCCCTCTCCCCAGCCACTCATCTGTCTCCACAGCATGTGTTTGCCTTTCACCAAATTTCATTCAAAGGAGCTAAGCAGGACACAGTTCCAGTGTTGAAGCCAAACAACACTAACAAATCTCACAAAAGAGAGAAACTAACAGACTAACTTGATACTGTAGCTGGAAGAGCAGCTCCGTCAATGGACATTTTCATTAAATCTATTTTACTTACTGCTCTATTTTCCAGTTCTTTCTTTCACTTTCAGCATTGCAATGTTTTACAGGCTTGAAATTTTGAGTCCACTTGTATGAGAAAACAAATATCTCAAACTTACAGAAGCCAGCTAAAAGATAAGGCTAAAGGGGGGACATTATCTATCATATCATAGGTGGGTGCCAGAAAGTGTAATAGAAAGGAGCTTATAAGAGAGAAAGATGGATGTAAACAGACAACAGATTTGTCTCTGTGTGGTTTACCTTTCCAAACTGGTCAAAGTATTGCTTCACATCTTCGATGGTGGTATTGACTGACAGTCCTCCGACAAAGATCTTTTTTGTCCTGGTCACCAGCTAGCAACACAGAAGAAGAGGGTATCGTTTACCACAAATCACATTAGGTCAGGGGTAGATTCTGGCGATAAAGAGACTTTGTGTTTGTTGGTGTTTATCTAATCTCAGGAGGTTTCTGAAAGCTTTTTCTGAGCATTTGGTCTAATTCAGTTCAGTTTATGGGCTGCTGACATTCAGGGCATGTGCGTGCGTGCATGTGTAGATACAGGTGTGTGTGTGTGTGTGTGTGTGTGTGTGTGAGTGAGAGAGAGCGTTCATTCATGTGTCAGCCTGGATACAAATGTGCATGTGTGTATGAGATGATGGCTTCTGAAAAGAGGTAAGGTCAGGGTACAGGGTCATGGTGTCAGCCTGGACAAGTGGATTGTCGCTCTTCTTTAGTCACGTGACATAGTCTAATCCAAGCCAACCAGAGCTGAATAATTAGGGGTGGCACATGACATCATCGTTTGCTGCCTTTAACCCCTTCGAGGCGCACTCACCTTTGGCTGAGCCCGGCGGGGGAATGCCACCTTTGGGTCGATCTGTGGGGAAACAGATGAGTTTTAGAAAACTTGAGGAGGAAGAAAATACATTTTGGAAATGACTCACAGATATTTCAAAAGATTCTAATATGAGAGGATAGGCCAGCAATAAATTACAGATTTTATTAAAAGCCTGAACAAAATGTGAACTTGAAAAGGACTTAGAAAGAGAATAATCAGTGCTTATGACTCTCCTGAGAATTGGAGTGAAACGTCCACTAAACCCAGACCATACTTGAATCTGTCCACCCTGTTAAAGCGTCTTTAGGCGAGACTAAAACCTCTGCTTGCTCTGCACATGTTGTTCTGTAGCTGATCCTGTGCTTGGCTCTCCTGTGCAAGCTTCGAGTGTTAAGTAAATTTCCCAGCATGCACAGATGAATTATCATACTGTTAACTAACTAGAATTAGTAATAACACTGAGCTTCTAAGTCTGGGCCCATGTGAAGGCCTACCAGTCTAGAAATAGAACGTATGCTAATCTATGAGTATGTATAGTCAACCCCTGTTTATTCAAGCCCTAAAAAGTCCAAACACACCAGCCAAACAAACAGACTTAGGGAACAAAATACACAGTGAGACATGAATATGAGCATTCTCATTTTGACATGTACTAAGGCGCAACAAAATGTGTTTAACCGAAAAACTAGACGGCACAAGGCATCCAGGAATCCAAAATGAGCATTTAATATTCCAAATGTGGACAGATATACACTTTTTAAAAAATCGAATAAATCCAGACAACCTCCATTTTGGATTAGCTAGATTTGACTGTATCCATATTTCTCCCCAGTGGAATGTCTCAGCAGTGGTCAAGGTTATAGATAAAATTAGAAGCAAATGAGTTTTGAATGAGCTGGCCTTTAATAATGCTAAATATGCAAAGCCTGGCCTGGCATTTTGAATTTGTGTGGAATCTTATGTTATTCTCACTCAAGCCAACGAGACAGATGATTTTAGGTCACAGGACCTTGTAGTGTATTATGGTCTTAGAGTTTCATCTTTGTTCTAATAATTGGATGTGTGAAGCTAAACCCCTTGTGTCTCACACAGCCGCTATCAGAGGTATTGAGTTGATATTGGCAACTAAAAGGGAGCCTATCAAATGGCTAGAAATGAGCACTTATAATGTGAACAGTAGACACATTACAAGGAAGGGCCTTCATTCAATATTAGAACAATCCTTTCATCTCCTCCGTGTGATAACTCCCTGTGTCTCATGACAAATCGACGGGCGAAAATATCTTACAAGGACCTTTAAGTGCATAAGAATTACCACTGCTGCGAGAGCGCACCGCTGTGCGACTAAGATGCAGCTGCAACAACCTTGGAAGGGATAGCAGAAGGACTTTGCACCTTGAAGTGGGACAAAGACGTGAAGAGCTATGTCACCTCCAGCTGGTCTGAGCACAAAGACAAAGGTGACAAGGACACGCAAAGCCACCAGCGACTATCCGCAACAGCAGAAAACAACAGAGCACAAACAATGACAACACAGCATTCCTTATAGGATCTGTGCTTTCTAAGGCCCAAGTGCATCATATTGTTTACCAGCTTTACACTAAGATCATCCCTAGTACTTCCTTTTTTTAAGTATGTACATGTCCACATGTAACCATTTCAACACAATACACATCATAGTTTTTAATCTGTGAGGCACAGATAACAGTGCAGTTACACTACAGCGTTACTGTGCATGTAAAATAGTGTTTTGTGTATTTTTATGGAGGAAAATACACCACGTGAACACTACTGCATTGACCTCTGACAAATAACATTGACAAAAACCACACAGAGGACTACATCATCCAATATGATACAATGTCTTCATTAAACACTGCACTATATATATATATATATATATATATATATATATATATATATGCGCTGCACACTTATATCCTACTAATGCGTCACCACAACGTCCTTCAACCTTGACGTAAACTGCTTTAGAAAATACAGGGAGCAAGGTTGTTGGTTTTTTCTGACCTGAAACGTGAAAGTGCAGCATCTAATGTTGGGGTGAGCCTGCCTGCCTTTAACTGCTCTAACAAGACAACAGGACAGGAGCTGCCCTGGGGCGATTATGTGGCAGAGACACAAACCGTGAGGTGACAATGACACCAATCAGAAAACAACTCTCACAATTGTGCATTGACACATGGCTGCTGCAATCACATCACTATTGTCACAGTTAATACGTAAATACACAAAAATGGTGTTTTTGAGTACAAGCAAACAACCAGTAGTAGTGTAAGAGCGTCTGGTAAAGATATCAGTGTGGATCTGGTGATTTGTGCATTTAATTCTACAACAACTCATAATATTAGCAGTGTGTGATAAGACTATATATACCAATATATGAATACATATGAAATATAATAATATTCTGATAATATCCATATCAATCTACAGCAACAGTGCAAAATATAATATGGTTCTGAGGTTGACCAAAAGGGAATTTTAAAAGGTGGATATAACGATAATTCACAGCAGGGAAAAGCTGAGGACAGATTAATCAGCCAGTAACATCCCAATACCCCTGAAAAAATTGACAGTAAAAATTTGGTGTGAAATTAACAAAAATTGTAGAAATCAAAAAACTGTTGGGTTGCACATCTGTACCACAATAATAAAAACTTAATAAACAGAGCTGAACATCAAATTAACTGCAAAAAATACATACATACTACTACTACTACTACTACTACTACTACTACTACTACTACTACTACTACTACTACTACTAATAATAATAATAATAATAATATTTAAATATATCTATATAGAGATATATCTCAATCATCAGCCAGTATCAACACCAGCTTTTGCTGATACAGATTGTTTGTATAATATCCTATTGTTCCCAATAATCATCATCAGTCTATCTCTAGTATATGAGAACCGCAGTGGTGAAACAGTTTACAGGTAAAATAACCAAACACTTTTTTTTATTCAGCAAGTATGACGCAATGATCTAATCTAATATTAAAATACTATTTACAGATAACAAAGAGACAAACAGTGGAAATTAAACGAATGTGAAAATATATATATGTACACATATAATCTAAGAGTCTTTTAAAGATTTTATATATGTTTACTTGGCTTTAAATGGTCACAATTCTCATAAAAACAAAATCTACTCAGTACTTTGTGAATATATTGTGATAATTTGTCTGAATATCATTCAAAACAAAAGCTTGATTTACATGATTTTTTCCTAAAGACGATTTAAAACTATCTGCAACGGGGGATCAGATGACTTGTGGACAATCGTGGCTTGTGGTATTATTTAAGATGGCGACTATCATGTCAGAAACACAAGGAAACACTACCATATTAATTTTCTAACACAACTAAACTAAATTCTTTAAACCGGAGCTACAGTGGAGCGTTCAGTCTTCTTCCTTTCTGTTTGACAAAACCAAGAAAGAGGAAAAAAACAGCCTAGAATGCAGATGGTTACCAGCTACACTAGGTTAGGCCTAGATTGTAGTAGTGCTTCTACGGCTACAGTCATGCCATGCTGTTACAAACAAAATAAAATCATTCCACTTCAGTGAAATAAATCTAACATGTAATTTCTATCTGGCTGTACTCAGAGGAATACTATGATAAATGAATACTAAAGCATCTATAAGACTGGCAGATTAGCCTCATGGAAGACAGATAGGCCACAAAGCAAAAGTGAAATGACTTAGCCAGGCCACTGTTTACAACACTCAGATATAGCTCGTCGCTTCTTGAACGGAAAGGCTTGACGTTTGAAAAGTGCCTCGATAATGTAACGGTCCAATCAGACTGGTGAAAATATCACTGCTTGAGAAAAATGTTAATACCTTTGTCGCGAGAATAAAAACTTTTCTTCCTAGACTGACAGAGCTATGACTGAGTGTTTATGAAGTGGTCTGACTAACATCCTGCTTCATGACATCCAACCTCCGCTTAATCTAAGCAGAATAGTGACTGCAGAGCCTAATGTATGATTTTAGTGGTTTAGCTTTAAAACTAGACTAATCTACAACCAATAGTCACCTCATGTGGCCCAGTGCATCCACCAGTGTAACAAACTGGAAAACAAAAATAAAAAAATAGTGTCAAATCAATGGGTAGATCTATAGGACGATAAATCGATAGATCATTACACAGAGAGAGAGCGGAGAGAGGAAGTGAAAGAGAAAAAGCACCGGGAGAAAGAGAAGGCATTCATTTGGAAAACAGAGTCAGCCCATGAGAAAGTGGGCCTGTCCAGTGTAGCGGTGCAGCGGGGCCGTCCCAGCAGGCAGCCCCTCTGATTTCATTAATTAACAGGACAAAGAGTACAAAACAGATGGGCCCGTAGAGGAACTGGGGCTCCTGTGCTACCCCCACAGGCACACATACATACACACAGGGAGCCACGAAATGTAGCACAAACATAAACACCAGCACATGTAAAGTGACACATACGCGATTAAAATAGGAAGCATATAAAAATGCACAGTCTGCATGTATCCTTAAACGCACACACAATCACACAGGCTTCCCAACCTATTTCAAACTGCTGACAACAAGTGTATTGCCATAATGTATCAGTCACATACAGACACATTTAGGCTCTGACGCACAGGCCAACCTGCCAAGATACGGCTTCTAAAGACTCGCAACAAAACGGTAAATATTAATAGAGGTGCACAACAGGCTGCCCCATTAAGGCAATAATCAATATGAGCTAAAACAAAAAGCTGTAAACAGAAGAGCAGACAAAAGGAGTTGGCATGTCAATGCACACACGTCGCGAGAAAGAGAGAGACTGGGTTTGGGTTCAGGCCAGTAGGGTCAATCTGCACGGCTGAACAATAGAACAGTAATTAGTTAACGAAGCTCACTAATGAGGGCCCCCCAACCCCACCCCTACCCCTGTAACCCTGCTACAGCTCCTCGCCAGGGCTGGTGTGTGAGGTGGCAGTGGCAGAGGAGAGGAGAGAAGGGGGGGGGCTGGTAGTGTGGAGAGGACTCTGGATCCACCTTCAGAGCAAGTCCAGGCTTTATCCCCAGATCTGAGGCATGCATGGACCAAGGAAGCTCAATCCAGTTTGTTTCCTTCAATCCGATTAGTTGCTTTTCAGATCTATACTAATTACAGCACAGGAGCTAGGCCTCTCTCTCCCTCTCTCTCCTCTACGTTCTCCATCCCCCTCTTCAGTTTTGTCTACATCAGCATTTACAGCAAATCTCCAGCCAAGAGCGAGGAGCTGGTGCTAGCATCTAACCTCCTGAGTTTCCAGGTGTTTCACCAGTAGAGATGGCAGGCTGTGCTATCAGTGGTCCACGGTGGCTGGTGTTAACATATGTTGTTATAGTGCATGGCTTTAGATAAAAGCAGCTACACTGGCACCAGTCAGATGACTACTGTACCTGCAGACAGCGCAAAGTGGAGTAATTAACACCTACCGTAACACTCAGAAAAAGCACACCACTGTACTTGTGAGAAAACCATGAAATGCTAATAAATAACCATCTGTCATACACTTTAAGCTTCACATTTATTTCTACTTAATTCTGCGTGTTCAACATATTATTTCAATAAATGCACCCTTTTTAGGCAAATCTTTATTTCCAAGAATTTCATTTATTAAAACTACTAACAACTGCACATTTTACTGGCAAATGAAACCACATAAATCTTGTGTAATATTTTGTCTCGTCCATAAACCCTTTCCAGTAAACCATTAATAAAAACGATTACGGACTAATTCGAAGAAATAAAAGTAGGTGCATTTCACAGATTATCCTCTTTTCCTTTTCCCCGCAACTGGTTCCAGTAAAGTCTTTCTCTGAGAAAACAAATACCAGTTGTGGCCTTCTTCTCGGTCCAGAGAAACACAACAGCACACCACTGCCCTAAGGCCAAACTCTGCCCCGCCAGGAAATCTAACCTCCAACCAAAACAACTTCAATAGACCTTCACTTTGAAAACAATAGACAACCTAAAAATTGTTGAATTTAATGTTTTCATTTGCTATGCTGCTACCGAGAGCAATTTATTATACTGAATACATATTTAGCTATCATTTTTTAACAGGAAGATAAAGGACTGGACTGGAACAGGACTGTAAATGTTTAATACCACATGTAGCCACTTCTTTCCACGGTGTACGGACCTTGTACTAGTTATGGAGTTCACTTCTCACCCTGTGTGTCCTGCTCGTGCACCCTGTTGCTCTGTAACATCCCTTTTATTCATCTCCTTGTCCTGCTGCTTCCTACTTTATGCCTGTAGCATATTTTCTCACAGACCAAAGGCTAAGCTTAAAAAAAAAGAAAGAAAGAAAGAAAGAAAAAAAAATATGAGCATCAAATATTCTTCCTCATTCCAGGGAGGAATGTCTTTCTCACATCTCATGCTGATCAAACAATAGTTAGCGTTCTGTAACTGCAGAGGGCTGGAGGAGTGCAAAGGTGAGTTAGACACATAATGTGAAAACAAAACATACAAATAAATCCAAATAGGAGAATGGGAAGATATTAGTAAATACTACTGAGAGGCTGACACTGGACCCATACAGATTTCTAAGTTTAAATCGAAAACATTCAGCCTTGAGGTCAACTCCTGTGTAGCAAAACACAACAAACACAATATGGGCAGTCAAACCACACATTA
The DNA here is from genome assembly GCA_030068375.1 of Ostorhinchus rueppellii. NCBI lineage: Eukaryota > Metazoa > Chordata > Actinopteri > Kurtiformes > Apogonidae > Ostorhinchus > Ostorhinchus rueppellii. The sequence continues at coordinate 31,988,270 of JAQQZY010000023.1, forward strand.
GCCAATTTGCTGCTGCGCCAAATTCAATCATTTTTCATCAGTTATATTTTATGTGTGATCATAAAAATAGGCTATAAGCAATAAAAAGCTGTCCAAGTCATTATAGTCTTAAAACTATATAGCCATTACAAATCTGAGATTTGCGAGACAAGAACAAAAACAGAAAGGCTCTTATTTTCAAAATGCAACGACAAAATGGCAACCCATACCCTTGTTTAAAACGCATGGTTGGATAAATGGTACTAGAGCGTGCTTCCCCGTAGTCTGCTGCCACAACAACCTGAGATGCAGAGCTGCTTTGGAGTCGTTAACATTATTATTGTTTAGCCTTATGCTGTATTTTGGTTTATAATAGGGCAACGCCTAACCCCACCAGTGGCCTGCCAAGCTGAGCTCCAAAAGCCTCCAAACCTGTGTTCACACCACGCACACACACACACACACACACACACACGGTCTGGCTCTCAAAGGCTCAGGCTGTACCTAGTTTTAAGAGGTAAAATGACTCAGGGAGTAACACTTTACAGTTACTTGCAGGCTAACTCAAAAACCAGTATAGATTAACAGCAGCTAATAAATATTATGGCAAAGTAAAGCAACTCTACGGGCTCAACACATCATTAAATAAAAAAAAAAAATCCTTTCTCACATATGAAACTTTCAAAACATTAATTAACCACACACAAAACAACTTCACAAAATCTAAATGTTCCGCACACAAACCAAGTTACGTGTACAGGTCTGACTTGACCTGTGCCAGTCAGCCAAGTGTCTCAGGATAATGCAAAATAGCTGAGAAGTTGTTATGGTGACATAAATCCCATCAGGCTGTGCAGTTACAGCAATGTCTCCTGTGACTCCCGTCACCCCCGGCAACAGGCTTGCTCCAACAACTAACCAACTCTACCTCTCTCCACCCCTGGGCTTTGCTGTCTTTCTGTGCCACCATTTTTCACTCTCAAATGATCCTTGTACGTGTGTGTGTGTGTGTGGGGAGAGGCCACACGCTGACATAGACACACCCATTCCTAGAGCCAATCTACATGACCAAGACATTTACACCTTCATAGATATTCAAATCTGAGTCAGCATCTCAAGCTGTGCCACCACGTCCCTCTAAACTATAAACCACAGGGATTCACACACCTTTTAGTATGAACATCTCTGGTTTATCGTCACTATGTGCAGATAAAGACAGGCAGGTTTGCATCATGTGATGTAACTTCTGTTTGATAGATGATTTGTCCCATTTACACACATCTGAATGTGCCAGTTATGGAGGAGGGACGATTACAGCTCCTGTCCAGACACTCCAACACATTCTGTACAAACCTTATTGTTTATAGCCGTTTTTACATTAAACCAACAGTCAGGTGGAGCTCACAGACTTCCCCTGACACCAGCAGGAGAACCACCACCACAACGGTTTCCTTTCCTCCAACTTTTTTTCTCAGAGAACTGACAGAGCTGCGACTCGAAAACAGTGCTGTTATTTTCTATGAAAAAACTTGTGAGCTTTCTGCATAAACCCTGTGAGGGTTTTGCAGGGGCTCCTACCCCATTCAGGTCCCCCAGGTAACCATGGCAATGAAGACCAAGAAAGAACGCTTTCATGTTGGCGCCCTGAACCGGGATTTGGAGGGGGAAATGAGCAGAGAGAGGAGAGGGAGGAGGAGAGGAGGGGGCTGCTCAGAAACGCACTCCTCAACTTTACAAGCCATACGGTGGGAGGCAAAATGCAATAAGGGAAAAACATGCTACACGGAATCTGAAGCACTGTGTATTGGAAAAGTTGCCCAAGTCAACTTACTGGCAGCATCCAGCATTTCAGTTTCAAAGGTAAAACTCACCGTTTTGGAATCCAATTCGTGTCTGTTTTGCGCCAAAACCTTTTCTACACCAGCCTGTTCTGCGTATGTTACAAACCCGAACCCCCTGCAGAGGAAAAAACAAGTCAATTCAGTCACAAATCTGAATGCAAACTCACGACAGTCCCAGTTGAACAGTCTCATGGAAAAGCATGGAAGAGCATGAGGCATCCAGTGATAGGACGGCGGAGCGCACACGCCTCCTTCTTACCTCGACCGCTTGGTAACGGGATCCCGCATCACCATACACTCCTTCACCTCGCCAAATTTACAGAAGTACTCCTTCAAGCCCTCTGCAAAGACACCATGGGGATAGCGTTAAATAAATACAGACACGAGATGGGACTTTTCCTGCAGGCCTGGTGAGATGATGGGCTGCCAGAGGCTGGAGACAGACAATGGGGTCGGGCGGACCACGTTGTGTTTGTGTCCTTCCAGTCCTCAGAGATAGGGGCTATCTTGGCCATTGAGCAGAGCAGCCCATTAGGCCCTGCGGACCACAAACAAAGCTACACTTGGTGACGATTGGTGTTTTGACACAGCAGCAGTGGGATAATAACACGGGCCATCGCAACAAGAAAACTGTATTCATGCAGCCTGCGCTCATGCGTCTGAAAATAAATGAATGGATTGAGCAGAGTAAAGCTGAGAGCAACAATAAGGAAAACAACACACATACGTGGGCAGCAGTCTGGACTAAACTTCTGCTTTAACGCTGAATAATCGATCAGTTCAACTAGAAATGCTATTTCATGTCACTCTCAGAGTAAGAGACGCACAGGAAACGGCAGACAAGCCGCTGTATGTGCACGCATTTCCAGCCTTAATCTTCCTGCGTCTCGGTAAGTCTAAATCCTAAAAGCTGATCCTTATTGAATAGGAGGCTTTGATTTAACTATTTACAGTGTTTCTCCTCAACTTCATGACGCATCATATATAACATTTAGATGCTTAATACCGGCCTGCGTCCACATAAGTAAACAGAAGGCTTTCATTCACAGACTTATTAAAGTAGCGTGTGGGACAGCTCACCTTGTGTTGTCTGCCAACTCAGACCCCCGATGAACATTTTGCTGAATGAGAGAAATACAAGCAGTAAGTCACACACACGCACACAGGATAACACACACCGATCGGGTACAGCACGCGCAACAGCGAAACGAAAACACGAGCAATTATGTATAAAATAGCATCAATAAAGTAAGAAGAAAGCATCGGCCATGTTGCGAAGTCACCAATCGGCCAGTCGGGCCGTTATAATCCCCTAGAGGAGGGAAAAGGACAGGATTTTCCAGAGGATGGAGGAGAAGTTACAATGTGGCCTTCTGAATGGAAACCGAGAGAAATAAACAAACAAGAGGGGGAAAAACAGGCGGAAAGCAGCGGTGCGTCTGCGTCTCCTCCGCTGAGTGGATCCATCCCACACACACACACACACACACACACACACACATTTACACACAGACACACACACACACACACAGCGTGCTTGTCTTTTGTCTCGGCGCGGCTCCGCTCTCGCACTGAACTCAACTAAAGTCCAAGGTGAACTCAAACCGGGCCGAGAGGCGACCGGAAGGCAGGCGGACGGGCTGAGGCTGTTACCAGGGGTCGTGGGGGGAGTTGTCCGTGCCGGAGGACAGGCTGCTCTGGCTCCCTTCCGTATCCATTCTGCTCTCCACTGGTATATTCCCGCACTGTGAGGCGAGGAGAGGCAGTGAAGCTCCAGTGCTGCTGCTGCTCCAGACTCAGGGGCGGGCAGCCGAGAGAGGAGGAGGGAGGGGGTAAGGGGAGGAG
>JAQQZY010000023.1:32046123-32081228 GCA_030068375.1 Ostorhinchus rueppellii
ATGATGATGATGATGATGATGATGATGATGATTATTGGGCTTATATAATCTGGCATGAAGGCCTCATTTGTAATATAACCCTAGACCACAGGAATTCATGGCAGTAAAAACAGTTAATAGAAAAAAACCCCTAATAAATAGAAATTAAAAGGAATGACACTCAGAACATTGGTATTCTTTGCTGATACAAGCTAAAATATACAATAAAGGACAATTCAGTAAAGCAATTAAAATGAAATGAATAATATATTATATAAATAATTTGAAACAAGAAAAAATATTCAAATATTGAGAAATTAATATTTTAATTTTCCCCTAAAGATGCAAGTGTTACAGTCTTAAGCCTTTTCTGTTTTCGCTTTCATGTTGCGAGTGTGCCGTTAGTAAAACTAGATTTTACAAGTCCACTGTAAACAGGTAGCACTTGCAGAGTAAAATCGTCTGAGGGCGTTCTATGGCAGCCTTTCATTTTTGACTAAAATAACTGCAATGTAAATTCATATCAAACTGGATTACTTGTTTTTATTTTGAGCAGAAGTGGTTCTGAAGAGGAAAAACATGTGGTTTTGACTTGTTTCTATTTAAATTTGCAATTTAAATGACTAATTACTATCCATTATTTCAGTATTGAATTTGTCATTGGTTCAGTTGTTGTTAAGAAGTCATGCTGAAGTTCAAGTACGTCAGTCAAGGAAGCCTGAAAACGCTGTCATCCAGTGGAGACCCCATCAGCAGCCGCAGCTCACGACTCAACCAAGTGTTTCAGGTAGCAACAGTAACAGTAGCTAAGTTTCTTGCTGCTTTTAACCACAAGCATGAAATGTCCAAAGCCTTTTTGTGTGGTGTAAAATCATATACACTAGTCAGCTATTAGTTGCTGACTTCCTTTTCCTGTGTTTATGCACTGTCCCTAGGGCAGAGTCAGCTTGTGTGGGCAGCAGGGAGGATGTTCTGTGGGTCGGGAAGAGTTTCTGGAGGCTCTGCTGCTCCTCTACCAGGAGTGTACTTCACCAGAGCTCATGAAGTTTCATCATGTGGCAAACTTTGTCAACAAATGTAAGAACATCTCCAAATCTGCAGGATTTTGAAAACTGTTATATTATTTTATTATGGCCAATGTTTTTCCTTTTTGTGTCTTAGAATTTGAGCCAATTGATTTTTTTTTTTCCTTTTAATTATTGCAGTGATTTTCATTAAATAACAGGATTTCTACATTGCAAATTTCACAATTAGGAAACATAACGTAGAATATTTTAACCCTGCTAAAATAAATTTTTGTTTTTAATGGGCTGGCATATCTAGTATTTGGGTAAATAAACACTATAATTATGTTTGTTTTATTTCACAGTTTCTGAAGTGATCTCAGAGCTCCGAGCCCTGCAGCCAAGTCCTCATGACTTTGAGCTGCGTGCAGTCGTGGGCCGCGGCCACTTTGCTGAAGTCCAAGTAGCACGGGAGAAGGCTACTGGGGATGTTTGTGCACTGAAAGTCATGAACAAGACAGTTCTGCGCTCTCAGGACAATGTAAGATTTCTTTAGTTTTATAAATTTTAACTCTAGGTAGTAAACTATAAGGAAATGCATGAAAGCCATTCTATTTGATTTATTCTATGATCATTTGGCATTAGCACAAAGAAAATAAACTGATATTGCCTGGTGTCATTATTAATCACTTGAGATGCATCTCAGTCAGACATCACTGGCATTAAAATGAAATAAACATTTCAAATTCAGATTATCTTGTTACCAGTTAAACATGAATAGGAAAAAATTATCGACAGTACTTACTTTCTCACACAGGAATAATTGGTTATGAATCATATATACAGTAGCTCATCTGTATCTGTTGAGAAAGCTGCAGTCTCAGATATCCCCAGTTGAGGGTGCTGTAGTGTATAATTCATCAAACAAAACCTGGGTACATTATTTCACAGCTGTGCTCTCTGGCATGTGACTAATAGAACAGATCTTAGTCAGAACTGTACATGAGCTGTGACGGAAAGTCTGAAGTGAGCAATAATTTGAACAACTTGTGTGAACAAGAAATGTTCTGTTCATACCAGCTGAGACCATTTTTACATAAATTGTATGCCTAATTTTAACCTTGAGCCAAAACAAGGTAGAATTTTTTCATTATCTAAAGGTTTGACATGTTTAAATAAGGTTTTTGTAAAGAGGTGACTGCAATTAACTATTGTACTAACAGTTTGGTTGACAGCTGATACCAATACCAATGTTATTTTCAGTTTTTCTGTATTGTTTTAGTTTATTCCCATTTTTTTTGCCAAGGAAACAAAGACATCGATATTATAAAACAGGTCAATCATATTTAAGGCCCTCATCACAATCTTTGAACACAAATTAATTCATATTTATTTATATTTATATTATATTTATATCATTTATTTACGCCTCACTGCCATGAGTGAAATAACATCCTATTTACTGATGGTTGATCTCATTCAGTATAGCCATTATTACCTATAAAATGTATCTATGTTCCTTTGTTTTACTTAAACACATTAGCATTATTGTGGTTGATGCTTTATTCATACAAAAATTTTGTACTGTGTATGTATTTATGTTTTTTTTGCCAATATATCCTTACTTGCATATCTGTTGATTGTAATTATTATTCTAGATGGTTTTTCATGAAGAGGAGCGCAGGATCCTGGCTTTGAACAGCAGTCCATGGATTCCACAGCTTCTCTATGCTTTCCAGGATAAAGATCATGTCTACCTGGTAGGGATGGAGCTTTAGTTTCACTCTGAGATAGATGGAAACATCTGTACTGAGCTGTTTTGTCTTTAATTGCACAATATAACATCCTCTTTGATAATGTCTGATCTGGGTTGTCACAGTATGATAGTGACATCATAGATTTCATATTTCTATTCCAGTCTGTATGTTTTTACCTGAAACTCTAAAAAACAGAGGTGAACTGGGTCAGTAGCAAGGTCGTTCAAGTTTATCCATTATAAAACTCTATTTTGAATCGTCTTTTACAGAATGCATGTCGATATAAAGCTGTGTAGAAAGTTTGTGACAGTGTAAAGTAATTGTATTCTATTGCCTAACATTTGCACTTTCCAGAACATGACTAATTTAACAGGGGGATTAGTCAGAATAATATATGAGCTGCTAAAGTTGGGATCAGAAATGAATAACTTGCATCTCAGACACATGTTTGACGTAAGTCTGACTAGATAGCCTTGATTAAATGTGCAAAATCTCTATGGGTCTTCTAAATTGTTCAGTTATTGCGTTGTATCAGGTGAGTCATCAGTGCCTTTGAAAACCTTTTGGGTTCAGTGGTGGCTGCGCTGCTGGGCAGGACCTGAAGTGCTGTGTACAGTCATTGGGCTCAGCTGCTGGTGCTTGAGAAATAGCTGCAGTGTATTAACTAACTGCTCATAAATTGACAGTGTTTTTGCATGGGTGTGGGGGAAACTATGGGAGAAACACCACTGACAGAGTGAGGCATGTTCACCAAATGTCAGTCTTTTAGGTTTTTATTAGTGCTAAGAATTGCTTATACATTGACTTCCTTCTGATGGTCTGTTAAGCATTATCTGTTAGGTCCTTAAAGACAACATCCAGTGAAAATGTGGTGAAAACTGTTAACCTCTAAAACAATCCATAGCTGATCTAAATATAGATTGATTTGAGATGTAGGAAATAAGTCATGATCTGCAAAGGCTATTTCTCTACTGCGCTCTTTTCTCAATTTTGTGTATTTGTATGCTGTATCTATATAGCTTCCTTTATGCCACCTGCGTGTCTCCTTCCATTATTTCTCCTCCTCTCTTTTCACTCTCCCTCTGTCTCACCCTGCTCCCTAACTGAGCATGGAGGAAAATACAAAGCATCCATCTTTATCCGTGTGTCAGAGGCACCCAGTCTCCTTGTTGCTAGGTAACACTGGAGAATGCTCCCGTTCATTCAGACTCGCCGACCATTCATGCACCAGGGGCTCTTGCCTGTTATGGCTGTATGTCAGCCACCATATAGCTTGAATTAGCCTAACCAGTCCCTTTCATCTTTAGCTGCAGCCTGCAGAAAACAGACATTAAAAGTCAACCATGACCCAGGTTGATATGCTGAGTTGTTCACAGACTCTCTAAAAATCCTGCGAGATAGCCTTTATTTGTTGTGGTATGCTGCTTTGAGGCTGTGATCACATTATACACAAGGGTTTAGTGGTTATAGTTGGTATATTTTTAGGCACTGAAGGCTAGTCTTTGACTGCAGTATCACATAAATCTGTGAAATCCCGTGTTACATAACTGAATCTATAATGAGAAGAACCACCCTATAAGCTTAGGCTGAACATTCCTTTGATGTAATCTTGTGCTGCTGCACTTGTTGCTTTTTTTCCTCATTCAGATCTATTTATAGGCTGTTATAAATGTTTCAACACCTTATTATACCTGAATCCATACATGTTAAACTGCGCATTCATTCAAATTCATGGTGAAACTCTTTCTATAACTGTTATCAGTTATTGTGAATATAAATGTGTCTTCAGGCAATGGAGTACTTGCCAGGTGGAGACCTGATGTCCCTGCTGAATCGATACGATGATCAGTTTGATGAGTCCATGGCTCAGTTCTATTTGGCTGAGCTGGTTGAGGCCATTCATGCTGTCCACCAGCTTGGCTATGTTCACAGGTAAGACCACCTCTGGTAATACAACCAAAAAATGTTGCCTTAGTTTTTACCTACTTGTCAAGTTTGTGATTGAGTTCATGAAGTTCATAATTCATAACTCTATTATCTAAAATGGCACACTGTAAATATGCAATATTAATATACATAAACAAAAAGTAGCATTTTCAAGTAGATCTGTCAGGATTATTACATAATTGTCATGTCACTTCAGTGGCATTCTGCACACTGGTTGAAGATTTCAGTTATGGGCTTTGAATTGTATCATATCTTCCCAATTTCTGTTTTAATTTTGGCCTGCAATGCAAGGCCACAGAATTACATTTTAAAAAGTGCTAAGCCAATGGGCTCTATGTACAGCCCCACTACTTCCTGAACTTCAGGTGGCTCCTTTATTTCCTTTATTTCATTATTGGACACACTGATTAATCCAGCGGTGCCTAATTAATCAGTAGTTACAACAAGAAGTAGCAGGCACACCTGGATTAATCGGTTTGTCCAATAATGAAATAAAGGAGCCACCTGAAGTTCAGGAAGTAGTCGGGCTGTGCATGGAGCCCATAAATAGTTTCTTCTTCACAGGATGCATAAATACTGTACTTATGTTACAGCAATAGCATAAACTTGACAGTGTAGATGTGCGATAATTTTGTTCACTGCAATTATTTGTATTACAATAAAGTTTCAGCTTAAATTTTAACATCACAGCAGCTCTACTGGGCATTATATTGAATTAATTCAATATACTGCACGGCCATACCGTCAGTCAGAGACCTTACCCTTTCAAAGCAGTGAGAAAAAGCAGGTCCAGACATCATAAACCGATATTTATCTACTTCTTGACTAAGTGGTACATAAATCCATTCTTCTCTTCTTTTTAAAAGGCCTGTGATACAAGACTTTGAAAAAAAATTACCTGAACACGAGAGATGTTGCATGTTAATTTGACCTTAAACACTGAGAGTGCCATGTTACATAAAACAAATCATTACTAGAGTTTACAATTGTACTCCATTATCATCAGATTGGAAGATATATTGGTAGTAAGGCAACAAACAGCTCTGTAAAAGCAGTATCAAATCCCTCCTAAACTATCTACTTGCAGAGATGTCAAACCAGAGAATGTTCTCATCGATCGGACCGGTCACATTAAGCTGGCAGACTTTGGATCTGCTGCCAGGCTGATGGCTAACAAAACAGTAAGTCGATGATAGAGTTTGCTCTGTGTATTAACTTCTGTATTCTTGACAGTGACATCATTGCCAAATGTGATTTATTACCGTGTTTGCAGGTGGCAGCTCCCGCAGTACCTGTTGGGACGCAGGACTTTCTCTCCCCTGAGGTCTTGGCAGCTGTGAACAGTGGCTCACAAAGCACCTACGGGGTTGAGTGTGACTGGTGGTCCCTCGGGGTCATAGCTTATGAAATGATCTACGCTAGGTCGCCCTTTTCTGATGGCACTTCTATCAAGACCATCAGCAACATCCTTAACTTCCAGGTACCTGCCCTCCCATCTGGACTTCACCTACATAAAGCCTGGTTGTTTTGAAACGAATGAGGGGAAAAAAAATGATAACTTAATTCCATTTAATGCTGAAATGCAGTCTGCTCCACCTGAAGTAATATCTGTTCACTCTTTGCATTATTTAATCAGTTCTTGTCCATGTGGTTTGCCCGCAGCGCTTCCTTAAGTTTCCGGAGGAGCCGCGGGCCAGTAAGCAGTTTGTAGATCTGGTGCAGAGCTTACTGTGTGGAGCCAAAGAGCGACTAGGCTTCCAGGGACTCCGCTGTCACTCTTTTTTCTCCACTGTAGACTGGAACAACTTAAGACAAGGTAAGAAGATTGCTCTTACTAGACACTTCCTTCCACTGCCTTTAAAAGAAAAATGCTTAATTTGGCTTAAAATGACACAGCATTGTGGTAATTACTTTCCCAGACTGCCGATTTATAGCCTGCTATGAAATATTAATGTTTATAATACACAGAAGTGAACTGTGCAGGCGTGGACTCGCATAGACAACAAAAGGCAATAGCGTTGCCAGTGGTCTTGACAGTAGTAAAATAATGAGATTCTCTGTGCTGCTGGCAGCGGGCCAGCTCCTTCCTGAGGAGGAGAATGGGAGGGAGGCGGAGACAAGAAACGAGGCAGACAGAGTAAAGATCTGCAACTCATCTGCTTCTCAATAGACACAGCAGAAATCTTTTATGGTAGCAACACCAGACACGCTCTCTGTGGCAGAAATACATGTGAATTTGTTGGACGTCATTGCTGGTGTCATATCATCATACATTTCTATGCCCATCATTTTCTCTGAGTTGGTTTTTTAGCCATAATATTACATTCTGCACTAAACGGTAATGAACGCAATTGTTTGTTGTGAAATAACAGGCTTATCAGTTAAATACATTATGATACAGTGGGGGATTTTTTTGTTTGTTTTTTTTTCCTGTGGGAGCATTTTGTGCAGATGCTAGGAGGGACATTTACAGTATTGATTTTTCTTTTTTTTCTGAATCTCAATTGATCCATTGATTTCTTGGCTGTGGATTACTATATGGAAAAGTAATCACACAGATGAATGTTGATATTAAAAACAGCGCTGGTTTATCGATAATAGGACACCGATAGAGCTTTATGCTTCAGCGTTGGCTCTAGCTGATAAGCTTGCTCTGCTGCAGTGAGGGAGAGCAAGTGAGCATGTGTGTATGAGAGGGAGAAAGGGAGGGAGGGAGGGACAGAGGCAGCATGTGCATCAACGCGCGACTTACTGCACTCTAGGCTCCCACCGTTCTCCGCTCCGTTTCTTCTCCCTTCCTTTCTCTCCCCTTTCTCCTTGTGTTGTGTTTGTTTTCCATTTATTTTAATTAATTTATACGTTACTTGTTCATCACTGGTTCCTTTTTCCTTGCCCTCTGTCACTCCCTCCTCTTATCCTTTCTCCCTCAGTTCTCCCGCCTTTCGTTCCTGCATTGCACGCTGAAGATGACACCTCTAATTTTGAGGAGCCGGAGCAGGCAACCCCCCGGCCAGCCTCAGCAGCCCGGCAAGGAGCTCCGCCAGCGGGCTTCCAGGGCCAGGATCTGCCCTTTCTAGGCTGGTTCTTCAGCAGAACGTTGACAACATTGGCCAAAACTGAGTAAGTGCAACCTGTTTACTGTGCATTGTTGTGCTTTTTTTTTTCAAAGACTACTCCCTTCTTTTTCCTGTAGTCAATGCTGAGACCTCTAGCATACCCCTCTTTAACACACCTTTGTTGGTTAATGATCCCATGCTACCGTTGGGTGTAGTTCTACCGTTACACTCTTCATTACCACAGAAACAAATTTCAGGTAGCCTTGTTTCAGGTGACCTGGTAGTGCCCTGGGCAGTTGGTGTCTTTTCCCTGTCATTAGTGTTGCGCCTGTTGGGGCTGAAATGGGTTTGGCCATATGCTGTGTCAGACAAGGAACGAGGGAGGGGAGGGATCCCCCTGTTCTCTGGTGCTCTCCTTCTCACTGCTGTTTTTGTGCTCTGAGATCACATGTGGATGATCTGATGCATAGATAGATAGATCAAATGAATGGGCCAGAGGATGTGAACTGGCGTTATCTTGCTATCGGCACTGATTGGTATGCGGCTGAGTGTGTCAATGAGGTTTGCTGAGAGGTGGAACCCCACACAGACACACTCCCACCCTCACTGCTGTTATTGTGCGTTCTCTCTTACTGTGCAGCATAATGGGCTCCTGACTTTTATAGTATGGGTTTTGGGACTGTAATTATCCCTAATGGTTTTTGGCTTCTTAACCTTTGATAATAATGCAAGAGGATGGGTTTCATTTCTGTAGCCCCATGGCAGTGTTCTCGCAGGTTAATGGTGCTGGAGACTGCGGATCATGACAGCAGCAGTAACAGAAAGGGAAGAAAAAGCTTTAGCAGATTAGACAGGGAAAAGGATGAGAGCTCAGGTTGGGGGGAGAATCTATTTCTATGGTTACTATCGTGATGTTTTTTTTTTCCTGTCCCCACCCCCATCTTTACCCGTCTCATCTCCTCTTATTTTCTCCTTCTCCTAATGTCTATGGCCCTTGGTGTTACACCATCAGTCATCTGTTCATGGTTTTTAACTGAAGCCAGTCATTTCTTTGGTGCGTTTGATTAAGAGGAGCTCAGAGCTCATAGGATGTGTCAAATGTGTGAGTGGGTGCAAGCATGTGTGTACACATTCGTCATTACAGTGCCAAAATGGAAAGAAAAATGAATCCAGAGCCGGGCATAATGAAATGCTAATCATGTATTTTGGGGTTCCTGTTTTTTTCTAAATTGTGTGAACTTGTCTGTCTGACTCCTCATTAGTCAAACTCAACAACAAAATCCCTTTTGACAGCCTCCCTCTAATGTTTAAGAACCCTCTGTGGATTAGCGTTGGAAATTAATCTTTTGAAAGTAGCTTGTCTACCAACTTATGGATTTAAAAAAAAAGAAAGAAAGAAAGAAATGTAAATGAAATATTGGACATTTGGATGTGTTATCGAAAATATACAGCAGAATTTTCACAAGCCCTAATCTATTTTTTGATTTGCAATCCTCATAGTAGCCTGTGCCATATACATTTTAGTTAAAACTGCATTTGTAAGTACCTTTTGTGATATTAAACGATTTGTTTTAACATGTCATCATTATCATCTGGACTTCAGATTTCACCACATTTTTCAGAATTATTTTCCAAGAAAATCAATTTACTCCTTTCACTCCCTATTCATATTTCACTTGTGTGTGCTTATCTATTTTCTTGTCTTTATAAGCCTGGTTTAAGCACAAAAGATTGATGCAGCTAAGCCTTTAACTTGCATACTTTCCCTGAGTCGCTTATTTTCTTTGATTTCCTCCATTAATGCAGTCTGCGCTGCACTCACCGGCTACTCTTTTTATTTTCCCTAACAGGAGAGAGATGTGACAATCACCATATTCCCCAAAGATGAAAAAGCAGTGCCTGGCTTCTCTCTGACAAACATATTTAATTGTTGTGTTATCCATTCTTCTAGGTACATGAATAGACAATAAATAACACAGTAAAGGTGCTAAATACTGGTTTTATACTCCCCCTTGGGTAATTTTCATCTGGAAAATCTACGAGGCTTAGGGCTTTAAGGGGTAAATACATTGAAACATATAAACAATATACGGTGAAACTTCAACTACTGTTTATCATTTACCTATCTTCTTAACAAGTTACTTAAAATCCAGTATTATACAATGAAAACTTTTAACCCCTAGCATCAGTTGAGGATTATAAATTACCACATTATCACTACAGTAGCTCCATAAACTGTTCAACTAGGCACTGGAGAACTTTATGAATTTTGATGTTTAACATAAATTTTTTATTGCAACAGATTCAGCTAGCTGGAACGCTTATTCATTTAATCTGCACTGCTGTGAAGGAGACTGGTTGGGGTGTTTCTTTTTTTGTTTTGTTTCTGATATAACCCTTTTGTGTGTCTGTGTGTGTGTGTGTGTGTTTACTCTATATAAACGTATGTGAGCATGTTTCAGGGGGATGGTGAAGGGAGCGGTGCTCGCTTTCGTGATTATTTTTAACACTGTGACTCAGCCTGAGTCAACTTTATTAAAGATCCCTCTGCAGTATTTGTGAATCCATTCATACAAAGCCTTAACTTATTTGGACTTCTGCTCAGACTTGCTGTTTTTCTGGTCAAGGAAACTGTGAAAATGGCTTTGTATTTCTAATTATTTTCAGAGAATGGGGAAAAAAAACAAAACAAAACAGTAGATTATCTTATATAACCATAAAAGAGTGCATATTTTTTTTCAGTATAAAGCTCTGTGTAGGCAAACCTGAAGCAAGTGCACAGCCCTAATTCTCCTGTCACATTATTTTGTCAGGCAAACAGTGAATATTCCCAGGTCTACAGGGCTGTTTTGTTCATGTAGGCTGTTTTGTCCTCAATAAGCCATAAAAAGTCTAAGCTTCTCTTCGCAGTTATAAAATTCTCAGTTGAATGTTATCCTGATTGTTGTTGAGAGCTCTATTGTTATAACAAGATATTCTTCTGAGACTTTTTTTTTTTTTTTTATTCATGAAAATGAAATTGTAGTCATTGCGTATTTTCCTGCCCTCCATGCTCATTTGTGAGGCGTTGGTGTTGTGTCTGCATTTCAGCCAGCTTAATTAAAACTACAACAGTCTGTCAAGTCTTGTGATTACATGATGTGGGTTTATGTCATGATATGAAACTGTCAGTCAGGGCTGCAATTAATTATTATTTTTGACACGGGAAATTCTGACTTGCTTCACAATATGTTATAAAATATTGCTGTACAGCCTTCAATAACCTGTGCACTGTGTAGATTTGGATGTTGGTATGTGGTATGACGCACAGTATGTGTTGGGGCTTAAATAAATCTAAAAACACTTTTATTTGCTGTATGTTGTTGCTCCCAGGTCAGTGTCTGCAGGCCTCAACTCTCCTGCCAAGACCAACTCCATGGAAAAGAAGCTACACCTTAAAAGCAAAGAACTACAAGAAACTCAAGACAAATGTCACAAGGTGATGATGTGCTTTCAGCCTCCCTCAGCCTGCATTCATATTTCAATATTTCATCACAAGCCTCTTCTTTTGAAGCCAAAGCTGAAGCTCAGTTCTGTCATACGGTTGGGAACTGAGTATGAAAGATATCAGTGTATCTTTTTGGGAATATTTTTTATTTTCTTTTTTGAAATGGAGCTTTTTCTGCTGTGTGTTGACTGGAAACCGTAAACCCAGAACTTTTTTTTTTATTAATGAATGAGTCCATAATCTTTTGTTTTATTAGCAGAAGTTCCGTGTTTATTCAGGCTTAACACTAATCAAGCAGCATTTATTAGAGCTGTAGTAAGCCAAGTTGTTGTTGAATTCACAATTTTACAACTAAAGCTGGTGGACGGTTTTTACTAGCCTCCTCATTAAGTACTTTTACACTTCTACTGTACTTTAAATGTAAAATTTTCCATGATTAATGAGAGTGAATTATTATAAAGTTTTTCTGAAACTAGTTACTTTGGCCTTCATTTGCTTAAAGTGTGTGGCTAATCAATGCCTTTAAGGGCATCAAATAACAAATACACTGTGTTTTTGTTTAATTAGATGGAGCAGGAGATCTCCAGGTTTCAGCGTAAGATGACTGACCTGGAGTCAGTGCTTCATCAGAAGGATGTGGAGCTTAAGGCCTCCGAGACGCAGAGAAGCATCCTGGAGCAGGATCTTGCCACCTACATTACCGAGTGTAGTGTGAGTCATGCAATCAGCCATGTTTGTGTGAATGAATAGAAATGCTTAAGGCCAATAATTCTCTGTTATGTATTGTTCTGTTGTGCATTTCAAATGAGTGTAAATTTTGACCAACATCAGCCTTGAGTTTGTCTGCATGGACTCTGTGTTTGCAGAGCCTGAAGCGAAGCTTGGAGGAGGCACGTGTGGAGGTCTCCAGAGAGGATGACAAGGCCATGCAGCTGCTACACGACATCCGCGAACAAAGCAACAAGCTGCAGGAAATTAAAGAACAAGTATGTTGATTGTCTCATTTAAAGGATGATCTGTCTCCTCCCTCTCATCATGATAATGATGTGCTACATTTCTATTTTTTTTCATGACCACTTCAAGTAGTTTGTGATGCAAAAATATGTATTTAAGGGGAAAAAAATTCTGTAAAACTGCTTCCATTGTATAATTAATGGAAGGAAGGGTTTCTGCTACTTCTTGCAGTGTTATTTCACTTTCATTGCAGAAAACGTTTGCGACGCAGCTGTAGGATTTAGGTTCTTCACCATGTGCCCCCTGTTCTACAGACAGGGCTTCCCCTTTGAGGACTCCCTTGTCCTCAGCAGCTATAAAGGTCATCCCTGCAGATGGCATCCCAAAAGATCCAAACATAGATACTTTTATCCTTACGCAAGAGATTTACTCACTTCCCTCCTCTCAGGGGAATGACTCATAGTGTTTATATTTCTATTAATCCACAATTTTGACTCGAAGCTGAACTCATTGACTTACTGTAAATTAAGTCAGAGTTGTGACAGAAAAGACAGATATCCCTCATAGAAAACCAAGTGCAGAGTTGTGTATCTTATCAGATAAGATGACACAAAATGCGCAGTATACAAACAGCAACAAGTAACAGTGTAACATGTTGTCTTGGATTTTCACAGACTCAGGCAGTTACTCGAACTTTAACTTGGGAACTCTGTAGTGCAAAGTTGCCAAGTACAGCTTCAGTGATAATCCTCGAGTTGTTATCTCTGATTTTGACACTTTTGGTGATAAATATTCGTTCCTGCAGTGCACTGCAGTTTCCATAGATCACTGCACAATGAAATGAGTGTCAGCAGATCTGTGAAGTATATCTTCTTCTGTATAGCACTGGCAGCACTTGCCGCTCGTGCTAACAGTTCAGTTCTTTTGCTCAGGCTGCTCCAAACAGAGCCCTTCTGTTCAGAACAGCCGTTGCTGTTTTATCTTGTAGAAACATAAATGTCACCAAACCTGCCAATTGATTTTCCTTCGAAAACTCTGAAACCAAGGGTGAATTTATTTAACTGAAACAAACAAACCAGCAAACGCCCAGTTGGTAGTTGTTTTATGTTAAAACATTGTTAATTTAAGTCATTGTGCAAAGTAATACAAGTTGAATCATTGTTTATTACTAGATAAACAAATACTGTTTGTTTTTTTTCTTAAAAATATTATCAGTAGCTACATTGAAGTATCTAGCTTGATTTCACATAAACATGAAAGATATTTTTATCTTCACACAAAAGAAAATGGTGACTTGTTTGCAGCTTCTACCGAATGAGTGTGATCACAGCCTGCCCTGAAGTCCTTGGCCTGATTTCAAACTCTAAATTATAGCGACGTCACAATGCATTTAGCAGCTTGGTTCAGTACACAGCACGATGCCACTGCTGTATAAGATTTACACAAATAACAAAATGAAAATAAATATTAGGACATTTTTTAGGATTAATATGACATTGAAATCTAATATATTCACATCAGTCTTGCATCTGTCATTTTTAGTGGGCAGTTTATTTTGTTTTTTCATACTGGTTACATTATGTGCTGTTTGTGACTGTAGGAATACCATGCTCAGCTGGAGGAGATGCAAGTGACTATCAGACAGCTGGAGGAGGACCTGTCTGCCGCTCGACGCCGCAGCGACCTCTATGAAGCTGAACTTAGAGACTCCAGACAGACAAGTGAAGAACTCAAAAGGAAAGCTGTGGAATACCAGCAGAGAATCCAGAAGGTGTGTTTGTGCCAGATGTGCTTTTAGGTCATGAAAAAAAAAAAAAAAAAGAAGAAATGTGGGTCATGTCCCAGGAAGAGGATCACTTGTTGTCCTTAAAACGCGCACTAACCGCTTGTTTTCCAAGGAAAACATGCAGAGGTACTTGATTCTTGGAGCAAATTTGCTTTATATTATACAATTTCTATAAAGTTTTTTTTTTATTTTTTTCAGGCCAAAGAGCAGGGTAAGGCTGAGGTGGAGGAGCTTCTTTCCAAACTGGAAAAGGTAACAGATCTGGCTAATCATCCTTCATCAGGTACATCTACATAACTAAGATGTAATTACTGTATGATAATGCCTTTTGTGTTTCTTCAGACTAATTCTGAGCAGCAGATTAAAATCCAAGAGCTCCAGGACAAACTATCAAAGGTAAATTAATCTAATTAGCACTTATTTCCAATACGATAGTATTAATAAAAGAAAAAGAATTAATAGTACCATAAACCTTGTCATTGGTGGTGTCTTTGAATCTGAATCAGACTAATGTAAAGTAGTACACGGGCACCATTTTGTTGCCTTGATATAGTTTCCAACAACTTGCCATAGTCCTCTGTACATTTCCTTTTTTCTATCCTGGGAAAGAATTGTTCAAAGGTATCTGGAGCTTTGTCTTTGGTTGCATTAACAGCCTTTGACCCTCTGATCCTCCCCAGGCAGTGAAAGCGAGCACAGAAGCAACCGAACTGCTGCAGAATGTCCGGCAGGCCAAAGAGCGCCTGGAACGAGATCTAGAGCGTCTACGAGGCAAAACCGACTCTAGTGACACACTCAAACGCCGCCTGAGAGAGACAGAGGTACCAGACTAAACCCAGCACCTCATATTCATGATGCCCAGAGGCCTTCTTGTTAAATGCAGTAATTAGACCACACTCATGTGAATCATTCTTGTGCAGTGAAAACTCTAATTCTGCCATTTTTGTTGTCTAAGCAGGAGGGCAGGAAGACCCTGGAGAACCAGGTAAAGAGGCTGGAGATGGTTGAGCGGCGGGAGAATAAGCTGAAGGATGACATTCAGACCAAATCCCAGCAGATCCAGCAGATGGCTGAAAAGATCCTGGTGAGAGAGCCACAGATAAGGCTTGCTAATACTCTCCACCCCTAATTTCACCCACTGCCCCCCACCTTCTGAACATACAGCACTCTCTACACTACAAACAGTTCTTTTTAGAGAGCTCCTTTGTGGCTGAGGTTTTGCAAACAGCTGCTGGTCACCTCTTTTAATATACACATGAACCTTTTGTGCACGTGATCTGCCAGGATGAATAGAACCCGCTTCACTCGTCTTGTGGATTTCCAGCTCTTTCAAGCAAGTTTCTTGGTTTTTATGGCTGTAACAGATAGAGTGGACTTTAAAACCTTTTATTCTGTCTTTTAATTCATTGTTTGGTTACATATTAGTTTGATCAATGGTTTATATATGTTGTGGAAGCTTTACTGGACCACTTACAGGTGTTTTGTGGTTACTGCATTGTGTTAAATTTCTCTAATCATGCTTGTAACTTTATTCACTCCAGGAACTTGAGGAAAACCTCAGGGATGCCCAGTCAACAGCTCAGAGAATGGAAACCCAGCTGGTTCAAAAAGAGAGGCTTTATGAAGACAAGATTAAGGTGAACCATCTTGATTTTTTTTTTTTCTTTCAGGTGGTTAAAAGACTGCACATATCTGAAAATAGTGAATTATTTTTGACAGTTGTATTTTCTACTCAGTTCTGCCATTTTGAATCAGGAGCATGATGGATATATGCAAGAGCTGTCATACGTTTTACTGTGAGATTTGACACCACACTAATTACTGCTTCAACAGCAGCTCATTAATTTACAACCGTGTCATGATTTTTTTTTTTCTATCTTTCTCTTTTAATCAGTGCCTTATCACTTAACAGGCTAAAGATGACTGACTATGTAAATGTGCTACACTGGCTAGTCTAATTTTCAGTGGGTCTTACTCATCAAGGTTCTGGAGGCCCAGATGAAGGTGGATCTGGCTGACAAGGAGAGCCTCGAGGCCAGAAGGGCCCAGCAAGAGGAGGAGTCGAGGGAAAACTGCAAACTGATCAGTGAACAGAAAGCAGTAAGAAAATAAAACAGACTGATTTATTTATAACTAATGTCTGCTCTAGCTTTTGCAGGCAAATTCAACACTGTAGTGGGCAAGTAGGGTATGAAAATGATAGCATCTTCATTGTTAAACTACTTACTATAGGTTATTTGAAGAAATTTAGCCACAATGTTAATATTAATGTAAATGGTAAGTTTTAATGCCTCCCTTTCTGGAGAACAATAGGTGAAACGTGTTTCTGAAATATGAAACCTTTGTATTTTTTCTGCTTTAGACTGTTGTGATGTTTTTAAATTCATTGTCTTACTCTGTAACGTTACACCGGCTACATGGAATCGGCATATACAATTGGATAACTGATTAAATTGAAGTATACATGTTACGCTATAAAGCCTTGGCTCAATCCCTAATCTGGTTAATGTGGTAGAATTGAAGCCGTTAAGAAGCTTTTAGAGCCAGTCATCTGACATTGACAGTAGATGATCCAGGCAACACCTTAATGGGCTCTAATAGGATTTTACAGTAGTATAACGTTCTATTCCCTAAAAAAAAAAAGTGCTGCTGGATGTTAGTGGGATGTGATTCGCAGCCAAAGGGGAATAAATTCCTCATCATTGAACCTGCTTTTGGAATATGAGTTTCACTTTATTGCTGTATCCCTCATCCTGTAGACCATTAATGCCATGGACTCCAAAATGAAGAACCTCGAGCAGCGCATCGCTGAACTGTCTGAGGCTAATAAGCTGGCCGCTAACAGCAGCATCTACACCCAGAAGAATATGTGAGTTAACAAGACCTTCTGCCCACATTGAGCTTTCATGAGTTTCTACTCCCACACTAAAACTATGTGTCCTCCAGTCTCTAGTTGCTTCATTAGTTTACATCTCCCTGCACCACGGATAATCCTTTATGTGTAAACTGTGATTATACTTTTAGGAACAGGAACTGTAAAAAAAATAAATAAATAAAAAAATAGAAAATGTATCTTAACATTTACCTCGAAGGAAGATAAGTTATTTCCTCATACTTGGGTTTAAGGAACCATTTTCCTAGTAAAGTTGATCTTCATGATCTGGTCTGGATACAAATCTTATTAATTTAGAAATGAAGCAAGCAGTTGTTGGTCCTGTTAATAAAACTTTGGGGTCAAGTCATAATATGAACAATTCGATATAAATTTTCACCACCATTTCTGTGGGAATTACTTTCATAGAAGTAAAATTTAGTATGAACTCATCGATTTAAACTTTATCAGTGAAAACATAATTTATTCAGATTCCTAGCTTCATTGCCGATGACTGCTGATATCCATACTTAAGAACATGGAGTTTTTTTTTTTATTATTTAAACATGCACTATTTAGAACATGTTCTAATGACAACTTTCGAACAGGGAATACAGTTTCCTTCTGTGTTTCTGCCGTTGTTAGGAAAGCTCAAGAAGAGATGATCTCAGAACTTCGGCAGCAGAAGTTTTATTTGGAGTCTCAGGCAGGCAAACTCGAAGCCCAGAACGCCAAGCTGGAAGAGCACCTGGAGAAGATGAGTCAGCAGGAGCAGACGAAGAGGACTCGACTGATGGAGCTGGAGAGCCGTCTGCGGGAGGTGAGGCACCAGAAAGCACAGAGACCGCCCAAAACCTCTCAGCTCAAGATAAAGCAATTCACTTTAACAAGCACACTGTGTAGCCCTGCGTCATCTCCATCCACAACAGGGATTAGGGAAGCTGATCAGCCACCAAGTAAAGAAGCTCAGATCCCTTTCAGATAAACTGCTAATTAATGACTGTCGGTCTGTAATGGAATGTCCACAAGTTTGCCGACAGACCTGCACAGAAGCTACTGTATTTATTGCTTATGTTTAGCTAATGGCTGTTGTTTTCAGCACCTTCTGGTTATTGACTGACATCAGGTAGAATATAGTTAACCATGTAAATATATTCCTAAGCATCTACCTTGCATAAAGATTCTTTAGTGACCAGCTTTGAGGTTACTTTTCTGAACCCAGTCTGGCACCTGTGGAGAACTACATTTTTCTACAAGACGGATTTTGTTGCAGTGAGGATATACATTGGAGTTAATTTAAAAAATGATATTTGAGACAGTCTTCCCTGTCATTCACTGTAAACTGGTGCATGTGTATATATAATGTTTTTCCACCATCTTTATGAAAAATATTGCAAAATCCACCAAATGATGCGATCTGATGCAAAACCGCGCTATAAAAAGAAAGTCCTGGTATAAGTGAGGGCCATGATGCCCCGTTCTCCTGCTTGAGAGCTCTCACCCCCTGGTGTGCTGTCTGCCGATGTTACTGGTGGACAGCCTGCTGGTTGGATGTCATATTTCTACCCCCACACTCACTTCCCTACAGAGACTTGATGCACAGATTGGCACTAATTGCTGGCCTTCCACCTCCCTCACATAAAAACGCACTGTACTGTCAAATATGTAGTTTCACATGAGATCTGTCTGTTCATCTCTGTAATAGGGAGACTAAGCACAACTAAATACACCCTTGTTTGTATGAACATTTCTGAGCTCGTTACCAATGCTGAGACAAAAGGCAGCCTTTTAAAAATGATTTAATTTTTGAAGACATAAAAGGTATGACAAGTTTTATTTCAAAGGTCTTAAATCTTATACCTCCCCTTTGTTCTTTTCTTGTGCAGAATTTTTTTTATGTAATGCCTCACTGTGTAATTAGTCTCCTTTGGTCCTTTTTTATATAACCTGGAATACTCAAGTTTAATGAAAAATGGAATCCTTCTATAATCTTTATCTCTTTATAATGCCTTAGTTGGGCTTCCAATTGGGTATAATCTATTGAAAGCAATGGTATTTTATTTAATGTCATAGAAATACCTACAAATGTCAACTTCATGTCAGAAATCACTAAAGACCTCGCTTAGCCTCTAATAAGGCTTAGTTTATAGTTTGAGGTCTCCAAATTTTAGTGTCCTGATATCCTTACCAAAACCATCTGCTACTTTGAGCAGGTTAAGTAAAGGCAGGAAATGACATGTAAATATTGTGTGGTTCAGGTTTTATTTATACTGCCTCATACACACAACATTCACCTGTTCATATCTCTGTTGTAGATGGGCCTCGAACATGAAGAAGAGAAACTGGAGATCAAGAGACAGGTGTCAGAGCTGACACTTTCACTGCAGGAGCGCGAGTCCCAGATTAGCAGCCTGCAGGCTGCACGTCTTGCTCTGGAGAGCCAGCTGCAGCAAGCGAAGACTGAGCTGGAGGAGACCACTGCTGAAGCTGAGGAGGAGATCACTGCCCTCAGGGTAACGTGACCAAGCACTGAGGAAACACACACATTCAGCTCAGATGCTATATTTAGATGTAATCCTATTAATACATGTATTTTAAACAGCAATATCAGTAAAAGGTCATTCTTCATCATTTTGTCTGTTACACACAGTTGGTTGTATTTAAGGGATTTTCTTGGGTTTCCCACAGAATCACAGAGATGAAATTCAGCGCAAGTTTGATGCCTTGAGAGATAGCTGCTCAGTAAGTCCTACATAGCCTTTTGTCATTTTTGTCTCTTGTATTTCTTTGCGATACCTTTGAGTACACAGTGATTCATGTGTGACTCCTAATGTAGCAAGACTCTGAATCATGTCTTTAGCCAGGAGACAGAAACTGCTTTTACAAGCCATGTTTAGATGTTATCCAGAGTCCTGGTTTGTGTCTTTATACACTTTTTTTCTTTTGTTTTTAAGACTCATCTGACTAATATTTTTTCACAGTTTCTGCAGTTTTTAATTCAGTGAATTATGGAGTTGAAATGAGTAACATGACTGCAGTGTACTTGCAGTCTAAAACTTTTCAGAATACATGTATGATAACGTGTACTGTGACTCACACAAAGTGACAGTGTTTTCTTCTGTTTTGCATGCTAAATATGTTTCTTCACTGTGGTCTTGTAGTAGTAGCTGTTAATACACATTGTTTACTAAATGTGTTAACAATCAGCACCCAAGCTGTGACACTATTCTAACTCTATGGCTTTCATGACACAACCATAAAATATCTCTTGACTTCATTATTGAGGCTCACACTTCTGCTGGTTTGTGTTGCCTCAGGTGATCACTGACCTGGAGGAGCAACTTACTCAGCTGAGTCAGGAGAATGCTGAGCTGAACCGCCAGAACTTCTACCTGTCCAAACAGCTTGATGAAGCGTCAGACGAGAGGGAGGACCAGCTGCAGCTCAGCCAGGAGGTGGACAGGCTGAGAAGGGAAGTGGCTGACCGTGAGATGCACCTCAACAATCAGAAGCAGGTAATTGACACATAAACCACAATTGCACATTGATGCAAAAAATACATGCCAGTGCTTAACTCTACCAAATAATATAAGGGATGGTCCTTATTTTGGCAGTGGTGACAGAATAAGCATATATTCCTTATTCAAGTAGGAGTACCGAGAACAGGTAAAAATGGGAATACAGGCTTTGAAATGTATAAAAGTATTAACTACAAAGATGGTTTTTAAGGTCATTTCTACAAATGCTTCTCCTCCAACCTAAGTGAACTTCACTTCACATTTAAATATCTATAATATTAAATATATATTTTTAATATCTATTAAACCATTCTAATAAAATTACTGTTCAGCATGCATTGCAAAAACTCCACCTAAGTAATTTGTGAAGTATTTCTACTGTGCTATTTCCCACCTCTGTGCTTTTCTGGGTCCTCCTAGAACATTGAGACTCTGAAGACCACATGCAGCATGCTGGAGGAGCAGGTAGTGGAGTTGGAGTCACTAAATGATGAGCTGCTGGAGAAGGAGAGGCAGTGGGAGGCTTGGAGAGGAGCCCTGGAAGATGAAAAAAGCCAAGCCGAGAGACGCACCAGAGATCTCCAGAGACTGTTGGACAATGAAAAACAGAACAGGTAGCAATCTGATGTGCACAGTTTTAGTATTTATTCATACATACCAACTTACATTAAGCTGTTATGGTTACAAATTTATAATGGTGGTATTCACAGGCTTCGTGCTGACCAACGCAGCACTGAATCTCGCCAAGCAGTGGAACTTGCAGTCAAGGAGCACAAGGCTGAGATATTAGCCTTACAGCAGGCTTTGAAAGAGCAGAGACTGAAGGCAGAGAGCCTGTCTGACACTGTGAGTCACAAGTGCTGTATCATGGCTTTCTTATAATAAAACAATTCCTGCCTCGGCATTATCCGTTTTGATTCAGGAAAAGAAAGTCCTTGATGTATTTGTAGAATTCAACATGTAGCCGTGACGTTTAACCTGTAGAAATCTCCTTGCAGCTCAATGATCTGGAAAAGAAGCATGCCATGCTGGAGATGAATGCCCGCAGCTTACAGCAGAAACTCGAGACTGAGAGAGAACTGAAACAGAGGCTCATGGAAGAGGTAGACAGTGAAATATGAATTCATTAAATCTGTATGTTCTGCTTGGGTCACATCTTTTAGCTGTGTTAATCATATTTATAAATGCATAAAGGTTTTAAAGCACATTCCTTTATCTAAGTGCCTCTGTAATTGTGTGCTCACAGCAAGGGAAGCTCCAGCAGCAGATGGACCTGCAGAAAAGCCACATTTTCCGTCTGACCCAAGGCCTTCAGGATGCTCTGGACCAGACCGATATGCTGAAGACTGAGAGGACTGATCTGGAATATCAGCTGGAAAATATACAGGTCCCTAAAGCAATACCTTTGCAATTAGACAAAAAATACTGAAGTCTTTGGGGAGAAAACGAGTCCCAGTTAGATATTTCAAGAGAGATGTTGACAAGTGTTTTTGCCATAATAAGGTATCTCAAGGGGGTTAAGACAATAAAGTAATCCTAAGTCGTGTGTTCTTTAACAAGTTGTTGTCTGAGGTACTTCCGTCTCTGAGGCTCCACTTCTCTTCCTCCAGGCTGTATACTCCCATGAGAAGGTGAAGATGGAGGGAACCATATCCCAACAGACCAAGCTCATCGACTTCCTTCAGGCCAAAATGGACCAGCCTACCAAGAAAAAGAAAGTGTGTAAAAATAGTTACTTCAACCGTTTATAGATTTCATTACAGTAATAATCAGCTTTTAGCCAGATCATGTTTTATACTAATCTAGAATAATATCACTGAATTGAATCGTTCTAATGTCGACTATTCCCAGGGAATTTTCGGGCGAAGGCGTGAGGATGTAGGCACCACAACCAATGGGGCACTGGCTCCTCAGGCCCAACCAACAGTTCCAATGCAGTACAGTGACATGAAAATGGCTTTGGAGAAAGAGCGCTCAAGGTGTGCAGAGTTGGAAGAGGCTCTGCAGAAGATGAGGATAGAGCTGCGATCCCTCAGGGAAGAAGGTAGTTCTGGCATTAACCCTTTATAGTTCACTCACAGAAGTACTCTCAAATTCAAAATTTCAACTGGGGGATATAACAAAACTTTATTACTTTGGTGAAATTTTTCCAACTTTTTTGTTGTTATGTAGAAAATCAAGGTTAATGAAGTTACCATATTTGGTTTCCTTACCCATGAGTGGCAAATAAAAAAAATCCAATAAGAATATATAAAAAAAGAATAAGAAAAACACATGGAAGGAGGGCACATGTATTTTAGAACATTAGGACAAGCCTAGAAATCTAGACCACATAGCGGCAGAAAATATTCTTGCAGAGTTTGTGGTCTAGCATCGCACGGTAGGAGTCCATCATTGGTCCAACACAAAGTATGTCGGACCAATCAAAACACTCTGTGTAGCGAGTCATTAGAGCAGGCTTTGCATGATGACGGGGCTGTGCAAGGGCGAGATAGTAGAACAACCATAGAGAGCAACGAAGGTAGATGTGGCTAACGAACCGCGCTCATTTGAATCGGCTTTTGTCGTCGATTTTGGAAGAGCTAGACTTGGGCTTTTCTTTGAAAGTTGAGCAGAAAGAAGCACTCATGGCATTTGTTTTAAAGAAAGATGTATTTGCTGTTTTGCTGACCAGCTACAGTAAAGGTCTAATATACCAGCTGGCTCCAATTGTAGCTCTGAATACGTCACACTGTCGGTTGCTCTGATTGGTCATAGAACTGGCCTATTATGTGCAGGACAACAACAGTTGAATCCACCCACAGGCTTCAGCTCTATCATTGGTCTGATTCCAGACTATACAGTTCATGGATAGTTTGGCCTGCCAGGCTACTATTAGGACATCACTTTTATAACATTAGACCAACATGCGTGCTGATCCAGACCCCTGTGACAAACAAAGCAGGTCCACTCACTGTTCATACACAGGTGGACCTTACAGACCCTGGAGACCACATTGGACCTGAGACTGTTGCCTCACTGTCGTCACTGAACCTGTTGCTATCGGTGTCTTGTAATGTGTGTGGAAATTACCAGAAATGGTCACTCACTCCCGATAAAGGGTTAAACAAAATAATTCCTGTATTTTATCTTATGTCTTACTCTTATGTTACTTCTAAAGAGATTCTCTAACACAAATCTGCCAAATTACCAGAAAATCCAAAACCATATATCGCAATATGTTAAAAGGTCACAACTCCTTTCCAAGACTTAACCCTATCCAAGCGGTATACCGTCAGGGTGTTGACACAAATGCTAGACGCAAATGCTACACTCAAAGCATAAACTACTGCATTAGGCTAAATTTACAGATGCTTGTCTTGTCTAGAATATTTTACATGATTTGACTGCTCCCCCTTATTGGTTTAAAAAAAAAAAACTATTGGTGGTTGACAAACTAGGTCTGTGGCAAGAAGACCACTGGACCATCAGCTTTTATATCTGGAACCATCTGCTAGCACTGCGAATGAGTGATGTATTAACGTTGGCTGTTTTATGTCCTGTTTCTGTCACCTGCCTACGGACTGCAGATGAAAAGTAGTTATTTTTACTAATTCTGGCATATTTACATGGGTGTATCGTTTTCTACGGCAATGTTCATAAATGTGCATAGTCCCTATCTAATAAAATACAAAAATACTTATCAGAGGTTGTTACAAACATCAGTCCTTAACACTCAATTTAGAATAAAATGATCAAGTATGTGTCTATAGTCTCTAACTTAACAAGACAATCTTAAGCGTCTTTTCTTTTCTGTTTTCCTCATTTTATGTATTGCTGTCCCGATTTTAACATGATTTATGGATCTTTTCTGTTGCACCTACTGAGAGACTTTATAAATAAACTGTCAATTCATGATCCCATTATGTGAAACTGAGTTTTAGTTGTCGTCGACTGAGTCAAAAAGGTGTTGACACAACCTTGATTTCCATAATTATTCATTTAAAGCTCTATATATACACCTCCTGCTTTAAAGTAGAAATGACAGCCATATACTCAGCTTTTATGTGTCTTCTCTTGTATCTGTTGGATCCATGGTACTGTCTTTCTCCATTACCGACACCTGCCACATCCAGTGAGATGCATTTCAGTGTTGTTTAATGTTTGTCGTTGAATTTGTCCCTGGTGATATAGCGGCTCATTTCAAAGCCCAGGAACACGTCGCTCCTTCCACACCAGCCCAGGCTCGACATCAAATCCTCATGTCTGCCATCGTCAAATCCCCAGAGCATCAGCCCAACCCCAGCAGCCTGCTCAACCCCTCAACTCGCTGTAAAGAGACCTCCACACCTGAAGGTTAGTCACCCCCAAACACACGCACACTAGCTAAAAGACGCACACAAATGGACCTGGTCAGCCTTGATTAAAATGTTGTTGTTCTTTTCTTTCTGAAACTGTAAAGCTGTACTGTTTTCCTGACAGCTGTCTCCACCATTATGCTATCTGTCATAATAGATTGACTCCCTGTTTGGTTATTTTGTGGTCTGTTGTAGTGTGTGTTCTTTGCATAGTCTGTCTCACAAAGCAGGATTATAAAGTTGGATAACTGTGTTCAGTACATGTTAAACCTGGATCCCGCTCTAGCCCAGGAACATGGACTGAAATGAATGGATGTTTTGGGTTTGACTCATTGTGTTTTTGTCCAGTTAACTTGATAATTCTGCTTGGGCCTGTCTCACAAAGTAGGACCAGTTTATAATGAAGGTGTTTGTTTCAATCCAGGCTTCCCAGTCTCACAAAGCCTACCTGAATTTTTCATGGGTTCATCACCATGGAAACAGCACCTATACTGCATATTTGCAAGCTGCATCACCAGTTCAGGGAATGTTTTCATAATGTGCAAACACCTCCCTTTTCCCATAAGCTCGAGGAGCGAGTGGGAAATAACAAAATATCATTCAAGGACACAAAGTATGAATGAAAAGCACATGAAATCTTTTAGGTTGACAGTATAATCCAGTGACCATTCCAACCTTAGATTAATTAATTATGATGTCATAACACTGGCTTTCATATAAAGGAGAAATGTATTTGGATTAGAGTCTGTCTCTAGTTTTGTGATTCAGGCCCTGATTGTCTTTGTTGTTTTCACTTTCACCCAGTTGTTGTTATCTGTCGATTGTTTTTTCCTTTCTGTCTCTTTCCTCTTGTACCTCACAGAAAAGAGGAGGGTCACCTTTGAAAGTAAGTTAGATGTCACCCTGATCAGAACGACCTCTCAAACATGCATGTCCTCATTTGCATGCATGTTATGTGTATACATGTACTGGTCATACTTTGTCTGCTCAAACCAAAATTGGCCAAAGTATTTTTGTCTTTTTCTTTTTTGGTACATTCTTGGAGTCATACTTTGGATAGCATAAGGTTGTGTTTCACCTAAAACGTTTTCATGTAGCCCATGCAATGCATGATTGGGTTCTGATGAACCATTTAAGTTTATTTATATTTCTATAATTAAAAATATTTCATTCATTCATTAAATTGCTCCATGATCCTTGGAAAAGCAGAATATAAGGAAGCTGGTTTCTGAAATGACTAAGCCTATAAAGGAGTGTTTTTGTTTTACCTTTTCCTCATGTCAATAACTGTCCTCCTGGGCTGAACTGTTCTGCCTGGTTTGTATTACAGAGTTTGGACGACGTGTGAAGGAGAGAATGCACCACAACATCCCTCATCGATTCACTGTGGGCCTTAACATGAGAGCTGCCAAGTGTGCCGTCTGCCTGGACACTGTGCATTTTGGACGACAGGCTGCTACTTGTCTAGGTTTGTTTCCTGCACTGTCTAAATCTGAGAAATTCAACTGCTCAAACATATTCAAGTGTTTGTTATATTATTATTTTGAACTGTACTGTATTGTTTTACTGCAGAGTGCCACACCCTGTGTCATCCAAAATGCTCACCATGCCTTCCAGCCACCTGCGGCCTGCCAGCTGAGTATGCCACCCACTTTTCAGAGGCTTTGTGCCGAGAAAAGGCAAACTCGCCTGCACTGCAGGTCAAAGAGGCTAGTGGACATGTTCGCTTGGAGGGATGGATGAAGCAGCCCAGGTATTTAGACCACTTCTTAAGTTCTCCATTATATGAAGTATATTTTCTATTTAAATTAAGTAAAATTGTTTGTACTATATGTGTTTGGTCTCGCAGAAATGGAAAACGTGGCCAGCAGGGCTGGGAGAGGAAATACGTGGTCCTGGATGGAACTAAAGTGTCAATCTATGACAGTGAGCCCAGAGAAGGTCAGCTTTTAAATGTATTTTCTGTAGTAAATGAAAACTCTTTAAACCTAAAATCTGTAGCATTTATAGATTAAAATGAGTAAAAAAAAAAAAAAAGCTACTAGACCTTTGTTACATATTTTGTTGGTATAGACCATAGCCAGTGTTTTCAACTATGTTTAAAATTGGAGAAAC
The DNA here is from genome assembly GCA_030068375.1 of Ostorhinchus rueppellii. NCBI lineage: Eukaryota > Metazoa > Chordata > Actinopteri > Kurtiformes > Apogonidae > Ostorhinchus > Ostorhinchus rueppellii. The sequence goes on from JAQQZY010000023.1 coordinate 32,072,936, forward strand.
CCATAATGTTTGAACTGCAAAGGAATTAATCGGTTATTTCATTTTACATTTCAATGTTGCGATATCCCTCGGATTAAACCAACATTCTCATTATATGAACACATGTCTTTAAACATCATATGAATAAAGCTAAGGTTATCTTATTGAATTCCCTTTCAGTGAACTGTTTTGAATGACTACTATTTACTGGGCAAGGTGAAAGGAACTGACAGAAGTGGTTTTGATTTAGAGATGCATAATGGCAGGAAATATGTTCATTGTGTAGTTCAGCTCTTCATGACTATTTTTGATGTTACTGTCTAGATCAGAGTGTCACATATTAAACTGTGTCGTTTTTTTTTTCTGCAGACTGTATTAAGGCTGAGGAGGAGTTTGAGCTGTGTTTGCCTGATGGAGAGGTGACTGTTCATGGTGCTGTTGGAGCTTCTGAGCTAATCAACACTGCCAAATCAGGTACAGAATCAATACCACCTAATCCTGCTGCCGCCAAGTGTATCACTGTCTCCCCAGACTTCAGTTTGGGCCCACATGCCTCTTGTATGTGGATCCCTTAATCCCAAAATAAGCAGAATATTTACTGTGCAGCTCACTGCTGAGTTTTACCATCTATTAATTCATATTTTTGTGTCTGTACATAGACATCCCTTACGTGTTGAAGCTGGAGTCACATCCCCACACCACCTGCTGGCCTGGTCAGTCCCTCTACTTCATGGCTCCCAGTTTCCCTGACAAACAGCGCTGGGTGGCCGTACTGGAGTCTGTGGTGGCCGGTAGCCGTGGCTCTAAAGACAAAGTGGATGCTGACGCTGTAAGTCTATGTTACGTGTACACTGTATGTCCTGCAGGCTTATGTTAGCTTTGACTGGTTTGAGTTTGCTTTGGCCAGTCAAAGACTCACAACAGCGGAAATCTCATTAAGACAAAACAAGCTTGATTGTAAGGCTTGTGTCACAAGTAACTTAAACCAAGGCTTGTACTGTTTGGTTTGAAAACTAGTTGAATATACTGAATGCTCCCATTAAACATCAGCCAGTGCCTTCACTTCTTTTTCTCCCCCTCCCTCTTCTTTCTCTCTCTGCATGTTCTCAACATCCACGTCTTCTATTTATGTGTTTTCATCGTCTTTGTTGATGTGATTATATTGTGTGTGTATCTCCATCCAACTCGGTTGTGTGGATCATATTATAGGCAGGTGTTTCTAAAAGACAGAAGAACCTATCCCCTCTGGTTCAGGTACAGTAAGTAGATGCACGAATGCTTGGGCTTCAGTCAGCCGACCGACTGAGCATGCAGTAGCTGTACACATCTATGCATACAACACGGATGCAAGTGTGTGAGCCCTGTCACAGGATGAGTTACTGAAATGTTCCCTTTTAGAAGCCACATTCAGTAGCCAAACATACACATCAAATGAAGCGCATACATAGTTCATGGATGTGAATGGGCGGTGCTGTGCACCTTTGGCCTGGTGTCATATGCAATGTCATGCATGCTTCTGCAAAATCCATGCACTGCTTTAGCCCCGTCAGTCAAACACAAAGGCACACACCCCTGTAGTGTAGCAGCCTGAGCTTAGCCTTAGCTTGCAGACTTTTGCTCTGGATGTTTGTGAGTTAATTGCTGTTTCAAATGTAGTTATCACTCCTCTTACATTCTGTGATAAATGTCCCTTGGAAATTATTACATGTTCTCTAAACTGTATGTCAGCATTTTCTTAAAAAAATGTTTTGCCCCTACTTCTGTAATGCCTGTTAAATTTATTCATAAAAAATCAATATGCAGCAACTTTTTGCCCTGCGGCAGAATGCACTACATGACCGACAGAATGTGGACATTCAGACAAATGTTGAGACATTATAGCTCTGCAGTTGTATTTTTTCCCCAAGGTGTTGGATGGGGTTGAGGTCAGGGCTCTGTGCAGGCTACTCCAGAACGGTCATGCCAAACTCCAAATCAATTTAGGGAAATTTTTCATGTTGTTCTTACAAAAAACAAAATCCATAACGTAGGCTGTGGTACGATATGAAAGAAAACACGGAGGCATTTCTAGTGATGAGCTTTATATTAAATGAATTTAATACTTTCTGTTCTTATTGACATTTAGTGAAGTGAAAAAGTAATGCATCTGGCATGCCATATGCAAAAGTGACAAATACAGAAAGATTGGATTTTTTTTGTTTTTGTTTAATTTGATTATTTTCAGATAATGTTTTTCATTCATGGAAGGCAGTTTGGCATTGTCCTTCTACTGATGTTTGTGCAAAAATACAATAAAACATAGTTTTATTTATTTTAAACACAAGGAATTAGAATTCATATAAGTGTTTCCATTTAAGTAGACTGAGGTACCTGGTCCTGGAACTCTAGAGCAAAAGAAATCAGACCATAACACGATAAAAAAAAAAAAAAACAAACAAGGCATTTCTCACTTTATCTGCACAGGGAACATTAGCTGATGCAGATATCCACGTGAATTCTAATTAATATTGTAAGATTGATTCAGCAGGGTTTTGTTTTTTGCCTTTGTTTATTTTGTGAAGGCTCTCTGGCTGTCATCCTTGCTGGGCCAGCTTCTTTTGCTTTAAAGCACAAATCTGCTGATAATTGCCCTAACTCGCCCCCTTCTCTTGCGCCATGTCTCTCTTCCTCTCCCTTGTCTTTACAGAAACTGCTGGGCAACTCACTGCTGAAGCTGGAAGGTGATGACCGTTTGGACATCAACTGCACTCTGCCGCTCACAGACCAGGTATGAGAATGTAAACCGGTCACAAATGTCTGATAAGTGATCCTCCTGGTTGAAGTACGTCTCTCAAAGCTTTTCCTTTTCTGTCCTTTTCTTCATCCGTTGCCTCAGATTGTCTTGGTCGGCTCAGAGGAGGGTTTATATGCCCTGAACGTCATAAAGAACTCCTTGACCCACATCCCTGGCCTAACATCGGTCTTTCAGATCCAGATCCTGAAGGAGCTCGATAAGCTGCTGATGATCACTGGTCAGTTTATGACAGTGACACTATGTAATGCAGTACCTCAGGGGCCTCGTTTACTAAGAATTTCTAGTAACGCTGCATGAATGGAAACTCATCTTCTTCTATTGTATTCATTTGATGCTGGAATGTCAACAGTAACAACTCCAAAACTGCATGTTTGTGATTATACGTGGCATGTTTACTGTCCACAGGAGAGGAGAGAGCTCTGTGTCTGGTGGAAATCAAGAAGGTGAAACAGTCTTTGTCACAGTCCCATCTCCCAGCTCAGCCAGACCTCAACCCCTTCATCTTTGAAACAGTCAAAGGATGCCACCTGTTTTCCTCTGGAAAAGTAAGTTAGGCTGATGATACCGATATACAAAACAGAATCATTTACTTTTGAGTCGCAGTTAGTTCATAACAAAGACTATGTTTACACATTTTCAGCCTTAATTCAGTTATTGCTCAGAACTGACTTTTGTTGTTTTTGTTTTTTGTCAATTTTAATTTAACCCAAATGTTATTTTTCCTGTCTCTGAACTGTTATACGGTGTCCGAGACCTGCCATCGCTGCAAATTAAAGAAACGATGCAAATAAAATTTAAAAAAACAAAAGGCTGCAAACAAAAAAGAAAAAGATGCAAATAAAAAGTCACAACGGAAGTGAGGTTTTTTTATATATATATATTGGCATCATTTTCTTTTTGTTTGCAGCTGTTTTTTTTATATTGGCATCATTTTCTTTTTGTTTGCAGCTGTTTTTTTATATTGACATCCTTTTCTTTTTGTTTGCAGCTGTTTTTTTGATATTGGCATCATTTTCTTTTTGTTTGCAGCGCTTTTTAAAAATTTGCATAGTTTCTTGAATTTGCAGCGATGGCAGGTCTCTGCCACCGTACTTTTATGAATATATGGAACAGAAACGGAATGGAATGTCTTTATTGTCATTGTCCAATACAGAACAATGAAATTGAAAGTGCAATCCTCAAAGTGCATTTCACAATAAGTAATAAATAATATAAAAACAACACACACACCATCTAAAACCAACAGTATAAAAACATTTCTAAAATCTGTTAGATTAAGAATTAAAAATTATCTGTGTAGTGAATTCAGTACACAAACAGCATTTGCATAAAAACTGTGCTTAAATCTGTGTGTCCCTGTTTTTAAGGCTCTGCAGCTACAGGATTAGTAAATTAAATGTCGAATAATACCTGATTTTCACTGAAATAATATAGAGAAACATTCATTTTGGAAGTGACGCATATGTCATAGTGGGTCCTTATGGGTTAAATTTAGTTTATTACCTTGTGTTTGATTGTTTGTTTGTTTTTTTATGTGTTTAACCTTTTTGAAGTTCATTCATGTGATTCAAAATTTCAACCTTAGTGTGTTATTGGTGAACACAGCAAGACTTTATTACTTTTGTGATATTTTTCAAAATGTGTTATTTTTATGTAGAAAATCAAGGTTAATGAAGTTACCATATTTGTTTCCTTGCCTATTAGTAGCAAAAAAAAAAAAAATCCAAGAATTAACATGTATTTTAGAACACTAGCCCAACATGCGTGCTGATCCAGACCCCTGTCCACATCCACATTCACCCTTTGAACATCATTCATTACATTAGTACCATTACTTCCTGGTACCGAACAAAGCAGGTCCACTCACTGTTCATGCACAGCTGGACCTTACAGACCCTGGAGACCACATTAGACCTGAGATTGTTGACTCACTGTCTTGTAATGCATGCGGAAATGACCAAATATAGTCACTTGCCCGATAAAGGAATAATGTGATCTGAACCTCATCTACAAAACCACAGTAATCTTTACCTTAGTGCTTTAAATTAACATTGCACAGTGAAAATACTCAAATAAAAGTGAAAGTTGCCCATTTTAAGCCTAACTTTTAAGTGCAAATATTAATTAATTATCAAGAGGTCGTTGTGCAGTGAAATTATCCCTGATATATGGGATGGTTTTGGGCTCTCATTACTGTTGTATTCCATTATTTGTGCCATTTTATTGCAGTGCATATTCAAGGTAAAGCTCATCTGATTTACTTTATCCATCCATTTGACGAATCACAGTCTAGAGCAGGGGTGTCAAACATGCGGTCCAGGGGCCAAATGCGGCCCGCCAAAGGTTCCAGTCCGATATAGGATGAAAAGGTTGTTGAATTCATTTTAGTTCATACAAACCAATATGATCTCAAATAAAATAGTAGCATAATAATCTACAAAAAAAATAATGAATCCATATTTTCTTCTTGGTTTGATGTGGAAAAAAAATGACATTATGCCTATAAATAATGTCAACTTCAAATTTTTGTCTTTGTTTTAGTGCAAAAAAAATAACACATTAACAATAGAATGTGAATAACCTCAATAAATATGAACAACCATGAAAATTAAGCACAATTTTAACAGTTTTCTGCCTGTTACTAAGTAGGTGTTTAGTGTCTTTGTAGATCCCATCCATAATGCACGTGTAGAAATGATAAGTTGAGGCATATTATTGTTAAAATTGCACTTATTTTTCTTAAGAAATTTCAGTTTTTTCAGGTTATTCACATCTTTTTTGTTTGGAATGTTTATAAAAGTAAGTATTTTCATAAATTGCTGGGTTTTTTTGCACTACAACAAAGACAAAAATTTGGAATTGTTATATTTACAGGTTATTATGCAATTATTTTACTGGTCCGGCCCACTTTAGATCAAATGGGGCTGAATGTGGCCCCTGAAAGAAAATTAGTTTGACACCCCTGGTCTAGAGCTACATAAAAATCACATTATTTGTGACGTGAACGCTCTAACTGCGTTCATATTCCAAAAAATCAGATCTAGGACCACATATGGAAATGGTCAGAATCGAAAAGATTCAATATGATTTCAGATCCCTTTCATTTACCGTCTGATTGCAGATGTTTAACGCTCTTCTGATTAGTGTTATTTGTCCTTTACAGATCGACAATGGGACCTGCATCTGCGCCGCTATGCCCAATAAAATCACTATTCTGCGACTCAACGAGAGCCTCAACAAGTTCTGCATTAGAAAGGTGAGCATCTTCAAATTTAGCCACGTGTTGACAATTTTTACAGTTTCAGAGTGACATTTTTCATTAATTTACCCTCTATTTTCATTTTCAGGAAATTGAGACTTCAGAGCCTTGTAGCTGCATCCACTTCACCGGCTACAGTATTATTATTGGCACAAACAAATTTTATGAGATTGAGATGAAGCAGTATGTGTTGGAAGGTTGGTCACCCTCTGTTTTTTTTTTTTTAAAGGATTCCCACGGTATTAAAGGTCTTGAATTTACAAATGTGCATTTAATACCTTAAAGGGTTTAAAATGTATTAAATTTGATATGGTAGGTCTTAAAGGTGGGGTCTGAGATGTTTTCCTGGAGCGTTTTTTACTATATTGCTAAAACTCTCCTTCACACCCTGATTGGAAACAAATTAATTAAATGTTCTGACACAAAAATGAAAATCTGATTATTTATATTGAAATTAAGGACCAGATATCACTAACTTTGCAGCCCCCGGTGAGAAATGACTCGGAACTGAGGGAATCAGAGTTGGACTAAATAACTAGTTTCCTAAATTCTAGGAATCACAATTTTTTTGCTAGTATGGCTCTGAAATAGGCATTAAATTCTGTTAAGTAACCTAAAAACGGTCTTAAAAAGTGTCAAATTTAACTTTAGAAACCTCTTATAGGAACCCTGGATTTATTATTTGCTGGGTTTAACAGATTCTGCACTGACGGATGTAAATATGATTCTAGTCGACCAGATGGTGTTGGGTTTAAGGCGTACCCACGTCAATTAACCGATGTGACGTCTTCTACAGAGTTCCTGGATAAAAACGACGTGACACTAGCTTCAGCTGTCTTCGCTGCGTCCTCCCACAGTTTTCCCATTTCCATCATCCAGGTCACCACGGCTCCACAGAAGGATGAGTACCTGCTCTGTTTCCATGGTAAGGCGTTTATTTTCTACATGTGTGTAAAGCATGTAGTGTGAACAGTCCAACTAATGTGACAGTGATCTGTTTTCAGAGGTTGGATGATATTATGGGTTTAGTTTCTTTTTCTTTTTCTTTTTTTCCTCAACACTTGACTGAGTTTTACAATATTCCTCCTTCATTCTTGCAGAGTTTGGTGTGTTTGTGGATGCATACGGACGCAGGAGTAGAAACGATGACATCAAATGGAGCCGACTGCCTCTTTCATTTGGTTAGTGTAAAGTAGAATTCATTTTAACGTGCTGTTTATAATTTTGTGTATATTTATATGAAACTAAACCTTTTTTTTTTTTGGCCTTTCAGCCTACAGGGAGCCTTACCTGTTTGTGACCTATTTCAACTCATTGGACGTTATTGAGATTCAGGGACATGCTGCCCTTGGGTAAGATTTTCTTTCTTTTCAAATAGTGCATCATCTTTTTTATGGGTGATATTGGTTTTAGGCGACTTGTCCAGGGTGTACCCCGCCTTCACCCTTAAGTAGCTGGGATAGGCTCCATGTGACCCCCGTGACCCTAGTGAGGATAAGGCAGGTTCAGTAGATAGATAGATGCATGCTTTAGGGGTGTCACATAATGTAGTTCACAAATCAAAGGTCTTTTTTTAATTCTTTTTATTGAACATTTTCACTATTATACAGTCCAGCGCAGCACATACAAGTTATATAAAATATGTTGCAGATCCAAAATCCGTCCACAGCAATGATCTCAAAAGTCCTTATTTAGTTCATTTCATGCAGTTGCAGTCTGAGTTCCCAGATACTCCAACACTTCGCCAAACTTTGTTGTAAAGACGTCCTTCTGATCGTTAATATAAAATCTTAGTCTTTCCAGAGAAATACAGTCTGATATCAAAGACTTCCACAGCGGTATTGAGGAACGTTCTTCTTCTACCCATTTGGTCCAACATGAGCAAAAAATGAAAAGCATTCTATCAAAGGTCTTTTAATGTGATAGTAAAACACTAAAATGCATGTCTGAGCCAGACTTAATTGTGATCACATACATCAGTGCTAGCGATGATACAAATAGTTTAGAACAGGTTGTTTTATATATTTTTTCCCTTATTTTATTTCGAACATGTAGACAAAGATATTAAAACAAAACAAGACCCAACCAGATATCAATAGTGATACTTAAAAGGTTGATAGGTGAATAATGTAATGTACAATGTAGCAATATAAGTTGTAATAATACAACTAAAAATTAAAAATAAATAAAGTAACATGCTCGAAAAGGAATAGGAAGAAGTACAAACTTATATGCTCCTACCCCCAACCTCTATTCCTCAT
>JAQQZY010000023.1:32108421-32129507 GCA_030068375.1 Ostorhinchus rueppellii
TAGATAGATAGATAGATAGATAGATAGATAGATAGATAGATAGATAGATAGATAGATAGATAGATAGATAGACTGTACTTGAGCACCCTCTAGTGGCCAAATAGCTGAAACAACCAAATTGATCATCTGTCAAATGCATTAATTAATGAAGTCGACATGATATTAACAGAATCATCTCATGCCTTTGAGATGAATTTAGACCTGATTAAACCTGAATATGGAGTAAATATTAAAAAGCAATGAATTAAAGCAGTAAATCAATAAAAGCCACACATCACATATATAGTATGTTCATCATCAGGGAGATTTTACAGTGTGATGATGGTGCAGTTAACACCCATTTACTGAGATTTCCACTGAGATTTAATATAGTGGAGTATATATATATCAGCCATTTAGAAGCAACACATGTATTTTCTGTGAGAACTGCTGATTTGTGCTGAATGTGTATTACTAGAGGGGAAAGGGAAATAGATCTAAAGTGTTAGCCTTCTTTTAGCTTTTATTCATCTGTGTATTGCAAATGTTGTGAAATGCACATGTAGATATGACGTAGTATCAATAAACAGTGAAATATGAAAATAAAATGACAGAAACTATTGTCATTTAATCCTCAAAGACTTAAAGAGCTGGCAGATATAACATGTTTAATCACCTAATCCTATCAATATATCGGAATCATTGAGGTAAAATGCAGTTTCTCAGCTTTTCGTCGTCATCAGATATGTAAGTATGTGAAATTCACTGAAGTAGTTGTTTAGGCGTACAGTGTTTACAGAGAACAGTTCAGAATACAGTCATCCACAGTATCAACAGCAGCGGGAAATTCATCTGCATGTCTCTATTTCCCTAAAGATGTTGTTTTTTTATGTTTTTATTCCAACAGGTGCCGTCTCATAAAAGCTCTACCTCCTGCAACTTTCTACCTCTTCTGTTCCATCAGACTCTGGTGTCTCTGGGTAAATCTCTGCCGCGGTGAAGTCCTCCTGGTTTCAGGTTCTGAGTCGTCACTTCAGTCAAAAACATGAGCTTTCCTCCTCCTAACCACTCCTCAAACTGTTCCAAGAGGAAATCCGGCTCCTCTTTCAGATGATCAAAGCCTTCACACCCTCCGCTCTCGCTCCTGTGAGTCCCATCCTTGTGTCATGGACTCATTGAAGCCTCTCCCTGAAGCGCTTTGTTAACGTCCATGGCCTCCTTTTTCCTCCTCTTCAACCTCACACTTTGGCTTCATCAGTCTCAGTATTTCCTGGTGTAAAACTTCCTCCTCTGCCTCTTTCTGTTGGGGTTCCTTACGATTGATTTTGGAGGACTTCTCCTGTATCTCATCTGCCTGGATCTACTGAGAGAGGAGAGGCTTCAATCTAATACAGAGCCATAAGATGGAATGAAATAAGAAACAAGATAAGGTGACTCTGATCCCTACGGTGGACCATTCTCACAAAGCAGGCTTCCACGTGTTTTATTCATTTGGATTTAGAGTGAAGTCAGCACCAAACCAAGAAAATCAATAAAAATGAGCAAAATTGTTTAAAAAATGAACTGATTCAGCATCAGAGCTGACAAAAATGAACCAAAAATGTTATAAAATGACAAAAAAGCAACAAAATAAAAAATAAATAAGACAATCACCAAGATTTATACAAAAAATAATAAAATAAGAAAAAAATGAACAAAATAATGAACAAAAATGTTGAAGTATTTGACAAACTGTAACAACTTAAACAAGCAAACATGAACCAAATACTTCATAAAATGAACAGAACAATAATAATTTCAAAAAATATATATATAAGGCAAAAATAAGGCAAATATTCAATAAAATGACAAGACACTAAATAAATAACAAAATACACAAAACAACAACAGCAAAAAGTCTAAAAATATGTAATAATCAACATACCTGACGTAACTGAAACAAAATCTCAATAAAATGGCAAAAAGGAACAAAATAAAAACCTAATTAAATGACTGATGAACAAAATCAATAAAAATGAACAAAAATAACTAATAAAAGGACTGAAGTATTTGACTAAATGAATCAAATTATCAGCAAAGTTGGCATGACTGAACCAAATATTCCATGAAATGAAAGAGGCATGAACAAAATAAAATAAAGTTCATGAAAAAATCAGGAAAATCAGTAGAAATGAACAAAATTATCAAAAAAAAGGACCAAACGTGAACATAATAATCCATAAATTATTACTTTTTTTAAACTGAAGCAAATATCTAATAAAATGACCATGAACAAAATAAATAAAACAACAAACAAATTAGCAAAATGTAAAAAAAAATACATAAAAAAATTAAAGTCTAATAGTAAACAAAGTTGACAACCAACCAAATATTTCACAAAATGAAAGAGAAATGAAAAAGTAATACAGTTAATAAAATAATCAGAAAAATTGGCTGAAACAAAAATAATTATTAAAATGACCCAAAAAATCCATACAATGAACAGAACAATAAATAAAACTGAAGCAAATATACAAAAAAATTACAATTAACACAATAAACAAAACAGACAAAACAATACCAATGATAAAAAAAAAATAATAATGAACAAAATTGACATAACTGAACCAAATATTAAATAAAATAAAAATAAACAAAATAATCAACAGAATGAACATAAATAATAAACAAAATGAACACAGTAATCAATAAAATCAGGAAAAATGAACCTTACAATAAACAAAATGGAAAAAATTATCAACAGAATCAATAAAATACAACGAAAATCAGCAGGAGTGAATGTGGAAATGAAATACTTGTGTCTGTATCAGAATAAACCTTATTCTTCAGTGTGTGTTCTGTTCTATTTGTTTGGACACATGTTGTTTATAGTGGACTACTTTTATTTACACCCATGTGACATAATCCGGGTCCGGTTCCCACAGCAGGCTGCGGTATCGGATACCCTGCTCGGCCACTGGGTGTCGCCGGTCCCTGCGGGTTGTGGGCGGTGGGCAGGAGGCAGGAGGGGGGCTGGATCCGGGGCTGGGGACCGCCGGAGCCTCCGGAGGGCCAGCTGGGTATGTGTGAGTCTGGGAGTGCGTTCGAGGCTCGTCGAGCAGCAGCGGAACTTGAAAACTTCACCGCATTGAAGCGAGGAGGAGCCGTGTGATCGGAGGTTTTTAACCCGAGCCCCGGTAGTCCGTCTGAGCCCGACACACGAGGACCGGTCCGGTTCTCAACATTGGAACGATTTCCGGCAAACATGGATGATTTAGGTAAGTTGGGTCTCCGTGAACGCAACATTAAACAGCGCGTGAGGGAGCGTGTGTTTTGGCGTAAACACGCGTTGTGTCTGCGCTAAAGCTGTGGCACAAAAAAGGAGCATTTTCCACCATGTCGGCAGCTGAAAAGGAGGCTTTTTTGGACCCGCCGTGGAAATAAACCCACCTGGACTTATTTACACCGGTTCTGCTCATTGTAACGCGTGGTAAAGCGTAAAGAAAGGCCCTGTTTGATGCTGAAAAAAACAAAAAAGCAAAAGGAGCAGACGCTTAAATTCTAATTCACCTAATTTGCACATGGATTTTATGTTTCTAAGACCGTGCCTCGTGTGTAGAGACACCCACTCCCACTTCCCGTGTCCTGCTCTGGTGTTTATCGGTGGTTTTTCTACATCGCTCCTTTTAGTCTCATTCGGCCACTGCAGGACAACTCTAACTTTTGTTCCTCTAAACTAATACATCAGATCACTGTAATTTTGACATGTTGATCCATTGCTTCATCCACCGTGGATTAGATTGTTAAATTATTACGTTAATGCATTTATAAAACAGAGCTTCACTGGCTTCAGAAACATTAAAATCACTGACAGTTTGCATGATGCACTGCAGGGAGGTGTTACGTTCAGGGTCCGACTCAGAAATGAATCTGAATCATGAGGAGAATTTGTTACTCATACTACAACCATACATTAAAAACCTTTTTAAAAAAAAGTCAGAGTAAATCTAAATGAACAACCTTAAATCGACAAAAATGAAAAATGAACTTAATGGGTACATTACTAATGAGTAAATTTTAATGCTCCACAATTTGATGAAGCGATTAAAATAACTGGCGCTGCACAATTTGGTGAAAAAGTCACATTGCGAGTATTGTGATTTAAGGAGTTCAAGGTTTATTGTGGAACATGCATGTGTCATTTGGAAATATGTATTTTCATCTCTTACATGCAGACTTGAATCTGTATTTAAAGCATAGAAGTCCTTCAAAATACACACATTTATTTTGCATATTTTACATATTTTTTCCACTGGACCTGTGAATTGCAGGGTTTTGTGATTCTATAATTGCACGAAACAATTAATTCTGCAGCTCCACTAACAGTAATGGATGGAAATGTGCATTTTGTTTTGCTGATTTGATGAAAATTCTGTTAAGTATGTGACGTCAACCTGAATTCAGTCTGCATAGACTCATGTTTTTCCCCTAAAGACAAAATGCAGAGAACACTGGTCTACAATGTTTTAGAAATGATCTTCCACAGAGATTAAATGGGCTAAATGTTGCGTATTTTAATCAGATTAATTGGAAAACAAAGGACAAAAGCACTCGTTTGCTGATATTTTCAAGATATGTGACAGTGTTATTACACATATATGTTAGTTTATGTACAGTTATTCAGTAGATTTATAAATGTTCCACTAAATAGAACCTGTAAAGTGAATGTATTGTAATGTGCAGACAGTGTTTTGAAGTGGATCTGGTAGCTCTCTTTGGAGTTAAACCCATTCTAGTGTTAATTCTCCAATTTCACATTTTGACCCAAGACTGTATCTTAGAAACTCCAGCCAACCAGCATTTTTGACTGCATTTTTTTTTAGTGACTCACACATGGTCAAATTTCACTACTTTTATTCTAGAGGCATTTAGCTTGTAGACCAGTGGAATCAGACAAAGGATGGAATGGCTGTGGGACAAACCCCCTGTCCCTCAAGTCCGACCTCAGCTTATTGTCTTTTCCAGCAGTGCTGCATTTTTGCTCACATGTGCAGGTGTCCTCCTACCTGTGAGCACGGCATTACCACAGTGAATAATGACACACTTAGTGACAGCAGAAAATGTAAACCCCGAGGGTAGGTTGTTGTGACAGAAAGGAGCTCAGCACAGCGGACTTGATTCATACAGCCCCGTTCTCCATGTTCCCTCTGCCGCAGCCTCTGCAGCGTTGTGTTAACACTTTAAGTCTTGATTAAAAAAAAACAAAACAGTGAAACTCTAATTACACAGACCGCATTTGATGATGTAGTTCAACTGTGCAGGAAAGAACAAAAGGAAACTGTGATATCCTGTGGTCAGTGGACTCATTTTCAGAATTTCTGTGGTAATGTACAAGCACTGAGAAGGTCATTTGTGTTTACATGGCTTGAGTTTTTACCCTGGCAACTGTAAGGTTATGTTTAGCAGAACATCCGTGAAATGCGTTGACGGAGAGTCAGGTTCATTGGATGCTAAAAAAACACTCCAATGCATAAGATGATAAATGTCGTGCAGAACCATCCAAGAAGTATTACCCCCCGCTGTGAGCTGCAGGTGGACATGCTATCAGGAGAGAACTGCAACCAGAGGCTGGAATACTCCCATCAGCTCGGCTCAGGTCGGTCTGTGGAGACTGATTTTGAGCCACGCAGAGCTGTGTGAGTCTTTTTTTAATTTCTACCCACAGAGCAGAACACCTGGGTGTATCTCGTCTGTGTCAGATCCCAGTTCTGTGCTCGGCATCTTGGTGGCGAGAGTGAGACTGTACCAGAATATCGGTCATTCTATATCCAGTCGATATTTATGGATACCTTCTTAGCTTACATGGGTGAAGGGCTTTCCTGCTTTAAAAAGAGTGTTACACAACCCAGTGTAATTACCATGTCACAGGGTTGTAAATTCTGTCATCATTTTAGCAGAGACCTGTAAAAATGTGTCACACAAACTTAAAGCTACCCCCCTTCTAATGTTGTGTGGTGTGTCCTTATGCACGGCGCTGGGGTGGGACTGAGTCACAGAGGGAAATGTGCTCTGCCCTGAGCATTTCTCCTCCATCTGTTTATGAAAATGGAAAGTGCTGAAGTTTGGCTGCGCGTTTGAAGTTTGAAGATGATTTAAATGAGCACCACCAGAAGAGCAGAAGTGGGCCACTGCAGGGACACATCCACCTCCAGTACAACGAAGCCTACACGTATTTTTAGAGGAGAGCCTCTTTCCTTGTGTGCTGAGCCAGCAACACCTCCAAACCTCCTACCACCCACCACACATCCTCCTATCCCTTCTTTTAATTTCATTGTTTTCTTTACTTTAAGGGCTCATTTCAACTCTACATTAAAGATGCACACGGATATGGACCGAGCGTTCCGTCCGTCCTCTGCTGATGATCTGTTTGTAATTCTGTCCGTTTTCTGAGAGCTTGCAGATGTGAACCCAGATGGAGAATACAGAGCAGTACCACTGGGAACCGTGGAGGCAGTGTTGAAATTTGAAGAGAAAAATTTCCATAAATAGCAGAACTTTTCGCGACTGTCTGAGTTAAGAAAAAATTACAGACATATTTACAGTTCTGTAAAAAAATTATTACTGTTATTACAACTGCTTCCAGATGATGTGTTTGTTTGCCAGTCCTGTTAATTAAATGTATAAAGAAACCATTAGGCTACTTTCATATCTGTCACCAATGGATTATAGTTCATGCCTACATACAGTTGTAGAAAAAAAATTATTAAACCACCTCTTGTTTTCTTCAGTTTCTTGTTCATTTTAATGCCTGGTACGACTAAAGGTACGTTTGTTTGGACAAGTATAATGATAACAACAAAAATAGCTCACAGTAGTTAATTTCACAGCTGATATCATTCCATTTTCCATGTTTTCTTGATAAAAACCAAAATCACTTTAGTTCTTACATCAATATCTATGGCATTGTACTGACAAAAACAGTGCTTTTAGGCATTCCGTGTTTTCTTTTCTGTCTGTTTTAGTCACGATACACACGGGAGTTAGGACTTAATTGCATAACTGTTGTTTTTGATGACTTTTGATGGTCTAATAATTTTTTCTGCGACTACATGCCATCTGAATACCAACTGTAGTATCCACGATAGTAAAACCTCCTCTGTCGTCACCATTTTTGTTTATTATTGACTTTTTTCTTCTTCTTCCTAAAAAACTTTACTCTTTTTCGTTGTATTCGGCCAGTATGTTAATTAAGAGTGGTGCCCTCTGATGGATTGATTGAGAAACGCTCATTCCAATGCAATGGACGCATGGAAGTATGAAGGCAGTGACGCATGACAACGTAACAGACAAACCTATTTACATCCACAAAGCCAGCATAAATGAGCCCTTATTGCTCATTTCAGTACTTCTGTTTGGCTTGCCAACCCGTATCGAGTTAAAACAATATCAGTGTCAGGCAGGTTCTCCCAGAGAGCATGGTTCCTTCCAGTTGTAAATGTGATCTGCACAAGTGCCCACGCTCATTTGTTTTATCCTCTGCTTCCTCCAGGCTGTGAGTGGACGAGGCAGGGCGTCAGTGTAGATCAGACCCACATGCAGGGATTGGGCCTCAGCCAAAATTTATCCTCCTTAAACACTGCACTGCCCCACCCCTCTGTCTTCCCACCCCTCTCCATTCCTGTGGTGAACCACGTAGGAAGCTGCAGGCTGCAATCTATTGACAGTTTGAAGCTGGCTTAGTTTTTCAGGAGGGCAGATTAGCCTTTAGGAAGATTTGGATCAAGGCAGAGTTTAATGCTTGATCGAAGCCAATTAACCGTTTTTTATTCAAGTTACTAAAGAAAGTTTAAGGAGTAGAAGATTGCATTATTATACAAAACGCATAGTCTTATTCATGTGAGACGTGGACTTATTTAATTTGTCCTTCCTTTTATTTGTGCGTGCTTTGCAGTTTAGATGCTGTAGCGTGTTCAGAGGCAAACTTTCACTGACCTCCCTCCTCAGCCATCAGCGCTGCCGAGCGTTGCTGCTTGCTTCACTGCTCCGGGCCTGCAGCAACAAGACATGAATGTCAAACAGCCTCTGAAGTTAACTTCCTTTTACTGACTTTCATCTGCTGTATCTTTCACTATTTCCTGATAATTTCTGTATGTACAGTGCCCGCTCTGTTTCTCTCTCTGTTTTTGTTTGTCTTTTCTGTCACTTTAGTGGCATCATCTGAAGTGAAGTGATTTCCCCAGAGCTCTGTCAGCAAAGCAGCTGCAGCCATAGAAATGTCACTCATGGAGTGGGCGTGGACATCGTAGTTCTTCACAAAGTTCAAATGAGATCTGATGTAGCCTAGTTACTAAATATAGGATCACTCATTGTCAATGCAGTCCTCAAATATGCAGATTTGTATGTATTTTTCTGTTCTCTCGTGCTTTTACTCATTGGTGACATTTTAATGAAAGATTTATGAGGATTTGATATTTAAGGAAATATGTTCTTAGCAAAAACATTTATAAATAAGAGATTGGTCATAATATATTTGCAATTTCACTCTTTTCAATAAACAAGAATGAATTTGTAAACATATTAAACCTTAAAGTTATATGACATTGCGCTATTAATATATCTAAAATTGACTCCTGACTATTTTGTATCTTTTAATAATTTACGTACATTCCAACAATGTTTATATTCAAGGAAATCTGTATTTGTATTCAGTCTCACCAGTTCCTAGAACAGTCAAATCTCCTTTACTACATTAACGATGCTCATGGCGATGTCATTAGAAATGAGTTATAAATTATATTTTTGTGTCTTTGAAAAATATTCTCATTTGTAGACATAATTTTTACCTTATCAGATATATTTTCATAGGCAGAGGGTGGTGGTGGTGGAAAAAAGTCTAAGGACTACCAACACAGAAGTATCCCTAAATGTAGTACGGCAGACGACCACTCAGAGTTGGTTTGAACAGAGCAGCTGCTTTTACACAGAGATCCCAGAAAAAAGGTGAGATGGAGATCCCACCTTTTTTTCCCACCATTGACTGATTTCCACAGCCGAGCCAAAGGGCTAACAGAGGTGAGACAGGCTGGGCTATTACACTGTGGACCTGCATTCTGGAATCAAAGGGATGGTGACGCAGCACAGAGTATAGTGGGATGTATAACGTAGGTCGGAAATACCCCAAGCCCCAAGCATAGCATAGCATAGCATAGCATAGCATAGCATAGCATAGCATAGCATAGCTAACCTCTCCAGAGTCAGCCCGTCTTTCACTGTTCCACAAATGATACATGGATAGAGCTCTCCTCCCAAAGTGACACCAGCTTGCGGATCTCAGCGTCTCCCCAGTTTCACATCTTAGTCGTACTGATGTTTGTTTACTGTACACGGCCCACGCTCATGTTTAAATCCTCCCCAGCGCAGGGGTGGCACCCACAATATGTCATCAAAACAACACCTTGGTTGCGGAATGAGAGGTGTTCCTTTTACGTAGTGGAATCATGATTCCACCTTTATCAGGGTTCTGTTACTACCTCCAGAGATGTTACAGAGCTGTGACAGAGGTGGGACCAAATGATCCACCATTTCGTTTACACAGACGCTGTTCCAGAATAAAGGGGAAATATTCCCCGAACAGATGTTTTGTGGAAAAAGGGGCTGTTGATGTTGCTTTTCCATTGATGGTATCAGCTCAACTCTCCTCAACTTTACTTGACATGGCTTGGTTTTCACATCTTTTGACATTGGTTTCGTCCTTTGTAGGTGTAGTACTATCTCAGCGTGGTTGGTTGTTTTAGCGATGTGACGTAATCTATTGATTAAACTGTACATTGTAATTTTGTAAGGAAAAATTATTAAGACTGTTTTCAGGTGAGAATGTAGGTGTTCTGCCTTGGCATTAATTCTGGATTGACCAATCTGTATATGCAGGGGTTTAGTGGCACTTCAGAAACCTGAAGGTGATATCTGAAATTGCATCTGGTGGTTTATACGCTCACACAGTGGAAACACCAAAAAAAAAACTTTCCAGGTTGAGGCAAGTTGAGCTGATCCATCAGTGGAAGAGCTGCATCACACTGAACTTTTCTTTAAAATACTAATGATTAGTCTGTAAGTGATCTGATGGCCAGTCTTTAAACTATTAACCCAATGAGAAGAGTTTGATGTTTGCCATTTAAGGGCTTTGATTGACAGTTCACCTACTTGCTGAATCAGATTTTTGGAGCATCTGTTTATTGAATAAAATTCCTTTATTCCTTCGTGATTGACGGCTTGACTGTAGTCATGTGGAACAGGATACACTGGTGTTACTGCTACGCAAATGGCTGATGAAGTTGACCATTTTACTGTATGTGTAAACTAGTATTTAGCTTCAGCTCACAGATGTCTTAAACCCCTTTTGTCCTAATATGGTCACCTCTGGCACTGAAAAGCCAACAAAAACACTAATTCCTGGCTGTCAAATGGCTGTAAATAAAACAGTGGGTGACATTACAGTAACTCCACCCATTTCTTATATAGATTCTGTGGTGAAAACTCCCATTATCCACCACAATTTCACAATGTTAACTACTATATTTATATCCATGGGAGCAGAAATCATATTGTGTACATTTAGTTTGAATTTATAAATGCTCATTTTTAGATGAATTAAAAAATATATACTGTTAGTAAGAGTAGAATACAGCTAAAGTGTATTTTGTCATGTTGCAGCCCAGTCAGTCACCAGTCCCGGAATTAACTCCATAGCCTGTCAAAAGGGCTTACAGCATTACTGTTTTACAACTGTTCCATCAGCAGTTTTCATTGAAAATCCTCCTCGAGGAAACTTTGTCTTCACTCAAAAACCTGGTAATCTGTTGTTGCAGATTATATCGACATTGACCATTGACTTAAGGCAACATGGGCCCTATTTACGCCGGATGATAAGCCTCTGGTGCTCAACAAAAGCACATAAATCACCAACAGAAGCAATGTATCTTCTGCAGGCTTGAGAAAATCCCTTGTATCTCCTTCAGGGTTTGTCCATCTGCTTGACTTTAAAATTAAAATGCTGCTAGGCTTTGAAACATATGGTGCGCACACAAACAGAGGAAACACTCATGCACACTCCTGATCTCAGACTGCTGGTGTGGACAGACAGCTCTGAAGGGGAAGCTGACTAAGCAGCGACAGCTCCACACTCAGCCAACCGTCATGTCATCTCTCATGGGGCCGGCACAGTCTAACAACTGCCTGCAGGCGGAGATCTGAGCAGCTACTATAGGTTTTTTGGAAACAGG
This sequence comes from Ostorhinchus rueppellii, assembly GCA_030068375.1. Lineage (NCBI taxonomy): Eukaryota > Metazoa > Chordata > Actinopteri > Kurtiformes > Apogonidae > Ostorhinchus > Ostorhinchus rueppellii. The sequence goes on from JAQQZY010000023.1 coordinate 32,119,659, forward strand.
GTTTATGTGGAACAGTCAAACAAATAGTCCTCCTGCCAGCATCCATAGTAAAAATCTGGGCATCGGCGTTGTTTATGTAGATTTGGATTTAATAACACGTCATGGTGAATATTCCCCACATGGACAAGTCACATTCCTTTGTCCTTTTTGTTGGCGGACTCCTTCACATCTAGATGTATGCTTGATGACAGGAAGTGCCCTTAATCACGTTATTGTTTGCAGTAGCAGTCAGGAAGATTCTGTGCCGCTGCCTGTAAGAATAGACGACCGCTCAAAGACTCCACATTAGTCACACTAACCTGTGAAAATGTCTCATTTTGTCCTATTTTTGTTGACTTCATGTGATGTTTAGAGTGTAGGCACTGGTTTGCAGTTTGCCTTTGTAAAGGGGGATTTTTGTCATATTTAATGGCATCAAGGGATGAAATTTCATTCCAAAACCAACAGAAAACCCTTAGTCTCACCCTCCCCTGCAGTGGCCCCATCTAGAAACTGAGTTTGATTTGCGTGTTCTGGTCTTTTTATTGTTGGGAGATGTTAAATATAGATGACTTTTTTGCTTATGGCATGAGTTTTTTTAATTTCATCAAGTATAATGAAGGGTTTGACTAATATAGAGCCTCACAAAATTAAGTTGAAACTGGATAAAACAGTTACAAAATGTAGATCTTTTATTGTGCAAACTGAAATGTAGTAAAACTACAATTTTACATGAACTTTAAAGGGCTCATATTTATCTAAACCCACTTTTATTAGTCATTAGTTCATTTATTTGTGTATTTCGATCCAAACAGTTCCTAAAGTTTGAATTTGAACCTTCCACATGCTGCAAAATTATCTTTATATTCATTTTAGAAAAAATCAATTGAATTTCTACAACCTTTTTTAATTCCTTATTAATTTGTTATGTCTATAACTAGTTATGTCACAACATTTGCACATATAAGGTCCAATGAACATTTCTCCAAGTACGAAATAATTGTTTGTCAGCAGCAGCGGTCGTAGTAGAAACTGAAAATATGTCCAAACTTGGAAATGATTACCTAAAATGTTCAGTTGTTGGTTGTATTAAAGAACAATAGTGGCAGAACAGGACAGAGCAGCACAGCCAACAGCCTGGAGGGGGCGGGATGTGAAGTGGCTCATTTGCATTTAAAGGGCCAGTGCTCAAAACCACCTTTCTGGTGTCATTACACAGAAATAGGGTTGAGGACGGACCTGTGGAGTTGAATTAATGAAGAATTCAGACCCAAGCAGAGCATTTACAGTGTATGTAGAACACAGGGAAATGTTTTGAAAATGCATAATCCCATTTTAAAAAACTAAATATCACTCCTTTAACATTGCTTCTATATGGAATCCAAATCACGACTGTCTGTCTTTACATAGACAAATTGCTGGCCTGTAATATTACATAAACAGAGCAAATTGTTGGAAATTTTTCTGTGTTGTAATGTTATAACTGTCAATAAGAAGGGTTTGACTGTTAACAGGAGTCCTGTCTCTGTAAAGGTTAGCTGTTGAACTGCGGCTGATATTTTAGCTTTACTAAAATATGGAATTACAAAAAAATTTCATACTGGACATTAAAAAATGTTCTTGTTCTTCTCAGTTTTTCAATAAGCATGAATTTCCAGGCTCATTACCTGCATGCAGACCTGCCATGACATTGAAATTTATAAATAATTTCAGTTAATAATATTATTGTCTATCGTTTTACCTTGATGCCAATTTTGTTGTCGAATAATAGTTCGTGTTTATTCACCTTATGAAGAAAATTATGGTTATGGTTAGAAAAGCCATCTATTGAGGAAAGCTTGAAAAATATGAAATTCAATTATTTTATTTTTATTTTAGTTTTTAATGTTTTTAGAATGGAATGGCGAATAGGACATGACTAAAATATGTCCAGTACTGAACATAAAAACATCAAAGACTCATATATGTATTACATACTATATTATTCATATGCATTTCATATATTTATTCATTCATTTTCTGAACTGCTTAACCCTCTAGAGATATGCGGAGGTGCTGGAGCCAATCCCAGCTACCAATGGGTGAAGGCCAACTAATGCATATATGTATTACGCATATGCATAATGTACCACAGCCGATTAAAAAGCAATGTTAAAAAGAAGATAATTGGTAGAAAAGACCAACTATACTGAAATACTGAATGAATAGAATGGAATGAAATAAGGTAAAGCTATTAAAAGCACAGTTAAACTATATAAAGCAGTGTTCAAGGCAGTTATAATATACAGTACATTATTTCTGTGACTTTTGGCCAACTTTTTTTTTATTCAAGGTTAGTGAAGACCGTTATCACAACTCTGTAGAATAACTGTGATATGGGAATGACATAATAACTGTGAGAGGCCTTGTTGCATGTTTTATGTGGAATTAGGGCTGTGCAATTAATCGAATTTTGATCACAATTTCGATTTTGTTTTCAAAAGATCTCAAAACTCTTATAATGGAGTTAACGATTTATTTTCCGTTTTTCTTTACACAATTTCTGAGACACGCATGTGCAATACATTCCATTCCGTTGCAAAACAGCTGTAAAGTACATATTTGTAGCCAACATTTATTTTCAATTTGAATGTTTTCCATAAAGAATCAATAACAAAGTGTTTTTTGAGAGAGAGAGAAATGCTGAATAAATGCATTGTGAAACTCAAAATGAATCGTTTGAATAATTGTGATTTCAATATTGACCAAAATATTCATGATCCAGATTTTTTTCCATAGTCGAGCAGCCCAATGTGGAATACAATATCTCCTCCAGATCTAGGAGTTGTGCTGAGTTTGTGGCATTTTCATACTCAGTTTGACAGCAAATGACAACACACTTGATATGATGCTTCTGATCCTCTGGTGCAAGCTGTGACAGCAAAATATCCGGTGTATCAGTTATGCATAATATATGAAGATGCCGCGGTGATGTGCAATTGGATTGTGACACAGTCGGCTGTAGTAAAAGGACACTGCTGTTAAAATACCGGTCATTTGGTTCAGTCTAGTGAATGGTTCTTTGTAGTATGAAAGAGAAATATAGTCTTTCAAATGCACCTGTCTGGTTCTGTCCTTTGAATGATTCTGGAGAGAGGCTGTATGTTTGACACGGCTGATGGCTTTGATAACACATCTCTGTTCTATTAGGAAATGGGTTTATTCCCTGCAGGTTTGCTCTAGCCTTGGCACATGTTGAAAAAGTCACTCACAGGCTGCTGGTACTGGCCTATTTGGGAAATAAAGCCATGACAATGAACTGTCTTTGATGAATTGTGGGAGTCAGAGTGATGTGTGTGATGTGTGCACATGTGAGAGACAGTGAATATATGTGTGTGTGTATGAGATTGGTTTTGCTTTAGATGGATTTACAATCCGCATCTGGCTTGTTAAATAGGATCATTCAGGAAGGCTGATGGTGGTTGTGTTCAGGTTAATGACCGCATCAGTGACGCCGGGTCAGACTCACAGTCCTGCAGGTTTATAAGGGTGTGGGCTTAACGGGCATTTACACATATGCTGGTTCTGGCACTCGGACAGAGCTGATTGTTTTCCAGTGGAGCGATTTGGCCCGCTTTGCTGACCCTCCTCTCCATCCTCTTCCCTCTGTCCTTGTCCTGCCACAGGGGGACAAAGAGGAGCTTGTTCCTGGAGCTGTGACCTACTACTGCCTACCCTAGAAAAGAAGGAGAACCAGACCCAACTGATTAGCTGCTGGGGAAAAAATCTCCATCATTTCGTCTTTTCTCTGCTGCTTATCTGTGTCTGAGTCACGGTAGCAGCTAGAAAATCAAAGCAGCCTGGAAATACAGTACTTGGAGTTCTCCATTTCAGGCTATGCTGCTTTTTTAAAGTGTCATTTCAGAGAGTTCTAAAAGCATTTACACACCTAACTCAAATGCAGTGAAGCTCAGTCGTTTAAAGTGTGTTTCCCCCCTTGTGTGCACCAAAATAACCACAGGATATGTGTAAACCACAGCTTTTGCACTGAACAAGAGGCCTTTGACTATAAGGAATGGAAAAGTGGAGATAGTGTGGACACATAACATGTTTTATCTTTTGATTCATGTTATATTGATGTTTCTTTTTTATTCTCATATATACATTGTTTCTTATTATTCACACATGGACTTCAGAGCAACGAAGCAAGAAATTTAATCATCGCATGTAGCGTTTTAAGAATAGCTTTTAACCAAGTGTGAGAGGAAGTAAAAATGACAGATAAATATAGTTGCAAGTGTTGTCACAAAATGTACAAATTAGGGAATGAACACACAACCTCATTTTGTCCAGTTTGCAATGTCGAAGTTGTAACAAAAGCAAAAAAATAAAATTACATCTCTGGGTTTTCACTTCAAAGAATTAACACATAATTATATAGTGCAAAATGCAGGAGTAGTCTTGGGTTATATGTTCGTTGGTTGGTTTCTCTACCTCTTTACTTAATAACAAACCTATATCGGGTTCAGTCTAAGAAGAGAATACCTTTAGATTTCTTTAACAGCCTTTTTAATAAGTTGCAGGTTGAGGTCAAACACATACAGCAGTTTCCAGGAAAGCACTCACACGCAGGTTGTCAGGGCATTTGCGATCTGGGTGTAGAAGAATAGTGAAACTCCTTTGCATCTGCTATCACACCTACGCCCTGGTCTGCAGGTTTAACTTTAATACTTTAACACCATTACATCACTTTGGTACAGCTCATTTGTCACTTCTGACATCCTGTAGCCCATGTGAACACTGGAATGGTGAAAATATGATGTGCAAGTTGTAACGAAGAAGTGAACCTTAAAAAAATATGCCTCTTCACTTTATTTATAAGACTGTTTTGATATTGATATTGATATTTTTTTTTATTATTGTGTCATGTACAATTAAGTGCCCAGCCCTAATGGGCTTACAAGACACCACAACAGAAACATTTAATAACAAATGAAGACAAGGTAGCAGCCATTAAACCAATTTAAACAAATAAACATTCCTGACGCTTTGTCCAGGCTTTGGAAACAAAATGAGCCAACTTAAAGACATTATAATTAAACAACCAGTTGATTGTATCATCATCAGAGTATCAAAATATTTCTGGGTTTTTAATAAAAATTTCAGTGAATAAAGGAGTTCACAGTTCATTATATAAAGGACAATGTAAGAAAAAGTGTGCTTCACTTTCCACTTCATGGAGTTCACATAGGTCACATAACCTTTTGTCTTCGGGAATGTTTTTATATCGATCGACCTCAAGATTCAAGGGAAGGGTTCCTGTTCTCAACTGAGCCACTAGAGACATTTGATTTTGATGAATGATATGAAACTTTTGCAGATTGACATAATTTTGTTGTCGTGTGTAAATAATTAATAATGGATTAGATTTCTATAGTGCTTTTCTAGTCACCCAAAGCCTTTACATTATTGATCCATTATTCATTCACTCTCACATTCCCCCTCTGGTGGTGGTAAACTACATCTGTAGCCACAGTTGCTCTGGGCTTCAGTCCCTCCGACCACCTCCTAACATTCATACACATTCATACACCAGTGTGAGTGACACTGGAGGCAAGGAGGGTGTACTGTGCATTTGTCACTTTCTTTGACTCTAAACATTGTTTCTTGGTGGTTCTCATCCCATCAATTTATAGTTGTTTTTTTTTTTTTTTTAATTATACAATAATTCCAGTTATTATCTTGAATTCCAGTGTAAAACTACATAAAAACAATGGCAGCAAGAGTGTAAACTGTTATCTGCACCAAAGGTGGACACACTAAATATGGATGTTTTTGGTTATTATTTTTCGACAAGGACTATTTTGTTATTCCAATTGGTCATTTTCTTAATGAGTAACAATGAAATTGTTTATTAAACAAGTTTTTGATAAACTATGAAGTTATTTCTGTTTTCTTGTTTGCATGGACAGGTGGTTTAATACATTTGTTAAGCACCAAATGTTCAGTATTTTTATTGTTTTTCAAAACTTCCATGTAGCTTACAGAAACACAAAGGAGAAAAGAAATTAATAAATACAAAAGAAAGAAAGAAAAGGGAAAAAAAATAAGTAAAATAGACTAGGGTGTACATCCCCAGATGATAAGATACATAATGTTGCATCACTAGTAAACTGGCTGGGTTCCACATAGATTCATACAAAAAACAGAGGTGAGTGGCATGTTATGGACCACTTCCTTGGCCAAGGTCTTCATTGGTTTGAGCCATATGGTCCAAACAAGGCTGCCAAATCTTATAAAATGTCTTTAGATTATTACTCATGTTGTATCTGATCTTCTTCATGTCCATAAATGGATTCCGTTCAGATCTCTACAGTCTGATACACTGGTGTCTTTGGCACAACTTCAGAACTCTGTCTTTTAAACACTATTAATCATTTTGGGTAATTTCTTTTAATATTTGAAAATAGAAATACTACATACAGCTGCTTTTTAAGCTCTGAAATGATTAAGTGATTGCATGAAGATGCAAGTTGAGACAGTGATGGTGTTTTAATTTAGAAACCTTCATGTAAAGACTGTTAATAATATTATTGTTTTCACAGTGCTCCTAGAGGCGTGTTTTAACAGGATTCAACCTGCAAAATAAAGACTTGGTTAGTAAGACTTTTGTGGGTCTGAGACTGTCGAATGAAGTTGTATCTGAACATGGTGTAATTGCATTGGATCGTTTGGAGAATAAGCTGCTGTCTAAGCAGTCGTATTCTGTGACTTAATCGCTCGTGTGCCAGTTCTGTTTAACAGTATTTGTAGTTGCACTTTATTGATTTGAGCATAATGAAACTCCAAACAGACTCAGGAAAGACACAGCACAGCAAATGTAATGTAATATGTAGTATGAGCTGGTTGGGTGGTCTGTAATGTCCCACTGTTGCTTTGACCATTAAAGCCATCCATCATCTACCGTATGTCTGTTCTCCCACAGGTCAGGGTCGGTCGGGAAGGTATTTATAGTGGGCCTGGATGCCTCTCTGGTATGTGTAGGCAGCCTAGCTAAGAGGCACCTGTGTGCAGTTACGTTGTTCTGCTGTTGCACCTGCGTTTGTGCGCGTATTTCTTTGCGAATGTGTGGTTTTAGTGTGATTGAATTTTCTGCCTGTGTGCCTGCTGAAGTGCACCAGACGAACACAGGCCTTCTGCTGTCTAACACAAGCCCAGAGGGGAGTAAAGCATAAGTGCGTGCGACTCCATCTCGTCCTGTTTTTATTTTCCTTCTAGTACAGGCAAAGAAAGGGTTTCATCATGTCTGTGATATTCAGTCCACTTGCATCACGTTGACAGATAATCTTTTTTCTGAACAGAACATGAAAGGCTGTCGCTTCATGTCGACACACACCCACATTCCACACACAATACAGATTAAATATATACTATTTCTTATATGAAAGATTGTTTTAACGTATTTCTTACACGTCCCGAAGAAACACTATAGGCATAACTGACATTTTTCTTTCTCTGGTTTGTCTGTTTCATCTTGCCTTTAATTCCTCTTTTTCTGTCTTATCACACTATCATGTTGAATTCTCATTTCTAACCATCTCTCATAAATTGAAGACGAGCTGTGGCATGTCAGGAATTCATATCAGCCAGCATGCACCTTGCTTCCTATCAGATACAGAGGGAAAAAAATTACAGGAATGAAGGAGGGGTTTTTAAAAGCAGTCAGTGGACACAAGCAAACTTGCTGCATGTCGACAAATTGCAGGATTACAGATGATATACATCTATTTTTGTTAGTTTCACTTTAGTGTCATCTCAAATGTCACTAAATGCCTTGGCATTTCTCAACCTTCCAGATAAAGCTAGCTCTGTAAACCAGCACTGAAAAGGAGAAGCAGAAGCATGCTCGGGTCTCACACACAACTCAACATCACCCCCTGCAGGCACTAATCGGTATAGTTTTTTTTAAAACATTACACTTGCTACTACTTAGTTCCTGAAATGAACTGCAACCAGCAGGGCTAAATAAACAGCAGGAGATGTGTTGAGTAGTGACAGGATTGATTCATTTCTATGCAGTGGTCAGCACTGACAGGGGTCCAGGCCCAGCAGGCAGGATGTCCTGTCACAGCTAATGGAAGCTGCTTTCTGACTTAAATTGATCCAAACTCTCAGAATGCAAGTAGCACTCTAATGTCGCTTGTTTTAATTACATCCCATTTATGTTTTATGTCGATGTTGATGGTAAAAGGGTGTAATTTAGCAGCTGATCATCATCATCTCTCCTGCTCGCTGTGGTTCCCATCATTAACTCTTCAAACAGCTTCCTTTGCCAAATTTGTTTTCCTGCATCCTATGTTTTGGAGTTTCTTGCTTTTTCATCTCTTCCGTCACCCAGAGTCCCCTTTTTTATCACTCCCTGCTCCCCTACCCACCCACCCTTTCTCTCTTTCCTCTAATGAGCCCCATACTGAGCAGCGTTGGTGTAATTAAAATGCACACCATTCATCTGGGAGGAAGGGAGTCTCCTTAATCTGCGTCAACCCACATTTTAGCCCCTGAGGATTTTTTTTTCTTGCTGCACACACTTCCCATTTTTACTCACTATCTCTCATGATACTCCACCGCTATCTCTCATTGTTTCAGCCCAGCTGTGCCCTGCCAGGCCGTATTTAGTATTGTGAGGACATGAAAACTAACAGGATGCTTTTTTAATTATACTACTTCCACACAAGACAGTCTCTCGGTTTGTAAATGACACCAATTTTTTTCTCCACATTATCTGTTTTTAGATGAAAAGCAGTGGGTCCTTCTCCCTGCCTCAGCCTTCTGCTTCTCAGGAACATCTCAATTTTTTTCTCTAAGAACACATCAAAGTTTAATCCCATATCTCCTCTCCTCATTTCAGGCTCATTTCAGGGTTGTACTCTCTTTAGGAGTTCGCTGTAGTTCCATTTTTGGTCACTGGGGAACTCATCTGAGCTTTGCAGCAGAGTGGCGTGGTATGTTCGCTTGGCAGAGGAGGCTGACACACCTCTGTATTTGTGGATGGGTCAGAGCACACCGAGCAGCACACTGTGTTCAGAAAACAAAGTTGTCAGGTTTTCTTTTTACTGCTTAGATTGTCTGTTTTCTTTTAAAATGATGTTTTCGATCTGCATTCTCGAGTGCACATTTATTCATTTTCTATAATTTGTTCCTTCTGTGAAAGTTAATGTTATCCAAACACATTTCTCAGTGCTAGCCGGTGTCTAACATATGATGCATTTCATGTAGCCTGGAGGCCAGTGTTTGAGCTGTAGCTGCAGATTCTTTATGGCCGTCGTTGAGGCCAGTTCAACTCGAGAGCTAAGTTGATTAACATCTCTTGTGTAAACCATCTGGACTTACATCTGTTGACCGTGTTTTCCTCCAGCTGCAGTAAAACTTTCTTTTGACATCAGCTGCAGTGGATATGAACAGTCCAAGGCCTGCAGATATTCATGCAGATTATGTTTTCGAACAGTATGTGTGCCTGTGTTTTACTTCATCCTCCACATACTGTACGTCTGGACTTGCCTGATGCAGTCATTCACTTCACCGCTCTACGTGTAAAACATGTAGAATAAAATGAATACAGTCAGTGAGGTGTTAGTTACTAAAACATGCATCATACACTGACGCACAAAGATTTTCAACAGACTTATTCAAAAACAGGAAAAAACAAGAATACGCACTACAACTGTTCAGACAATATTAATAATTATGTTGAGTAGACATAAATTCTTATTATTATTACCTCCGCCAATGAGGTTATGTTTTACTCTGTGTTTGCTTGTTTGTTACCATCCGACTTTGTTTGTTAGCAACATAACTCAAAAAGTTATGGACGGATTTTGATGAAATTTTCAG
>JAQQZY010000023.1:32130956-32149196 GCA_030068375.1 Ostorhinchus rueppellii
TAATATTTAAAAATAAACAAACTGAAATGGAGACATTTTCTGAACAGTGATTATGTCCAGATTGTCAAACCATGTGACATTTTGACACTTAAAATAACAGAAAAATAACAATGGTTTTAGAAAATGTGAAGTGGGTATACATATAGGAACATATATATGGTGCATTTCTGTACTTTTAAACTTTTTTTTTTCTTTGCTGGAAATATGCAGTCGAACATAAAATGTAGACATTCAGTCAGTAACACAACTGCCTACTGTGAATCACAGCAGAAAACCAACAGGACTGGGGGAAAATACTGTAAAAGAGAAGTATTAACCTCAGGTTTAACAACAGGAAGCCCTCTCAGAACACATTCACTCTGGTTGTCAGGTTACACCGGTCTGTGGAAAGGCTTTGAATGGCACCTTACATTCATCATATCCTTTCTTGGTATAGATATCCAAATTAGTATGTGTCCTATGTAACTGTGTTCTTTGCTACCCATGATCAGGCGATGAGGACACACACACACACACACACACACACACACACACACACACACACACACACACACACACACACACACACACACAGAGCTGGCGACAGTAGTGTAAACAGTGCACTGTGCTGTGTCCATAATGAAACTCTGTGGAATGTGTCTGGGCTACTGTGTCCAGAAAAGAGTCTCTGCTGTGAAACCCAGTCACCTGGCATGTTAGTCACGCTGATCATGCTAACCATGCTAATGCTAAGTTGGTCCAAGTGGATCTGGTATTGATGCAGCTCTGCTTCTGCCGTGTCTCCTCTCTGTCTGGTGGAGGCAGGACATTGCAGTCCATGTTACCCCTGTACCGACGATAATATAGCACTTATTTACAGCTTTAAAAGTGTTAATTTATTAGCAGCTGGAAATAGGGTTGCAATAAGTATCAGATGAATTCAGTCGAAACTATTAAAGTCATCTGGGACTGTTTTGATATGATTCATTGTTTTGTTCTGTTTTGACAGTTTTTAAGGAAAAAACTCCAAAATCTCTCTCAAAGGTTCATATCGTATCTCACTCTGTTCTCTTACCTTTCACCTTATTGTAATTCAAGTGGTCTGAGGTTACATGATGCTTCTGCACATGTGACACAAGATTTTGGTTACTGTGTTTTCAGAGAGTTGAAGGGGTTAAATATGTGATCTATGTCTTTAATTCTCCACAGAAGCAACATGGCAGCTCCTATAACTGATATTTTAGCTTCAGTTTACCGTAGTGGGATCAGGTGTCACTTCTATAGAAGGAAAGCATGTATTTTACCCTGACTTTGGCTGCTGCAGTTTTTAGTTTCAATATATTGTGGTTTCATTACTCCTCTATGAAAGTAAACTCATCACTTTTGGGTTGTCAACCAGATATTTCAGGATGTTTGAGGAGCTCTGGGAAACAATGAATAACATTGCTCACCATTCTGTGACATTTTATGGACCAAACATTAGTCAGTTTAACTTGGAAAAATACTCAGCAGATGAAGTGAAGACGTAACTAAATATTCGTTTCAGCTCTAGTTGGACAAGTTATGTTTGAAGCATTGAGAGTATGAAAATACAAAGAAGGTGAAAAATAAAACTGAACATTTAATCTATGTTTTTGTAATTTTACTTTTACTGAAATAGGAAAAACGTATTATTTGGCACTAGTTTTGAAGCTAATTTTGACACTTTAATATTTGATAGATTACAAGCTACTAATTATTTACTAGCTATATAATTATTTTAGTTACTTCATGAGAATACATTGATTTACATGTAATTTAGATTGGATTATATTTATTACCCCCACCCCACCCTTGAGGGGAGGCAAGGGCTATTGTTTTTGGTTCATTTTGTTTGTTAACACTTTAGCAGCAAAACTATTGGGTTTATAGATTGCCAGTGACCCGGAATAGATTTGATTACATTTTTGGAAAGGTAGGTTAAATTGAAATTTTTAAAATAATTTTAAAAATGTTTTCTCTTTTATAATGGATCGAATACGTGCGGGGGGGGTACCACTTTTTTTTTTTTTTTTTATGTTTTTAACCTTTATTTAAACAGGGAGTCCCTTAAGATAAAATCTTTTTTTCAAGGGAGACCTGACCAAGAAGCACATCAGTACAAAATAAATAAATGATTTGATTATTTATTCAACAAATGTTTTAAACTGGGCAATAAAGTTTAAGTCTTCAACATTATTTTACACCTGACAAAATAAGACATGATTAGTTACTGTAGTTTACCTCACTAACTGTAACCATTAATAGTTAAATATTAATATGCGGTTTTATGTAATTAGTTCCTCTTCAACAATTGATTAGTCCCTGATGAATCTTGTTGTTGAGTAAAACTGTGCTTTTGTAATGAAGATCATAACTTAATAATCCAGTCATTGTTCTCCAGAAAGACAATGCTTAACGTGGATAAAATAAAATAAACCAAAGTGAGTGAGTCATGAGTGACCTAAGCAGCGTTTGTGCTGACAGGGTGAAGGAGGGGCTGATTATACCTTTATATACCTTTCATACCACTCCCTTAGTTGGGCATGTCACTGTTGATAAGAGCTCTGCTTGCTTTCAACTCTCCGCATTTCTCAACGGTGCTGCTGCTACTTCATCTGCTGTATAACGTGTGTAGCCTGCCAAAGTTAGACCGCTTCTGCTTCAGAGACTGTTTTCAGTGGGTCATCATTTGCGTGAGTAGTATCTCTAACTTGGACTTTCAGGCAGCTAACTGGGAGCTGGCATAGCAGAGGGGTGAACTTAACCTGCTGTCATTAATTTTAACCCCTCCTTCGCCTCTCTACCCTGACCCCACCACCTCCCCTCCTCCTCCTCCTCCTCCTCCCCCACTTGGTCTCTTGTTCTCTTATGCTGATGGTAGAGTTAAGAAAGGCAGTTCCTGCCTGGCAGACAGTCTGTTTGGGTTGCCTCCTTCCTCCTCCATTTCTTATTTTCTGTCTGTATTCTGTCATCTTCATTTCGCTCGGTGTTTTTCTGAGGTATGTCTCAGCTTTATGTTACTTAAACTGCCTCAATGTGAGATTTAATGCAGAGGAAGCTTTAGTTTAGTGTCATATGATAGTGATAATCAAAGTCAGACTCTTGAAGCAGTCAGGTGTAGGTAGAATAATCAGTAAACTTTGCATCTCTTGTGAGTTAAAAATGACCTCTGTGTCGTTTAGCAGCTTTTGATTGGTTGTGGTTTGTATTATTTTGGTATTTAATTCTCTCCCTAACACATGTCTGAGGTGAATATGTGAAAAATGACAAACGGATTATTCATCTAAAGCTGTTTTTTTTTAATTAAATCTAGTGTTTTATTTTTTTTTAGGACTTGTGAAATTCTGCTAGGGAAACTAAACACTGCTGTGGCGAGTGAGCACGCTAAAATAAGCCTAAGCAGTCAGTAATACAGTCTGTGCACTTCATTAAATCCCCCATAATGTTATGTGTCCCTCTACCTACTGGTTAGGACGGCTAAATTAGTAGTTGTTTTCATTGCTCACAAAATGCCAAATAACCCCTTCATGCAGCGATAGTAGTGGCTGGATGTCGAGCGTGTATGGCTGCAAACATAACTGACTCTTGGATTTGAAACATGTCAAGACTTCAGGAAGACGAGGGTCAATGAGTAACCAGAGGAGTGGCAGGACAGGCTGCATGATTCAAGTTTTATAACTCCACATGGGTTTTCACTGATTGCGAAAGAAGATGTAATTTTACTTTGTGCATGTGCAACTGGTGATGAGTTATCTTTGACTAATATTGTTGAATTTCATTGAAAGAGTTGCTAGTATGTGCTAAATTTAGTAGTTGACATAATCTTGAACTGGTTTGTGGTGAAATAATAATAGGTCGGCCAGAGTTATTACATCTGTATAAGCTGGACACAGATACGTATCATATACATATCATCACTATTTCCACATTATTTTCCACCATTTATTTGTTGATTGATTTGGAGAAGCATCATAACAAAATCATCCCTTAGGGTACACCAATTTCCATTTATCAAATATAAACAATGATGCTAAACCAGGATTTTTTGAAAATATAGAACAGATAGAGAAAAAGAAAGAAAAATAATTAAATAAAAATAATAAAATAAAATATGGGCAGGAGGAGGGGGATTTTTCTGTTTCTTCAACAACAGGTCAAGACATACCTAGATGTGTATGTTGACATTATCATTTTTTATATTTTAGCAGTAGTCTTTAAACAGAGAGTTATTCATGTTGAATCTGCAATAAATGTACAGTTCTTGTTTACAAAACCCAAAGGGGAAACAGAAATGCACTTTTTATTTATGTGTTCCAGTGTTTGATGCCAATGAATAGCTGTTCTTCTATTTTATGTGTGCAGCACGTCTATAAATTAAGTATTGTTGGGCCTAGAGTTGCATAAAACGACCCACCATTAATCACAATTATTTATGTGACACTTAATTATCAATGTGGGGTGTATCAGTGTCGATGCACAGTGTTTCATGTACTAAGGGTACTATGAATAAGTTATTTGTTATTATCTATTTTATGTCTGATGTGGATCCCAGCAGGACATTGAGCTAATGTGGATGGTTTTAAATAAACAAATAAAGTAAAATTTCATTTAGTGACAGCCCTGGTCGTAGCTTGACCTGCACAGTGAGATAAGATGGAATTAATAGTCAAACACTATGCACTGAATTAAATCAATCAAATACTGCACAGTTCAAGGCAGTATATGAAGGCGATTTAACCCTTTATAGTTCACTCATAAAAATACTATGAAATTGTAAATTTCAACTTTAGTGTGTTATTAGACGATATAACAAGACTATTATTTTTGTGAAATTAAAAAAATAAATTACTGTCATGTAGAAAATAAAGGTCAGTGAAGTTACCATATTTGGTTCCTTACCCGAAAGTGGCAAAAAATGAATAAATACAAGAAGTATTTATTCATTTAAATAAAAAATAAAAAAAAAATACAAGAAAGACACATGCAAGGAGAAAGGAACATGTATTTTAGAATATTAGACCAACATGTGTTCTGATCCAGACCCCTGTCCACATCCACATCCACCCTTTGAACATCATTCCTTACATTAGTACCATTACTTCCTGGTACCTAACAAAGCAGATCCACTCACTGTTCATGCACAGCTGGACCTTACAGACCCTGGAGACCACATTGGACCTGAAATTGTTGACTCACTGTCTTGTAATGAATTCGGAAATGACCAAATATAGTCACTTGCCTGATAAAGGGTTAAATCCTGAAGCACCTTCTTCAAGATAAAACATTACCACCAACAGTTCTAGTGATGCCAAACCTGTGATGATAATATTTTGTGTTTGTGTAGATGCTTTGTTGGCGGACCTTGAGTCCACAACATCCCACATTTCCAAGCGTCCCCTCTTCCTCTCTGACGACAACGCCTACTCCTTCCCTGTTGGGACTCAACCCCAGCAAGACATCGTCTCTCCACCGGCTTCCACTGAGCAAACTCTGAACGGACTGGATGAAACAGAGGTAGATGCATGCATTCTGTACATGCTACTGTAAATGGCTTCATCCTGGGTATTCTCTAGTGATTCAAACTTCACTTCCTCCTCTCAGGCCTTGAACTCAGCTCAGAGAAGTCCCTGGTCTAAAGATAGCAGCAGTCCAACGCAGCCTGCTGGTGAAGAGGACCACGTATACAGGTAGAATGGACACTATTTCACCAGTCTCAAAATAACTTAAAGCTCGCCTCTGTCAAGCCTATCCTCAGGAAGGTTTTTAGGATCATATGTTATTGTATCCGACTGCAGTTTTTAATTACAGGGAGAACATTAAAAGCATGGACAAGTAATGTACCCTTAGTTGTTTTATGATAAGCATTTGTCACCACATTCATTTCTCTGCTCCTTTTCAGTTTCCCAAATAAGCAGAAGACGAGTGAGTCATCAGCTGTTGCCATGAACTCCTCTTTGGGTAGTAACCTGTCTGAGCTGGACCGTCTGCTCCTGGAGCTCAACGCCGTCCAACAGAGCACCCCTAACTTCCCCACAGAAGGTACTTACACACTGAATATCCGAGGAATCCTACCATCTCCATCACCCTCAAAACACAAACATGCATTAAGTCGGATTTACACAGCTGCTTCACAGAATCGATTATGTAAAGCACAATGATGGAGTATAGAGCTATATTGGTTTATTAAAAAAAACAAAAAACAGATGATTGATTGATTTATTATCACTATTATTATTTTATCTGTTTGTCTAAATGTTCTTTTTTTCTTTTATTTTTAATCTTCCCATTCTTTATCAAGGTGTGTGTGAACTTACAGATATGCAAGTGTGTATGTATGTATGTATATGTACGTTGTTTGAAGGTTTTATTTTGTGTGTGTGTGTGTGTGTGTGTGTGTGTGTGTGTGTGTGTGTGTGTGTGTGTGTGTGTGTGTGTGTGTAAGTGTATTGTATCTGGTTATATGTGGATTTGGTGAAGGTCCAGGTCTTGGTATGGGGACTATTGAGACTGCTGTTTCATATCTGGGTTGTATGTTTATTTGTTTGTTATATAATTGAAAATTGAAAATAAAAAGACCTTGATTAAAAAAAAAAAAAAAAAAAGATGGAGAAAATTAAATGGACAGTTTGGCTACCTAATATGAAACGCACATGAATGTATAGTTACAAAAATGTTATAGAAATCGTATTATATTATCTGTCTAAAATGATGCAGAATTCAAGATTTTTAGTCAATTAACAAGAAAATGGCGTCACACCCTGTTGTTTCTGTACAGTTATGGAAAAAAGTTTTCGGACACCCTTAAAACTTTGCACAATCTCAAATATTATCATGAAATATTTACGGGTCAAAACACAGTAATGTCCCGTCAGAGAGCGAAATTTAATTGATTGTCATTCCAACATTTATTTCAATATAAAGTAGCTCCTTATGGTCCAGCTAAAGCAAAATGTATTTAAAAGTAAAAATGTGGGTCATTTAGCAACACTAATCTGTGAAATTATCTCTAAAATGTCCCATCGGAGAGATTTCGACTACTGTGTTTTGACCCTCACAGAAAAAAGCTGTTTGTGTTTCAAAAAGTCTGGCTGTGTCAGTCAGACACAATGATTTTTTTGTGTTATTGTTAACAAGAAAAAAAAACTACATTCTTGACAGTTTCAACATGTCTTGTATGCGTTTCATTATTTTGCTGGAACATCCTGGTTTTGTTAAGAACCTATGGTGCTTCTCATGTTTCTGTCAGAGGAGGCAGCTCCACCACTGCCTGCCAGCAGCATCATCCACCATGTACAGGAGAACGGAGTCCCTGCTGCAAATAAAATGGCTCCACCTGTTCTGGAGAAAACCAAACGCGGTGTTCGGGGAATAGAGGATGTACGACCAAGCGTAGAGAGCCTCCTGGATGAACTGGAGAGCTCTGTGCCCTCACCCATGTAAGACATTTCTGCAGAATATCACAGCAACCTCCAGCATTGAAGGCTCTTCTATTGCCATGAGAAGTCAATTTATTGTTTCCCCTCCCCCCCTACTGTTTTAGTCCCACTCCATTGGTAGTGTCAGATGAACAAACAGATGGACAAGAGGAAACACCAGCACAGCAACAGGCCAGAATGTCTGCCTCATCTGCCACACGAGAGCTGGATGAGCTAATGGCCTCCCTGTCCGACTTCAAAGTCCAAAGTAATGTAAGTACGCTTCACAAGTCGCAACACTATGTGGCTCTAGGGATGGTACACTTGTTAAAGGATGTTTATTTTTGGTATCATGCAGCTACTTAAGACCATGCTACTTGTGCTTAGAGGTTTGGATGACCTAAATTAACTGTGGATCAGAATGTCCATATTTTCTGTTTTTTTTAATTTATTTATTTATTTATTTTTTATGGGCTTCTGCTACAGATTGTGTTCCACAGGGGCACTTATGTAGAGGACTGTAATGTAGGTGATTTTTATATACAGTAAAAAACCAAAACAAAATATGCATTTATAAGTCAACCAATAATAGTAGGGGTTTTAACCATGTCATTTATAATTTGGGATTACTCTTTGTTGACTACAGCAAGATTCGGGTCAGTATCGGATGTGTGTTTCATATTTATCTCTCAGCTATTTTGCGTTTGACCTTTGAACTTTGGTATTTTTACATATGACTGTGCATTATTGTAGCAAGCTTGAAAGTACAGAGGTTGTGACAAGTGGTTGATGCAGCAAAACTAACTTCTGCAAAATGTCTTGCAGTTTAATAACATGCATCATTAAGGATTCACCAGGCCTGAGCACACAAATATAGCATTTTTGTTGATGAGACAACAGAGGAGAAATGAAAAGTCTGTTACATATTTTAATTCTGCATTTCGTATTCACACTAAAACAACCCTCTGCATTAATTTTCCTCTTCTTGGTTTTGCATGTAAGGCACTTCGCTGTTCATTTCCCTCTTTCTCAACCTGATTTTTTTCCTATTCTTTCTCTCTTTCCACCACTGTATGTCTTGTCCTTATTTCATTCTCTCATAGTCTGGCTCTCAGTTGTCTGTAAATCAGGAAGAAGTAGACCCTATGTTGGCAGGTGGTTTACCAGCCAGCCATGCAGGACCTACCCCACCTATAAATCCTCATATCGGTTCAACAGATAACCTTCTACCCTCTAATTTCATCACTCCTTCGTCTACCCCTCTGCCTTTCGAACTTCATATAGATGAAGACGGTTCGGGACATTCAGCCGGTTCCACTGTAGTTCTGTCAACATCCAAGAGCCGTGAATACTCTGCAGTCCAAGAGAAAGATGCTGGCGGCAGCGTCACCTCACAGATCTGTCATGTAGAGAGCCTCAGTATCTTCAGTAGCCAAAAACACTCTAGTGAGGCTGATATGAAAAGCTCTATGCTGTCAGTTTCTAAAACTTCTGCAAGTAATATAAATCCAGTTGCAAAGAGCCCAAGTCCAAGTACTGTTAGAAAAAGTCCTGGTCCAGTTCCTGCTGTTAAAACCCCCAGTCCTGTTGTTTTCACTGATATAACCCCAAATCAAACTCAGGCTGGCAAGACTTCAAGCCCAGTCCTTAAAAGTTACAGCCCAGTCACCATCAGTCATATTCCAGAGGCAGCTGTAGAGAATGACAATCCAGTGCCAACTATTACAGAAACGGTGCCAAAGATTTCTAGTCCTGTAACAGTTCCAAGGCTTTCAAGTCCGGTGCCACATCCAGTCCCAGGCCCTGCTATCTCTAACCCAGAAACTGTTCCCAAGTGTGCTAGTCCAGTGACAATTCCAAGACTTTCGAGTCCAGTTCCAAAGGTTTCAAGTCCCTTAACACTACCTAATATCTGTAGTTCACCAACTGTGCCCAAGAGTCCCAGTCCAGAATCATATCCCAAATGTGCTTCTCCAATAATGTTTCCAAGGCTGTCGAGTCCAGTGACGGTTCCAAAGAGTGAGACTGCAGTTCCAAAAAATTCTCCAGCACTCATCAAAAAAACATTCACAGTTCAAGGCACCAGTAGTCCCAGAGCGTCTCCAGTTTCAGCTGCTGTTGTCTCATCAACCACCCAATATTCCCTCGCATCACAAAAGCAAGGAGGTGATGTATTAGATTTAACCTGGCCTTGTCGAGAACCGCTACTGGATGATACTTTAGACAAACTTTTAGCCCCCACCTCAACCCAACCAGAACCAGCCCCAGAGAACCAGCCACCTTGTTCTATTTCGCCTGGAGATGATGACCGGCAATGGGAGGAGGAGGATGTGATTTACCCAGAATTCAGCCGTGAAGGAACCCTGACGCCCATGACTGAGTCCAGCTGGATCGACGAGTGTCTCACGCCCTCGAGCTGCCCCGGGACACCAGATGCAACGCTGGACCTGCCCCTACAGCAGCCCTCTGCTGTGGAGAGGCTATCTGCTTGTGGACAAGTAGGAGCCTCTAAACTTAACTCTCCCAAAATAAGCTTCTGGCATGTAGCTGTTGAAACTTTAAGGCCCCATGTGGTTATTTGACCATGTCATCTAAAAACTGAAATATTATCGACAGTAATGGCAAAATGGCTGTGTTACATGACCGAACAAAATATACTGTAATCATGAGCTCATTTTGGGAGAGATTCAGTGGAGTCGTACCTAAAAGGTTTTGATGAAGAGAAATTCCTCCGACTTTTTTTTTTGTGGTGTGATGCATGTAGTGTCATTGCATAGCAGTTACACAATGCCTTGAAGGTAAAGTCTCCCTTTAAAGACTATTTGTGGCTGATGTTGAAAGCTTTGCTGAAAGGATGTCTACACAGGCCCTCACTTGCATCAGTCAACATTGCTGTGTTAGTCATAGGGCATGGACTGCCAAGTTTACGCAACCAAAGGATGATGCCAGCAATACGTTTTTGATCACTGATCACCACATAGAAAGTACATGAAGAAATGAATGCACGAGGATTGTGCATACATTGTAGATAAACTGATTTATTTTTTTTTTATGGTCTTGCTTTTGCACTTGCAGGCGCATTTGCAAGCATTTTGTCGCAACTCTTGCATGCGTTGTGCAGATACCAGAGTACTTTTAATAAATGGAATTAATTTATGGAGCGGGAGACTTTCCGAGCAAATTTGATTGACACATGAGTGGCTTACAAAAAAAGGCAAGCATTTTAACAGAAGTGTAATTTTTCCGAAGCTGCTTGAGTGTTTTTGCCACTCAAACAAGACATTGCCTGCCCTGCTTGTGTTTGTAACTCATCACAGAGCATGTGATGAATGGCACAACACCTCCTTATCATGTATTCTCCAGCTCAAGTCAGTTATCCGCCGCACCAAAGAGACCTCCAATGTGCACCCTATGTACAGAGAGGGACTTTTGAGACGTAAAATGGGACCCATCATTGTAAATAAAAGCAACTCGCAAGACCGACTCATTGAGGAGCTACAGGGGAAACTGGGAATTGGGCGAGTTGAGCGCAGACGTAAACAGCAGCCAGATGACTGGCTGACAGAGGGAGTCATCGTCATGTCCAACCCACAGCGAACACGGGAAGAAAAGCCATCTGTGGATAAGGTAGAGATAAGAAACGCATGACATAAGTTGTCATTATTCCTCTGGAACCAACATTCAGTTGGCAGTAATATCTCCCTCACAGCGTATGTTTGGTTGGCTTGCAGTCAAGGAAATAAATGGCATAAAACAGATTTTTTTGTTTAATCAATTTGGCTTTTTGGTGTCTGTTTTATTTCTCATACTGTTCTTTTTCATTCTAACTCTTTTGATCTTATCCTTTTGCTGTCCTCTTTGTTCTTTTCTTTTACCTTCTTTTCATCAGATCATCATTCCTCCAGATTCACCCGCCCCACAGAGAAAAGTCCTCTCCCCTCCACAGTCTCCCCCACCTCCCAAAAAGTTGCCCCCAGTCAAGCAGACTCCTCCACCACTACCCCCTCCCCCTCCAACCCCTCCTCCACCTCGAGAACCTACCCCTCCACCCCCAAAGGAGCCTACTCCTACTCCTCCTCCCCCCAGAGAGCCCACACCTCCCCCCGTCCAGCCCCCGCCATCACCTAGCCCCCCTCCCAAGCCCGACACACCCCCTCCACCTCCCAAGGTCTTTGTATCAGTGGGTTGTCAGACGGAATATGACCCCATCTTCCCACCACTGCAGGCATGGATCACCTTTCTTCACCCACTTGCTTTCACTGACCATATCCACTCTGTTCATTTCCTATCATCCACTTTTTTCATCAGTATTTTACCAAACTTTGATATGTTTATAGCACTGAGTACTGAAAAATGTCTTGTTGTTTGGCTCCAGATTTCAATACCCATGGAGTAAATCTCATCAGTATTAATTCATGTAGCGAGAATATAACTTTAATAAATTTTTATTTATAACAAGTTTCATTTTAATGTAAAAGTGGTTTGAGTGGGAACAATGCTAAAGATTTAAAATTGACAACTTAAAGGTTCAATATATAAGATTTGCAGGTGAAGTTATGTGAAAGTAACTACGTTGTGCTGAAGGCTAGTTGTTTGTTGACCATGTTGCTGAAGACATTGAAGGAACAAAAAAAGCTCACTACATAGAAGTTAAACTCAAAAACAGTTGCTAGCTTAGAGATGGAGTTAGCTAATGTTAGCAAAACAACCACTGCTTAGCACAAACTCAATCCAGACTTCATCCCTTGATTTGTAGCATAATAAAATAGCCTTTTTGTTAAAGTAGGAAACTATTATCAAGAAAGGTATTCGGCATGTTTCCACTATCGGAACTTCCGGGTCGTTTTATAGGAACTTCACGGTATGCGCGTGTCTCCACTGACTGGACTTTTCCAACAGGGCCGTTTTCAGGAACCAACGGAGTACCTGCTCGAGAGGAGGAACTCAAGAACAGCCCGGTAGAGTCGCTGGGCGGTACTAGGGGCTAACTCGCACAGATTAGTTGTCGCAAATGACATCAGCAGATCGCTACAAACAACCTTCAATTTTAAAAGAGTAGTTGCTGGAGAAATTTCACAACACAACGATCTCTGATACCATTACTGTGTACAGCAACAGCACAAACGCAACAAACATCCCAACTTCATCCGTGTCCATGTCCAGTCTTGTTGTGATTTCCTCCTCTGCTGCTGCTTTGTTTTGGCACTTTCTGTTTGTGACGTTACTACAGAAACTGATGCGATATGATGACGTCATCGCGAGGTTCTTAGAGGGTCATTACTGTAATGGAGACACGACGCCTGAGAGGATCAGACCAAATCATGGTCCGGTCTAAAGTACCTTCCCCTCAAAAAGTCCCGGGACCAGTGTAGTGGAAACACACCTATTGAGTACAAACTGGTTGTATTTGTGCTGGTTTTGTAAGTTTCTAAGCGATACACAATCCTGCTCTTGTCAAATACAGTAGTCATCATGGATCATCGTGCGTTATTTAATCAAAATACAAGAACCTACTTTATACCTCTTTATTTGTGCAGGCTTCATGTTGCTTGTGTCCATCAATGCCAAGTGACAACAGGTAGCCTCTTTATAAAGCTTTGTCTGAAATCCAGTCAGTCCAGATTACGATGGAGTTGACATTCAGATTGGAGCGACTGAGCCCCTTTTCTAATTCTGACATCTGATGGCGCCAAGAGGTGTGTGTGGTCAGAGTGGAAAGGAGAGTTTAAGAGCTTACAGGCAAGCAGAGTGTAAACCCCCTATGTTCCCATTACACTAACTGTCCTGCCGTGCACAGGAATGGAAGACTCGTAGCCCAACTGAAACCTAATCTGACACATGACAGCACACTTACCATCACAATTATAGCAGCTCCCATCGGGCTTCCGTCAACAGGTCCCACTAGGTTAGGGGCCAGTATGTCCATGCTAAATGCCTTGTACCAACACCTCTTTTAGAATCCATTATTGTGTTGAAGCAGATTTGGGGAGTAGGATATAGATATGAGTTTGTGTTCTGAAACGTCCAGTAAGAGGTCTGACTATTTGATAAGCAAGAGTGAGTGACTGAGGAAGAATATGCAGCTCAGAGGATCTATTTTCTCTCTCAGTGGAATGAAAGTGTGATACCTGAATAACCACACCATTAAAAAAAGTTCAGTGTTACCTTACAGTAGCCAGATTATTCCACACATATTTGCATGAGCAATATTGATCATGGTCTAGTGTTTGAACATACTTTGGCCTCAATTACATATCTGTTGTGGA
Source organism: Ostorhinchus rueppellii (assembly GCA_030068375.1). Lineage (NCBI taxonomy): Eukaryota > Metazoa > Chordata > Actinopteri > Kurtiformes > Apogonidae > Ostorhinchus > Ostorhinchus rueppellii. Next base: position 32,144,638 of record JAQQZY010000023.1, read on the forward strand.
ATTCTCTTTCCATCTCAGCTGTTAATCAATACTCAACCACAAAAAAGGCAACAGAACACCCTTTAATTTTGTTTGTTTAATGAAACTTAATGCATTTCTACAAGCCTCCATATAAATAAGTTTCAATTACAGAATATTGTTGTTATGTAATAGTGAAATTGCATATTCTATCATTTCTGTGAGTGAATAATCCAAAGACCGACAACAAAAGCAGATGCATAAATGAATCACATTACATTCACCAATTATGTGTTGTGAGAAAGTATTAAGCGAGGCATTCTTAGGTAACTGTGTAGCTGAATAAGGCAAAGACATCACTTTGGTTTTCTATCTTCCGCAGATCCAGTCTCAGGGGAAGATTTCTACCCCCGAACCCCCCAAACCAGCCAACAAGTTGGACAACATGCTGGGAAGCCTCCAGTCCGACCTCAACCGACTTGGAGTCCAAACCGTGGCTAAAGGTGTTTGTGGTGCCTGCAAGAAACCGATTGTTGGACAGGTGATGATAGCACTAATACAGCACATGCTAATGCACATTCACTTCCCATTACATTTTAACTGTTAAGAGAAAGCTTACAATGAATATTATATCTGTGGTATAGACACGTAGAATATTTAGTGAAATCTGATTTAAAATACCCAGTGGGCTCTTACGATATTATCATAGCATGTTCTTAGGGAAGGATGTGGTGAAAACGTGGTAGCAGAGAGCAAGATTTATTTGCCCACATTGAGTGTACTATGTCATATTAAAGGTCAGAGAGACTCTGTGAATAATTCAGCTTATATTCAACTGATGACCAATAAATGCATGAAAATGAAAATCATATTTTTTTATCAGGCGTCTCATGTAAATGTAATTACTATTTTTGTTGCAGTTTGTTTTGTATTAAGTTAAACTACAGAATAATTTAAAGTGTCTAACTGACTCAGAAAGGATTAGCAGCTCTTTTTAGTGTATCATTAGCTTACTGTGCAGATTTTAAAGCCCCTTGAGGTATATCTGAAAATTTGGGCTATTAAACAAAACTGACTCCACTCCAATGCATTGTGTCTCCTTACACCAGGTGGTGACTGCCATGGGTAAAACGTGGCACCCCGAGCACTTTGTGTGCACCCACTGCCAGGACGAGATCGGCTCCAGGAACTTCTTTGAGCGTGAGGGGCAGCCATACTGTGAGACAGACTACCACAACTTATTCTCACCACGATGCCACTACTGTAACGGACCCATCCTGGATGTTAGTAATGCATACATTAAAACACACACACGCATAACGCTGTGTGGATAATGATATTTATTATTAATAACTTAATGGATCTAAGCCCCAACTGGAAAAATCATTACATGTCAGAAAATCTCTTCTTAAGCCGACGTTAATGCTCAGAAACACAAATGCATGCATACGCGTTCTTTGAATGCACTGATTGAATCCATTTTAAAGGTTCCATGCATATGCTTTAGGGGGACTTAACCGAATCTATTTGCAGAAATTGAGTATAATATTCATGATTATTTTATAATTGAATATGATCATACAAAAATGTGAGTTTTCAATATATTATAAGTAGTGATTTACATCTATAGAGGAAGTGGGTTGTCTTTAATGTAGATATAAACTGACTTCCTCTTCTCTTTTTTCCATTTTATGGCAGAGGCATGCAGTGTTAAAGTTCATTAACGTCATCTACTGAGTATCAGCTACTGTTAATATTTCCTTAAGTAAAAGATTCAGAATGGACCAAAAAAAAAAACAGTGTCTAATGACTGATACCACCTTTTTTTTTTGTTGTTGCAGAAACTGTCGGTACTGTTGTTGGGATATTCCGTTACTATTTTATGCCACTGAATATCTCACACTGAGTGGGGAAAATTCAACTTATATCATTATATTGATTTCCTGAAGGCTTAATCTTAACAGTAACTACAATATACCTAACCAACCTCTTAGTTCAAACCAACCCTAAACCCTTAAATGTGAGGGTGTACAGTGTATTCCCCACAGTGTTTCTGTATAAACAGGTTAAAGTCACCATAGCAGATACAGAAGTGAAGTGTCACTGCACATTACACTCTTGTCAGCACTCAGTCTTGTCATAGACATGACACACTCGCGTTTGGTTTGTCAGCCAGTGTACTCACACACATGTGGACACATTTACACACTCAGAGTACTTAAGGAGCCAGAGGGGAAGTAGACGGTGGACTTCAGCCTCATGAAAGGCCAACATGAGTTACTATCAAGACTTCCTTATACCTTCTTTTGAACTGTTCCAAACATGCACGCATCTAAAACTGGTGTTGTTGTCTTTCCTTTGTGGTTAAAAACTCCATCTGTCATTAACATATCACAAATGCGGGGTGATCATTTGGGTTTAGGGGCTTGTTACTCTTCACAACTATGGGAACAGTTTTATCTAAACAAAAAAAAGTGATGAATATTTTTGTACTTAATTTTTTTATTGTTTTAATATGTCACAAAACAAACAGAAATGGTTACAGGTATATTCAGACATTTACATACTCTTTACTGTCCACAGATTAAATGAAAAAGTCCCATTTTTTGCAGTACTTTACACCCTTGTGCTGTTATAGGCAGAGATTGTATGCCATCATTTCCATTAAATGGATTTGGTTGACAAGAAAGTGATGAATATTCTTGATGGTGTTTGTTAAGTGCAGTTGTATATAAGGTGTTGATTTTTAACGTTGCACCCCCTGGTGGCCGTTAAGTACTTGCACTCATGTTTGGAAGTTTGGGAGTGTGGTTAACAGTGAGTAATACTTACCCTGCTCTAGTAAATGTCTTAGAATTTTGTGCTCCATGGACAGTATGAGTGTGTCTGTAGCTGAAACTGCTGATAAATACTGGAAAACATGAGCTGACACTCACAGCATTCCAGCTCCTCCCATTCTGTCTCTATAGTTTTTCTGCCCTCTACTGGCCTCTGACTGGCATAACAGCATAAATTCTGTTCTGTAGCCCAACATGAGGGGCTATGACTTCTTTAAGTGATTATGGGTCACCCTTTTAAAATATTCAGTGTCTGATCTCCTTTGTTTCACAGAAAGTTGTTACTGCTTTGGATAAGACTTGGCATCCTGAACACTTCTTCTGTGCCCAGTGTGGAGCCTTTTTTGGACCTGAAGGTACTGGTTCCTTTCCTTTACCATCGCAACATGTGGCTTGTGAAGAACCCAAGCAGGATTCTGTTTGTTTGTTTTTTTTTTTCCTTCAGTTTAGTTTATTTTGAATATGCAACACAACAAAGTAATCTTACTTAGTCCTTAGAAATAAAACTGTATGAAATCATCTTTGTACTGGGACCAGACCATCTGTTTACATACCAGTTTAATTCATTGGATATTTTGGCGGTGTTAAAAAGAAGAGTGCATAAAGTGTTGGTTTCTGTCTTTTTTTGCTCACTAGGCTTCCATGAGAAGGATGGAAAGGCATTCTGCAGAAAGGATTACTTTGACATGTTTGCCCCAAAATGTGGTGGCTGTGCCCGTGCCATCTTGGAGAACTACATCTCTGCTCTCAATGCACTCTGGCATCCCGAATGCTTTGTCTGCAGGGTAAGTCTCACTACATATGTTGTTTTTTTAGTAAATGTTTTGTCATGATTGAAACTTTAAATAATTTTTAATAAAAGTGTTTCTTTTTTAACTATAGAAATCAGGGGAAAAACTTGTGAGATTTTTTTTTCTATACCTTACATAATCAACAGTTTTTGTACCATGGCATACCTTGCAACCCTAAACTGCTGCCACCCTGTTTTGAATACGTTTCCTTTTATTCAGAGAGATTTTTAGTGTTTTGTTTGTGACTTCCTGTATTTGTGTTTAGAGTTTGTAAGAAATGAGTCATGCTTGCAGACAATCTGTCTTAGAAACCATTAGGTTATTTCATGTCAACAAACAACCCACTTCCCGTTCTGTTGTTGCAGGAGTGCTTCACGCCTTTTATTAACGGCAGCTTCTTCGATCACGAGGGCCAACCTTACTGTGAGGCGCATTACCATGAGCGGCGGGGTTCGCTGTGTTCTGGCTGCCAAAAGCCCATCACTGGCCGCTGCATCACAGCCATGGGCAAAAAGTTCCACCCAGAGCATTTTGTGTGCGCCTTTTGCCTGAAGCAGCTCAACAAGGGAACCTTCAAAGAGCAGAATGACAAACCCTACTGCCACGGCTGCTTCATTAAACTTTTCAGTTAAATGGTGTGTGCAGGTGTAGTGTGGGCAGGCACGCATCCTCAAGTTTATTCTCGTTTTGGATGCGTGTGCTCTCACATATCAGCATGTAAGAATCAGTGAAATTGTTTTTGTGACAGAGAGGCTCATGTAGTGGTGTTTCACATCATAAAAAAGGGAAAATAGTCTCTGACTGTTGACTCTTGACACTGACGGCCTTCATGATCTGTCCAAACTCAGGCTTGGCATTTCACACTTTTTGCTAAAGACATTTTAAAGAGCCCAAAGAGATTTTTATTTGGAGTTTTATTCCTGTGTGCAGCAAAGAAAAGATGAGTATTTCTCCTTGTGTGTGTGTGTTTATA
>JAQQZY010000023.1:32149282-32168700 GCA_030068375.1 Ostorhinchus rueppellii
TGTTTTTTCTTTCCCTACATTTGTAAATGACTTTATCCCCTGGGCAGGGCAAGACCTTGCATCATATAGTGAATCTGTTGAACTTGTTTAATACAGATGTAAGTAGCTGCTTGTTTGCATGGACCAGGGAGAGCTGACCTGAGCTGTTTTGACATGTTAACTGTTCAGTACCCGGTGTTTGGCCAATGAGTGTTCAAATCTGTTAACGAAGATGTATTTTTCTAGTTTTGGAAACTATTGAGGTGCCATTAAAGTAGACACAGACACACACTTTACATATACACGATAAACTCATCTTATTTCTCTTATTTGCTGTTATCGCTATCCCTTCTTTGTGTTTGAGAACTTTTTCACAGATCTCTTGATGAGAGTGTGCATTTTATGTGTGAATGTCAAACTGTTAGGTCTGGCCTAATTTAGTTCATTATGAATACAACCTTCTGTTTTCTCAGAACCCTTATCCGAGTATTTGATATAATAGTTTTATGCCATTTGGAAATTTACTTGTCCTTTACCACTGCTAAGTGTGTGTCTACTTTATTAAATAGGTTTAATCCTCAAAGACCTAGACCAACACACACACAGTTTAACACATGTAAAATGTTTAATAACTTTTGAACCACTAATTCCATCAGTATGCTTTCAGAGGTCAGATAAAGTAGAAATTCAGTTCTTTAGACATTTAGAGGCTCTGTAGAGAACATAACACCATCCTGTTCTCTAGTTTTCATTCAATAAAGGAACCCTGTACTTTGCTCCTCTGAGCCAATAATGTCTGTAACTTGCTCAGGAAAGGTTAGATGTTGACAGAAAATCTAAGTAAAACTTTGTAAATTAAAAAAAAAACTTTATTAAGAGCCTATCAAAATTCACAATAAATTAAACATCCCATTTCTACTGTTATTTTATTTAACATTCTAGTATATTCATCTATTCGTAGTCAAAGCAAGAGTACATTTCACAATTTAACATATTTAACTTCTACTTATAATACTAGCTGTTATGAATAAAGGAGAGTCAGGTCTTTGAGAGTTAAACAAAATAAACTGATGCAAATAATAAAACTGGGGTTGGTCAGAATACTATATGTACTGTGGATAGAAATGTTAAGCTTTTGGTTCAGTTTTTTAAAGAACAAGCCAAAACAGAGTGGTGGAGATTTCACTGATGTATTTACAAATTTAACAGAGAATATTGGATTCAGCATAAATACTATTGTGACTCGTCCCTGTCTTGGTGTTATCAGTTAAATATTTAAAATTAGGTTTGTATTAATGTGACAAAGCATGCAGGTTTCTTTTTATGTAGAGTTTTATCAGCACTAGCTGCCAGATGCTGTTACAATCAGAATCTAAATTTATATCCTTGTTATATGCTCAACTTTATGACAGAACTGTGTTTTGTCACTGTTTTATGAAAATGTGTATTTTTGAGCTGTTCAGGCTCACACTGATATGCAAAGAGCTGGCTCTATTGGCATGTAAGCTAACAGTACTTTACCCTGTGTACTCGCACTCGCTCACACATAAAGGATTGGATTCCAGTGTGTCGGACTTCCAGGAAACCTGGCCCTCAATATTTTTATTACAAGTGATTAGCGATGATCCTGCTGTCTGAGTTTTTATCTTGTGCTGGGCTCACTGATGGCAGCTGGTGTTTGTGTTAGCTGGTCAGGAATCAGAATAAGCCAGAGATTTCAGCCAATTATATGCAGTATGTAACGACTTTTTTTTTTTTTTTTTTTAGCATTTTTGCTTGTCTATTACTATAGATGCTTTTCTTTTCTTTTCTTTTTTTGATCATCAGGCTTGCCAGGAGTTACAAGTTATCCGCATTGAGATTTTTTTTTATGTATGAAAAGATGTTGTGCCAAACGTGTCAATGCAATAAGGTCTTATACACTGTGGGGTTTCGGTCTTTCCTGATCTGAGCTGTGGGAAAGCCCTCGTCTGCTGTGGTGCATCTGAACTCTTAGCTTTACACTGGTAATAGACAAGCCAAGAGAGATCCTCTGTGCTGCCTCCTTCAGCAGACAGCACAGTGTTCATGTAGCTGAGGAAATAAAGTAGCAAAAGGAAATAGTGGGACTTTGAATCACACTTTCCAGTAAATGTGTACACCTATGAAAAATGAGTTTCACCTGATGTGTATGTATCTACTTATGGTTTGCCTTAGTTTCTGCTTCTGTCAAATGATAAAAACAAAGCATTTTACTGTTAACAAAATTAAGTTTTGTTCTTTAGAAACAGACATTCATGTGATCTTTTACTATTTGAATTTTATGATGAGCCATGAATTTAGGTGGCTCCGTCTGCAGGTGGGGTGTACGATTATGTGGGTCCTGATTATCGTATGACAAATACAACTGCTGCAAATAAAACAAAGTACTTTATTTCTGGTATTGTCTGAGAAGTGAATTTGTCTTATTTTTGAGTCAATATCATTGTGCAGACCCTTTGGTTTAATATAATTTACAAGCAAGAGTTAAAGGTATAACATGACAGTACAGCTGTTAAGGTCTTCCAGCTAAACTGCACAAGTGATGGTAGTTCGACACTGAAGCTTCAATACCTATATACATACATATATACACACACATGTTCAGTGCTTCACAAAAGCTTCCTCTGCCCATCACTACTGTGCACCCTTGTGATTGTGATTAACCATACAGCTGTACAAGAAAATATGTCATTGATCTTTACATTTACTGTGCAACTCAGTGGGCTGTTTGTTTTGGCCACCAAAATCAATCATTCAATACACCTGAGAAACACAAGGACAAGACATCACATCTCTGTGTTGAGGACAGGCAGTGATCTGAAGTCTGTAGTCTGTAAGAGCTTGAAACTCCCCAATAAGCTCAGAGGCCTGTGGCTGACTGTCCAGTATCCCCAAATATTCCAGATCTTTCAGCTGATGAAGGCGTAAGAAATCTCTGGGTGGCACATGTTCATGGCGGAGCTTGAGACTTTTGAGTTTTGGAAAAAGTTGTGGTATTTGAGCAGTGTGCGTTCCAAGATGCGAGGGCCAGGGGTCAATGTGAAGGTGGAGGAGGTTTGGTAGCTGCACTGCTACAGCTGCACAGTCTTTGGAAGACATTCCTGCAACACACAGTGTGAGACTCGTCACTGTGGCTGGAATGGAGGAGATGTACTCAGCAACAGGCCGACCTCTGACTACGACAAAGGTTGACAGGTGAGGTAGGTCTCTCAGCCAGGTCGTCAGCTGACACACAGGTGGACCCATTCCTGCTGCCTCGTGGTGTGAGTGTTTGTAGAAAACAGCCAAGCTCTTCAGGCCAGGCACCAGCTTCATTATATAATCTGGTAATGACTCATCTGTGTAATCCATCAGCTCCAAACTGGACAAGAGTGGGGCAGTTTCTAAAGGACCTGGATCTGGTCTGAGTTTGGGGGTGTTCCATGAATGTCCTGCTGACAGTGACAGATGCTTCAGGTTGGGTCGACAGGAAAGTATGTGGTGGATCATCCAGATACAGTCATCATGGATACCCCGCTGATGATAAACAAGAGATGTCAAGCTTGAAAACTTGGAAAGAGAAAAAATGAAGCTGCGAAGTGATTTTATGGATAAATCAACACCACACAAACTGAGATGTGTAAGCTGTTCATGCTGGGGTAGATAGAAAAAATCCCGCATCATTGAAGAGCAGCTCCTAATAGACAGTCGCTTTAAGTTGGTTAACTGTTTTAACCATTGGACGCCTTCTCTGGAGAACCCATCTACGACCAAAGTGGACAGAGCAGGGAGCCCCATGGTCAGGTGGAGCCAGTGCTTCGGTCTGCGGCTGCGCAACACAGCAGAGGAGACTTTTCTACGGCGGAGAGTGACCCAGAACTGGCTGTTATAAGGGCCATCTGGAAAAGTCAAAACTACGGTCCAGTCTTTCCACAGTGACGCGTGGTCAACAAGTTTCTTGAAATACCTGCACGATGCCCGTACGCTGGACTTATCTCTCACGGATAGATACCGGAACACGAGGCTCCAGACCTCCGACGGAAGTTGAACGGGAGGCTGGAACATCACTGCTCCAACACGGATTACAGTTCACGACAGTTATTTTAGCAAGTCACACTAAAACGCCATCCCTAAAACCACACATGGAGCTCTGTAACAACTCTGACGATGACTTCTTCTTCTTCTTCTTGTTCTTGTAGTTTATTGGCGGTTGGCAACCCAGCCTGATGGTGCATTACCGCCACCACCTGGACTGGAGTGTGAAGCGGAAAACAAAGTCCTTGTGCTGTCCTTGGGGTCAATATAACCCCATTCCACTGCTGTCGTCTATGGGATGTGGATGTGGAAGGCCACACAAGGATAATATCGACACCATCTTATCCGGATCTGGATAAGCAGAAGACGATGAGTACGAGAGTAAAAATAGTAGTAGTAATATGATAGTAAATAATAGTATACCTACCTACTTTTCATCAATCCTGTTTCATTTAGGAAGAAAACAATGATTTTCCACAGCTTTGAGGAGGGAGCCCCTAGAAGATCTGAGTAACGTCTTACTTATGGTCTCTAAGCCATGTAAGCTAAATAACTTCTTTCACACTCATATTTATTACAGTGAATCAGAACATGCTCAACGGTTTCTGGGTTATGACAATGATTGCATAAAACCATTAGGGTGTTTGCTTATTTTATACAGTGAGTAGCTGAGTTCTGAGTGGCCCATTCTTAAACTGGTAAATGTTTTTTCTTCCTGTGGGTTTCTGTCCATTGTCCTGGACAAGCCAACATTTTTCTGAATATTGTATAAGGGTCTTCAAGTATCAGATATATCCCAGTTTTTAGACAGTATGTCTACTAATTAACTAATTTCCTTCTACAGCAACATGAGCGGAACCCACAGGAAAAAGGTGTTCACACCCCAGCAGCCATACAGGGAAGAGATCGGTAAAAAGATGTTGTACACAATGTCCTGTTTACAGTCAGATTTTCCAGACTTGATACTCTGTAGTGCTGAAAGTTTGTCTGATGCAATAACTATATTTTGATTTTGTAAGTTTGTTACAGCCCATTCCAGTGCTAGCTGAATTGCAAAAAGTTCAGTCGTAAGCACTGAGAAATTATCTGTAAGCTTCCTTTTGACCGCCACCCCACCTCATAGTCAGGGACAAAAAAGGCAGCACCAGTATCAGGGTCCTTTGACCCATCTGTAAATATGAACACCTTATCACAATGCTCTTTCATTAGCTCTTGGACAAGAAACTGTGGTGATGTCTTGGGTTTCTTTTTCAGTTTTTGGTGCAGATCTGTATCTACAGGAGCCATTACAAACTTCCATGGGACTACAGGTGGCAGAGCTCTTTCAGGCCAGCAAGGTATTTCCTATCTAACCAAAACTAAAATATACTGTTTTACTTTTACCCAATATGCCAATATGACTTTCAGTCTCTGTAGTCAAAGTGGCATTTCTCCCAGTTCAGTCTGCATAGCAGCAATGATGTTTTCAAAGCCCTGCAACAAATTTGCAGGGCTTGGGCCTATTTGAGATAAAGTTTCTTTAAATTTGTTTCAGCAACAGACATGTTGGCTATACATCCAGAATCCATTGCAGATCTCATAATGGACCAGTAGATATTTAGGAGAGGTCTCCTGTTTGCTATGTTTATTGATGGACACTGACCAAACTTTAATGGCGCACAGCACCTTCTATTGTATCGAAATATAGAAGAAAAAAAAATCAGAGGACATTACTACTACTAGAAAATATGAAGTAAGGTCACTTTCAAAAATCAGAAAAAACTATATTGCAGACAGGAACAGGATATCAGTATTATTTAAAATATTAGTAATAACGTTAACAGTTTTTTGACTGTTTTGACAGCTGAAAGGTTGTTAGATTTCCAATCATCAAAATGCTGCTCAAAAAATATGCAGTAAGAGTAACACAACCTGTGCTGCATATCAAACCTTAACTGTGTAATGTATAATTATGCCCCCTCCCCTCTCTGTCCATTTATAAGTAAATCAATTGATTTTTCCGTACAGCTTTTTAAATTTTGAACACTTTAAATTTGTTAAATATCTCGTAATGTTTTGTATTGTATTGTATGTAAGTGTAATAACATTAGCTATAAATGCACTTACAACAAAAACTATACAATCTGGTTTCTTCACTAGAGGTGATACTGACAGAAGCTGCAGTGGATAGAACTGACACATCGACACTCCAATCGCCCTGAGGTTCCGCCCTTTACTCCTCTCTGATTGGTCAGTTATTTCATATATTACGCTCTTACGCCCTGACACTTCCTCTTTCTTTCACGCGACCCTATCGCGCGGTAAGTGCGCAACATCTATATTCTTACGAGGTTGGAATGTGGCGTTTTATTAAATACTTACTAAATAATCTTACATAAGGCTCGAGATTTTCGTCTTTTGTTCCAAAAATCGTGTACTGTATGGTCCTAAAAGTCCTGTTTTTTGACACATTGGCACGCGGCCTGTGAAATAATGGCCAACCGTTAGCCGGCTAACTTTAGCCGACGGCCACATGCGATGTAATGGTGTCATAATTTTTTGTGCTTTCTGGTTTCATAAACAAACATTCACTAACTGTCGTTTCCCTTTTTATTAGATAAAAACCTTGTCTTTAAACCGGCTGTTAAGCGATCCTTGGAAGCACTGCAAAGATGCCCAGGGAAGACAGGGCCACGTGGAAGTCCAGTTATTTTATGAAAATCATCGTAAGTTTGAAGTTTGCATTGAAACTTTATACATCTCATTTATATTAAAATTGGACGTTATTTAGTCGGGCACTTGGCAGGTTGTCCATTTTAACTAACTTTATCCTCTTCTTCCAGCAACTCCTGGATGACTTTCCAAAATGCTTTATTGTGGGTGCAGACAATGTGGGATCCAAGCAGATGCAGGCTATTCGTATGTCTCTGCGTGGCAAAGCTGTGGTGCTGATGGGTAAAAACACCATGATGCGCAAAGCTATCCGTGGTCATCTGGAGAACAACCCTGCCCTTGAAAAGTGAGTTTGACTTCATTCTGAATTTAAAGATTTCAGTGCAGGACTTGTTACAGTGCACCTTGTGCGGTGGTGTGCTGTCGTTCCCCCTGCAAATAGAAACCTGTTTCCAGCTATCCCTGTTTGTCTGCATCCTCCAACAACCAGGGACGCAAGGTCTCAGACATAGGATTTGTAGTAATGGCGTACTCATGTGCCTTAATAGTTAATGTTATGATTTTACAGGCTTCTGCCTCACATCAAAGGAAATGTGGGCTTTGTCTTCACCAAGGAGGACCTGTGTGAAGTCAGGGACATGCTGCTGGCCAACAAGGTAAATTGTGTTTTACAATGGCAATCTGAACATAATGTTGTGCCACCTCCAAAAATGTAGCTTGTTTGAAGTTCATTTAATTTGAGGTGAACTCTTTACTATGCTTTACTTTACTTTGGCATTCATGATTTGCACTAAGTGCTGTTTAATGTCATTACAAAACAATATTTGATGAACAATATTTATGAAGTCCATGCGCTTCCAGTTGCATCAAAGTGTAAATTGGAAACTGTTCTGTGAGGTTGTTTCCTGTCTGATGGGTTGTTTTAATTTCCCTGAATGTACTAAACAGTAAAACTACAAAACTTTGACGCACACAGTGAATACTCATACTAGACAAACAAGATATCAATATTGTTTTAAGAGCAACTGCATTAAAGGAAGATGTGAAAAGCTCACAAATTTAAATCTATGATCTCAGTCGCCCTTGTAACAACATGCAGGTTAAGTTACAGTTCAGCTTGTTCAGTGCTGAATTGTCGTTCCCCCTGCAAACACTAACATGTTTCCAAGCTATCCCTGTCTGTCTATACACTGGTAGCCGGGGACGCAAGGTTTCAGACATGGTTTTAACCCATTTCTAAAACTATTAACAGGTATGTGATTTGGCACTAGATTGAGTTATAAAAACATGACTAAAATGCACTTTGAATCTTAGGTACCTGCAGCTGCCCGTGCTGGAGCCATTGCCCCCTGCGATGTGACTGTGCCAGCCCAGAACACTGGTCTGGGTCCTGAAAAGACCTCTTTCTTCCAGGCTCTGGGTATCACCACCAAGATTTCTAGGGGAACCATTGAAATCTTGGTAAGTTCAGAACCCCTCACAATTACAATTTGACTCACTTCTTGATTGTTTGCCATTAAAGGTGGGATCAGTACATTAACTAGATGTCGTTCTCCTCAGAGTGATGTCAACCTGATCAAGACTGGTGACAAGGTTGGTGCCAGCGAGGCCACACTCCTCAACATGCTGAACATCTCGCCCTTCTCTTATGGACTGCTTATTCAGCAAGTGTATGACAATGGCAGTGTGTACAGCCCTGAGGTGCTTGATATCACTGAGGAATCTCTGCATACGAAGTTCCTGGAGGTGAGATGCAGTGTTTGCTTGAAAAGTCTGAATGACTTTAGTCACTTGGGTTCTATTATGAGTTTAATGGTGTGTGTGATTTCTTTAGGGTGTAAGGAACATTGCTAGTGTGTGTCTGGAGATTGGATACCCCACTTTGGCCTCTGTCCCTCACTCTGTCATCAATGGCTACAAGAGAGTCCTGGCTGTTGCTGTGGAGACAGAGTACTCCTTCCCCCTTGCAGACAAGGTATGATTCAAATGCACATTGCACATGCCTCATTTTCTGGTCAGACAGACTTTCGTTTCAGGTGATACTTAAAGGACAAAGTCTTTAAATTTGACTTTAATAGACCCATAGCAGTCTGAAACTGAAATCAGAGTTGCCTTTGTAACTTGCTTGATTTAAATTGAATGAACATTTGACTTGTCTCCACAGGTCAAAGCTTACCTTGCTGACCCATCTGCCTTCGCTGCTGTGGCAGCCCCTGCCGCTGCAGCTGAGACTGCTGCAGCTCCAGCTGCTGCTAAGGAAGAGGTCAAGGAGGAGTCTGAGGAATCTGATGATGACATGGGCTTCGGTCTGTTTGACTAAATTAGATGGCACCAAATTAAAATTGAGTCTCAATAAAACTTTTACACTTACGTACTTTGTGTGAAGCTGTATTTTTCGCTGACTGCATTTTTTTCCAATATGGCCTAAATACAAATCCAACTGAGAAAATGAGTGAAGGTGAGATTGGATTTTAATAGATCTGAATGCTGTTCAAAATGATAAATTTAAAGATATATTTGAAACTTTGATATTTATTTAAAGTTGTGTTAAGACCATGTCAGCCAAAATAATGGCCCAAGTAATAATTATTCAGAAATATTCATACTTTTAAACTTATGAATAGGACCAACAGATGAAACCAATGATTATTACTCTCAGTAAGTGGATCTCGTTGGGCAATATTCATTACCTTAAATGGCCCATACACAATTGCCAAATGAGTGACTGAAAAGTCCCTTGAGGTTTTTTGACGACTAGTTTAATTCATGTTCTACTTAAATATGAGCAAGGCTATGACAGACTTTATCTAATTCCGTTTTTAGCATTTAACCCAAACGTTGAGTAAATATAACTGTTAGAAACACCAACATGCTGACACGATGTGCTAGAATCTGAGTTGGGTTTTTTTTGTTTTTTTTTATTCATTTGCACTTACAAAAATATGCATGCACAATAAACCAGTATGAAAACATAGAACTTCGCCAGGGGGAATAGTAGTTTACATAAAAACTCCAAAATGTTTACAAATATTCACAGGTTTTTTTGCCTTTTCATTAAGAGAAAACTTAATTGAGTCAATGTACTGTTTGACCTCCATTTGAAAAACAATGAGAAGTTTTACTGTGAATTTACACTTATGAATGTGGAATTTTGCCAAAATAATGATGAGATTAATAATGAATGTTTCATTAGGTTTGGTTTTATTTGTTAAAGTCACAGAGACCAAACAGCACATCCATCCAAAGCAACTTGAAGTCATTTTCAATATTTTTATCAATAAAATTACAAAAATCAATCCAAAATCTTTGGACAATAGGGCAGTACCAAAACAAATGAGTAACAGTCTCAACATGCATAGAACAGAGAGTACATTTCACATCAATGTCTTTTTTGAATCTTTTAACAATGTGATCATTAGTTGGGTAAAACTTATGGATAATTTTAAACGAGATTTCTCTAACTTTGTTGGTCAACAGGTATCGGTTGGGTAAAAGCCAGACCTTTTTCCAGTCAATGTGTTCCACATAATTATTCCAGTATTAAACCATATATGGAATTGTGATGACATCCTTTTTAAACAGGGATCTAATCAATTTATTATTCTTGCCATTGTTACATGATAAACAGATTTTACCAATTGAAGTATCCGTCAAAGATAACATGGGTAGTTGTTGGTTTCCCACTCTTGGTTGAGCTCTAAATAACATGCAAACACCAGAAGAAATTGCTCCAAAGACTTTTGCATAATCTCCAGGTGACACAGGTATATGGTATTCTTCTAGAAACTCATTATACGAGTAAAGATGACCAGCCCTGTTAAATAACTGAGAAACAAATATAATGTCATTATTAAACCAATATTCGATAAATAGATATTTGTGTTTAAATAAGTCTTTATTGTTCCATATATATTTATTGGGTGAGAAATTATGTTTGAAAATAAGAGACCATGAGAGGAAGGCCTGGCGGTGAAAAGATGACAATTTTATCGGAATTTTGTCTATATTATAGTTACAGGTTAAGAAAAAATTACCCACCCAGTTTTGACAGAATGAATCTGAGTGTTTGTAGTGCAGTTGTCAGAACACTTGATTGCGAAAACAAGGGACCGGAAGTGGCACTCTACTGGCGGAAGTTGAAGTGGTGGACAGATGCGTAGCAGACGGCTACCAAACCCCCACCATGGCTGAGGTACGATATTTTAGGTGTTTATTTGTCTCAAAGTAAAGTGTGATGTCCTTTGGCTAAAGTTCTTACGTTATTTTTTGGTGATTTATGTTTTAGATGTTGTTAAACACTAACTTCGCAACATTTTCCCGCTGCGTTGATGGTTCAAGCAAACGTAAGCTAACGTGTTATTAGCGAATTAGCTGTTAGCATAACCGGAGCGTCATTTATATTGTGCTAGCATATCCTGCGTTTATGTGAAGAAAGTGGCAGTTGTCATCGCTTTATATGGACATAAGTAAATGAATTAGATGGTGTGATGTTTATTAATAGTGTCATAGCTGTTGTGTTCAGTAGACTCCGTGTAGTTTAGCCGCCCCGATTCCCGTCTGCTTGACGTGCCGCTGTTTGAACAGTAGATGCCACTGTTGAAATGCTAATGATTAATGCAAAACGGGAAGCTTTTTTTTCTTTAAAATTTTAATCTTTGTTTCAGACCCACAGCTTACAAGACCTTCAGCAGCCTGCTGTCTCCTCAAAGGTTTTTGTCCAGAGAGACTACAGTTCAGGAACCATCTGCAAGTTTCAGACAAAGTTCCCCTCGGAACTTGAGTCAAGAGTATGTACAGCGTTAACACGGTTCACATTCTCTCAACCAGGAAACCAGGCTTCAGTTCCAACACTTGATTTGCTACATTCTTGTGCTTTATCATTTGCACATCAGGCTTTAGCGTTTCTAATACACTTTCTGGAGGAAATGTCTTAATTTATGTAAAAGAACATGTATAGTTGAAACATTTCTTTCGTAGATCAGTATTGGATTTAGGTTAATATCTAGTTGAAGTCCAACCACAGTTGGGGCTTGGGGAAAAAGGAAACTCTTTAAATATCTGTGATCCTTGTTCTTTTCAGTGATGAAGTTATTGTCATTACATTGTGCCATAAAACTTTGGACTTTGACAGCTTATGTGCTCTGTTCAAGTTCTGTACATTTAAAACTTAGCACACATATGTATGTTTTGGAAGGATTTTGGGGACATTGAAGCTGGAAAAGGTCTACAACACATTCTGAGCCAATTTGAAAAATCAACATCATATGTTTGAGATTGAGACCTTAGTAAAATTGAAACAATTTAGTGTTTGTATGAGGTCATGATTCATGTTCGCATTTTGGAAGTAAAAAGAGACCCAATGCTGAAGAAAAGACATTGTTCTGTCTCTCATTTGTAGCATTTTAAATAAAAATCCCCTTTGCTTCTTTATAATTTTATTTGGAGGACAAATGCTCCTTTCAATTTCTCATATTTAATTTTTGTGATTGCAGGTTGATAAGCAACAATTTGAAGAGACTATCCAGACTCTAAACAACTTGTATGCAGAGGCAGAAAAACTTGGAGGAAAGTCTTACTTGGAGGGATGCCTTGCTTGCCTAACTGCATATACAATTTTCCTCTGCATGGAGACCCACTATGAAAAGGTAATGCTCTGTTATGCATACATCCTGCTGGAGTGGAAATGTCTGCTCAGTGGTGTGTGTCACACTTAGCAATCGACTGATGGATTTTTTTCAGTACATTTAGGCTGTGAAGGAATCGTCGAGGGTGTCTGTACCTCATATTCAAAATCTGCAGCACTTTTCATCTTGGAAATATGTATACAAGCTCGGTCTTATTCCTTTGTCAAAAATAGTCTGGATATTGATCTGGAACCAATTTTTAAAGCATTCTTCAGTGTTGGGAGAAGGTTTAGATTTCTTTTTCTTCTTTTTTTTTTTTTTTTTTAATTTTAAGAAATTAAGTTGTCTGTGTGTGTGTGTGTGGGGGGGGGTCCACATGCATGCATGCATGCATGCATGCTGCATTGCAGTATCTGCCATATTTGATTACTGACAAGGGTCTAATCTCAAATTGTCTGTTAGCAGTGCAACTCATTGCCATTTCCATCTCAAAAATACTAAAAAAAAAACCAACAGATGACACTAAGACACACTGGCTCAACTAAAATAAATATTTATTTCCTATGATGTTTTTGTTATGCTTGGTTGCTGAAGTAGATGCATTCTTTGTGCCTGCCACATCTGTTGGACTTCATCTTTGGTTGGCAGTCTTCATGAATGCATCTGATGACCACTATGTCAAAAATGGCAATTAATTGATCATATCACTGTGCATGTCATGTGCTGCTCCGTGTGTGTACAGGTGTTAAAGAAGATTGCCAGGTACATTAAGGACCAGAATGAGAAGATCTATGCTCCCAGGGGCTTGCTGCTGACAGACCCTATAGACAGAGGTCTCAGAGTTGTATCCTCAACATGGAATCTGACTGAATCTGTTTGGGACATAAGATGTTATGTTTTAGGACTAGTTAGTTGAGTTTAGATAAGTTTACTAATGTCTACATAAATGGAGAAACATAATTCCATTTATTTAACTACTTTGTTGATTATCTAGAATGCTACTTATATATTTATTGTGCATGCACTGCTGTATTTTCCCTAACTCACAATGTCCTAGGTTGAAATTACCATCTTTGAAGACAGAAGTATTGGCTCTGGAAGATAAAAAACACTGGGGTAGGGACATACTCAAAACTATTGTTATGCATTGACTTCAATGGAAAATTCTTTAGAGTTTCAGTTTGATAGCTTTCTAAAATAAACATTTCAGGAGTCTTCACAAAATACAGTTTGTCTTTATCATGTCATAATACCTTTCACAGCAGGACATGTAATCCAAACATGAAGCAGTGATGACATTTAAAACCCTTATTGGCTTTTGTCTGTTTATGCTACAACAATATTTATTTTTTCTTTTTAGCTCCTTGTACAGGCTGAAGATTCTAAACAGATACTCCTCATCAATCTGGCAGCATGTGTTTGGATGTCTGCTTCCCCTGAATGGCTGTATATAATTTTGATTTGATAATTTTCTCTGTTATTTATAAGTACTTTACTGTGTATCTCTAGTTACATTTTTATGTTCATAAATGTGTTTCATGTCTTTTTTTTTTTTTTTTTTTAAATATATATACACGATGCCACATCTAAATCATACTAGTTGTCAAGACTGGTTTTATTGAATAGTGCCCTTGTGTTAAATGCCATTTTATTAACACGATTTTCATGAGTGATTTAACTGAAGTGTATTTTTGCCAGTGATGCAAAGTACCAGAAATCGGTTAAGCAGTAATTTTTTTAAAGGGTGTATAAAACAGTGTTTATAAGTTGGCTGTAGCCTTTTGTTGAGGCTAATTTTTGTCTACCTGTGCATGAATGTGATTCTTTGGGGGAAAGTGTGTGTTGTGAAACAAACATGGCTTACACAAGTTCTGGACTGAGGACTCCAAATATGGAGCATGTTTACTGAGCAGTCCATCACAAAATCATGATAACGTGACCCTGTACCTTTAGATGTGTCTTGTAAAGTTACAACTGCACTAAAACTCATGTTATACGTTTTTCTGATGATGAATTTCTTGCATTGCGAATGTTATCCCGCTTTTACTTATCACAAAACCCCACAGTAACCTTAAACTCTCCGAATTCCACAACTGAGTACTAGATTGTGTTTGATACAGGTGGTCTACTTTTCTTATAAATATTCTCTTTTCTCTAAATAAATGTTTTGAGTTTTTCTTTTGTCTCCAAATTTGTTGTGCTGTTTGTGACTGTGTTAGGGAGACGTGGGAGTATTTCCGTTTCAAAAAGGGAGAAAATAGCAAAGACGTTTAAGTGAAAAAAATCACAATTTCGTCAGAACGCGTCACAGATTCGATTGCTTTTATTTTGGAAAGAAGTAGACCGGAACCCATTCTTGGAAGATTAAATCCACTTCCGGGTTATAGGTAATGGTAACTAGGTAGAACTAGCTAGCCCCTAGAATACTGAATACTGCAGACAGGATAAATGTGGGTTTTTTTATTTTTTCAGTCGTGGGATTAAAACCTCAGTGAAAACGGTACAAACTGAAGCGCAAAGTTGAATAATAATGGAAATAAGAGTACGCGCTCCCCAATGTTCGGCTGTTAATGGTAATAAGGTCTGCTAGCTTAGAATAAAAAAGTGTACGAAACGAAATCACAACATTACTACCTACTTTGCGTATATTAAATGATTTACAGGTATTGCTTCTGTGGATAACATTATCAACCTTGTCCTGCTGAGCAAACACTGTTTTCATCTGGTATTTGTCTCAGGGGTGGTTTATTTTACCGTTTACTCGAATTAGTATTAAGTTAATTTCATTGCTCTGTCACCGGGACAACACCGTCTTTGTCCACCCTGGCGTTTCCCTGTTTTGATGGAATTTATCTCCCAAAGCAAGAAAATGAATTCTTGCATCTTGTCATGGAGGAATTGGAAACGTACGAACAGAGGAACAATCGCAAAAGGTAAGTCTCAGAACATAAAGGGAAAGGGTAGCCCCCCCCCCCCCCAAAAAAAAAAGAGCAGGCAAGGGGTATTGTTTGGGGTTTGGTTTGTTAGTTTGTTAACACTTTAACAGAACAATTATTGGTTGAAGTCATCCCAAGTTGGGTTTATAGATTGCCAGTGACCCAGAAAAGGTGCCACTACATTTTGCGAGCAGTTGGTCAAAGTGAATTGTAAAATATCCCCCCCCCCCCCTATTTACTTATAATGGGCAAAATTTCACATGTCTATAAAACAACATATATTTTGTTTCAATTTACTTCAAACTTGGCACACACATAGAGGCAGCTGATATGCTGACATCAACATAGATATAGACATGATGATATCAGCTGGAACCATGCCAAAATGAACTACAATATGTTTGAGGTGCAGGGTTTGTTGTACTTGCCACCACTTGTTATTTCAAAGTTAATCGATGCATCATGTGGTCATGCTTTGTGTCCTGGTCCAGTGTGCTCCTGTTCCCGCCTTTGCCCAGCAGACTGCGGTACCTGATCCACAGAACTATAGAGGACCTCCCACAGTTCACTACTTTTTCAGTAGGGGAAAGCTGGTGCCGTAGAGTAGTGGTCTGTTATTCTGAGCTCAGGTACTGACCTTACAAGAGCAAGTCACATGTATAATGTTAGTCAAGCGAGATTCTTGAATTTTTAAGACATTTTTTTAAAAATTTTCACTTTTTAGGGCTGAAATGGAGGAAGACAGTGACTTGGAGAGCAACAATAGCATGAGTGAAGAGTCCCTTAGAAGCAGGGAGGAGGCAGAAGGAGATGCCAAGCCTAAACCTTCAGCGTCTCTTCGGAGTAGGGGACCCAAGAGGC
The DNA here is from genome assembly GCA_030068375.1 of Ostorhinchus rueppellii. NCBI lineage: Eukaryota > Metazoa > Chordata > Actinopteri > Kurtiformes > Apogonidae > Ostorhinchus > Ostorhinchus rueppellii. The sequence continues at coordinate 32,165,370 of JAQQZY010000023.1, forward strand.
CGGATAAACCACTTTACATGCCAAGAGCTGCACGGAAGAGACTGTCTTTACAAAACTCACAAGGACCCTCAGGAGACCCGGAGTTGCCAAGTGCAGCGTCAGGTAGCTGCAATTACAACAGTAGTTCCTCCGACCCTTTTTCCAGTTCTGAAACTACAGAGAACGCAAAGTCCTCACCCATAACCAAACAGGACCCGTTCCCCAGAGTAACAGACAGTGTTTCTGAATGCGATGCTGACTGTTCCTCACGGTGCTCCCAGGAGCAGAAACAAAACTTAGTGCTGAGTCTGCAGGAAGCTGAGGTAGAAATATTTGATGAGAGTCTGCCCGACATCACGTCCATGACACTGGAGGAGAATGAGAAGGACAAGGAGGATGATACTGGTGTGTCATGTAGCTCACAGATAGAAAATACAAACACAGATGATGTAACTGAGGAGGTAAACCAACATCTAAAGGTTTTCTCATTACCTTGATGCAACTTTATGTTGATTTAATGTATCAAATTCTATTGTGTTTGTCTTCTCAGATTAAGGCACATCTGAAGGAGGGATTAACAGTTTCCGTTGAGCATGTGCACAATGACTACTCCGGTTATGAAAACGTGGTCATGAACTCAGATGAGTTCGCCCACGTTATCGAGATTTATGACTTCCCAGCTGTTTTTAAAACAGATGACCTCCTGGATGCTTTCACAGAGTACAGGTATGAACAAAGAGCTAGTATTTTTTTTTTTTATACAGGATTAATTATTAATTACAGGGTTCCTGTGGGTGCTTGAAATCCTTGAAAATGCTTGAATTTCAGTGTTGTGTTTTCAAGGTCTGAAAAGTGCTTGAATTTTAGTTGAAGTGCTTGATAGTACTTGTAACTGTAACTCTGTGATGTAACTTATTTATTTTTAATATTAACACAAGCCAAAGCTACTTACAGAGAGCTGATACATTTTGAAAAAAAAAACAGAATCTTTGTCTGGGTGCAAATGTGTAAGAAGAACGCCAAGTGACTTCCCTTTTTTTGGATAAAACTGTATTCTCCTTCAATTTCTAAACTTTTTGCTATAATGGAACATCATTTTAGATCTTTATTGCATAATACCTTGTTCATCATTGTGATCCAAAGTGAATAAAATAATCATGAGTGTAAATATATTCTTATAGATATGGGTTTGACCCCAGTCATGGTACTGTGCTGGGAAAATTTTGAAAATGATCCTTAAAAGTGCTTGAATTTGACCTTGAAAAATGTGTACAAACCCTGTAATTAAGGCCCAATGTTGTAGTAGTTTATGGAGAACTGAACTGCACAAATGGAAGAGCTGCATCATTGTGTTTTCCTTCATATATAATGTTGTGAAAGTAACATCCTATGTGTTTTTCTTGTAGTGATGTAGAGTATTTACTGAGGTAGTGGGTCACCTTCCACAGAGTCTGCAGTAGTTCAGAACAGACTTCCTCTTATTACTGTTTCTGTTTTTCTGTGGGTGGTATCCAGAGTTTGAGTTGCATTCTTGTCACCTACTACATCTACTGTTAGAGTCTAGATCATAGTTATTATTCCCTTACTAAATCACCCAGAACAAACCAACCAACAATGGCCGGAATGAAGATCTCCTGCAGTTTTGCAGACACTGTCGGGAAGAATGACACAGGAGGATTTAGATGGTTGCACTGTGCAGCTTCAGTACTAAACATCACACTGGACCTTTAAGGTTGTATTGGACTGTATTTTAAGGATAGTATTCTAATTTAAGTACAATAGCTTAGAAATCTCCTCTGTCTTTTACATTTACTCTGAAAAACATATCTGTCTTAATTGTGGCTCAGATTTATTCTGTGCTTACAATTTACCAAAATTTGATCTTGAATTTAAAAACAAAACAAAACCTAGTCCTACTAGTGTACCTCAACCTAAATAAATGAAAGCAGTTATTCTGGGAAAGGTCTATGAATGACTCAAACCAACACAGTAAACATGTAGCCTGTCCAACCATCCATCTTTCTCAATGAGAAATCCATCTGGAGTCACGGGGCTTGAATCCAAATATGAAGGCGGGACGAACAGGTGCAGAGTAAATCAATCACAGATAAGATGGATGTGGCGCTTTTGTCAGAGAAACTTATGAAAACAGGGTGGAATTTGTTATTCAGTCTTTATTTTTGAGTCATGTAAACAACCGACAACAGGTGGAAAGAGATTTGTGGACTTGGAACTGACTTTGACCAGCGACAAAAGAAGTCTGTGCATGTCACGCATTGTGAAACACCCACCCCCTAGACTTGTGATTGGTCCGTATAGAATAGATCATCCATATTTCACAGCGACGGACCCAATTCTAGATTGTTTTCTTAGTACTGAACACACTGAGAAAACCGGGTAGCTGGCCAGGTTAGTAAACATGGACTAAAACCCACTTTTATATTCATCCAGTGATGGAGGAATGAAGATCAAGTGGGTGGACAACACACACGCCCTGGGGGTTTTCTCCAACGAGTCGGCAGGTCAGTGTCTTACTGGTTTTAGGAATGAAAGTTGAATGTCACAAAGTAAGGGTTTAATGATGCATGAATCACAGCTTTCCCTTTTTCTACTACAGCACTCCATGCCCTTTCCATCTGCCACCCACTGCTCAAGACACGAGCACTGGCTGATGGGAGTAAAAAAGCCAAAGGCAAGGCCATTAGACGAGCAGGTAAGGACATTCAGCATTAAACCTTTCTCTACGTTCAGTTGTGATGTGGATGACTGAATAGTGGTGGGGGTAATCTGTGAATCAGTTGACGTGATGGGATTCTGACGCTCTGTGCTGTTGTCAGAGTTCATCCAGCCAGTGAAGGAACGTCCGAGGACAGACTGTGCTGTTGCTAGGCGGATGGTGACCAGAGCGCTGGGGCTACAGGGACGAGGACGGGTGCAGAGATACTGAGGAGACCGACGAAGGCCAGGTGAACAGACAGAACTGAAGTGATAGAGAATTAAAAACACTGTAAAGAGGACAGAGCAACAGCAATAGCCAGACTGCAGGAGTTGGTCTTATTTGATAATGTTAAAATATTTCACAACTTACTGTTTTAAATGAAGGTTTGATGTGCGACAAAGCTGAGTCGAACACAGATAATGTTCTCTAGAATGAAGATCATTTTGTGTCTTTATTATGCAAGCAAAGGGAAAAAAGGCAAACAAAATAAAAAGCTGGGGTGATGCACGGTGGTGCAGTGGTTAGCACTCGTGCCTCACAACAAGAAGGACCTGGGTTCGATTCCCGGACAGGACCTTGGGACCTTTCTGTGTGGAGTTTGCATGTTCTCCCCGTGTCTGCGTGGGTTTTCTC
>JAQQZY010000023.1:32278079-32295175 GCA_030068375.1 Ostorhinchus rueppellii
ACACACACACACACACACACACACACACACACACACACACACACACACACACACACACACATACATACATACATATAATAACATGATGCTGCAAAACTAAAACACACTATGTCTTCTCCTTGGGTATAACAATCCATTCTTGTCCATATACATCCATAGGTAAACATGGTTAATATATATATGTTTGTGCGTGCGTGCGTGTGTGTGTGTGTGTGTGTGTGTGCGTGCGTGCGTGTGTGTGTGTGTGTGTGTGTGTAGGGACATCCATCCATTTACACAAAATTAGCTGCCTGGCCAAAAAACAGCAAAAGAATTTTAACTTTAATAATCATTCATATTACTATTATGTGCTACGTGATATTTTAGAGAATGAATATAACGTCAACATTTTGTCTTTAATCAGTAATTTATCATATATCATATTGACGTTGTACTCCACTTTAAAGAATGAACCACCACTGCTAATAATACCTCAAATAGTCTTTCCTTACAGTCGACTAGAAGGTTGAAGTGGTACACATGGATGAAGATATTCAGAGAATAGTGAAGTTGAGAGGTACATTTTACAGGTTTTTGACACCAAGCGCCACATGTCCAAACCATTTCTCAGACCAGTCTTGTTTAACTATAATATCTTACCCACTTGAGCGCGTTGATAAAAATCAAATCACTTTCATTCCCCTAAAATCACGCATTTAAATATATATTCCCCATAGCTTTTCATGTACTTCTCTTCTATATTTCCGGCTTCTCGCTATTTATCCTTTTGACAACCTGTTACATCAGTCCATCCCAGAGGAGCAGCGAGATTATCTCCTCTGCCATTCATCTTTTCTAATCTTTGTGCTGCTGCTGCTACTGGGAAATGCTGATGTGACTATCGCTGTTCAATTATAGATGCTATACAGTCTCTTGTCACTTACTACTGACGACCTAACCAGGGGGGAAACGGTTGTAGAGCTCAATCGCTTTGAACTGAAGACACGGCAGGGGTGGACGTCATACGCCCGTTTGTGAATTCACTCCTCTGCTGTAGCTTTGATGCATGGTTAAAGCAAAAGTTGATCCATTATAATATTACATCATTCTATGGAACAAAGAGGGTATTGTGTAATAAGGTCCTGTGATTTAATTCTTTATTCATTTCATGCACTTCAGAGGATTTCCAGATTTCCAGAACTGTTGCATTTCTATGTGGATCTTAGGTCGAGATGGCAGCAGACGCTTATTTTAGTAAAAACACAACATGACTTTTGTTTTGATTGCTGATTATTTCATCTTGATTTAGCTTTTTGCCAGTTAATGAGAGCAACAAAACAAGCATCCATACACAGATCACATAAAAATGATCTATTACGCATTTACAATATTACCATATAAATGAAGCTAAATGAGATCAAACAGAAGGCGAAGACATTCCTCCTAACTGCATCAAAAACAAAGGATTATTAGAGATTAGAGGCCAGATGTGATGTCAAGTGCAGATCAAAATGAATATGTTTACATATTTAATATGGCTATGTGTCAGATTTTTGCAGGCTGCTCAGCACAATCCAGTCAACACAGTTAAACACTGAGATTTTTCTTCCAGCAGCAAAAAATACATTATAAATTTGCTCTCTGCTCTACTCATATATCATGGTTATAGTTTCAATCCACCCATTTATCAGAATGTTTTTACTCTCCCTCAAAGGGCAGGAGGTGGATGGATATGTAAAAGCCATGGAATCCACCAGAGACCAGATTATGCATAATGACATGAATTGTTTTTTAGGTTTAGGCAATAAAATCACTTTATAGAGGCTTATAAAAAGGCTGTCGTTTAGTGTAAATGTTCCAAATTACATTTGAAGTCATGTTTTATCACATTTTTAGAGTTATTCTTAATTAAACCCTGGTAATCTCCCTTTGGCTCTAAATGCAGTTGAGTAAATGTAACCATAACAGTTGTGAGATCCTTACATTTGAATGTAGTTTGTGATATACACATATGGAGAAATGTAGATGTGAGGAAGCCAATGATTTCCTAAGTAATTTATTACCATATTATATAATATATTCTACATCTGTCATTAAAAATCTGATATTTTTTCTATATTTAATGTTTATAGTGTTCATACATTTTCATAAACGCTCAGAATAAATTCAAAGTCTATTATATCAGAACAAAAAACAAGCAAAATATACGATTAACTAAATACAAAAACAAGTGTCAACAACCACTGTCATTTGTCAAACTGTTTTTTTTTTTTTACTGGTGAGTCAATGTCATAGAAGATGACAGTGTTTTCATGTTCATTACAAATCTCTGAACGTCCAAATGGGTCACATGTGACCAGTGTTGTGCAAGTTACTTCCAAACTGTAATAGATTACAGTTTACATGTTACTGCAGGGTTAGGGTTAATAATGACCATATGTTCATGTCACAAATGTACGTCTATTTCCATCTTCACCCACTGACTGTTCACAAACAGGAAATACAAATTTACTGCCACATTTTTGATTCCTTAAGGTCTACTAGTCTTGCTGTTTTTTTTATTTTTTTATTTGAGCAATTAAATTCTGGATGAAAAGTGTGTTCTCATGAGAGTATGTTTTTAAACATACTTAGTAAAATATGACTGAAAAATTATTAGTAATGCCTTACACTACTGCAATACAGCAAAAAGTAATCGGGTACTGTAATGCATTACTTTTGTAATGTATTACTCCAAACACTGAATCCAAGGCTTTTGGTCACTTGTAGCTGCTTAAGTGTTTGTGGTTAACTGGCTTATTAGCTTGTTCCTATGATTAAATCTGCAGGAATACAGCATTGTTTGACACAAATAATCACTTGTGTAAATTCTATTCTATTAAATAGTTTCATACAGTATAAAACAGTTTAATCCACTTACACTTATAGTTACTTGTGAAATAGGTGGACTTTTTTGACTGAATTTCAATACTGAACTCTGGCCCAGACTAGGGCAGATCAGGTGAAAGCAGGTAATGCAGGAAGATGACCATAACAAGCATTATGTCATGTACATAGTGCTAAAATTTGGCTAGTGTAGTGTGTATTTGTATATTTTTGGCATACTGCAGTTTCAGGTTTATCACGTACTAGATACTACTATTACAGCAGATAATACAGTCGCGAAAAAAATCATTACACCAACAAAAGTCATCAAAATCAGTGGTTATGCAATGAAGTACTAACTCCTGTGTGTATCATGTGACTAAAACAGACAGAAAAGAAAATATGGAATGCCTAAAAATACTGTTTTTGTCAGAACAATGCCATAGATATTGATGTAAGAACTGAAGTGATTTTGTTTTTTGTCAAGAAAACATGGGAAATGGATAGATATCAGCTCTGAAATTAAACTACTAGGAGCTATTTTTGTTGTTATCATTATATTTGTCCAAATAAATATACCTTTAGTTGTACCCAGAGCCGGCCCAAGGCATAAGCGAACTAAATACCTGCTTAAGGCTCCGCGGCCACTAGGGGCCCCCATAGAGCAATTAAAAAAAAAAAAAAGTAGTTTTTGCATGCATGAGTGATGATTTATGATCAAAATTACACGATTGTACAAAAACACACTTTTCTGTGGTGCTGTTGATGCAGCTCTAGTGATTCTTCCTGCCTCTGTTTAAATGTGAAAACTCTGCTGCACCATAATCTGTGCCTCCTGCGATGTAGTGCACACTATGCATCCAACTCACAAGTACTTCCAATCAAAACAATGTCACAAAAAAGGATGTATCCTTCTGGGGCTGAAAAAAGAAAGAGGAAGAGGAGAAAAATGCAAATAAAAAGGGAAAAAATTAAATAGAGGGCCCAAAATCCAATTTTGCTTAGGGCCCAATGGAGGCTTGGGCCAGCTCTGGTTGTACCAGGCATTAAAATGAACAAGAAATTGAAGAAAACAAGGGGTGGTCTAATATTTTTTTTTCTGTGACTGTGCACCATTTTAAGCCCAGCCCACCTCCCAGTGATCACAAAACTGTAAAACTAATAAAATGTGTCTTGTTAGTTCCGGACCTCATCACCTGATATTCACCTCTCTGTTACATTGTGTGACTTTTTTTTCCACTTTTGACCTCATTACTTTATCAAAGAGTAAAGCATGGAAGTGTTGTTGAGAAAGTGCTAGCACTAATTAAAGCCATCACCTTGACATGACCTTTCCGTACTCCTCTGTATGTCAGGGTTGTTGCCTTATACAGCATTAGAAGACGGTCACACACACTCAAGCTGTGTGTGTGACGCTCCGAGTGCAGGCAACTTAATTAAGCAGCCATGTTCGCTGTTAGAAACACACCTGCTTTCACACCCGTCTGCCTCCGACTCACAGTACTTTTTTCAGGAATGAAGCTGCTGCTCTCTACAAAGGGTTTATAAGGATTTAGGAATGATCAGCGCTTTACAAGTCAGAACCATGACCCAATCCTGAGATGCTTTGCTACTCAGAAGGATTTACACAAATTCAGGCTTTTTTTGTATGACAGGTTTAATAACCAGCCTGTGTTTAAAAAACCCAAAAAAACCCTGTGTATAAAACTAGCCGTGCTCTCCTGGGTCAGCCATGAAGCACGATGGGTCAAAGCAGGGTCATGTTGATTGATTTTTGCACTTGTGCTTCACATAAATGCACTGACCTACTCAACCTCCAATTTATTAAGATGCTAAACACAAACAGAAAACAGTGTATAGAATGAGTATCCAAAGAAATATCACAATAAAACCCAAACTGTCTAGAATACAGAGGATATAAACTGGTCCCTGTTGCAGCTCCACTCTCTATGCCTTGACTTTAATATTGTTCTCCTGCTTTTACGATGGTCGTATCTGCTCCCTGCTTCAATGCTAACCTGTGCAGTTACTGTGCAGCTTTTCACTCAAGCGATCACGAAGGAGTCTTTAGGGATTGAAGCGGCCTGTTGGGGGCTGGAGGGAACCAGGAAACCAGCGATAGTTAGGGGAGAGGGAGACTTAAGAGTGGAAAAAAGACACCTCTGCTCCCTGGGACATGTTGTTTACCAGTGGCTCTGGCTTGCACACTTCTTTTGTACTCTCTTGCACTTAGGCATTTCGTCAGAGCTTTCTGCTCGCTTCCACCAAGCCTTTTTGGAGGCCATGCGTCCAGGTGATGCATGATCTCTATTTTAAATCAAAATCAACTCTACAGTTGGGCTGAACCCCCTGCCCCAGTTTCTTCACTTTCTGACAGCCTCTGGTGGCAATCAGACAGTCTGATCACGCTCAGACCAGCTGGAAACCTCCAGCATGAGTCAAGAAAAGTGGCTGCAGAGCTGCTCTCATGCACACCACCAATTCCTCACTTGTTGAAGAGCCTGTTTTTTTCCTCTTCACTCTCTGGCATGTCCCTCCTCCCTTACATCCTCAGAGAAATCACTGTCTTTATAAAGCTAAACCACAAATCTACATACAGTGTATGTTTCAGTTTCTTTGTCACCAGTTTTGGCAGTGTCATAAAAACTTGCCTCTTGTTTCCACAAAGTCTATGATTTCTTACTGACTTACATCACAGAGAATAGTTTAAGGAGACAGCCGTTAATCTTAGGGGATTTCCATTTCCTCCCACATTTCCTCTGCTGTTTACAATGCCCAGGGAGAACAGGAACACATGAAAGTCACCAGACAAGAAGACGCTGTAATATGGATTCTCAGAGGCAATATGCAGTACATCAGCAGCAATCGTAGTGCCTTCCTGTTGACATTTCTATTCACAATTTACAACATTTTCATGGGAATGTGATGGTCCTAACATAACCTCTGTTTGTTGTGATCCTTTATTTTCTTAGTATGGATCTTTTGGCTTCTCTCTCCGGTGACCAAAGACCTCTGTGTCACACACTTCAATGATATGTCACCTGTGAACTCATTAATCTAGACCCTTGTAGTGTAGTTGCTATGGTAACAGAGATGAAGAAAACATGAGGCTACCACTCAAACGTTTTGTTGCCAGAGTGCAGAGGTTCTTAGGTGCTTTGTTGAGGTTGATTTTGTTTTAGTCTTCAACCTGAAATTTGCACCTCTTGATGAATTTAGCTGAAACTAATCTGTGATTGCTCAATTGATTTCCTCCAGGTGCAATCAGTAGTCACCTCCTAATCAATGGTGAACATCTGTGTTTTACACACTGCTTTAATCTCACAGCTGCCAATTCAACAGTGAGACACTGAGTGGAAAGCAGTAGAGGCTGTCTCTAACTGAGACCATTAAAAGTCATCAATGATAAGTAAGCGTTAGGAAACGACAGAAGACTTAACTGACTGTGTGGATATCGAACTGTAGTCAGTAAATCGGACTCTTTATCTAACTGTTTACTGAAGATATAGTTAACTGCAGTGTCCAAATACAAACACATCACTTGACAACAAAATGCTAGTTATAACTCTACAAGAAATTACTAAAAGGCAAATTAAAATGAAAACTCAATGTCATTAAGATTGCTGTTGGTGTTTTTGCATCATTACTTTGCCTAAAATAAGTATTAAACAGGTAACATTGTATGCTTACTTTTCATACCCAACTGTTGTTTCTTTAAGGTACACTTGAACAATCTTCATTCAGCCCTTGATGTTGCGTCTTAAGACTATATGTGTTCTTCTGAAGAAAAAATAGATTTGGAGATATGCTTATTTCATGTGCTGTGAAGTTGCCATGCAACCAGTGAAGAGGCTGCACAGAGGTGTTTGAACAGGCAGATAACAAAACTGTTGTTTTTACATTGTCTCTGCGTATGCATTACGTAAATAAAATATATGTACTATTTGTTAAACACGGAGGTGGAAAGGTGAGGGTAGGCATATTTTTCAGGTCTGAACTGAACCAGATCTTTATGGTAAACTACGATGAATGTGCAGTTGAGTTTCCTCCTTCTCCATATTCGTACCCTTTTCAATTTTCTTTTTTTTTTTAATCTTTAATTAAATTCAGAAACAATATTGCAGTTTTCAATATAGCTGAGTGACTTAATACATAATAAAACAGGCAATGAAAATAATCCTAGTCTACATCAGCTGAGACAGTTCTCAGAAGATACATGTTTAGTGATTGGTGTAATGTGCAAAAACTGTGAAATCTGCTTCTGTAAATCCTGAATAAATTATTTAGTGGGCTTAAATAAGGTTACAATTTGTATTTTGTTTGTCTGAGTTATAGAATATCCCCTTACAAGTTATACTTAGATGTTTTTTCGTTACTTTTCCCCCCCTGAGACTCACCTACTATAAACGGCTTTGAAATGAATTAAGTCTCCTACCATATCAGAGTACATTGAAGTAGTCATCAGTTTGCTGGAAATGTTGCAGGAGTTAATAAATATATTCCTTCAGCAGTACGCATTTTAAATAAATCATGTAGTCTTTTAGAGCTGCCAGAGCACAGATCATAACCAATTTTTGTAAGTTACTGAATGTGTTGTATTTACTGACCCACTGAGAGGGCAGTTGATTACTCATAGCACTGATTACTTAGCTTCATTTCATTTGGCCTTTCCCCTGAGCTTCACAAAACATTAGTGATGGCTACTTGTACTGGACTGCAGTTTGGGCAGCTTGTAGTCTGGTCTCTGGCTGCAGCAGCGCTAAAATGGTAATCAGAGATACTGAAGGTTGGATTGATGCATAATGCAGCATCTGCCCAGTCTACACAGTCTAGAGATGATATATGAATTTTTACGGTTGTAGATAGGAAGTCCATTTCTCATCTGTCTGCTTCATGTTTGTGTCTTCACAGCATTGAGCTGTTTATTCATCCCTGCATCATGGAGGCTCACCCTGGCGCGTCATGGGAGCAGATCAACCATGTGACGGATCTATTATATGAGAACTGAGAAGTCATCATGGAGACTGACAGCTACACCTCAAGCCTGGCTACCACAGACTGGGTTGGTACACTGGAGGTCCTTCAGGAACAGGGGGGAGGGGGCTCACCTGGCAGCACCGCCTCCTGGTACATGCCATACTCGCTGGGTTTCCAGGTGTCCCTCACTGCCATCCTCATGCTAGAGCTGGTGTTGGGTTTCAGCAGCAACCTCACAGTGCTGGTACTCTACTGCTCTCAATCTAATTTAGTGGACTCTGTGAGCAACATGGTGACTGTCAGTCTTCATGTCCTGGATGTGGTGGTGTGCGTCCTCTGCCTCCCCCTCACTCTGATGGTCGTGCTGCTGCCTCCAGGAACCAACCTGGCCATGCTTTGCTGTTTCCATGAGGCTTGTGTCACCTTCGCCAGCATTGCCACAGCCATCAACATCCTGGTCATCAGCCTGGACCGGTATGACATTTCAGTACGACCGGCCAACAGGCTTTTGACGACCCGCAGAGCAGCGCTGCTCCTGGCTGCGGTTTGGCTCACATCTATTGCTGTGTTTTTCATCCCGTTTTTTGAGGTACAGTGGTCCAATGAGGAGGGAGCAGAGGACAGAGGGCAGGCAGCACCTTTGTCTTTATCTTCTCCCAGTGTCAGTGCAACTGTAGTGCCAACCTGGCGCAATCGGACACTGCTGTGTGTTGGTGGGCAGGGCTACCACACTGGCCTGGGTATGTATTACCATCTCATCTTGCAGGTCCCCATTTTCTTTACCACTGTGGGAGTCATGCTGTTCACCTACTCTAGAATATTGAGAGCTTTAAACATCCGCATCGGTTCCCACATGAAGAACACACGCTTTAGGGCCCCCCCCTGCAGAGGACACCACATCAAACAGAAAAAAGACCAGAAGAAAAGAAAAGCAGGAATTAAAATGACTGATAATGAAGAGGCAGGAGGCGAGCACTGCACCACAGATGGTACCAAACAGCTCAGCCACCCCCCCCTCATCCCCTCACCCTCTCCCACCCCCACTGCTACCTCTCCCCCCGCCCTGTCCTCTTCGGCCCCACTTGTCGCCTCTGATAAAGGCGGTGCCACCCCCATGCCAGCCTCCATGGGCGTCCAGGCCTCTGTGTCAGCCATCATTGCTCTGCGGCGAGCGGTGAGGCGGCACAGGGACCGGAGAGAGCGTCAGCGTCGTGTGTTCAGGATGTCCCTCATCATTATCACCACCTTCCTGGGCTGTTGGGCTCCTCTCTCTGTGACCAATGTTCTAATCCTTGGGGTTGGTCCTAGTGATGCCCTGGTCAGCATCCGCCTCTGGTTCCTTGCCTTGGCTTACGGCACCACCGTCTCCCACCCACTCCTTTACGCTTTTACTCGACAGAAGTTACGCCGTGCTCTTCGTGCAAAGGTTAAGAAGCGGGTGGTTTCCTTGCTCCAAGTAGATCCTTCACCAGGTGGCACTGTCATACACAACTCCTGGGTGGAGAACAGAAAAACCAGCCAGCAGGTGCGGCTGGAAGCAAGTGAAGGTACTGACCGGTGTCTGGCAGAACCCTTGTGAGACTCACGGACTTCTAATTAATACATGAAAAGAGCCACAGGTGTGGGACATAATGAAATGCACCCGTGCATGAAGCTGGTGTAGGAAATGTCTCCACCTCAGGGAGATGTTTTAATGTTACCACCAGCACCAAGGCCATGCTAAACACAGCTAGCATTCACCTCAGGCTGCTGTGGAAGCAGGATGTTGTCGTTTCTGTGTTGAGCACAGCTGAGAAAAATCATACGACGAGAAACACAAGTGTATATAATTTGTACTCTGTCCCGTGCCGAGTTCTGTTTACATATGGAGTTGTATGATAGAGCGTTCTCATGGTGGTGCTTACATAACCGCTCCAAAGAATGTTTAGCCAGCAGATGATCTGATCTGCCACCTACTCAAACGCTCCAAGGCAGCTTAAAAACAACTCAAATGTTAGTACATTATGAAAACATAAATACAGACCCTTTGAATGTGTTCGATATTATCTCTGCCTTAATTCTGTGCAGAAAGCTTCGGTTAGGTGACATCTGGTGTATTCTGAACAAAGCAGGAAACACCTCAGCTAAGCATAGGGTAATCACCACCAGACATAATGATGAGAACTACATGAACTCTAAAGATATTGACTTAATGTGTCAGAGTTTAGGCAGGAAACTTCACAGATGACTGATGTGAATTATAAATAAGTAGATACATATGGTCAAATGTTACAGTGTTTGTATCACACCTAACGAGGTTCCATCATGTACAGTAATGGGATCAGTTTTGCTCTCCCAAGTGGTGTAATAGCTAAGATTTTTGTCTGTTGTTGAAAAGAATAGTACATTAAATAAACTCATTAGAGAGGGTACCTTTTTTGAAAATATACAATATACAGACAATATAAAAAGAAAACCTTTTGATGCAATGCAAATATTTTGCTACCAAATAAATGATAATGTCACACTTAAAGGTCTGGTGTGTAAGATCTAAGGGATTTGGGAGGATCAAAGTATATGGGTATTATAATATGATGTCATCATTATAATTTTATTATGCTTTTATTAGTGTATAATGACACAAAATGAGAATCATGAGTGACAACTATCTAGTATATACTGAAGGAGCAGGTCCTCTGCCTCCGCAGAGTCTACCATGTTCCACCACTTTGTTTTGTGTCATTTGAAGTGACATGCAGTGGTGAAGTTGCATGTTCCAGAACAGTTCATGCAGACAGTGGTGAAGTTGACAGTTTAGGTTTTTGGGAGAATGTGACACCTGACAGGTCCATGCAGGCAGTTTTGGTTCACTGAAATTGAGATATTTTGATATGCCTTCCAAAATAAAGATTTTCCATGTGGACAGCGAAAATGAATAGTTTAGGAAACAGAAGTGTCACACACCAATTGTAAACATTGTTTCTTTGATCAGTATCATGTGTTTTCATATGTCTATACCTCAAACAACAATGACAGCTGTTTTAAGTTTAGTAAGCCTTTGGGATACTTTATCACCAGCAGTACATTGCAGTTGAGAGATGGAACACATACACTGTCGTTGTAGCAAAATCTAAAACATTTTAAGCCGTTAAGTCCTCATTTTAAAATGTGATAAGTGAAGCAAATATTAGAGTTTCAAAGGTGGCTGGTTGAAAAATACAGATACAGAAAGAAAGAAAGAAAGAAACTTGAACAAAAATGATCAATCTGTAAACCAGAAAGGGTGTCCATGATAAAACAGTGTGGTATAAAAACAGCTCAACACCCCGTGACGGCTGTGATTGACAGGGGAGTGACACCTATGTGGGTTTTACTAGCATTAGCTTAGCTGCTAAAACAGACATTCAGATCTTGTTTAAAACATATTTTTTCCTTGACAGGCAGCTCTGCTATAGTTGTATTTAACATGTTACTCTAACAATGTGTCAGGGGATTCTGTCACATTTATCAGTGCTTATTTAAAGTAACTGGTATGACTTAGCTACATAAGCTAATGTAATCATTAAGTCCTATTAAAATATATGGCCTGCCAGCTAGCCTGTTAATTAGCTCAGGTAGTTGTAATTAGTGTGTTTATACATTTCATGACTTTGACATTACTGTTATCACACACCGTTGTATGTATAAGCATTTAGTAAGCAGCTGAAATTACATGAGGGTGTTTTTCTTTACACTGTTTGTAAATGTGCTCATTGTTCTCAGGGCTTTCTGGTTTTATCCCACACTTTTCTCTAAAGCCAACTTCATAAACTAATGAGTGATGTTACAGAGGGTCCATTCATTATTCATACAGTCTATGGTCTAATAATACTTAATCCACTGTGTCTGGAGTTAAAGGTCCACCAGAAAAATGTTCCATCAGTGCATTGGTAGTCATTCTTGTGTTCTGATTTGCATGGAGATATTATGTAAAATGAAGATGGGTGGGGGGTGGGGGGTAGTAGCTCAACATGGCACATTCTGTGGGGGTGACCTTCTTTCAGGAGATTATACATAAATGAAAACATAATTATCATGAATATTTTATTTCTGCAAGATCCTGCTAAATCTTACACACTAAACCTTCAATGAAAATACAACTTATTTCAAGATGACTATTTCAAACAGCATTATATTTCATAAGCTCTGTGGTTCAGTTTGAGGCTAATAGCATGCTGAAATTATTCCTGTACATGCTGTATATACTGAGTCAATCGAAATTTATCAAATGTGAAACTCAGCAGTGAAAGCCACTTTCTCTGTATGTGCTTTAAGGCAGGTTTTTGTTGATTAGAGCAGTGTTTCAGACGTCTTGTCTATGTGGCAGCACTGTCACGTCAAGTCCCAAAGGTCGTTTCAACCTCAACGAAAGACACCAACCAATCACTGCAAACAAACACTGATTTAAAGAAGGGATTATTATTAGTAGTACTAGATCATGCTGTGTACTTCATTTTACCTGAGTGTATATTCACTGTTTTTATGCTGTACTTGCACCAGGACTCATTTTAGAGAGCACATGATTTGCCACACAGTTAATTGATGCATTTCTGAATGTATAAAAATGAAAAAATACATTATTTTGTATATAAAACACTGTATGTACACCAAGAATATGCTATCATTTTTCCATGGTGTTTTTATTTGATTGTATCACAATGCAAAGATGAATGGTATCAATAAATATAACATTCTGAGGTCTTGATTTGCCTTTTTTCCCTCTTTGCTCATTTGTAAACTCATGTATACAGTCTGTTACTGTGCTCCAAAGAAGCAGTGTACATACAGTACTGAATCTACAAATGCACTGAAATGCCTGGGGTCTGGGTTCCTGGTTATTTCTGTTCTGATCATGGGTGAAGCTGCAATAGCTGCAATTTTTTCCATATAGATCTCAACTTAAGAGGAGACCTGCTGTGAGGAAAACAGCACGAGGACAAATGCTGCACTGTCCTTTTAGCTCACATGATTACACCTTCTGTAAGTGAAGGGATATGCATACATACAAACATACACACACACACACACACACACACACACACATACATATTATAAAATACTGCAAAACTAAAGAACACTGTGTCTTCTTCTGGGGTATAACCATCCATTCTTGTCCATATACATCCATAGATGAGCATGGTTAAGGCTGGCTGAATGTTATAAAAATGGTTAAAATTGATCAAACTGTTCATATCAGTCGATACTGATGATTATCATAATAAAGGTTTGGTCATTATTTAAGTGTTAAGGCTGATATTTTTGTCCTGAGTGTAGAGTGAAGAAGCCAGATTGTTATGAATGTAAGAAAAAAATTAGTAAAAGGTACAAGAAGATAAAAAGATGCAACAAAATGAAAGCGAATGATAAATATTGAATAAGGAAAAGAAGAATGTAAAAGGTAAAACAATGTGAAAGACAAAATAATACAAAAACTTAAAGGATGAAACAAGTAAAAAAAAAGAAGTAAACAGAAAATTAAAAAAAGATGAGACAAAAAATAAAAACAGCAAAAAAGACAAACACAAAAGTCAAAAGATGAAACAAAGTAAAAGAAAAGAAAAGGAAAACTGAAAATGCAAAGGATGAAGCCAAGTTAAAAAGTAATAGATAAAATGAGAAAAATAAACAAAACGAGACAACAAAGATATAAAAATACAAAATTGGGTGAAAACAATGACAAAAGTGTTGTAAAAGATGTTACTAAACAAATACGATGTAGCACATTTCTTGAAAATGAGAATCAATTCTCAGCTAACTTACCTAGTAAATAAAAGTGGAAAAAAAATTATATAAAATGTAAAACAAGTCAAAAGCAGTACAAAAATACAGAAAGGTGAAACAGGATAAAAAACAACACAAGATGAAACAATAGAAGACAAAAATTATACAAAAGACATAATAAAAGCAGATAACAAAACATGACAGAAAGAACATAAAGACAGAACATGCAAAACAGGAAAGAGATAAGAGGTGAGAAAGTAAAGATAAAACAACAAAACTCAAGTCAAAGACAAAATTAGATGCAAATGATGCAAAAACAAGCATTAAGACAGAACTGATATAAAAAAAAATACAAGACATCAGGCACTTCTTTTAAATCTTTTCTTTGCAATAGTAATTAATTATTAATCTTCTTACTCAATGAGATGAAAACCATGCCACAAAACAAAAACATTATAAGATTTTGTGGCACTAAACTCTCCATAATTGCTATTATGTGTTGTTTGTGTCGCAAAAAAATCTGCATTTTGCTTATGTGCATTTGTGTTTTGGGTTCTCAGTTATGACAATCAAAACCAGCCAATAATATCATGAGTAGGAGGTGCTATTTCAAGCATTGTCTTGCCACTGTTGGTATGCTCAAATCAAACTTCCCTGCAGATCTGCCTGTAATGTAAGAGCCGTTCTGTGCAGTGTCAGTGGGTGAATCTGTGTTTTCCATACTGTATGAGCCCTCAGTGGGCATGAGCACTTACCTGGTACCAGCTGGTCATGCCATGCTCCTCCCAGTACAGCTATACAGTTCACACACGTTCAAAAGCTTCAGGTTGAAAATTCTGCGGGGGCTTGGGATTGTGTGGGAGGGTGATATCACAGACCTCTGCTGAAAAGGAAGAAAGGTCATCTACGTGGGATGAAGCCTGCAGGGTGAGGTAACTCACCACCACTTATACCTAGCCTGAATAATCAGGCCACTATTTACCACTTAAGATGCATTTACAGTCCACTTCAGTATTGGTTCCTTTTGGATCTAATGAAAACCACCACACTCGCTGCAATACAGATAATTGCTGCAATTGTGATTCTTTTTTTAGCTTAAAGGGGGAAAAAAAACCTCTGCAAACTACCCTTTGCAGCTGCAGAGTTCTGATACACTGCAGATTTCATTAATTGTTTTGGTTCTTATATTTTTGCCAATATAGGATATGTCATACTTATATCTGCAATGCTGCTTTGTAACAGAAAAGCTTGTGCATGGCTTAAAAGGTCGCATGATGTACTGAAAGAAACTGAAAACCCCACTGTGTACACAGCATGATAGTAACGCACGGTCTCCTACAAAGCTCATGGGTGATGCATTAGATGAACTGCTGTGCCTTTGCAAACTATAACTTACGGAACACATAACACCGAGGTGACCTCTGCTGGACATAGTCTAACATTACATCTGTATCTCTTGTAAGCCGAAATAGCTCAGTTGGGAGAGCGTTAGACTGAAGATCTAAAGGTCCCTGGTTCGATCCCGGGTTTCGGCAAAGACTACGGAGTTTTTGAAGGACCATGCAATTTGTGTCAATCTGATGCTTGAAAAACTTCTGTACGTGTAAGTCAGTATGATCAGACTACACAGAACTGTTGGTTTTCTCAGGATTTAGACAGTGTATCAAGATAACTATAACATCATGGAACACAGATATTACAAAATAAAACAACTTTTTTTGAAGTCTCATGCAAAAGTTTTTAACTTATGAGCAAAGAGGACTGATCATTAAGCAAAACGATCTCTTTTTTTGATTGCCACTAATTGTTTTTTTACTCTCAAATCTCTTTTTTAGTTGCAAATCTATTCTTTTTTAATTGCAAATGTATTCTTTTGATTGATGAATAAAGAAACTAATTTCTCTCCATAATAACCTAGTTTTCTTCTCACACGTTGTCTTTTTTGGTAGATATGTTTCCTGTGTCTCATTGCGTTACCAAATCTCTCCACAGCGCATATATATTTTCGCAGTCCATTAAATTCAAATTTCTTCTTTTATGCTTGGAAATGTATGCAAACTCGACAACAGATTCTCTTTTCATGCTCACTTTTTATCCCCATCAAGTCCCATTTGTTCCAGGTAGTTATGAGGACTTCAACATGGATCACCTATTCTCATTGCGGTGATACCTTCAGCATCCAGCAGAGGGCAGGAGTCACCAGGCTTCTTTTTTAAATGACTTAATCGTGGAGACGCTACAAACGGTCACATATGTAAACCCTTTTAACCGTGTACGTAAAGTTGGTTATTTATGACGTCATGGTTGGTTTAGGGAAGTGTGCAGCCGAAATAGCTCAGTTGGGAGAGCGTTAGACTGAAGATCTAAAGGTCCCTGGTTCGATCCCGGGTTTCGGCAGTCACGGTGGTCATTGTTAACAAGTGACTGATTCCTTTTTCCACCAGACCAGTAACAACGAATGAAAGTGAACCTGACAACTTATTGCACATAGTGAGTATTTGGTGCTTGCCCAGTGAAATTATGTATTCTTCAGCTTTAGTGTAAAATAGATGTTTATTTTAGAGGATAGTACCCCGTACACTTCAACTGTGTCTAGCTAGATTTTGTGTCAGTACTAAAGTAGCAATTCTAAATAATTTGAAAAATGGTTAAATTAAGGCATAAATAAAAATAAAATAAATGTATAGTAGTAGTAGTAGTAGTAGTAGTAGTAGTAGTAGTAGTAGTAGCAGCAGCAGCAGTAGTAGTAGCCAACTATTTTAAATAAGATTTTTTTAAAAACAATATAATTTTAAAATGTGATTTTTTTTTTAAAATTCCTATATGATTGAATATCTTTAGGCTTTGGACCAAACAAGGCACTTCAAAGTGTTTTCTTATGATTTGGAAAACTGTTTATTAAAATTAAATGTATTAAATTTATTAAAACTAAAATTTATCATTTTCTGACATTCAAGAGATCATGCAACTACTTGATAAATTCAATAGAAGTACACAAGAGTAAAAAAGGAATGCAATACAATAACATTATATTATTACATAGTCTTAGTGTAGTGTTTTACTTTAATCACATCTGCTCTCAAAAAATTGTTACATTTGCGAAATATTTCATGAATATTTGGTACTAGTGATAGAGACGGCAGGAGTGGAAGAGAAGGGGGGGGGGGGTGTGTGCGTGTGTGTGTGTGTGTGTGGGGGGGGTGTACTATATATTAATGGGAGATGGTGTAACCCCAGACATGTACACGTGAAGGAACGTATCTGTAGCCCGGACATTGATTGCCGTGGGTATGTGCCTGTACTATCTCCCAAGGGAGTTCATCTCCACCATGGTGATCGTTGTTTACATCCCCCCATCAGCTGATGCAGCGGTGGCATGTGATGTCATCAGCTCCACTGTGGCAAAACTCCAGACACAACATCCGGATGCATTCATGGCCTTTAGAGGAGACTGCACGCCACACTGGACAAAACCTTAAATAACTTTCACCAGTACGTTGACTGCCCCACAAGAAATAATAGGTCCCTGGACCTCC
>JAQQZY010000023.1:32341594-32352882 GCA_030068375.1 Ostorhinchus rueppellii
TGAGTCCGGCTGTAGAGGCTCAGGCCCAGGAGGCCATGGATGCAGAGCAAAAGCAAAAGCAGCAGCAGCAGCAGCAGAACCAGCTGCAGCACCAGCACCAACAGCGCTACATTGAGAAGGGGGTGATGCTTGAGCCCTTCGTGCACCAGGTTGGGGGACACTCCTGTGTCCTGCGCTTCGGTGACCAGACCATCTGCAAACCCCTCATCCCCCGCGAGCATCAGTTCTACAAAAGTCTGCCTGCTGCAATGAGGAAGTTCACCCCACAATACAGAGGTAATGTACCTTTTGTGTTATTGTTGCTGATGACATTACCGCCTCGCATGTACATTTGTATGGTGATAATTAATGCAGACATGCCATTTGATGTCCATATTGTGCCAACATTACAAGGGAGCTGATTTTTAAATTTTTTTTGAAAGACAAGCTCTCGGCTCATGCTTTAGTGTTTTTGTAGGTGCAGCATGTAGCAAATGATGCCACAAGGGGGTGCTGCAGCAAGCCTTCTACAAATAGGACATCTTGTAGTGTCCTGTTTGTAAGAAGATGCACCAATGCAGGTAAGTCAGCAAGTGGCAACTGCTCTTTTACTACATTTAGATCGTTCAAAGCTGCCGGAGACAAACCAGGACATCATCTGAAAAACACTCTCTGAATGACTGTATATTGATCCACAAACTGAAGACCTCCCCACCACCACCACCACACCCTTATCAGGATTTTTGAAAATGAAGCAGTGTGAGTGACATTGACAAACAGAGACTGATGAACTGGTTTAACAGCATACTTCCTGACCAGAAACTGTGGAAAATCCAGCTGTTTTGTGTGCTTTTTGAGGAGTGAGGAGCAACACCAGGGTCTGACACAGTGAGTAAGAATACGTGAATGACACCAGAAGCTCTCCCATCGTGTCCTGATCCGTCTCCATCCCCCTTCGACTGCCACAAATCCTTTTGAATGTTACCTAATACGTTGCCTCACGGGTCATTGCAGCTGTTTCCTTTGTGTTCCCCAGTGAAAGGTGATATAAAGCATTCATCTGATTGTTCTACAAGCCCACATTCTGCTTTTTGATCGCAAAAATATGAGGCTACAGCTGACTGAGGTTGATTTTTTTTTTTTTTTTTCATGCTGTGCCATGAATAATTTGTGTCAGCAGTTTTCCTGTTTCAGCATTTTGACTCCTATGTCTGCATTTTGACATTCTCAGGCCTTATTTGTTTCACTTTCCACTACAACCCTATTATGGGACATCACAGACAATTGTCCGGGTGTTTGTGATCTAAACACATCAGAGAAATTGTGTAAATAAACATTAGATGTTAGAATGGAATCTGGAGGCCTCAGGAACCTTCGCCATTTAATTAGTTATTTAACCTTGTGTTTGTCCAGAAATAATTCCTTTAACATTTAGCATTGTATGTATTGAAGTATAATATATGTGTACATTGCATATAATTTTGTCCTGTACAGAATATTTGATAATAAATAAACGATCCTCTGATTGTACTTTTTAGCGTCATGTCTTTTATGCCCATGCTGTTTTTTTTTTTTTTACTCTGCATCTTGTCTTGTGCATGTGCATGACTGAACACCTTTACAAAGCACTCTATGCACATTGAAATGCTAATATATGTGGTTTTATTCAGTCATTCTTCTGCTGTAAGAGCCCAGTATCCTCTCCCATTTGTCTTGTCAAAGGGCTTTGGGAGCAGATTTGAACAGATGTAGGTAAAGAAACCCTGATAGAAAGAGTTTTTTGGGTTTTTTTTTATCTTGTCTGCTAAATAGAGGAATATTCTCTTTTCTGTTCCATAAGATTGACTTTCATCCCTGTCCTTCCCTTTTTCAGGTGTGGTGTCAGTGAGCTTCGAGGAGGACGAGGAAGGCAACCTTTGCCTCATCGCCTACCCTCTGCACAGTGACCCAGCAGCAGATCTGGAGAATGTGGACCCTTCGGCTGACAGCGAGCCCAAGAGTAAGCTGCTCAAGTGGAGCAAAATGATGGCATCCTCTCTGCTTGTGGAGAGCGAGAACTACAAAGATGGTCGCAGCCGCCACTCGCGCAAAGACAAAGACAAAAGGTGAGATGCAAGACACTGTCCCACAGCAGAGACAG
The DNA here is from genome assembly GCA_030068375.1 of Ostorhinchus rueppellii. Lineage (NCBI taxonomy): Eukaryota > Metazoa > Chordata > Actinopteri > Kurtiformes > Apogonidae > Ostorhinchus > Ostorhinchus rueppellii. The sequence continues at coordinate 32,343,714 of JAQQZY010000023.1, forward strand.
CAGCACACTCACCAACTGTCACTGATGATGAAGTGCAAGATACAGTTGTTACTTAAATGCATCATGTAATCAAAACCGTGCCAGGTGCTGTAGTGTGTTATAGGTCACCACTTCTGCTAAAAAAAAAAACAGCCACTAACCATATAGTGTGACTGAACTTGAATCCTCAGAACATTTCCCCAAGTGGAGTGAAATAGCTCCCAGTCTCATTAACGGTGCCTTCATTGACCTATATTCATACAAAAGGTTCAAGGTTAACTCACTTTATTATCCCTGTAGGGAAATTCTGCCTCAAACCCCCCCCCCAGCACCTAGCATTAGCATGAGCACATGCCACATTAGGAGCAGTTTTCTGTCATTGAAGGCGCTCGGGGACAAACTCCAGATCTTCATCAGTACCGTGGTCAAGGGCAGACAAGAGAATTAACCTATGTATATATACCTGCAGGTATATAGAAGTTATATAAACATTGTGAGCCTGGAACCTTGGAGCTGTGGGGTGGAAGTGCTTACCACTACCACGTACCACCCATGTGTAGTTTCATTCTTATGTGACAGCTGCAAGTAAGATTAAACATTAATGTTAACTCAATGACTGAGATATGACGCATGTGCAAATAAATTGTGATTACAGTAAAGAAATTAGTGTAGAGTATATTAGTATGCATATAAAATACATCAAATATATAATATAACCTCAGTGGGTTTTTTTTTTAGGTATTTTAATATGAAAATTCTACATGTGGGTTTAATGAACCACATTTTTATAAACAGACAAAACACAAGTATCTGCTTAAAGCATTTTTTCTGTGAATGGTAAAGTTTCAGCTTAAAGACTCATGTTAATCATCTGATGACGCACACTTTGACTTACAGTCATAACCTAAAGCAAACGGGCTTTAAATACTGCGGGAGGCTGATCCTTAGCCTTGGCAGACAGAGGACAGGTCACACCCGCGGGCTTATGTAACTTTATTAGATGCATGCCCGTACATAAACACAAACTCAAAACTCTGACTTATTCAACCCTGACCTCAGAGAGAATGTAACTGAAGAGATAGTGCTTAAAGGCAGAGAAGGAGGATGGTGTCTGAATGGAAAGATGGCAGTGAAGATACAATACAACTGTCACTCAGTGGAGCTTCTCTTTATATACTATATAGGGTTATATGGTCCGTTTCATTTTTACAGTGTACTATAGGTATAAACATGGTCTTTTTTCTGCTGTCTAGTGTTCATAAGGAGGATGTGGAGCTGGAGTGGCTACAGCAGGCCGAGGTCCTCTATTACCGACTGGAGCGAAGCCACAGTAACGCTGTACCGCAACTCAAACACAACCCCTGGAGTCTAAAGTGTCACCAGCAGCACCTGCAGAGGATGAAGGAGAACGCCAAGCACCGCAACCAATACAGTATCCTTTCAGTGACTCACAACCAAACTCTTACTGGTTTTTTTTTTTGTTTTTCTTTATTAGATTAATTATTTAGCAGCAGAGACGCAATAATAATTATGAAAGTGTTTCAGATTTCAGGCCAAAGAACGTGCATGTGCTCTCACTTACTGAGCTATCGGTACATCTTAGCACTTGCATATTTATATGCAATAGAGACGTGAATGGGGCTGCTTCGATTAGCCTGTCAGGAAACTAATAGGATGTGAAGAGATCACTTTCTTGGTTCCATGGAGTTGATTTTCTAAAGCACTCCACTTAGTTACTTGATATTGTTGTGAAGTCATTATATTTTTTCTGATAAAAGAACATATTGGATCCAGTTCAAGCCCGTATCAGTATCAGGCTGCGTTGTACCTGACCTTACTGAGCAGTTTTAGGTGAAAGCTGATACAGATACAACTGAAGCTGCCGTAGGAGAATCTGCAATGTATGATAACATCATGCAATATTGTAATGACAATATGATTTGGAATAAAAAACTAATCTTGCAGTCACCACCAAATTGACAGCAGTTGATGTGAAGGTTAATGTCATCTGTTTGATTAAAGCTCATGGTCAGTGAAACCAAGGCTTCATCTGATAAGTTTGATGTCACCATAGTGAGTGTCATTTTATGATGTGGATACATAAAACTTTTGCAATGTGAATTACGCTTGTGTTTGTTTTTCAAAGATGATGAAGATACATTTAATTACCAGAACTCGATACCAATCTGTCTTCCTTGACTCACTGTCCCAGAGTTCATTTTGTTAGAGAACCTGACATGGCGGCACACTGTGCCGTGTGTGTTGGATCTGAAGATGGGCACACGGCAGCATGGGGATGATGCCTCTGAGGAGAAGAAGGCTGTGCAGATCCGCAAATGTCAGCAAAGCACGTCAGCCTCAATAGGAGTCCGTCTCTGTGGCATGCAGGTGGGCACCGAGCCAAGGCCAGGCCTCGCTTCTGGCTCCGCTTAATAACCTGAGTGACAGGGTGTTGTGTCAGGACTTCATATGCAGCAACAAGCAGAACTGAGCACCTGTCTCAAAAGTGAATTTGGCTTTGAAATAGGTCAGGACAAGGCTTGAAAAAAACTCGTATCTCAGTGTGATTAAGAGAACTGGTCAATATGTGATTAAAGCCTCAATATAAAGTATCGTTATTTATTTGTACAACCACAGTACAGCATTCTGCACGTCTAAATATTTAACTGTCTTAGCAAAATGCACTGGATGCTTCTCTTTTCAGTAGCATTTCTAACTTTACTTTACTTTGCAATATTTCTGAGGTATAATTTGTACTTTTGATTGTACTGTCAATTTCCATCCCTCTGGAAATTAAGTCACTTCTCATGCAGTCAGTTTTAAAATGCACAGAGTAATAGCATCTGTGATTAATTATATGGATTTTTTTCAGTATTCCATCACACCTTTCTTTGAAAGTTAAACCGTTTAGGTTTGATCATAACAATCTCAGGAATATTATATAAAAAATATTCAGTAATATTAAAGTAATAGTTCTGTGTATTTTGTGATACCTTGCTCTTTTTCAGTGCTGGTGTTAGTGCACATAAAAATACATTAAACTATAAATACCCAGAGGATGTACTTATAACTACCAAACTGTTGAGTGTGGAATGTAGGACATTTTCATACTTGGTGGCGAGAGAAAGACTAGCAAAATAAGTGAAGATATCCAAGTAAAAATAAGTACAATTTTTCACCTCACAAATGAAGTTGTGTGATTTTAGTTTTTAATCTACAGTTATTCTTATGGGAAATGACTGTAGGCAAGGTTTGAAATGTGATAAATGTATACTACACTTAAAATTTGCCACTGTAGAATAAAAATCCAAATTAAGACAGAGTTTATCAACTGCATCAGCAGGGACTTTTAGCTTAGTGTGTTTCAGGTTCAAGTTCAGGATAAAGTGGTGTTAACGCAAATGGGGTAAAAAATAATGCTCTAGTAACAAGTTACGACTATTGTTTACCAGAAAAGGTGCTTATATGTTTCTGTTCCTCTTCAGGTGTACCAGTCTGACACAGCTCAGCTGATGTTCATGAACAAGTACCACGGCCGTAAGCTCACCCTACCAGGCTTCAAAGAGGCTTTGCTCCAGTTCTTCCACAGCGGACGCCGCCTACGCCATGAGCTTCTCTCTCCTGTGCTGCGCAGGCTCAGAGACATGCAAGCTGCCCTGGAAGCCTGCGAATCATACCGCTTCTACTCTAGTTCACTCCTCATCATCTACGATGGAGCGCCTCACAGAAAACACACACGCCGACGCACTGAGGATGGACTCTCCGAAGAAGATGATGATGATGAGGACGACGATGAGGACGACGATGAGGAGGTGGAAACCGAACCCCAAATGGAGGAGGAGGAGGAGGAAGAAGGGGAGGAGGTGGGAGAAGTAGCAGGAGCTCTGGGTTTTCCACACAGTCCCTCCACGTCCAGTGAGGGCAGCAGCAGCTGTTCCAGCAGCAGCAGCAGCGGTGGGGTGGGGGGCTCTGGTGTGGGCCTGAGCCACTCGTACCCCCGCAGCCCCGTGGTGGATGTGAGGATGATAGACTTTGCCCACACCACCTGCAGACATTACCGGGAGGACAGTGTGGTCCACGAGGGCCAGGACAGCGGCTACATCTTCGGTCTCCAGAACCTCATTACCATCATCTCCGAGCTGGAGAACCACAGCACAGACTAGGACTAGAAACATCATCAGATGTTGCTGCACAAAAAACACTGAACAAAACTGAACTACAGAGGAGAGAAATGACGCTTTCTCTTCTCTTTAAAAATGACGCTTGTCGTAGCTGACCTTTAGTCGGACCCCCCCCTCCCTGTTGCCATTGGTGCTTCTCGATGTTCCTGTTTTGTGAGTCCATCTTCGGGATATGAAGCAAACCTGCAAGTAACATAGAAGAGCCATCTGTGTACATGATGCAGTGATTACCTATTGTCATCATTCTGTTTGAAACCCAGTTCAGGAAAAAAGGTTGGCAGCAAATAAAAGCAGTCTGGAGGCTGAGACAGTATTTTGTGACTGATTCCAAAGAAAGTGTAAGCATTTTGCACATCCAAAACATGCACCCAAACGCGTCGCGCTGAACGCGTGTGTTTGTGTTTTTGTTTTGACTGACAGGGCTGTGTAACAGAGCGGGAGTCGCATGTGTATGAGAACAGAGAGGAAGCGACGTCTCACCTTCAATTCTTCTCTGTTCGTTCTGCCATCCTTCTTTCCCTGTTCATCTTCACTCAAAGAGAATATATTCATGTAGGTATCAGAGACAGATGATATAGAATTATTTATTTATTTGACACGTTTCATAAAATAAACTAAAAGTTAAAAAAGGAACGTGAATGGAGATTACTACATTCCATCTTATTAATGTTACAATAATGATATTAATAAATATTGTTATTTGACATGTTTGGATACCTCTATCTTGTATATCTGTGTTGTCCACAGTTTGTTGGAGGAGACATTAAATACTTTGGTTTGTGCTAAAGCCTGTTTGTTTGTCTTGTGTTTGTTTGTTTTTTTTCATTTGATTGTTGCATCATGTAAATTTGATGTAAATATCCACAGTTGAAGGTCAGGCTCTGGGTGTGTAGTCTGAGTGAAATGAAGGCTTGGAGAGGGCCAGCCAGTTCTACAACATGATGAAAGATTAATTAATATTGGCACCAATAGATTCCCTGGAAAGTATGGTAGGAGTGCAACCCAATCCTGTCAGAGGGTGGAGGCCAACTCCCACCACCTGCTGTGGAGAAATAACTGGGATACATGCCAAGCCTGAAGTCTGCTGTTTACGTGAAGCTGTAGATAACATCATGTGAAGTCCTTTTACTGCAGTACGGTGCTTAAGTACACATTTTAGGAACTTGCACTGAGTATTTCTATCTTTACGTGTGACCTCCATGACATCTCAGAGGTCACTGTACTTTTATCTACTTAACATTTGTCAGACAGCTTTAATTTCTTTCAGTTTTTCATTTTTTTATCCCCTTCCTTTCAAATGAACACCACGCTTGTGCACAGTGTGTTGATGTTTGTGATAAAGAACATTTAATCTTTTGGTTTAGCAGGTTGAAGTGAATTCCTCTCCTCCTTCCTAACCCTCTAGAACGAAATGGAAAATGCACCGTAGCACCGTTAAAACTCAGATGAGTGGTTCTCACAGGACAGTAACACTAGACTGTAAGGCTCCACTGTGGATGAAACTATTTCATCAGTATATAAAGGTCTTCAAATAAGCTCCATCACACATTGATGCAGCCGTGAAAAGAATAAAACAATAAACCCTGTGTTTCACCGGCATGTTCTGTGGGAATCAATCCCCAGTTGAATGTGTGAGGTTGTCAGGTTCTGTCTCTGTGTTCCAGTCCTGTGGTCTGGATCCAGATCAATCTCCCAACAGAAGTGGGCGGTACTTTCACTGGAGGAGAACTCAACTTATTCAAAGGCATATATACAGTATCTATCAAGTTCATTTTGTCTATTTAGTAAATATGGCTCAGGTGGTAGAGTGGGTTCATCCAATATCCGGAAGGTTGGAAGTTCAAATCCTGCTCTCTCCAAGTCAGTCCGTTGTGCCCTTGGGCAAGACACTTCACCCTCCTTGCCTCCAGTGCCACTTACACTGGTGTATGAATGTGTGTGCAGGACTCTCTTGAAAAAGAGATTATTAATCTCAGTGAGACATTCCTGGTTAAATAAAGGGTTAAATGTAATTTTTTATTTCTTTTTTTCAGACAAGTTTAAGAGGAGATGTCTTTTTACCTTTACATGTTTATCTGAAAAAAAGAAATCAAATATTTACAAAGTTCATATATGACTTCTATCAGTGATCAATAGGAACTAGATTGATATGTGTAACCATTTACATGTTATAAACCATCAAAATTGTATTGGGTTCACTTTTTTCCCACTGTTTTTTTTTGGAGTTTTTCCTTGCCGAGGAGAAGTTCCCAAGGATGGGGAATGCTTGGGATATTGATCCATTTGCTTAACTGACTGACTGACTGTTTATTAACCGATTACTTGACTGTTTGCTTATTTTAACTGTGTGTGTGTGTGTGTGTGTGTGTGTGTGTGTGTGTGTGTTTAATCAATTCAGCAGTTTCTGTAAAGCCCTGTGATGTGACTTTGTTGTGATACTGAATTAAATAGAAAATTTGGCCCATTATAAGTGAAGGCAAATTTATAATAATTCAAAAATTCTTCAAAAAAAATTGAAATTTCTCAAAACTGTGAACAAACTTTGTAGACGTTGTCCCAAGGAAGCTACATACATTTTTTTTTTTTTAATGAATCCAACAAATACTTATGAAGACACCGACAAAGACGAAGCTGAAGCTGATGCACAGTCGTTCGTGTCCTATCAGCTGGTGAGCTAAAAACATAACGTAATAGTAAAATACTGACAGGGGAAGCATGGGCTCGATACAGATGAGCACTGCTAATATTTACATGGGATTACTACAGTATATGTCCTTATAAACTAGACTAGTCTTCTTTCTGCTCCCTTGGAGAACATTTGTATTTCTATTAAATTGTTTTTTATTTTACAATGAATGAAATACAGAATAAATAATAAAAAAAAAAACTTAGATATAATCCAGCCACACTTAATATCTGTACCAAATGTGAGAAGGAAAAAAATGTACTTTTCCATAGTATTTGCAAAGTGTTGAAATACAAATATTGAAATAAGGCATCCATAACAGATTTTTTTTACAGTTTCTGCTGTTTATACTCGGTTTATACCCAGATCATATGAAGATTAAAAGGAATCCACAAATCTTTAAGCAAATTATTGGCCAAAAAAGAATAACAGCCCTCCCCTAGAAAAACATCAGAAGACTGAGAGTAAGCAGATAGTTGTCTGAGCTGTCTAGAACTATCCTGTTACTATCCAAAAAACTATACAATAAAATGTCATCAACATAACTTCCATCAGATCTGGAGCCTTCATTTACGACATAACAGGAACAGACCGGACACATTGGATGGAGGGGGTGCAAACACTGTCCCTCTGCTGCGACCAATACAACAGGAATATTCTCCTCTTTTTATATCTATAAAATAAACTAAAACAGAGTGTAATAATTCAGTAACTTGAGCCCAAACCAAGAAGTGGAATCAAAGGGTGAGTTGAAAACCATGAAAAGAATCTTACATATTCTTTATAAAACTTAAGGATTAAATGCAGGACTTGTTTTCTAGTGGGTGTGGTATAAAAAAAAAGGATGTGTCTGGACAACAGTAAGAAAAGGATTCCTCAAACGTACACGTAGACTTCAGACTCTCAGACTAGAGGAATCTAACTGTTTATAAATGGGATGTTAAAATAGAGACTGGCAGCCGGAGGAGGATGACGCACTGAAGGCGGCCTCAGCCTGTCCTGGTCATCTGGAACCAGTCTGAGGCAGCGGCAGAGTCATCTGAGTCTGCTCCGAGAAGCTTTTAACCTGACACAGCTTGTGTCAACAGCCTGCACGGACCATTACCGCTTCAACGTCCTGTCTCTGGAGTGTACCTCTGCACGTCCATCCATCTGACACACAAATGCCAGATAATATTATTAACCCATAAAGACCCAGTGTTATTTTTGTGGCAGTTTCCACTTGATTTTTCCTGTCTATTTAAATGTTCTTTAACTGATTTATCCTAATTTATCAGAATGTTATCCTCTGTATTTTGCATTTTTCAGTAAAAAACAAGTATTTTTCTATATTTAATTGTCTGATCATGTATTTTAATAATCATATTGGTATTATATTTGAGAGTTATTGTATCAAAAACAGAGTAAACTGAAGAAAAAGTGACATGTCCATCGAAATATATCACTGACTGAACATAAACACAGTGTCTTCATCCACTGTCATTAATCCAACTCCATGGGTTTTACTGGTGAATCAATGTTGTAGAAGATGACAGTGTTTCTATGGTAACAACAGAGCCTCTAAATGTCCAAATGGGTCATATCTGATGACCAATGAAAAGACAAACTGCATGTTACACCAATTATTTACATGGATTGATAGGATTAATGCAGGCGTGGCCCACCCTGGTCCTCGAGAGCCACAATCCTGCATGTTTTAGATGTTTCCCTCTTCCAGCACACCTGATGGTCATTATCAGGCTTCTGCAGAGCTTAATGATAGGTTTATCATTTGAATCAGGTGTGTTGGAACAGGGATACATCTAAAACATGCAGAATTGTGGCTCTCGAGGAGCTGCGTTGGCCACCTCTGGATTAGTGGATCCTAAATGATTAAGCATTTTACATCAGGTGATGTCTTTTGTTACTGGTGGCTCTTTGGGTTTTTATGGGTTAAAACTAACATTATCCAAAAAAAAAAAAAAGGATGATTTTAAAACAGTCTAATTCTTGATATTTTTAATTCACGTGGCCTCACAATCGGTTCCTCTGGGAAATAAGAATCTAGTTTCACACATCTCCCCCGGCTGTTTTATTTCATTAGGAGTCTTTGTCACTTATTGGTTAGAGTTTTTCATGTTATAAAAACTGTGTCCTGGTTTAGGCTCAAAATAGTGACCTCCTGCATGTTAACCATCTGTCACATGCTCACTGAGTTCTGGACGTGAATATAGGTTGGCTCTGGAGGTCTGGCATATGCAGAGTCCTGTGTGCAATAACATAACTCAATAATCAGCAGCATGTTTGTCATATTTATCCGTTTTTATTATTATGTCTTTATATA
>JAQQZY010000023.1:32369453-32384631 GCA_030068375.1 Ostorhinchus rueppellii
TAATAATAATAATAATAATAATAATAATAATAATAATAATAATAATAATAATAATAATAATAATAATAACAATAGTATTAGTAATAATAATAGTAAACATTTGATAAAGTGTCTGATAGTCCAAGCTTTAAGACTTCTTGCTATTAAAAAATGAGATTCACGCATAAAGGTATACCATACAGTCTTAAGTCACCACACACAGTTCATGAGTGGGAGGGGCCTAAATGGAGGCGTGTGCACTGTTTTAAAGCTTCAGTCTGTTAAATGGCGCCATCTGGTGGATGGGAGACCCCAGGATTATGAGGGTTACGTTATAAATCTTTTTTTTTTATGTCAACAAAATACGCTCTCTGGATAAAGGGTTTTTGCTGAACTTGTATATGGCGAATCTCTGGCCGGTGGGGACACCTGCTCTGTGTTTCTGTCATGGTTAACGTTTAACGGCTAACGGTGACGGAGCTACATGTCTCAGAGTAGTGACGTGGGTTAGTGGCTGGTCTGGTGACGTGTCTCTAGCTCTGTTCTCTCTTCTTACGGAGCGGCTGATGGAGCCACATTGACTCCACTCAACACTCAAACCGATAACATACACACGGGAGGAGTCGGCCTTAGGACACCATGGGAAGTATGTTGCTTTCTTCTTTTGCATACACTCTTTAATGGCAGCTTAAAACATCTTCTGTGTTGTTGACAGCAGAATAATATTGGACGAAAACGTCGGCATGCTAATTAGCTAACCTTGGGTAGGTTAACGCTTGGTGCCTAGCTTACAACGAGTGGTAAATTGTAATTTCGAGTAAAATTTCATCTCAGGGTAATCTAATATGAATGAAATTGTGTTGCAGATGAATTTTTAACCTTTTGTTTGTCCTTAATACGAGCTTTCTGACTCCAGGTGATAGCTCACTGCTTCTGTGATTACAGGGGAACTAGCAGCATGCTAATGCTAGTTAGCTGAATGAAAGACCATCATAGATTTTTTTTAATGTAATAAAATTGATAAATTAAGGTTATTCACCACTTTATCACACCAATTTGATAACTTTGCAATGCCAAATTAAGGCAGATGATGTGTTTGCTAATACTTTAATGGCATATGGTTAATTACCTGTTGCCAAAGTCAATTTCAGTGATTGACATGGCTGATTAAAACCTCCGGATCTACAACCGCAGGGGGTTATGGTGACCTCAGTCAAACACGCTTCTAATTAGTTAGTCCCATTAATTTCCAAGACTAGCCTATCGTATTGAGCTTTATTGGCTGCTGTTTTAATGATGACGTAGCATCTAAGCTAACGTGTAGACTGAACTCAGAAAGTCCAGATCGTAAACATAATGCAGAAAGTGTGAATACAATTGAAGACAACCATGACTGCAGTGTTGCATCCTTTTTTTGACCTGCTTCTCTGTATCTACAGTTAAATTTTTGGAGGTCATCAAGCCGTTCTGTGCAGTCCTGCCAGAAATCCAGAAACCTGAAAGAAAGGTATGTGTTCGACATGTTTGAACTGTTGAGTTATTTTTGTCTGTGAAAATGAATGTCATGCAATTCTTTTCTTTTTTTTTTTCCCATCCTCACAGATTCAGTTTAGGGAAAAGGTACTATGGACTGCCATCACACTATTCATCTTTCTGGTGTGCTGCCAGGTCAGTGTCTGCTGATTTTTGTACCATAAGAACCAGTAAATCCTGTAGAGGCTAACAGAGATGGTTCTGTTATTGAAACCTTCTCTTCGATTAATTTTTCAGATTCCACTATTTGGCATCATGTCGTCAGATTCAGCAGATCCCTTCTACTGGATGAGAGTAATTCTGGCTTCCAACAGAGGTACTTGCATTTTATACAAAGCACAGGCTTAATTAGAGTCCTTTACTGCCTTTGTTTCTCCAAAGAGCAAAAATAATAAAGTTCAGGTCTTGTTATTACAACTTGCCTCTGACGCAATCCGTTATCAGAAGTGAGTTGTCAAAGGTCAACAGTCACGGTCTTTTATGCATTGTTTTCTGTATTGCTACTTTTGTTTGATTAAATTAGGACGTCTGTGACATTAATGCTGTCAACCTTGCTCTCTAGGTACTCTGATGGAGCTGGGTATCTCACCCATTGTCACCTCAGGCCTCATTATGCAGCTGCTGGCAGGTGCCAAGATCATTGAGGTGGGAGATACTCCCAAAGACAGAGCCCTCTTCAATGGAGCACAGAAATGCAAGTCTTGCACTCACAGCTGATGCTATTTTTAGTCCCCAACCTTTGAAGTCTTGGTTTTCTTTACTATTGAATCTCAGACTCACTTATTAGAGCATCATTTCTGTAGCAGCTCTCTGTAAGACAGTTGGTTTTAATGAAATCACTCGTCTCTTCTTGCAGTGTTTGGAATGATCATCACCATCGGGCAGGCCATTGTATATGTTATGACTGGCATGTATGGAGACCCCTCAGAGATGGGTGCTGGGATATGTTTGCTGATCATCATCCAGGTTAATAATCACTACCACTTCTATTGTAATTCATCAATGATATTATTCATACTCTCATGTTGGCAGGAATAGTATTTTACATACAATCTCTGTACTGCATCTACAAATTTATTATTAATGGTATTGCTGTGTGTATAGCTTTAGATACTGTGATTGTAGTTAGCAATGTGTTTGTATTATGATTTGTATTATTTATTTACTGTCACCTACTAATAGTTGACAAGAGATAAAAATGGTATTCTGTGATTATGTTTTTATATAGTTACTCCATGAGCTAACAAAATTCTTTACAACAATTATCTACAGGACGTGTTTAACCTGTATCTGCATGACTGTGACTGACCTTGTGTTGTGCACAGTTGTGTGAGACAGCTGTTTATCTTCCTGGATTAATGCAAGCCTTTGGTTTGTTTCTGCAGCTCTTTGTTGCTGGTCTGATTGTCTTGCTGCTAGATGAACTGCTGCAGAAAGGCTACGGGTTGGGTTCTGGTATCTCTCTGTTTATTGCAACCAACATTTGTGAGACAATCGTTTGGAAAGCCTTCAGCCCCACCACTGTGAACACAGGCAGAGGTAACTGAATACACAAATTCATTTTAAGTGATTCAAAGGAGATGAACATTCCAACTTTATTACAGTGAATAACTGTGATTCCTGTATGTTTTTCAGGAACTGAGTTTGAGGGAGCCATCATTGCTCTCTTCCATCTGCTGGCTACCCGCACAGACAAAGTGCGTGCTCTGAGAGAAGCCTTCTACAGACAGAACCTGCCCAACCTCATGAACCTCATCGCCACTGTCTTTGTATTTGCAGTAGTCATATACTTCCAGGTGAGTTGGAAGCACCATCTGAAATCAGACATGTCTTTTTCAACAAATGGTAAATCTTTTTTCAGCTGAAATAGAAGAGAGGGTTTACAGGTTTTTTGCAGGTCCTGGAAAAGTGTAAAATCCAATAATGTCATCTTGAAAATTTACTTTTAATTCATTTTGACAAGTTTGTAAAAATTTATTGGATTTGTTTCTTGGTTGAAGGATGTTGAACATAATGTCATTTAAACCTTTTATTCAATTAAATACTCTAGGAACTTATTAAGCTTCGGTTATAAAGGCTTTATAGTCAAATGGGACGTGAAGGTGCCATAAAAGCTACCAGCCAGTGTTTTGTAATCTCATTTGGAGGACATTACCAATACTTAGCTCCAGAATGATGACTTAAATGGGTCTTGAATTTCATTGATAATATACTTGAAAGTCTTAAATTAAACCCACTGAAACCAGAAAACCTGCTCATTCTTCAAATATCTTCTTTTTATAGGCGTTTTGATATAATGTAGAATATTGTCTCCTTTAATCATCCTTTTCGCCTATTGTAAACATTTTTTTTCCTCCCAGTGCTTCATAAAGTTATTGTATTTTCACTTTCAGTAATGCCCAAGGGTTCTCTCTATCTGAAATGTTTGTTTTTTCAAATACCTGCATGCTGATGGTTCACTTTACCTCTACAGGGCTTCAGAGTGGACCTGCCCATTAAATCAGCACGCTACCGTGGTCAATACAACACCTACCCTATCAAACTGTTCTATACCTCCAACATCCCCATCATCCTTCAGTCTGCGCTGGTCTCCAATCTTTACGTCATTTCCCAGATGCTCTCAACACGTTTCAGTGGGAACTTCTTGGTCAACCTCCTGGGAACCTGGTCTGTAAGTACAGAAAGGATAATTTGGCTCCAGCAGAATCAGCCTTTACAACATATTCACAAAACAACAGTATTATAAAATTATTTATAGAGTAATGACATCCTGGTTCTGACTTGAATTATGCACATCTATGCATAGGACACCTCCAGCGGTGGACCAGCTCGTGCCTACCCAGTGGGGGGTCTCTGTTACTACCTTTCACCTCCAGAGTCATTTGGTTCTGTTCTGGATGACCCAGTTCATGCTGTGATCTACATTGTCTTCATGCTCGGCTCTTGTGCCTTCTTCTCAAAGACCTGGATTGAGGTGTCAGGATCTTCTGCCAAAGATGTAAGTCATTATTTGAATAACTTGTACCACTTCTAAGTGACAACTCTGAGGAAACTTCCACTTAAAATACTCTACGTTTCTCAGGTTGCAAAGCAGCTGAAGGAGCAGCAAATGGTGATGAGAGGACACAGGGAGACCTCTATGGTGCATGAGCTTAACAGGTATAAAGTGAACCTATAGACAGTCTCAGCTGTACGACATATGAAAGTACTCTTCCAGAGTATTCATCATTAAAATCTTTTCTATTTGCAGGTACATCCCCACAGCTGCTGCCTTTGGTGGCCTCTGTATAGGAGGGCTGTCTGTCATGGCTGACTTCTTGGGTGCCATTGGTTCAGGAACAGGAATCCTCTTGGCTGTGACCATCATCTATCAGTACTTTGAAATTTTTGTGAAAGAGCAGAGCGAAGTGGGCAGCATGGGAGCACTGCTTTTCTAGAAAATACCAGCCATCAGACACAAGACATCCACCCCATATGTTGTTTTATTTAGCATTTTTTTTTTAAATGCACACAATCAGTACATTTCGCAGCTGGAATAGATGTTTTTTTTTTTTTCATTTTCTCTGCCACTTCTTTCCACCACAACTCTCGTGCATCACTGCAGAGGCAGCCATTTTGGATACTCCCAGGGTTGAGCATAGTATTGTGTCTAAGTCCTTTTATTCCAATACATATTCCCCATCTCTGCAGGCTGCCTAAAGTCCCCACTGACTGTCTTGTCAGATGAATGCCTGAAGCACTTAAGTGTGAGGTGTTGTCATTGACTTAATGCACGTCAGGCATTATTCACAGAAAATATACAAGGAACACTAAGACAGTGACTATATGTTAGCGTTGATTTCAAGCTGAAAGCACTGTGCCTGGACAATTCAGGAGAGTTTCAAGAAGGTTTATGTTCATCACGGGTAGTAATCATGCTTGAGGTTTCTAGGGGCCTATAGCAGGTATGAATAAAATATGCTGGTCCTCCTGATAAAGTTTGTGGTCATGTCAAACCAGCTGACGGCGGTTTTCATTTACCTTTGCTCTGATATTTTAAAATGGACTGTTTATATTCACTCTGGTCTTATATAGGGCACGGTGTTTGTCTTCTGTCTCTGGGTCCTAAAGGAAAAGTGTTTGTGTCGTCATGCTCTTTTACTCCAAACTGAATCGCTGCACAAAACTGCCGAGATGGTTGGGATTAGGGTGGGTTTGATAGGGGAAAAAGGGGGTGTCATTGGTTTTTACTTTATGTAACAATACATAACTGTTATTAAAAAAAAACAGGATTTTTTTCCAACACACTTGGAATGTGTTTTAATTTTTATTATCTCCTGTCTTGTGATGACAATAGGCTACATAATTATGGAAAATGGAGTGCAATAACTTTGCTACACATGGTGATAATTTTACTGATAAAAGGATGCGTTTTACTTTTAAAGAAAGACTCATAACTACCAAATAAGTTTATATATCTTTAAAAGTATTGTGTATTAATGTGTAATCTCATAACTGTGGAAATGTCTCATCTCCTGAATGGGTTGTCTGAAAACATAAACTTATCTTTTTCAGGTTTTCACTTAAATGTATATTATTAGGTTTATTGGGCTTTAAATAAACAGGCATTCATTCATTCATTAAAAGGAAAGCAGCACTTACAGATCATACTTAAGTGATCATTAAACACATGTAAAATGTATTGTTTTCCCTCAACACTTCCATGAAACATTTTAGACTGGCATTACTTTTTGGGGTTTTTTTAAATGCTATGTGTGAACACATTAGGGTGAGGTCTAGACTCTAGAGGATGACACCCATAGCCCCCAACCAAAAACTCATGGGAAAATAATGAATCACAAACCCATTGAAATCATATAGTTTGAAGTGCTACCTTTTACTTGAATGTGTTATTTTATAAATTGAAAAGACAAATATGAGTACATTTTGGATTTATTTTCCTCGTGGAAGACTGCATAAAACCTTTACTAACCCTTAAGGACCTAAACAGCCACAGATGACAAAAAGTATCAACAGATCTGAAATACTTAATAAATGTTGAACCATAGACAGTCCTAAGTTAAAAAAAAAAAAAAGTTTCTCAGTCTTTAATCCTCATCAGCTATCACTCATTTGAACATTCAGAGGTTCTGTTGTGAAAGTGGAATCACCATAACCTTCTCCAACACTGATTCACCAGTAAAACCCACACATTTTGACAAATGACTGTGACTGTAGATACTTCAATTTTGCTGAAAGTAACTTTTTCTTCAGTTTTCTCTCTTTTGATATTTTGAATTATCTCGGAGCTTTTATGAACATCTACATTATTAAATTTAAGGAAAGTACTTGATTTTCACTGAAACCTACAAAAGGTGGAGGATAACACTTGAATAAATACTGATAAATAATAAGCAAAGGTTAAATGTAGAGGGGGGAATTCATTTGGAAGTCACCAAAAATAGTCCCAGGTGTCCTGTGGATGAGGCAATTCTCAGAAACATAGTCAGCATGTTTGTCTTTTAAAGATTTACAGGCGTTTCACTTGTGTTGTTGAGTGTATAACCAGTATTTCCTTAGAAGGAAATGTTGACGGTAGCAGTTAGCTGTAATTAAAACACTTAAACTGATAGATTTTAAAGTCATTTCAATATTATTTGTCTCTTATGGAGTGGTTTATAAACGTATACATTTACACGGTCGTTTCGTGATTGTATTCGCGCATTTGTCTAAATCATGTCACGTAAGAAAGTTGTTTTGGGACATTTATTTATGACGTCATCACTCTGCGCCCACATGTGGACAGGTCACGGGGGAACGGGGCTGTCGGATGCCGGGTACTTGGTCAAATGAGATTCCTTTAGTCAGTAATTTCTACCAGACCGACAGTCTTTTCGCTCAGAGGACGAAGGTTGAAGGGTAACGACACTGGCAGACATGTCGTACTGCAGGCAAGAGGGTAACTTCCGTCTTTTTTCATTCATTTTATCTCTGTTTTCTGGCCAATGTCATCGAGGCATTGAGTCATGCTAAGCTAAGAGTGTAGAAACTGCGTTAGTTTACAGCAGGTGAGCTTAGCCACATACAGCTCTAGAAGTAACAAGGTAAACGTTAAGTTTGTAATTCCGAACTGGATTTGGTATCTTGAACACTTTTGGAAGTCTCAAATATAGAAAGTTCCTAGTTGTAGTCCTGATCTCAGCACTTGGAAAGCAGAAGAAGTTAAGTCAAACCAAGTATAGGAGACCAGTGCGCCCCCGTTGGGTCAATACTACATCAGTAATACTTGATAGTAATTGTTTTATTTCATTTTTCATTCATAAAGGATCATTCATGGCCAAGATGAGCATGCATGCTACGATTTAATGCAGTGTATCTGTGTGTATGATTTGGCTTTTTCACTTGCAGTTCTTTTGCAGGTCACAGCTTTAACATGTATTTGACACATTTACACAAAGATGCTCATAGATTAAAACTGTAAGCAGTATGTATATGCTCAGCAAAACCAAAACCCCAAAATGAACATTGTTGAGATGATCATTGCAGCTACTGCTCATATAAAGGATGGAGAATTCGGGTAAAAGTCTTCCTTCTCTGATTCCAGCTTCTTAGTTTTTCTTTAATTATTTTGTGATTTCTTTAATCTTTTATAACAGCAAATAAAATGTCATTGCTGAACAGACTGACCTATGTAAGAACCTCATCTTTTGTTTTGGGTAGCGGTTGTTTGAAAAAATAACTGTCAGATTAGTCAACAGTGGAGAATAAAATGATTAAATACAGACACAGTTGGCTTTAACACCACTCATCTTAGCCCTTCCGCAGCCTTCCAAATCCCCATCCCATAACTTGCTTGGTTTTCTAAGAAAAGGCACAGATTACTTATTTTAAAAATGTCAAGCATATAAAACTACCATATAACATCCAAAACAAGCTTGAACTTTGATTTTGTGTGCTTTACACAGCACTTCACCTCGATATCCCCAGACAGTAGAGGTTGTGTTTGTTTTTATTCTGTTTCAGCAGTTATATCATCTTAAATCCTTGTAAATCTGAACCTTCTTTTTGGTGACTTTAATTATCCAGACTGATTTTGTGATGATTACAGTCATAGCTCCACTGAACTGTTGCTGTTACAAATACTCACCAAATATAGCATGGAACAATAAGGATGCTTATAGAGACTTACTGTTTAGAGTATTTACCAATTTTAGGGGGAAAAAATCCAGAATCAGAATCTAGGTGATCACTGCCCTTTCATCAAGTTCAATAGAAATCAGTCTCAGTAGTACTAGTTTCCCACTGATAGATGGACAAACTGGAACAAAAATGTAACCTTTGAACTAGAGTAAACAAAGTAGCTAAATGTAGGAGGAGCTGAGCTATTTGGATTTTTTTGTACTGTACTTGCATCTGAATGTAATGTAAACCTCTCAAAACTATGGAAGTTATTTATTTTTGCATCATATAATTAATTAACAACTAGAGTGTTGACCCATGCAGATCAACGGGTTCTAGATGTGGTAGTTTTTATGCTGTTGTGTATTTGTGCATGCTGTACCATATTTGTCCAGCAGTCACCACCAAAGAGTTCTGGCCATAGCAATGTGATTGTAAGGCTATTGTATTCCAAAATTACTTATAGCTTTCAAAATAATGGTCCTATGAACTTGTGGTTTTCACTCGTCTCTTCCTTGACCAAAAATACATAAATATGTCAAACTGCAGCAGTCAGCTCTTTCCAGATTTTGTTTGAATCCTGAGACACATACATGCACACAGAGATGACTTGGCTTTTCTAATATAGGCATTGGCTTTTGTCAACAGTTTTAGGTTTGTTTGTTTGTTTAAGGGTCATGTGACATGGGTCACATAAAGACATGTGGAAGAGGATCATAGCATGCATAAATATTTGCCAAATTACATTGAAAAGTTGAGGTTGAAATCCCTTGTTTTGTTGTGTTTTTTTTTTTTTTTTTTCAGGAAAAGATCGCATCATCTTTGTGACTAAGGAAGAGCACGACTCACCAAGCAATGCAGAACTGATTGCAGACGACCCGAACGATCCTTATGAGGAACAGGGTAGGTTATTATTAGTCTTTGTAAAGAAACTGCATCTGACTCAATGACAGAAGAGTTAAACCCTCTGTGTGTAATAATTTGTTGGCATTTCTGGTCAAAAATTACACTAGTGCCTTTGATATATTATCCTATCATGTGGTTTGAGAGGACACAGGACTTCTACTCTTTTCTTGTAGAGACGTTTTGGTGGTTCGTAGGTGTTTTCACACGTGTGGGGTTAAATACGTGATGATCGCTGTAATTACTGATCACTGTTTTGATTCACTCAGATCTGACTCTACTGTTGTATTCAGCAGCTCAACACAAAGATTTTGAAAACTGTCTTCATTTTTCCTACAGTGATGTGAAACGGTGTCTGGTCATCTGTATCTATATTTCTAGTTGGTCAGACAAGTGAAAGTAGCAGGGACATTTTCAAATTCTGGCACTTTATCCAGAATTTCTGCCTCCTGCTTCTTTAATTAACGACTTAATTCAAACCAGTTAACGCCATTTAGAGATGATCAACAGTAGCTATCAGTTATCAATAGTTAAAAAAATATATACTGACACTTCTGAAGCACTGGCTGCTTCATCAGTGTGACTGTTGTGGAACAATATTAAAGTTAAATTAAAGCACAGAGAGAGTACAGAATAAATCTAAGCAAACAAAGACAATTGAATCATTAGATTTAACCCTTAAAGACCCAAACGGTATCCTTCCTTTCTCTGAGCTTTTATGAATATCTACAGGACTAGTAAATTAAATATTGAAAAATGCCTGATTTTCACTGAAAGAAAAACCCAATATACAGAAGACAGCATCACAATAAATGTTGATAAAGCACTTAAGAACGGTTAAATACAGAGAAACATTCATTTTGGAAGTGACACATATGTCCCAGTGGGTCCTTGTGGGTTAAATAAATCTTCTGCATTTTACTTTGATTTCCTCTGAGTAAACAAATTTTAGTATTTAAAAAAAAAAAAAAAAGTACACCAACAATATGGTGTTGGCATTGGCCATCCTGCTCTCTAAATATATCAATCCCGATTTGAAACCTCTGTTTCTATGAGGGCATTCATGGAACTTACTTGTGGTTTCCTGTTTGTTTAGGTCTGATTTTGCCCAGTGGTGACATCAACTGGAACTGCCCGTGTTTGGGGGGCATGGCCAGTGGACCGTGTGGCTCTCAGTTCAAGGAGGCCTTTTCCTGTTTCCATTACAGTAAAGAAGAGGTGAAGGGCTCGGAGTGCATTGACTACTTCCGCAACATGCAGGAGTGCATGCAGAAGTATCCTGACCTCTACCCTCAGGAGGAAGAAAACTCTGCCCAAACGGAGTCCAGCTCCGAGCCTGAATCTACTGCCCCCGCTGAGGGCTCGGCAACACTCCCTGAAAATGACTCTAGTCCAAGCACGTCTACAACCGAGCCCACCTCACCTTCAGACAGCCAGACTGTTAGCTAAGGCCAGCCAGTTGTCATCCACAGATCTCTGTGTGTGAGCACTGCCCAACATGAAAGACGCTCCACGACGAGCTCTGATTGGCACCGCCTCTTTTCTTATTTCAGCCCAGAGAGAGGCTGTAGACCGACAATCTGGGAAATACTTACAGAAGCCATCAGAGGAGGACTTTGTGAACGCAGAGCAACGTAGCATATGTACAGAAGTAGAGGCTGCTTTATTTGCAGAGCACTTATAAATCATGAAATGTGGTTTAAAGGCAGTGGGCCAAGCTATTCACTGCAGGAACATTAGCTGAAGGACTGACTTTCTATGCAACAGAAAATTACTTTGCTACATGTTGTCACTTCTCCAATCATAATGTTTGTTGATTTGTTTTGATTTTTGCATATTTATAGTCAGGATATACTGGTCATTTAGCACAGACTTGCTACTAAATATTAAATATGCCAAAAGCTCTGGTCAGTTTTCATCAGAATGTATCCAGACATAGTTCACTGAAGAGAGCAAGACACAGGGAGTTGAAGAGAAAACAGTAAACCTAAGATCACATTAATATTAACACCATTATATGTTGGTATCTTAAAGGATGTGAGGGTCTTAATCTGTTGCCATGTGAACAAATGTCTTTTTTTTTAATGACACTGTCTGTCCACATCACCGTCACTGTCATTTTTGTTTGTTTGTTTGTTTCAACACTGTTCAGTCTTTGGTTGGATGCTGTGGTCGGTGTTTAATGTCATTCAGGCCTTATAGGACTTTACATTTTCTCTCAAATATTTCAAATTAAAATATTAATGAGGCCATTGATGTTTGATCTTTCTGTTCAAAGTGGGAAAAGTTTTATGTGAAATTCACTCACTGAAGATTCACTCACTGAAGAGGCTTCAAAATGTCTGTGATTATGTGAATTAAATATTAATCTGTATTAGTCTTAACTGACATTAAGACTTAATCATATTTTACAGCCTTTACAATGTCATACATGTTAAATTATAAAACAGATTTGTCTTCAGAGAAGTTCAGTCTTTGCTAAATAAAAAAAAATACATTCTGGTATTTTACAGACATGTAACCAGAGCCCCATGGGTACTGGGTAACACATTTTAACACAAATGCAAATATGCGTACAGATAAACAGCGTGTAATACATCATACTTGAATTGCAGTCCGTTCTTTTCATTCGTTTCCGTCTTTACTGTGTAATTGTGACATTTTGCTGCAGTTTTGTGGAGTCCATTGTTTTGGAGTTTGACTTCTGGATCATTTTCCTCTTAACGGCATTAACGTGAAGTCCAATGAGTTTCAGTCCTTTTTCTGAATGATCCGCCGACTCTTCCTGGGTGTCCGTGGTGTGTTTGGATCATGGACATCCATTTCTTAGGGCGTCAGATATTAGCAGACCGAGTCGTGGTGTCCAGGGGACGACTACACTTTGCATGGTGACCAACAGACGGCCTGTCCCCGCCTCCTCTGGACCTGCCAGAAGGTATTCCATACCTACAAAATAAAGGTAACATAAGATGCATAATATAAACTATCTGAACATGAGTGATCGATATTAGAAAATGGATCTTTTTAATTTTACCAGGGTTTAGGATTGGACACGTGCAGCCTCGACTGGTCCAGGACAGAGGGTAGATGCTGATGGTCCCTAAATCTAGCACCACCTGGACCGATTTCAGGACTTTGCGAACTTTTACCTGCACTTCTGCATGACTGCCTTTATCATGAGCCGACAACACACTGGCCTTGATCACTGTCATGGACCAGAAGTACGCAATGATTCAGAGCGAGTGAAGATGGAGAAAACAAAACAAAAAACGTAACTGAACCTTTACTGTCTGAGGAAGCATTTTCAGTCACAAAAACATTTGAGCTCTTTTAATGCAGCTACTGTAGCCTGTTTTCTCTAACATTACTAATAGTTCACACAAAATTAGCACTTTTTTTTAATTATACTTTTTTGTTGTTATTAGTTATTCAGCAGTAAAATATTAATGATTGATTGGTACCTTAGATTTGTCATTCCTAAATATTTCAGCAATAATATGCAATTACAGATGTCCTAAGGCAGGGGTGTGTAGTTCAGGGGCCGCATTCAGCCCAATGTGATCTCAAGTGGGCCAGACCAGTAAAATTCTATTTATTTATTCAATTCATTCAATTTCTGAACCCGTTTTATTCTGACTAGGGTCACGAGGAGACCAGTAAAATACTAGGCATAATAATCTTTATATAATAATCCAAAATTTTCACTTTGTTTTAATGTGAAAATATGAAAAACCTGAACTACTGTGTAAGATCTGACATTTCTTAAGAAAAATAAGTAAAGTTTCAACAACATTATATCTCTTTTTATTATTAACACAATGTACAGATCACCGCGAATCTATTACCTTGTTAAAACTTTAAAATGTTGAAGTTGTTCATAATTGTTCAGGATATTCATATTTTATTGTGACAATAGTTTCTAAATGTAAATATCTTCATAAACTAATTTGACACTTGATAAATTACAATATCTAATGTCTTCAGTGCAATTTTTTAATTTTGTAAATTCATCCTGCGGGCCGGGTTGGAACCTTTGGCTGGCCAATTTTGGCCCCCAGGCCATATGTTTGACACCCCTGTCCTAAGGTGTTAGATTAGATAATGAGATAAAAAGGGAAATAAGAAAAAAAAAACAACTGTAAAAACACTAATAAAACCAGGAAATTGTACATTAGAAATACAAGTAAAAATATATAATAGTAGAAATACTTGAATTTCCCCCTTGGAAGATCAATTAAATATATATTAATAAATAACTGAAACAATGATAATAGTAATAGAAATCATAATAAAAGTAATAATAATAGTAGTAGTAGTCGTTTCAAAAATATCAGTAGTAACAATAATAGTACAATAACAGTAATAATTACTAAAAGACAGCGATATAAGTATTATTAATGTAGTGTAGAATTGATTTTGAACATTGACAACACATTTTAACAATCATATAATCTTAGAATAACTTCAGGGCTACAACAATGTTAGAAAAATGTGGGGAAAAAAAACAAAAAAACAAAACCTAATCCTGTCCAGTTTTTTGTTCTTACCGTAGTCATGTTTGGTCTTGCAGAGGTCAGACACACTTCTCAGCCTTTTCTCTTTACAGCTGCACTTTCCTGTGTAAAGGCAGCGGAACGTTTTATCAGTTCTTTTAGCTCCAGTGTAAACTCTTAAGGGAAAAAATAAGGTAATGAAATGAAACTTCCTTGAACTTTGTTGTAATTACTCTTAAATAACTGAATCTTTTAAAAGTGATGATAATTTTGTGAGGCTTACAAAGCACCAGATGAGTGATTTTTCTTATGTAAGTGAACTTGGCCTGATATTTTAGGCCTTCACTTTGTTTATATGTGTAAATTAAAGATTCCGGATTCGAAGCGTTAATCGTCAAATGCACGGTGAGGACATGTTCCCTGTGCAATGAACGTCTTGCTTTCTTTTCATGGAATGCCAGATATGCAATAAAACAGTATAAATAGATGAAAGGAGAAAAAAAATAGAAGACAGATTAAAAAAAAAATACCCAGTGCAAATATAAATGGTGCAATTCTGTTTGTGAAAGTGTAAACAGTAGGTCTAATATGTAACTAACTACTATGTAAACTCTAATCTTAGTAAAAATGCCTTTTTACATTTTACTAAAAAACAAGCATCAGATTTCAAACATGCTTACACTAACACTTATCACATGTTTTAATATTTTTCTTGCGCTTATATTATATTGAATTCTTTACCATCAGACTGTGTAATATCTTAGTTAATGTCAAATATACTGGAGCTACTTTTGTGTCAGTTCCCAAATCAATTTTCCCCCAGATTTAATGATTTATCACCATTTATTCTAATATTATCCTCTGTATTTTGCTTTCTTTCCCCAGTCAAACTCATGTATTTTCCTATATTTGTTTATATTGCTCATGTAGATGTCATAAAAGCTCACATTATAGTTAAGAAAACTGAAAAAAGTGGCATTTAAACTAAAGCAAAGATACCAATAACTGAATACAAAAACAAGCATCTACATCCAGTGTCATTGATCCAACTCCATGGGTTTTACTGCTGAATCAATGTTGTAGAAGATGACAGTGTTTCCATGGTAACTATG
>JAQQZY010000023.1:32397362-32420053 GCA_030068375.1 Ostorhinchus rueppellii
AACATTAAAAAAGTACGACTGTTGGATGGGAGTCACACTAAGCTTGGCGGAGGTCTGCGCTCTCCGAGTGCTTTTCTAGTTTAGAGGTTATTATACCATTATACTAGTCTGACCCACTTGAGAACACATTGGTCTTTATGTCAACTAAAAGGATTTTACGCCATTGATTTTTAATATTTTTAATGTAATATTTGTATTTCACAAATTCTTGGTCCCTTTGGGAGGCCACTTTGGAACCACAGGCCATATGTTTGACACCCCTGGTAAAGAGAGAACTCAAACACGAGGTCAGGTCAGTGTTTTTCTGTCTGCTGTAACTATAAAGCAGCTCTGACATGATGGACAAACCCTGGTCGTCTCCATTGTGTTTTTGCATTAATATTTAATTCACCTGAACATTGTGGCACTACTTCTAGCTCAAACTTGACACAGAATCCTTCCACATCACCACTGGAGACAGCATTAAGACTCTCAGGTTACATGCAAAGGCAAGGCACAAAGCAGCCACTCTGTCATATCAGCAGTATCACTTTTACTTTAGAAAACAGCAGATAACAATGTAAGACATTATTAAGTCGTCAGCTTCATGGAAACTTAGAGTTTATACACCAACATGCACTTGATTCAGAAAAGCTACGTCACAGTGGCCTATCATGGTGCTTCATGCGTCTCACCTGCTTCACTCAGATCCAGAACCAGCCAACAGAGCGCCACCAGCATCCGATGTCGACCTTTCCCAAGGATATTAGACACTTTCATACTTGGTGATGCTGTGTTTGCAACATACAAAGTGCGTAAATCCTCTTCTATTGGAGATAGATGTTGACATTATGCGTATTTAACAGACAAGTGCATATCTGTCCAATTACGCAATGCGCACTCAGTCCAGCTGAATACAACTCCATCCCTCAAGGGATGGTGGGAATTTTAAAAAAAAAAGTGATACTGTTATTCTCAAGGACAGGAAGTCTGTCTCCGGCAGCAGATTACGAAAATACTGTATTTTAATCCAAAAATTAACGACTCATATTTGACAAGAAGAACCGTGAGTTTGACAGATGTCCTGGTCCACTTTGTAAAAACTCTGTCTGTGCTTCAATGAAAAGAAAGACAAACTCTTCCGTTTCTGAGTTAAGGAATTAATGAGACGATTAACTATTCCACGGACACCAAAAAACACTTTGCCGTCGCGCTCTGCTCGTTTACGCACTGGAGAGGAGTGTGTGCTCTATTTATCCATGCCCCCCTTCCCACTCCGGACTCACGTTCCCCACACGCACACACGCTTACGCACATGCGGTGCAAGGTTTTGGCAGTGTATCCCAACGCTAAAAACAACTGAGAATGCACATTTTTGGAATTTAAATATGCCTAATCCACATTCATATATGGATTCTGCAATGGATCGTGTCAGATCTGCGCAGGCTTTTCCATGACGTTAATGTGAACCAGTCACATCTCACATACCAGCTACACCAG
This sequence comes from Ostorhinchus rueppellii, assembly GCA_030068375.1. NCBI lineage: Eukaryota > Metazoa > Chordata > Actinopteri > Kurtiformes > Apogonidae > Ostorhinchus > Ostorhinchus rueppellii. Next base: position 32,398,842 of record JAQQZY010000023.1, read on the forward strand.
GTCCACTAACCTGGACTTTGTAATTGGGTGAGGAAATTAGTTTATCTGCTCCTGCCCTCCTGTTTGCAGCTGCAGTAACTCCAAGTTACAAGTGTCTTTGAAGTCTAGCACGAAGAAACCTAAGAAAGGGATAAAAATAGCCCTTGGTGCTGTTCTTTGCAGTTCCATGGTGCATTGTGGCAAAAAAAAAAGAATAAAAATATGTTAGAAAACAATCAGGCAGCTTGGGGTTTCATGCAAATTACTTGGCTAAAAAAAGAGCCTTTTTCCTATTTGTCTGCCTGACTGGATAGATTACCCTTCCATTCTTCACTGTTGCACCAGATAATAAACACATGGCCTGAACAGCACTGCTACATGACAGTTCCTTTACATTCCTTTTAACCACATGTGTCATGAAACATATAGACTTTTGCTGAGCTTGATGTGTTTTTCCTCTCTGGCACACTATATCTGAGTTTGAAAAATAAGCACCATGTCTCTTCAGATTTGTGGCCGAACATCAAATACAGAGGGCTCAGAAAATTGGAATAGACGCACTGAACTGGATTTCTTTCTGTAAATGTCTTTAATGGCGTACAAATTGTTTACAGACCATGGGCTGCTTTTTCAAAGAATATGACCAAAATAATCCAAATACTAAGGAATGACATATCTGCCCTTAGTGCGATACATGTTGTGTGTTTTAACTTTACTTATCTTTATATCACAGATCGTTATGAATCTAAAGTCAAATCTATTGTATTGATTTTAAATGCATTTGATGCTCTTGCCATCACTCCATCTCTTTCTGTTTGTACATTTATCTTCATGGTCATCTATCTGTTTCTGTTCTCTATATTCTTAGCCTGGTAAACCCTAGTGGCTCTCCTCATCTTAACACATGTTAAAGTTTCTCCTTCTGTTGCTCTCCATTTGTGCCGTACACACTAAGAATAGCTTTATAGGAGCTTAGCGAAGGCCGTTTGTGTGGGTTGTATCTGTTATCTGGCAATATAAGACACATATATAAATACTCTCTCATCTTTTGCCTTAATCGGTACATTTCAAGTCATGTGTAAGTTTTCACTCATACTCACATCTTCACCCCAAATCTGACTATTCACCTTAAATAAAAGTAAGTTACTGAGGTTTGAGGTTAAATTTTGCAGGAGAATAAAAAAAGGGAGCTGTAAAACATTTTTAACAGCAGCTTGTTCAGTAAAAGCTTGCTCATTTTAGCTTCAAGATGCAAAACACGTTGCAATTTTAATTGGCAAAATTGCAATTAAGTGTAATTTTCTGAGGCAGGGGAATGCCTCACGCAATGCCAGACCTCAAGCAATAAAGTTTTAAGCACGAGCATGTCAAAGAGGGAAAAAAACACAGTCTCTAGCTCCCAACACGTGTTCTCAAAGTGCTTAAAATATCTCCGTTTTTTTTCTTCTTGTATCTTTCACCAAATACATTCTCTCCCTGCTCAGTATGTATCTTCCTCAAGACCCCCAGCTGTAAAGGGGTCAAATACCAGCCACAAAAGGTCATAGGGATCTCCTACCTGCCCCATGACTGGCTCTCTAATTGCTCCTGGTTCTCTCATTTACAGGGCTTAATGGGAGCTGGGGTTAGGGAGCAGGGGTCAGAGAAACAGGGTGCCCCACTACAAACCCCCCGAGCTCACCCCATCACTGCCCCTATAATCCTCAGCATTTCTGTTTGCTGCTTATAAGTGTGTCAAAAAGCATGGTGTCACTCCACACTTCTCCATCTCCATCTCGTTCTCTGTGTCCTATATGTCAGCTCAAATGTTCTCCCAGGGATGATGGGGATTAAGCTGCTTCCTTACGTGACTTTGCAGCATGTGCAGGACTCATGGGGAAACGTGATTAGGCCTTGATTAGTTTGGTAAACTGTACGTCCACAGTGACTCTAAGTGGATTTTTTAATAATGGTTTCTATGGAGGTTTTGGTGGAAAAAGACAATATTGTGACACAAATTTGGATCTCAGGGGGTTTAAACAACCTGTAAATCCTATAGTTAATAATAAGTCCAGTGAGGTCATTTTTATAAGGATTGTTTAATATGTCTCCCAGGGGACTTTATAATCTGTATATGTGTGTCTGAGTTGCGTACTAAGGTTAGACAGCTGTAATACTGGGAATAAGTACCTTATCTGGTGTTTTACAGTCAACACAGACTGGACTTGAGATGTCAGATGACAGGACAAGATTTAGTTTAGTTTGAGTCCAATAAAGCTGGAGGTGTGTTTTATTTAGTTTGTTCTATTGTTTAAACTCATTATGAATGCAATTATGACTCTTAGGCTACATTCAGACAGCAGGACTTCATGCACCATTTGGATTTTTTGGATTTTTGGTGAAATTAAATAACCATAGAGCACGATCGCCGGGTGATTTTCACCTGAGCACATGTATTTACATGATTTTCAATATGTTGCGTTTGTCTGAGTGTCAGGGAGTCTGTGTGTTCACCAGGGAAGTCTCACATGTCCCAGGAATGGGTGGACCAAAGACCAAGTTTACAGTATTATTATTATTATTATTATTATTATTATATTTTTTTTTTATTTATTTTTTTTTTTTTTTATTATTATTAATTTTTTTTTAGGAATTTTTTGTTCTTGAATTCCTAATGTTTCAGTCATTTCGGAGCATTTTTTTCAGGTCCTCCCGAGACATTTTTTTTCATTTTGTTAGACATGCCACAGTTGAAAATAAAAGAAAACCACTGTAATTTGTCATGTGTTGTCATATTTTGATTTATTTTTATGACAAGTACTGTTTGGTGGGTATATTATATCAGGTAAAAATCACAGTGATGGTGTTACTTTTTATAACAAAAGTGTTCTTGGGTTAAATGCGACTTCTATCAGTTTGAGTATGAACTGAATGTGACCCTGAAGTGACCCGCATGTGCAAAACAGGTCCTGACATGATACATGACCATGCAGGCATGCACTGTGTTTACGGAAGTAACACTCCTGGGATGCAGAATTGTTGCATGTCAATGACGTAAATGTTGGATATATGCGATCTGGCCATTCATGCAGAAGTGGCATTGCAAAATATCAGATACATATTGAATTTAGGACCACTTATGAAAATAGCCTGGGTCAGATTTAAAAAAAATTGTATTTGTGCTGTTCAAACTGTCTTTAACAGATCGGATACACAACATATATGGGTGAAAAATTGGATTTGGGCCACATTTGCCTGCAGTCTGAACGTAGCCTTACTTTGGACAGTTTAAACCATTATTGTTGGCTACTGTGATCCTCTTGACATGGAAGAGCATTTACTAAGCACAAACAGACAGCTTAAATGTGAAATGTCTATTAATGTGTATGTCCACATCCACTTTTTGTGTGTCCACATGTGTGTGCTCACATGATAGATTTAGATTACATGGTGCCTCTTTGATGTGAGAGAATGAATGACCCAGATTAAGCTGTCAGGTCAGAAACTGATAGACGCCAGATGAGGCAGTATGACAAATCAAGGCCTCGGTGGAGCATTTGGGCACGTTGCCAGAGCAATAACGTGTGCATCTGGGAGCTTGTGTGTGGATTTTGGGTGTCTGTTCATGGATGAGTTATGGTCATAAACTCTCACATATGTGTGACAGGAAACTATGCAGAACTGTTTCCATTTATTCTTTATTAATTTTTAACAAGGAAGAATGTCAGGAATGTTATAAAACAGCTCAGTTGCAGGTCGAGTAGTGACGATTTATTTATAGTGAAAACTCCTGTTTAATGTTGGACAACAAATTAACCTCCCACCCATAAACTGCTGTCGGTCTGGTGTCCCAGTCTGACTTGTTTGTATCTGTTCATGATGTCAGCAGCTAACAAGCGCAAGATTTATGTTTGTGTATCACCACTTTACTCGCATAAACACATCATCGTTCTGACACGCAGACCCAGTTTCTGGATAACTCTGTCTTGGTTTTCTATTGCCCACCCACATAAACAAACTCCAGCACACACTGGTGTTCTACCACAAAAGCACACACACACAGGCATGTGCTACAGATCACTGCTTTTATTCCTTCAGCTCATACTCGCACACCCACTGGGATAAAACATGGCTTATATGACTTATCTTAACCAACATCAGTGAATTCAAAGGAACCAATTTAGCTCTTTAATAAAGTGACACAAAATATAAACATCAAGTGTGTGTGTGGGGTCAGAGTCAGAACAAATGGGATAACGTTTGCCTCCTTCATCATCACCCAGATGGAGGGAACCTCAAACAAAAGTTTTGCACATTTCTTTGACCTGTATTCATTATTTTTTACAGCTGATGGTATCTGACACGGGTCCCACTCCGTACAGTCACACTGAGATGAAATGAAAGGAAAAATCAAACGCAGCTGTTTGAGGTCCCAGGACCCAAGTCGGGGTCCCAGTTTGTCTCTCATGTCTCCCCACTTTACTGCTTTGAGGACATTCTCAGCCCATTAAACATATCATTACGGGCATACCAAGAGTCCACCTGTGATTCACCTGAACCATGACGGTAACCTCCATGTATACAGGGTCAATGTCAAACAACAGTACTTCATTTGACCAAAGAAAGTGAGTGATCAGAGCCGAGCAGCAGCCTCTGGTGTCTACTCTTGTGAAATGCACAGCCACAGAATATATTAAAGTGACATTTGTTGCCCTTATAATGGACCGTTTCAACTTTGAACTGACACCAGTGACTTTCAGTCCCACTGCAGTGTTGTCATTCAGAGCAGAAACACTTTAAAGGGAGAAAGTGCTTTGAAAATAGGGGGCAGTGATCAATGACAGGGTTAATGAGTCTTTCAGTGTGACGAGGGGTCTTCTTTCCTAACACTGTGTAATGTAAAATGGACTCTGTGATCTCTGAAAAACAAGCAAATGCTCATTTTTAAATTTGTGAAATTACTTAATAGAAGTTACAGTTAAACGGGACTTCACTGTAAACTATAGACTGCCTTTTTATGTTTCCATTCCTGTGCATAAATGTAAAAAAAAAAAAAAAAAAAAAAAATACACATAAGGGTGTGCCTACATTTGTGGTTCAGTTGTGGGTTGCTGCAGGAAAGAAAAAGTATGTGGTAATATGTGTGACTGCTAAGCCCTCCTGGCTTGGCCAACAATGCGACAGTAAGAGGGGGATAGCCAGTGTTTGATCCTGTCAGCCAACATCTGGCCCTCAGGAGGAGCTAAAGTTAGCGCCACATCCTGATGTCATTTGTGTAAAATATTCACAAAGACCTGACCTTCACAACAAAAGTAGAAATAGATGAATAATATGAGGGTTTTAGACTCTGTGGATGTTTTATGATCTTCAACTGTAGATGATCGGCTGGATCTTTAGTCTCACACTAAAGTAAATCTGCTGCTGGACTGGTATGGTGCAGACTGAGGAATACTGAGGAAGGAGAATACAGGCCAGGGTGGATCAAAGCTGTAATAAGCTTGTTAGGGTTTCATCAGTTCAACTTGCCCAGAGCTGTCTAATCAAGCCACACCACCATGGTGAGCTCCTGGCTCCAGAGATGACTCCAGTACTACCAACCAACCATCGGCCTGTGTTTTGAGGACTGGCACCTCAACAGAGACTTGAGGTTTTTTAGGGGTTTTCTTTAGAAACTCTGTGCTTGAATTCTCTTACTGATCGGCAGCATTAAACATATGTTAATGATTAATAAACCGCTGTGGTCAGGATGCTGAGACCACTCTGATATGATAATGGTATTATTATTAGATGTGGGTTATTTAGGTCTTTGGGGAAGTCTTTCATTAGTGTTAGGCTTCCTCTTTTGGTGATGTCATTGTGTAAACACTGAGATCATTTTAGGAAAAGGAAGTTGAAGAGCTCTCACTGAAAATTTCAAAGGCCTTTCTTGAGTAATGACTAACAGCAGTGGCCATCACATATACTATTAAGTAACTGCCTGTTTGACCTCTGCTCTGTAGCTTCACTGTGATGTGCACTTCACCTTCTCACAGAGAGAAGTACAGTGATCCAGCTCACCTCTGACCTCTTTGTCATCATAATCCCAACCACAACTGGGTATAAGACCTCATGTGGCCTCTGTTATAATTTTCACACTGGCTATACCTCTTCAGCTTCTCTCTGCTCCCCTCCTGAGCTTAGTCCTTTCTGCGCTTCAACATGTCCTCAGTAAGTGACACATGAGGGTTCAGACACATGAGAATACTCACTTGTGCTTGGCTACCCAATCTCAGGCTGCTCTGATGGGTTTCAGCTGAGGAGGCCAGGGGTAGCAACAGGGGCTACAGTGCATGATGCCTGTGATCTACCATGGGAAACAGACAAGGTTATGATGCCCTTGTGACCTGGGAGTGTGGAGACTGCAGGGGTCAGTGGGGTTTTGGTTTTGATAGACACATTTGGGCTGTCAGGATTGTCAAAGAAAATATTTCAAATATGAGCTTGGGAAAATGTGCATTCCAATTAGACATTATTATCTCACCATTATTGCCATTACCATCAACATCTTCAACAGAGACGTGGGATGTGAATGTCCTGATATCTAGGTTGTGTATGGACAAGAATGAAGCTCCTGTAGGGGTTTCAGAGCTATAATTTATCTTATTCCACTGAAAATACGCTCACAGCTTTCACTACTAATCATCCAAATTGTAAGATGACTGTATACTTAGGCCATCTTATTATTGCATATAAAGACTATCTAGATAATCTGCTCTTGGGCTTTTTTTTATTCAACTGTTAGGGCCAAAACGGTATCTGGGCTATGACTTTCTTCTTTCTTTCTTCTTTCCGGGAGCAAATTGTCTTACTCAAGTTGATTCAAGTTAACTTTTACTTCTAATTTACTGGATTATGCAAGTCTCCTACATAAGCTGTGCAAAGAAGGTCAGTACTGTATGTGCTTTATGTTTCACTGGCTGTGGAACTTGTATAGACATGAATGCTGTTGCTAAGTGTCTATTTCTGTATATTTACAGACTTTCAGGTTGTTTGCATTTATTTTTAATGATTTCTACATTTTTATTTCCATCTGTGGTGTTCAACTGTGCATATAACAACTGGAAGTGTTCTATCTGCACTCTTCTCTTTTACTCTATTTTAATTATTATTTATGCCTAATTGTTTATGTTTTGGTTGTAATTTTGTGTTTTTCACCTGTCTCTTTTCAATTTTTGTAAAGCACTATGAATTGCCCTGTGTTTGAATTGTGCTATACAAATAAACTTGCCTTGCCTTACATGCACTGGTTTGAAATCTCAAAATATTCAATAAAGTCAACGTTAACCTCTTGAGATCTAGCTTCACCTGAGATCTGTTTCACAGCTTTATTTAGTCCATAAAGACCTAAACATCCATGAAAAGCATCTACTGATCTAAACTATTTAATAACTTCTGAGCCACTATTCCTTTCAATCCATGTAAATAATTGGTGTAAAATACAATTTTTCCATCGTTTCATGGTCATCAGATATGAGCCATTTGGATGTTCATAGACTAGTAAATGTGGAAACACTGTCATCTTCTACATCATTGATTTACCAGTAAAACCCACGGAGTTGAATCAATGTGGCAGTGGATGGACACACTGGGTATATGTTCAGTTATTAATAGATTTGCTTAAAAAGTCTGTTTTTCTTAATTTTTCTCTGTTGCGATATAAAATACATAACTTTAATTTGAGCTTTCATGAACATCTACATGATCAGGAAATTAAATATAAGGAAATACTTGATTTTCACTAAAAAACACAAAAAACGGAGGATAATACTACAATAAATGGTTAAAAAAAACTTAATAAAAGATTAAATAGAAAGACAATTCATTTTGGAACTGACACCAAAGTCACACAGGGTCTTTGTAGGTTGAAAAAAGAAAAGAAAAGAAAAATAGAGTGATGTCCATTGAAAAAATGAATGTGAAAAAATGTTGTCATGCTGTTTTCACTCAAGACATTTTTTCATTAAAAACAAACAAAAAAAACCCCAGAAACAATTCTGTCCTGATAAAGTTTAAAATATATATGTGCTTCCCCCTTTTCCTGCAATAACGTACAGAGAAACTTTTGAGGTTTTCAGGATTATTTTTAATGATTCAGTATTCAGTATCACTGCTCACCTTCTTAACGTTGGCGGAGTGATACCGTGACGCAGCGACATCCCCATGACAACCGTTACTGCGTCTGTCGTTTGCTAACTTACCTGAAGCTAATGTGCTAACTAGCGCTTGGAAACTGAGATTTCAGGAGCTCAGATAACCACCTCTTTAACTATGTACGCATAACAACTTGAAGTACAGGTAGACATAAGAAAAAGCAGGTACGTCGACATGCTTCTTTTTTTGTCTTCTTACAATAAATGATAAATGTGAAAGCTAGCGTTAATTTTAGGGTTAAATGTATTTATTTGGTTGTACGACTTTCCTGTAATAGGTGAAGGAACTTTCAGCAGTTGGTTAAAATACTACTATACATGAAGTTACATTTGTCTCTAGCATTTTAATTAATGTATTAACATGAACCAACTTTTAAAATGTTTAAACCTTCCTACACTTATTTATTATATTCAAGGTGACTCCAAAGTAAAACTGTCCTGTTGTTGATAAGTGCATAATAATTGACCCAAATACAGTTTGACAATATCAAGTTGTCATATGTTCGACTTTTCAGAGCCATTTGTGTAGATTAAGTCTATAAATACTAAATAAACATACTTTTCAAATTTCAGTATGACATCGGTATTCATTTTACATAGGCAGTAACTGTTTTGCTTTAGCAGGGGTAATAAAATTCAGAATTTTTAGTCTAGAAAAGCCATCTCACTACAGCCTGAGCCCTCTATATTCCTAAGGAAAACTTGAACAACTTGTCAACATAGCCTACATTTTAAAAATGCTGTGAAAAATTGTGATTCAGACTGTGGATTGTGATTAGTGATTGGTAAAAAAAAGATTGTAATACCACCCCCACCCCCTTTTTTTGGGAAATGAATGTATCCCTTAAATCCTAAAGCCAGTGTTTTTATTCGGCTGGAAGATGGAAAGAAAGGTTTGTCTCCCAGTGCTGATTCCTGCTCCCCCCAGCAAACCTACAAAGCCTAAACCTCCAGCTGTCAGTCATCGGAAAAAATACATTTCAAGCAAAAAATACCCTTTGTATGAAGAGGAAGGCCTCTACAGTGAAGTGATCGCTCCTGTTAATTTACCGGTAAAAGCACATACTGTAAATTTATGCATGAGAGTGATACAAATTAATTGAAGTATGAAATGCTGTTATTTATGTGTTGTCTGACATTATAAGTAACTTTTTATTTGTTAGCCTTGTACACAGAGACAGTCCATCCTTGAAGTCAGTGCACCAAAAGGTGAGGTACCATTGATCTACTTTATCTCTGATATGGTGCTATAGATCTACTATAGTATCTTTATTTCTATGTCAACAATTTTTCGTCATAAGTTAAACTACAATGTCTAATTATGTAGTTTTTATTTATTTTTTTTATTGTTACAGTGTTAAACTGCTTTTCTTTAGCTAAAATGTTCAGTAATTCATCTGACCTTTGTATGTTCACAGAAAACCATGATGGCAAATGTGCATCGCAAAAATTACCAAAGTCTTACTTCTGTCATGGTGGAGATTTACCCAAAGTCCAGATGGCTTACCTAACCATCCCTGGCAGGGTTCCCCGGAAATTAGAGATAGAAAGGTATGTATTGTGTGTGTGTGTGTGTGCGTGTGCGTGTGCGTGTGTGTGTGTGTGTGTGTGTGTTTGAAAGAAAAGTAATCTTCATCTAGGGCTGTGTCATGCTCAAGTTGGGGCATTTCCTGTTGACCAGATTAATTGGTTAAATATATATCTGAAAGACATAAACTACCATAATACATGTATATGTTCTCTATATATTTAATTAATCATTGCTTAAGTGGGGTGCCTAAATTGGTTATCCAATCCATCTGTTACTATGACTTATACCACTTTGTACTTTTGTACTATTTTGATAGACTCCGGAGAGAATACTTGGAGTTGAATATTGAAGAGCTCTTGGCAGAAAAAGGCATTGATTCTAATCTCCTTATGCCCAGACATGAGTGCACCTCATCTGTGTCACCTTACCTCCCACTGGAAGTAAGTTTTTTACCACCATGACCGTTTACTCAACCACCATACCCTAATCTCTCTTGTGTGTTTTCAACAGATATATGACAATGAAGAGTATGACTGCCGTACTCCAGAAGACTGGCTTGCCCTGGGCAAAACTGAAAGATCATCTTATCGTAAACCTATACCAGGAAAAGCTCTCCTCCCTACAAATGACTACATTCTTAATGGTAAAACATATACTGGACTCTATTTAAATAAACTATGTACAGTTGCAATGCTTACTCTTGTTTCTCTTTTTAAAGAGGATCCAAAAAGTCCTTCACTGCAGTTCAGCTGGCAATTAGTTGGAGTCCTTGACTATAATAAAGAAACATGTCAATACCTGGTGGAGAAGGTTTATCCAAAGAGCACAGTGAATAGTAAAGAAGAACATTCTATCCCAAATAAAGGACACCAAAACAGTCCCCTGACAGGTTTGTCCTTAAACTACAGTAAAATTACACAACATACCCACATTTGCATGCATATATACAGTACATGCACACACGATGCAGTTTTTGCCATGCTCTGTGTTTACACTGTGTGTCTTTCTCTGCTGCTCAGGAGTAAAGGACTTTGTAACAGGAACTAGGTACTGGGTGCCCAGGATACGGTTGTTATTCAGAGCTGAGGACCCACGTGTCTTTGCACAGCGGATCCAGTTTGCCCTGCATCTGAGGGAAAACACAGAAGCCTTGATTCTCTATCATTTATCGGTGGACTGCATGCCCATCTGGGAAGGAATGCCATCTCTTGACTCAAACAGTCTCCAGCGTATCAAAAGCTATGCCCTTTCAACCCCTGGCCTTAGACAAAAAATGTGAGCAAAATCAAAGTCATTGCAGTGTTATGGGTTCTGTAAGTTATCTGAACTGAAGTTTTAACTAACTGATATTGGTTGGTAAAAGCAATATTGTATTTTCAGTCTTGATAAACATATGGGGAACCTGGAGAAGGAGATTAAACTGGATTACAGCCGGACTATGAACTGCATTAACTTTGACAAAGTAGTGTTGACCCACCGCCAGCAGTTTATGCATATAACACTGCCACTGAAGGAACTGAAGTGTGTGCCAAAAACAGGTAAGTCACCTCTCTTTAGATTCATTTTTGTGTTAGCTGGTGGAAGATCAAAGGAATTATCAAGAGCGAGCAAATTATTGCTGCTTATTTTTTGTTTTGTTTGTTTGTTTTTATTTTTTAACCAATGTGCAGGATGCCAACCAGTTCCTGTGTTTGCCTACACAAAGGCCAAGGCTGCATTCATATTCCACTCCCTACTAACAAAACCACAGGTGTTCCGGGCACTATCTAAAATACGATCAGAGTGTGAAAAAGTAGCAACCATGCAACTGTTCAGCTTTGCCTCAACCAAACCATTTCGACTTAAAGATTTTGAAACACTCCAGTCTGAAACGTATGGCCAGGTACTGTAACATTAAACCAGATTTCTACTGTCAAGATTCTGCAGTGCGTGAGTTGCTAGAACTCTTCAAATGTTTTTTGTATATATTTGACATTTTGGTAATCACTGCAAATGTTCCACCCAAAATTACAAAATGAAGTTCAAATGCTCAAAACAAATTTAATTCAGTTTTTTCTACATTTGTGTACACATTTTACACTTGTTTTAACTTGGATTTACCAGAAAAACGAACCCTGCATCTTATTTCCAGAAGCAAAAATTCTTTTTGTTCTCCTATAGATGAGCACTTTTCTTCAGGAGACATGGAAAAATACACTCACTAATACCATCAGGTTAAACCTCCACCCTATTGGCACAGGCTCATTCAACATAAACGAGTCTTGTTTGGAACTATACAAGCTCTCCAAGCTGTCCAAACTGATGACTGTTGTCCGTTACAACATGGAGGACAGTCTGCGCTACCTTGTAGAGAAATCGCTGGTCAGTCTGACTCGGCTGCTGTTGGATGCATGTCACAGTGTGTTGACATGTCGTCAAGATATGATTTGGGGAAAGGACCTCATCACAAGCTCATACAAGTAGGTTAACGTGAACCCACACTTTATGTATTTAGTAAAATAGTTTATTACATGGTTTTCCTAAAAACCCAATTCTGATATTAATGACAGCATTCTGCAATCTATTATTTCTCTATAAAAACAGTCTTTGCAATGGGTTAAGTTCTAATCTTAGACTTGGAAGATCATATTAAGTCAATAAACTCAATTTTTATCCATTATTTGTTGTCAGATAAGATAAGATAAGTTAAGAAAAGATAAGATAAGATAAGGTAAGGTAAGGTAAGGTAAGGTAAGACAAAACTTTATTGTCTGCAAAAACGAAAATTTGGCTCCCATATCTGCGAAATAAGTCCAAGATAAGAAGAAAAACATGACACAGACAACCAACATTCAACATTCACGTGAAAGCCTAGCTTATGTTGTAGTGTTCATGTGATCCTTCTCTGGTTTAGGATAAAAAGAGTGTTTGAATAATGAATTCTTTAGTAAGTATATGTTTAAAAAAGGAGGATAGGATATTTTATTAATGATATGACTGTATTTTCTATAGACCGAAGCGGAGCACTCTGTTTTTGGTGGACTTGATTCTGGATCAAACTGGAGTTCATTACAGTACACCTCTGGAGAATTTCGAGACGTCACTTATTTACCTGTTTGATAATGGCATTGTCGCCACACACAATCTAACACAGATTGAAAAGGTATCTGAAGCATATACAGAAGATCTACACAGGCTCAACTGTTCCTGATTGATTACCAGTGACAGTGACTTTGAGGGTTTACTTTTTCTTCTCTTGTCAATTCCTTGGCAGATGGTGCTGAGAAACATGTTTATTGGCTACGATACCTTTCTTGAGTCAGTGCAGTTGTACGAGCCAAAGGTAAATGAGCTCAGAGAGAAGGTTCGCATGGCTCTGAAACAGGCAGTGATACCTATGAAGGCATACGCAGCTGAGTTTACTAAATACTTAGAGCTACATAACCTGGACATAGAAACCTATGTCAAGTAAGTCTGTGTTAGAAAAATATATTTGTACTTTCATTCTTTCAATATCTCCACGTGTTTCATGGGTTGTCAAGTTTATTGTCTGTTGAGGATACTTTCTTTCATGAACTCAATAATTTATTTCCTTTTCCTGAACGATTTATGCATTCTGTTATGCCTTTACTGCCTCTGCCAGATCACATACTCAAGCAGAGCAGACATCCCAGGAAGTGAAAAAAGATGTGGAACAACATCTCAAAGAGAAGGAAAAGCTGGAACACTCACTGCCTTCCTCTATCAACATTGGTCCATTTACTGTCTGTGTAGAGGCTGTACTTCAGGATTTATCCAACAAAAGAAAAGCCTTAGCAAACTCAATGCTCAATCATCTGGCTTGGAAGCTACGGAAGCAGCTTGATGATGTAAGTTTTTCCTTTCAGGTGGGGATTGTGTATAATTGAGTATTGTATGTAATAACTCCAAAGTGACATCTCCCTTTTCAATGTATAACCTCAGCTATATCAGCTGTAAGGTAGCCTGTTATTTCAACTTACCTTTACATGAAATATCTTCCATCATATTTCAGAAAATTATAAGTATTGTGAGTGTTTTCATGTGTGTGCTTAGGCATGTGAAGAGTGTAACGTCATAAATAGAAAACTATGTGAGAAGACGAAATGCATTGAGGAACTGTTTGAGAAGAAGGACTGGATGAAACAAATCCCAGACCAGCTCAAAAGTTACAAGGTACAACACTAAAGGATGAACTACTTGTTTTCTATGTCTGTCATGAAAGTTGACTTTGAGGAAAAAAAATCTGTCCTTCACAGGAGAGAATTGTCAAAATTTTGTCAGAGTATGAGGTATTTGAAGAATTTCAGTACAACATTTCCGATGAAGATTTCAACCAAAAGTAAGTCAGACTAATTTAATCAATTTTTCAGACATATTTTGAACACTATTACGCAACAATTATAAGAATATATTTTTCTTACAATATATAGTACAAAACTGAAGGCGTGTTAACTTAAATCCTATTACTTTTTTTTTTTTTAAATCTGTGTAGGTGTACCGCTGTCACATGGCCTAAAAAGATAATGAACCAGATGGAAGCAACTGTTGTCCAACAAGTGGAGGATGAGAAGCATTTCCACAAGATTCAGCTGGTTGACCAGAACAAACTGGAAGAACATCTAGACTCTCTACAGGTTTTTTGTTTTTTTTTATTATTATAGTGCTAACAAAGGCTAGATTTCAGTTGTATGAAAAAAAAACTTACAGACTTGCACAGTATTTTCAGATTAACCTGTAAAGGCCCAAACATCCATCTGTGACCAACATTATTCACTGATATAAAAAGCTGTTGATCCACTAATCCTAATCCTAATACATGTAAATAATTGGAGTAAAATATAGTTATTCATCTTTTCATGGTCATCAGATATGACCCATTTGGATGTTCAGAGGCTCCGTAGAGAACGTGGAAACACTGTCGTCCTAGAACACAGGTGTCAAACATGTGGCCCAGGGGCCAAATCTAGCTCATCAAAGGGTTCAGTCTGGCCCCCTGGGATGAATGTGAGAAATGCAAAAATTACACTGAAGATATGAATAATCAAGGATGTTAAAATGATTTCAGGTCAATTCAATATAAAGTGGATCAAACCAGTAAAATACAATCAGAATAACCTATAAATAATGAAAACTGCAGATTTTTCTCTTTGTTTTATTGTAAAAAAATAAAATAAAATTACACAAAAATGTTTACGTTTACAGACTAGTCTTTTATAAGAAAAAAAAGTGAATAACCTGAAATCTCTTGAGAGAAGTATGTGGAATTTTAGTAATATTCTGACTGTTATTTACTGTTTTGTGTATTTGTAGATCCACTGTGACCTTTAAGTTGTGATTCACATCTATAAATAATAAACTAAGGTGTAATATTGTTAACATTTCACTTGTGAAGTTTCAGGTCGTTCATATTTGTTCATGTTATGTTTGAGTTCAATTTATATATATAAATATTTTCATCACAGAATTTTAATTTTTTCACCCAAAAGTTATCATCCTATTATTCATATTATTTCACTGGTCCGGCCCATTTGATACCACATTACTGTATAAGTGGGCCCTGAACTAGAAGGAGTTTGACACCTCTGTCCTAGAACATGGATTCACAAGTAGAACTCATGGAGTTGGGTCAATGACAGTGGATGGAGACACTTATTTTATGTTCAGTTAATGATATATTTTGCCGAAAAATGTTTCTTTTTCTTGAGATTTCTCTGTTTTGGATATAATAACCCTCAAATTGAATCTGACCTTTAATTAACATCTACATGATCAGTGAATTGAATATAGGAAAATACCAGATTTTTGCTTAAAAAATGCAAAATACAGAGGATAATATTAGAGTAAATGGTGATAAATCACTTAAAAAGGTTAAAAATGGAGAAAAATTCATTTGGAAACTGCCAAAAAATCAGCACTGGATCTCTATGGGTTAACTTTTATGAACACTTGTGGCCTCACTATGCTTATTATTATCATCATCAGTAATCTTTGAAAGTATGCTCTATAAATCATACATGTAGTCTATTATATTTTGTCACCTATGTAGGAAAGTAAGATGATATTACAACGTTCATTGGGTTAGTCTAATGACTGGAATCAGTGGATAAGCAGTGGCTTCATCGTACTCCCTTTCAGGCACAACAGTTCCATTTTCTATTTTTTTTTTAGCTTCTATTTTTTTTCTTGTTTTGTTTTTTTCCCTATGATTTGTATTATGTTTGTGT
Source organism: Ostorhinchus rueppellii (assembly GCA_030068375.1). NCBI lineage: Eukaryota > Metazoa > Chordata > Actinopteri > Kurtiformes > Apogonidae > Ostorhinchus > Ostorhinchus rueppellii. The sequence goes on from JAQQZY010000023.1 coordinate 32,414,744, forward strand.
CTGAAGTAAACTGAACTAAATTGTTACCCGTGCTGTGTTTATAGATGCTGGTTGCTGGGTTTGCAAGTCATGGAGACATTGAGCACTCCGATGAGATGGCCAATAAGGTGAAGCGTATAAACAAGCAGCTGCAAGAGTGTCAGGCTATGGCCCAAATGTACAACAACAGAGAGCGTCTGTTTGGTGTTCCTGTCACAAACGTTAGTGGAAATGCGTCACTTTTTTCATTCCTGGCAGTTCCACCAAATGAGCAGAATACACCTTTGTTTTGGCTTTGTTTTGTTTGTCAGTAAAATGTAATTGTGCATTATAGTATGACCAGGTTCAGAAGCTGATAAAGGAATTCCAGCCATTTATGGACCTTTGGACCACCACCTCCAACTGGATGAACTGGCACCAGAGCTGGCTCAATAGCCCACTATCATATATTGATCCAGAACAGCTTGAACGCAATGTTACAGAAGCCTTTAAGACAATACACAAATGTTTTAAACAGTTTAAAGATGTTCCAGGTAGGTCACTCATCCATCATTTTTTACAGACAAAATGTTGCTCTGTTCCAAAGTTTGACCACAGGAGTTGTGGTTGTGAAGCCATTGGAATCGGAAATTTGTTTCTGGTCACTTTTTGTGTCTTTAGAGTGCCAGATGGTGGCAGTTTCAATTCGTGACAGGATCGATGAGTTCCGTCCTCACATTCCTTTGATCCAGGCACTGAGGAATCCAGGGATGAGGAGCCGCCATTGGGAGACTCTTTCTGAACGCATCCAGATCCCAGTACAAATGAAAGCCAACCTGACCTTCTCACGGTGCCTAGAGCTTGGCTTACAAAACTGTGTAGATGACATCGCTCAGGTTGCAGAAGTGGCTGGGAAAGAGTACATGATTGAACAGGTACACTGCGTCACAATGGAACAACAAAGAGAGGGCAGCTTATTTGCTGATAATAATTTTAAATTTTCTTTTGTTTTTATTTGTTAATGAGACTTTCATTTCCATTTAGTTGCATAAGTAATTTTATTTTTTATTAGTTTGGAAGATTGACTGATTGTAAATTGATTTTTGTTTAGCTTTATGACCAAATCCTTGACAGAGGGACATCGATTAAAATTTACAAAACCATTGTTTATTAATGGTCCCATAATGTGCAACCATAACCAAACCATATTATTCTTAAATAAAATGAAACACTAACTTTGCAGGAAACTAAACACAAAGTCTGTAGTTCTACTTTAGTTTGTGTTATAGTGGTCCTGTAGTTTTTATTTTTATTTTAGTTTCTGTGTTTCTTACATTTATTTTTGTTTTTAATTTCTCTGAACACAATTACTTTATTCACTGCCACTCTTTTCTATAGAGCTATAATAGCTACCTCTTGCATTTTCTCACCTAGGCTTTGGAAAAGATGGAACAAGAGTGGTCATCTGTAGTCTTTGATGTGCTGCCATACAAGGAGACAGGCACCTACATCCTGAAGAGCCCAGATGAAGCTTCCCAGCTGCTGGATGACCATATTGTCATGACACAGAGCATGTCATTTTCTCCATTTAAGAAGGCCTTCGAGGCTCAAATCAATACATGGGAAAGCAAACTCAAAATGACTCAGGTACATATTCATGCACACTCACATAAGGTGTATTGTCTGGTGTCATCAGTGTCTCGTGGTGTGCTACTGCCCTCTTCTGGTGCTTATAGGATGTACTGGAGGAATGGCTGACATGCCAGCGCTCTTGGCTTTACCTGGAACCCATCTTCAGCTCTGATGATATAAATCGGCAACTACCTGCAGAAGGACAAAGATACCTGAAAATGGAACAAAAATGGCGGAAAATCATGAGAAATGCTTTTAATCAGCGAAAGGTCAGAGGTTATCAAGCATCATATCTTTTCACAGATGCAAATTTTTTATATGAGTAGAAGCTTGAAACTGAATTATTACGATGACTGCAATAGTTTGTTTTCTCATGTGTGTTTGTGTATCTGTCTGTAGGTGATTGAGCTCTGTCCAAATGCTCATCTTTTAGCTGAACTGAAGGAGTCCAACAAACTACTAGAATGTGTGCAGAAGGGTCTTAGTGAGTACTTGGAGACAAAGCGAGCTTCATTCCCCAGGTAAAGTCCAGTCTAGGTTTTTTTTTTTTAAAACAGTATATTTATTAACATTTTTTTTTATATACACACGTACACTTGTCAATATACACACATTTATAACAATCATATAGACCAGTGCCTCACGAAGAAAGGTACCTGCATTTGGAAGTGTTATAAACAAAAGCAAAAAAACAAAAACATAAATTACAGAAAAAAGAAAAAAAAAAAACAATACACATACACTTCATAAACTTCTCAGCCATAAAGATTTGTGACCAGTTTAGGTTTTAAGTAGATTTTACACAGTCCTCCGATTTATTTTTACCACTGTCAAGGAAGGTATTTACAAGTTTTTTTTAAAAAAGTTCTACTTAAGTATTGAATTAAATTATATAAGTATAAAAGTAAATATAAGTAATTAAATAATCTTGACTTTTAATTTTTGAGGTCTTGATTATCGCAAAAATGTAAAACATTAAAAAATTACATACTACCCTAATAATCATATTCCATGATGAAAATTACTTTTTGAACCATATACCCTCAAAACATGAATGATAATTTAAAAAATATATTTATATAGAAATCATACCTAAGAGTTATTGTATGAAGAGTCAAATGAGCATGTTTCTTGAAAAAGCTTTGAACACTACTTGAGTTAAGAGAAGTACTTCAGTGTTTTTCATAAAAGTCTGAAACTATGACAAAATGTTGAATTTTTGTTTGTAGGTTTTACTTCTTGTCAGATGATGAACTCCTGGAAATCTTGTCTCAGACCAAGGATCCTACCGCTGTACAACCACACCTCCGCAAATGCTTCGAGAACATCGCACGGGTTTGTACTGCCTGGATATTCATCATCATTTATTCTGCTATTGACTTGGTGTTAACGTTACATGGACATAGTGTTCAACTGTAAGTCACACATCTGTTTGTTCTTAGCTTCAGTTTCAGCCAGACCTACAAATCACAGACATGTACTCAGGAGAAGGAGAGGAGGTGAAGCTCTCCATACCGGTGTGGCCCAATGGAAATGTAGAAGACTGGCTCAGAGATGTGGAGAAGTCCATGAAAGCCACACTGAGGGAAAACATTGAACGTTCACTCAAAGTCTATCCAGAGGTCTGCAACTGCAATTTTTAGTCAATGGCTCTATGCATTTTGTTTTTAGCAACTTTAAGTAAATGTCTTAATTATGTGGGTTGTTCATCTCTAATTGTGCCTTCTTGACCCTTCAGCAACCTCGTGTAGACTGGGTGTTATCCTGGCCTGGACAGGTGGTGATAGCTGGCTGTCAGGTCTTCTGGACTACAGAGGTGTCTGAGGCTATAGAGCAGGGAGACCTGGCTGAGCGCCTGTATCCTCAGCTGCAGACACAGGTGTGGACGTGCCGCTCATATGGCCAGCATTCAATCAATCAGTCAATCAATCAATTAATCAATCAAGCAAGCAAGCAAGCAATCTTTATTTATAGAGCACGTTTTCTTTTTCTTTTTTTTATAATTATTTATCAGTTTTAACAGTTTTCAGTAATGGGTACAATTCACTTGTCAACATGTGCACAGTATTGTTCTCTTTTTAAGAAACAATTTCCCATCAAAAACAACAGGAAACAACAAAATAAATGAAACAAAAAAAGGGAGCAATTGTAAGAACATTAAAGCACTTTAGGGAGAGACCAATATGCTGTCTATAAATGTTCTAACTCAGAATTAAACCAGGCTTCCTATTTTTTATAAACACAACCCATTTTTCCCAACATGTTAGGAACTGGTCTTGCTTTTGATTTACAAATGCTGTCATCTGTTCCATTTTATAAATGTCAAGAGTTATATTCCACCACTCTGACTGGGTCGGTATATAACACTTTTTCATACAGTGAAACATACCACAAACTGCTTTACATATAATTAACCCATAAAGACTCAAAGTAAAACCCACTGAGTTGGATCAATGACAGTGGATGGACACACTTGTTCATATTTGGTTATTGCTAACTTTGCTGAAGAAAAAATCACTTTGTCTTCTGTTCTCTTTGTTTTTGATATAATAACCCTCAACTTTGATCAGAGCTTTTATCAATATTTACATGGTTCAGTAAATTAAATGTAGGAAGAGAAAAAAATGCAAAATACAGAAGATAACATCATAACAAATGGTGATAAATCATTTAAGATTGGTTAGAATATAGAGAAAAATGTATTTGGGCTCTTCCACAAAAGTAGCACTGGGTCTTTATGGGTTAAACCTAAACATCAAGTAGGCAAGGCAAGGCAAGTTTATTTGTATAGCACAATTCATACACAGGGCAATTCACAGTGCTTTACAAAAATGGAACAGTGACAGGTGAAAAACACACAATCACAATTAAAATATAATCAATAAAACATAAATAATAATCAATTAAAATAAAGTAAAAGAGAAGAGTGCAGATAGAACCCTTTCAGTTGTTATTTGCACAGTTGAACAGAGCTGTTTTCAGACTGGACTTAAACATTGTCAGAGTAGAGATCTGTCTCACATCATCAAGAAGACTGTTCCACAGTTTAGTAAACAGCTAAGTAAACAACATTTGTCTGAACACTCTAGAAATTTTATTTATAATAACTTACTGTTTTCTCTGTAAAGTTGGGTGACTTAGTGCAACTAGTGAGAAGAGGTCTGTCGAGGATGCAGAGGGCTGTGCTGTCAGCTCTCATTGTCATAGAAGTTCATGCTAAAGATGTAGCAGCCAGACTGGTGGAGCAGAAGGTCTCAAGCATCAGTGACTTTGAGTGGATCAGTCAGCTCAGGTAATATTCTCATTTCAACTACTGTTATGGATTATATTCATCAACTTTCCTTCGAACTATCACTGTTTTTTTTTTATTCTATTTTATTTATTTGTTTATTTTGAGGCGTGTGCAGTGGTTAGCATTCATGCCTCACAGCAAGAAGGTCCTGGGTTCGATTCCAGCACCAGATTCCTGGAATCTGGGTCCTTTCTGTGTGGAGTTTGCATGCTCTCCCCTTGTCTGCGTGGGTTCTTTCTGGGTACTCCGGCTTCCTCCCACCATCCAAAGACATGCACTGATAGGTTAATCGGTTGATCTAAATTGCCCATAGGTGTGAATGTGAGAGTGATTGTTTATCTATATGTCAGTCCTGCGATGAACTGGTGACATGTCCAGGGTGTACCCCGCCTTCACCCTTAAGTAGCTGGGATAGGCTCCATGTGACC
>JAQQZY010000023.1:32420153-32433524 GCA_030068375.1 Ostorhinchus rueppellii
TTGGCCTCAGACTGTATCTGAGAAACTACAACCAACTAGGACTTTGGACTGAATTTTTCTTTATTTATGACTCAAATCTGGTAAAGTTGAACTACTTTTATTATGGAAGCATTTTACTTGTAGACTTGTAGGTCAGATCCAGCCTGTGGGATGAATTTATACAAAGCAAAAATTACACTGATCTGAAATGTATTAAGAGAAGTGTAATTTCCATGTGTATTTGTAGAGGCACTTTGTTCTGTAAACTGTAATGAACATGTGTAAATGATAAACTGAGGCCGAATATTGATAAAATGACACTTATTTTTCTGAATAAATTCCAGTTTTTTCAAGATTATTCATGTCATTCATAATTTTTTTTAAAGAATCATTTGTATATATAAATGTTTTCATCATGTTCATCATCTTGCTCTGTTTACAAATGTTTTTATAATGCTACCAAAAAAATGACTCTTAAATAACGAGCGCTTCCAACACTATTATATATTCTGGTGCCTATGGCAAAGATATCTGTCTGGTCAAACAAATCAAATACTGTACTTGACTCTGAACACATGTATTGTGTAAATTGTCTTTTTATTTATTTATTTAATTTATTTATTTATTTATTTATTTAGCTTTTTGCGCTCTTTTCTCCTTCTATTCTATGTTTTTCTTTTTATTTATTAATATTTTTCCTCTCTTTTCTTTCCTTGTTTTCTATGTTTTTCTTATTTGAGAAAATGTTATCGTACTTTTAGAATGTAAGCCTCTTTTTATGGATTTGGCTGTAACTGTTCAGCCTGAACACACTTTCTTATATCTGTCATGTTTAATGGTTTTCTAACGGTTTTCTTTCAAGTGGGTTGGCCCAGTGAAATACTAATACAATAATTACAAATACTGACAAGTCAGAATTCTCTCTTTGTATTCAAAAAAAAAAAGCTCAATTACATGAAAATATTAAATTTACAGCCTGTCTTTTCACAAAAAATGCTATCTAAAATCTCTTAGTAGAAGTATAATTTTAATAGGTATTTGTAGAAGTTGTAATACATGTCATGCAGAATATTGTTAAAATTGTACAGGTGGTCCTTGGGTTACGAACGAGTTTTGTTCCTACACTGGCGACGTAACCTGAATTTCCGCGTAAGTCAGAATTAACCCTTTAATCCCCTGTAAATCTCTAAATAAATATCCAAATACACGTATTATACTTCATATTAATTCAATTCAGTGTCTCGCCTTTCTCTGACCTTTTGATGATACCCAGCTTTGTTTCCATCGTAATGGGTTTCCTCTTGGCTGATCCAGCATCGCTAGGAGATCCTGCTTTGTTTTTGGGGCCATGATGTGAAAAAGGAGGGTCACAAAGGCGAGGATACTGAGAAAATTACGGAGCACAAACACAGACACTGTACACTCTACGCTACACTACTACAGTATGGGGCTGGAGACAAAACGGTGGACGGGACTCAGGCGTCGTAAAATCAAAACAGCGTAGGTCGAGTACGGTGTAACCCGAGGACCACCTGTACTTTAAAAAAAAAATAAAAATCCAGTTTTGTTTGTAGATGTAAATATTTTCATCATGTAACTTTTCTTTTTTTTTTTTTTTTTTTTTTTTTACAATAAAACCAAGAGAGAAGCTTGGAACTGACATTATTTAAGTATTATTATGTTATTCTTTTAGTGGTCCCGCCCACTTCAGATCATATTAGGAGGATGTGGCCCCTGACCTAAAACGAGTTGGTCCTAAAATGTTTCATAACAAACAAGGCCTTGCAGAAACCATGCTGTAATTCCAGTCCCATTTTGAGTCAAACTGGAGGCCCTCAGGTTGACCACATGAATTACTGTTGAATTTATGATACATTTCCATACTCTGGTTGCTAACGATGCCCTTCGTGGGGATCTTGTAGGTATGGAGGCAGTGAAAACTTGACCTTTAAAAGCTGCTTTGTTGAGCAATCCATTCTCGCACACACTGCAGTGGCAGCCTCTGCGTCCCCGGTAGAATTAGGTTGATTGAGCGAGGCCCAAATTGGATAAACCGTATCTTGCACCATAGAACCCAGCACTTGCTAAATCACCTGGACTATGAGGCACCCAAACACTTGGCTATTTAGTTGGTCAGGCAGTTTCTAATCCAAACCCTGGGAGAGTTATAAACCTACAGGACCCTGTGACGGTCTAAATGGTGCCATATTGCTTTGCTCACTTCTGGTGTAATGTGTGGTTGCAGATAACAGTAACAGTTCGGGTGCAGAAACGGCTCATGGCATAGGCAACATGGTAAAATGTCAGGCCCATGCATTTTCTGTTCCTTTTTTCTGGAAGCAGCAACAGAGTGGTGTTAGTGGCCTCTTCTGTGGAAAGCACAGCTCACATAATTCCACTCATTATTATCACAGCCTCGATTACATTATTAATAAAACAGAGCCTTTTGATAATAGAGCTCAGACCTCTGTCAAGGCCAATAATCCACTCTTCTTGTCAAACCACAAACAAAACAGAAATGATGACCCATGCCTTTGTCCTGTTTGGAAGCTAGTGCCACTGGTTAGTGTGATTGACTTGGTATAAAAAAAAAAAAAAAAAGGAGGGAAAAAAAAGCTTTTAATAGATCTGAAGAGGCTTGTCCTCAGTTGATACCCTACTGTTCAACCATGTTTCACAAGAATCAGTGCAGTAGTTTGGGTTTAATCCTGCTGAGAGATAGATAGACAGACGAAAAACAGTGATCACTTAGAAATACGCTGCCTTTTCCATGATTACTTTTCTTTTCACAGTTCCATTTATTCCGTGCTCTGGAAAATTGCCTACAGTGAATTTCATGCTGTTGTCACTGCCTTTTTAGTTTTTAGTTCAGCAATAATACTCTGTGTATGAATGTACGTACACTCAAAAAAAATGTGTTCTATGTACTTAAAAATGTTTTGTCAAATGGTTCCAGGAAACTTTTTAATGTAAATGTTAATTTACAACTTTTTGTACAATTTACTTAAAGTATATTGTTAAAGAGTACATTAAAGGAGGGGTAGGAGATGTTTTCCTGGAGCATTTTTAAAAAAATATTTTGCTTAAAATCCCCTTCACACCCCAATTACAACCAATTAATTAAATGCTCTAACACAAAAATAAAATCCTTTCGTCACCTGTGGAACAGACAGAACTGAAAACCCCCATCATTTGAACTGTCACTTGCCCCTCCCCCTTTTGTGCGTACCGCTCTTCGTGCATGAATTGTGTGTTCTCAGAGGCTTGGAGCACTTGTACAGGAAACAGAGCCAGAGCTTGGCTAGCTATATTAGCCATATTAGCATATAAAGTTCACCTGTAAACTGTTTTGTCTGTAACATAAATCACTAGGGAATGTAATGGTAACCAGCCAGGTATGAACTGGGGCTGTTCTGTAAGAGCAGGGGTGTTGGAGGACACTGAATGACGTATGTATGGATCTGTGAGCTGAGGCCAGACCTGGACCCAGGTGCACTGATGCTGTGCAGTGCTCATGAACCCTCAGGAACAAGCATTGCATGTCCCGGTATCTGAAGAAAAGAGGTGTGGACTTTGAATTGTGTATTTTCCAACTGTAGCTGCTCAAACTGTTTTTCCAAGATCTCCTACCCCGCTTTTAAGTAACTTCAACTTAAAAAGGTTACTTCCATTTTATGTATTTAGCCCACATTTTACAAATGTGATATGGTTGTGATATGGAGTATTAGCCTGGCAAACTATACATGATCTGTATAGTCTGGAATTGGACCAATGAGAGAGCTGAAGCCTGTGGGTGGATTCAACCGCTGTCGTTCAAACTGTTCCTGCACGTAATAGGCCAGTTTTATGACCAATCAGAGCAACCCACAGTGTGACAACGATCACCAGAGGGTTTTCAGTTAGCCCCATCCTTTTAGCTACAAGTGGAGCCAGCTTGTATATTACACTGTTACTGTAGCTGGTCGGCCAAACAGCAAATCCATCCTTTTTTAAAACCAAAGACTTGAGTGTTTCTTTCTATTCAACTTTCAAAGAAAAGCCCAAGTCTAACTCTTCCAAAATCGACGACAAAAGCCGATTCAAATGAGCGTGGTTCGTTTGCCACGTCCATCTTCGTTGCTCTCTATGGTTGTTCTGCTATCTCGCCCTCGTACAGCCCTGTCGTCATCGTTCAAAACCCGCCCCAACGACTCAATACACAGACAGAGCGTTTTGATTGGTCCGACATACCCTGAGTCGGACCAATGATGGGCTCCTACCGTATGCTGCTAGACTACAAGCTAGGCAAGAATATTTTCTGCCGCTAGGTGGTCTAGATTTCTAGGCTAGTTGAGTATAATAAATTAATTCCAACACATAAAATTCAGTTTAACTAACTAATTTAAAATTCCTAAGGATGTTAACCCATACAGACCCAGTGCTACTTTTGTGGCAGGTCCAAAATACTTTTTTTTCTTAATTGATAGACTACCATTTATTTTCATGTTATTCTCTGCAGATTCCAATTTTTCAGAGACAATCATGTATTTTCTTGTATTTAATTTACTAATCATGTATATATTCATTAAAGCTCAGATTAAAGTTGAGGAATATTATGTTAGAAATAGAAAAAACTCAAGAAAAACTGACTTTTTCAATGAAGATACCAATAACTGAACATATAAACAAGTCTCCATCCACTGTCATTGATCCAACTCTATGGTTTTACTGGTAAATCAATGTTGTAGAAGATGACGATGGTAACTACAGAGCCTCTGAACATCCAAATTGGGTCATATCTGATGACAATGAAAAGATGACAAACTGTATTTTACACCAGTTATTTACATGTATTGATAGGATTAGTGGATCAGAAGTTATTAAACATTTCAGATCAGTAGGTGCTTTTGGACATCAGTGGCTGTTTGGGTCTTTATGGGTTAAATAGAAAAAAATGCAACAAAAAAAAAATAATTCTGAATTCAACATTTTTCTTGAGTTCAACTTCACTGTTGAGAAACATTTGAAAATGTGTTGTAAAAATACTAATAATTGAACAACTGGACAAACATAAAAATGGAATACTCCTGCGGCTCCAAATGCAGCGGCACCTGCAGAAGAAATCAGTGAAATTGTTTATTGCCATCTTGGACATATTAGTTTCAACCACAGCAGGCGCATATCTGCTGAGCATTTGTCTTAACATTGAACACCATGAGTTTGAAACTTAACTTTTGCAGTTAAACAGAAGCGAAGTCCCAGAGAACAAATGAGCAACTGTCAAACCCACAGCTTAATTGAACAGTTGAAATAAATCACACAAAAAACAAATCAACACAGGCAGCCTGAAGGCTACACTGGAGGCAACTGAACTCACACTGATCACGAGTTCTTGTTTTTATTCCAGCAGTTTGTTTCTGAGGACCTGGGTTTTGTTTGACAGGTGCTTTGGATCAAGTTCCTTCAAAATCTTGTGTCTGAACTCAAAAGTGTACTTCAGGTCCGATGGATGGCTCAGGTTTAAGTCATAGATGAAGCCAAGAAGGAGAGCACAGGCTTTACCTACATCCTGGAGTTCACTGTCTCTCCTTCAACTATGATCCCACAGAATGGCACAGTTCAAGTTTTGAAAGCTGCGTGGGGTCTAAGGATGTGTGGGGTCTCCAAAGCGATTCTTTTCTAAAGCGCTGTAGGTAAAACAGCTGCATTAACACAACTTAGAATCCCCATGTTCCCTTGACTTTGCAGGTTTTCACTTTCAGACAGCACAAGATACTCAATTTAATACAAAAAACAGGACATTTTAGTCATTTTAATGTAATGCTCCTGATTATAGGCAACAACAGTGTCATTTTTTTCAGTGTATGTTCATGGATGTAATGATTTCTCCATGTATTATTTTCCTTCTGTGTAAAGATACCTAGTGCATTATGATGTGTATTGTATCACCTTGACACATTCAACATATATATTGGTTCAGATACATATTTCACATTTTAAAATTCTTTAAGACTCCTTTACTAAGAGGTACATGTAACCTATGGGGTGAAGGTAAAATATCATGCTAATGCATGTCTTTATTTGTGTTAAAGGTTCATATATACAATAGAATCTTCCAAATTCTATTTTATATGATAAAATGGTCTGGTGACTTGTCCAGGGTGTACCCCGCCTTCACCCTTAAGTAGCTGGGATAGGCTCCAAGCGACCCCCATGACCCTAGTGAGGATAAAACGGGTATAGAAGATCGATGGATGTTTATTTTGAACATACAAAGAAACAAAATCAAATAAAAACAGAGTAACATCTAAATAAACAGTATCCTTAAGTACAATCAAGTCTAAATTTGCATGGTCAAAAAGGAGGAGGAAGAGGATTAAACTTATTTAATCTTAACCCTCAGATACTTTTACATTAAATACTTTTACTTCTTTATCAGTAACTTAATTCATGAATCAAACAATACATTATTCTTACTTTAGCATTCAACCGACAGCTACTACATATTACAGTAATTGAATTATGCAGAACACTATTATCATGTACAGTACATTCATACAGACATCAATGGTTCAATAATGTTCTTCAGTTGTTACAGTATATTTATCAATACAACATTATCCATAAACAAGTAGCTCTCACATTTATTTTTAAGTACTGTACCTCACAAGAATCAATTCTTTATATCATTTTTAAACTGAATTATATTTGATATTTGCTTTATCTCTTCACACAGTTTGTTTCACAGTTTTACTCCACAGATATACATATACAGAACTTTTTAGCACAGTGCACACTTTATGAATCTTTAAAACTATCACTCATCAACATTCTGAATTCAGAATATAGTTTTTGAATTTCCTTATATTTTGTAGATATTACTGGGCAAAAGATGACTTGTACATTCGTGCAGTGAATGCAGAGTTTTTGTATGGCTATGAGTACCTCGGTAACTCTGGACGTCTGGTCATCACCCCACTCACTGACAGGTGGGTACTTAGACTTCATTCTAACAGTAATTTATAATTGTGCTGTTGAGTTTTGACAGTGCCCCTTTGTATTTGTTTCAGATGCTACTTGACCCTAACAGGAGCCCTGCATCTGAAGTTTGGAGGTGCTCCTGCAGGTCCAGCAGGGACAGGAAAGACGGAAACCACTAAAGATCTTGGAAAGGCTTTGGCAATTCAGACAGTGGTTTTCAACTGTTCTGATCAGCTGGACTTCATTGCAATGGGAAAATTTCTTAAAGGACTGGCAAGGTAGGTGACAGTTATCTTAACCCTTTATCTGGCAAGTGACTATTTTTGGTAATTTCCGCATTTGACAAGACAGTGCCAGGAGCAGTTCAAGTGAGGGCAGTGAGTGACAATCTCAGGTCCAATGTGGTCTCCAGGGTCTGTAAGGTCCAGCTGTGCATGAACAGTGAGTGGACCTGCTTTGTTCGGTACCCCATGAAGTAATGGTACTAATGTAAGGAATAATGGTCAAAGGATCATGTGGATGTGGACAGGGTTCTGGATCAGTGCTTATGTTGGTTTAATGTTCTAAAAGTGATGTTCTAATGTTCTAAAATATACTTTCCTTTCACTTACAAATGTTTTTCTTGTATTTTTTTTCTATTTACTTATTGCATTTTTTCCCCCCACGAATGAGTAAGGAACCAAATATGGTAACTTCACTGACCTTGAGATGTTTTTTGTACATAACAATGAACTTTTTTTTTTAATTTCACTAAAGTAATAGTCTTGATATGACCTCCAATAACACATTAAGGTTGAAAGTTTGAATTTCAGAAGCCAGGAGAATGAATAAAGACCTTCCCTCTGCCTCTAAGGCTGAATAAAAGCACTAAATACGAAGAAGAGATAAAACACAGTTTTGCATTACTTGTAAAAATGTCATGCTTGTAGCTGCTGTAATGTTGCCTCCATGATGAATCCACAGAGTAGAATCATGTCTGACATAAGGAAAGTTATGATTAACCCTCCTACCTCTCGAAAAGCACCCATCACTAGCCAAAATTTTCAGAAAATCTATTGTGACAAGATACCTTTTCTACATCTTGTTAACAGAGACCAGAAGAGCTGCAGCAGTATTGTGTGAATATCACTTATTAGACTATATACAATATAGCTGATGTTGGATTAATGTTATTGGATTTCTTCCACAGCTCTGGTGCCTGGGCTTGCTTTGATGAGTTCAATCGCATTGATGTGGAAGTGCTGTCTGTGGTGGCACAACAGATCACCACAATACAAAAGGCACAGCAGCAAAGGGTAAAACATTTACAGGCTGTTTCCTATAATAATGCATATTTAAAAGAAGACAATAGACCTTACGGAAAAAAAACATTGATTTATCATTTTTCATCCCTGTGGTCAATAAATATTAACTTATTTCTTCAGGCTGAACGGTTTGTTTTTGAGGGCACAGAGATCCCTCTTGTTCCCTCTTGTGCTGTATTCATCACTATGAATCCTGGTTATGCTGGCCGTACAGAACTGCCCGACAATCTGAAGGTTTTTACGTGATCTTTTTATTTAAAAAAAAAAAAACTATATGGCAAAAGGATAATCAGTTCAGTATGTGACAGTATTTGTTTTTCAGGCACTTTTTCGTCCTGTAGCCATGATGGTTCCTGACTATGCCATGATAGCTGAGATCTCCTTATACTCATTTGGGTTCAGTGATGCTAAAGTCCTCTCAAAGAAGATCACCACTACATTCAAGCTCTCCTCTGAACAGCTTAGCTCTCAGGTATATTTGTAAAGAAAATGAACTAAGATCTGTTCGACACAAGCACCAGATTTATCATCACTGAAATTAACATCCAGCTGTGTATTGTAAATAGTTTTTTATATTAGCTAAAGATAATATAGTCGTTACTGTTATTATGTTTTGACTTTTGCTCTTTATTTATTAAGGATCACTATGACTTTGGTATGAGAGCTGTGAAAACTGTAATCTCAGCTGCTGGAAACCTGAAGAGAGAACATGCAGACATGAATGAGGTAAAATGTTATTTTATTTACAAAATAAGGAAATGATGAAATATAGAATTAATTCCATCTGTCTTAATAATATTTTTATTTCTGTGTCCCACAGGAATTGATCTGCCTGCGGGCTATTCAGGATGTCAATGTACCAAAGTTTTTACAGGATGACCTGAAGCTCTTCAGTGGTATTGTGTCTGATCTCTTCCCTAACATCAAACAAGAGCCAATCAACTATGGCACGCTTGAAGAGTCCATGCGTACGGTCTGCACCAAGAAGAACCTTAAAGATGTAGATGGTGAGTGTTTCTGGAAGTACAGCATACATTTTTAGACATACTGTTTCACTGAGGAGTAGATAATATTGTTGTGGCTTTTACAGGATATATTAACAAGTGTATTCAATTGTATGAGACAACTGTGGTGAGACATGGACTAATGTTGGTTGGACCTTCAGGATCAGGTAAAACCAAGGTAAGTGTGGCACCTGTTACACTAACCTCTTAACCACAGTGTCTTGCATGCCCTCCAAACAATTTCTGAGTCTAATATGTTCTTGTGTGTATGTGCTAGTGTTATGAGATCCTCGGTGCAGCACTAACAGCTCTAAAGGGCCAACCCTCTGTCAGTGGTGGTGTCTACGAGACGGTTCAGACGTACGTCCTCAACCCCAAGTCTATAACCATGGGACAACTGTACGGGGAGTACGACTTGCTCACACATGAATGGTAAGAAATTATTTGTTCACCATTGAATACAAACATAAAAGAAATGACTTACTGTACACTATGCAACTGTTTCTGCACCTGTAGGACAGATGGTATCCTCTCAGCTCTTGTCCGAAGGGGAGCAGCATCTATGGACCTAGAGAAAAAGTGGTACATGTTTGATGGGCCAGTTGACGCTGTGTGGATTGAAAACATGAACACTGTGCTGGACGACAACAAAAAATTATGTCTTAGCTCAGGGGAGATCATCAAGCTCACTGATGTAAGGTTATATTTTTCAACTCTAGTATTTCCAGTCTTTCTCCCCATTTGCATTCAGTTGCTTAATGTCCTCCTTCAACAGGTAATGACCATGATGTTTGAGGTTCAGGACTTGGCGATGGCATCCCCGGCCACAGTGTCACGCTGTGGTATGGTCTACCTGGAGCCCAGTATCCTGGGCCTTACTCCATTCACAGAGTGCTGGCTGAAGCAGGTCCCCGAGGCCCTGAAACCATACACAGAGCAACTTAGTTCCCTGTTTTCCAAGTTTCTTCAGGTGAGAGGGGAGACAAGAGGAGTGAGAGACAAATAGGGCGTCTTCTTTCATTACAGCAGCTATGTAACATGTTTTTTATCTTTGTTTATTTTTTCTGTGTTCTTACTCAGGACTCCATCACATTTATGCGTCAGACAGTAAAAGAAGTGATCACATCACTTGACAGTAACCTTACCTGTAGTCTCCTGAGACTCATGGACTGCTTTTTCAAACCATTCAGTTTTAAAAAGGTGTGTGCATATTCATATGAATGAATTAACTGAATGACCCATGTTCAAGAAATAGCTATGAATATTTATGTAGATATTATTTTTAAATATACAGACATGTTTTTTAAAAATGGATTTAACCCTTTCATGCATAGTGGTCACTACAGTGGACAGTTATTCTACAGCTGTTCTCTTGTATATTCATGGGTTTTGTTGTTTTAGTTGCATATTAGTCATCATCCCAATTATTGTAATTTTGCTGCTCCTGATAAACCTGATCTGCAGTGACATGTTTTCGTGTAAATCAGTTAATTGTTTTTAGACTGTAATTAACTTTAAGAAACTTTGTGTGTGTGTGTGTGTGTGTGTGTGTGCGTGCGTGCGTGCGTGCGTGCGTGTGAGTGTGATATGTCCATGAAATGAGTAATAACTAGTACTGAAGTATGATCAAATGTGAGAAAACATCAGATTTTTGGTATTAAAAATATTGTATTTAATAGTTTTCACAGTATATCACTTTCTGATGATGAATTTTAAATATCTGTTTCTTTGCTTTTCAATAATTAAATGCATGGTGTCCAGCTGAGTGGACATTTTTGTGACTGCTCGAAAAACAGGTTCATAAAAAAATTTAAATTGCATCATTTTTTATTTTTATGTCTAAAGAGGAATAAAACACTCAATAAAAAATATTGACTAAGGTTCTCATAATTCATGCATGAAAGGGTTAATATACAAAATATATCATTGTTTTATCGATCTGTATGGTCAGTTGTGGTGGCAAGGTTTGCTATTGAATAATGTTTTATCAGTTTTTACAGCATTCAAATAATGGCATTCAATTACAAGACAAATGGACACCAGACAGTGCACAGTGTTTGGTGCAGTTTGAATCTGTAGAAAGTTACTGATTTCACATTTACTAAGTTGATGAAAAAACACTATGTAACAAATTCTGAGTATGTGTGAGATTTTTTTGATCATGTCCCCATTATCAATCCTTTATTTTCTTGAAGGATGAGCGGTCGCTGCCGCAGAAGAAATTGGATCGTCTTAAGGAATTGATTGAGCCCTGGTTCTTTTTCTCTCTGGTGTGGAGTGTCGGAGCCACAGGAGATGCAGCCAGCTGCCAGCGGTTCAGCGCCTGGCTCAGGAACAAGATGGAAAAAGAGATGGTCAGGCTCTATTTTAGAGTAAAATAATATAATAGAAGGGTTTTATTCTTCACATATGTATGTATTTTAATAAATGCCGGTGTATATATTGTCCAGATTCAGTTACATTTTCCTGAGGAGGGTTTGGTGTATGACTTCAGCCTTGATGATGCAGGAATCAGTAACCTTAAGGATGACGATGAAGAAGACACAGACAAAAAAGTAAACAGATGTGTAAACATACATACACATAATGAATTCAAACCAGGCTGCCAAGTATAGATTTTCTATTAACCTAGGGATTTTCATCATATTGTATTCCAGGTTCAGTGGGTCAGCTGGATGAAGTACGCACAGAATGTTGTAATCACCCCTGAGACAAATTACGCTGACATCATTGTTCCCACTGTAGACACAGTGAGGATGTCCTTTCTGATGGACATGCTTTTAACCAATAAGAAACCTGTGAGTACTTTGGTGTTGCTGTTGAGAACAAAGTTTGTATTGGATAAAGTTTGTAATCGGCTTTTGATCCTTTAGAATGACTCCATCACTGCATTTATTCTTCTGTTTGTTTCAACCTCTGTAGGTTCTGTGTATTGGGCCGACTGGTACAGGAAAAACCCTCACCATGTCAGATAAGCTACTGAAGAACATGCCTGCTGAGTATGTCACGCACTTCCTCATGTTCTCTGCCCGCACCTCAGCCAACCAGACTCAAGACTACGTTGACAGTAAACTAGACAAAAGGTACACTGTATATATAAAATAATAATACACACTTTTATACATTTGCAATGCAACAACATATTTGTGTGTCAGTGTTTAAAACTATGCTTGAACTTATATTTCAGGTCCAAAGGTGTGTTTGGGCCTCCAGTAGGAAAGCACTTCATCTTCTTCATTGATGATCTAAACATGCCAATGTTGGAGACGTATGGTGCACAACCTCCGATTGAACTACTGCGACAGAGGATGGACCATGGAGGCTGGTATGACAGGAAGCAAATAGGTAACATTTGAGCTCCCTTCCCTTTTCTCAGCTTGGTCTTGTTTTTCCTGGCTAACAGATTAGTATTTATCACCAATATTTTGTGCACTCTTCCCCAAATATTTGCTCTTTTGCTTCAGAAATATGTATTGACCGTTCCTTTTTCTACAGGGACATTCAGGAAGCTGGTGGACATCAATTTTGCCTGTGCCATGGGACCTCCAGGGGGGGGGCGGAATCCCATCACCCAACGTTTCACTCGCCACTTCAACTTCTTGTCCTTCACTGAAATGGAGGATGCTAGCAAGAAGCATATTTTCGGCACCATTCTAGGCAGCTGGATGGGTGAGCCAGCACTATTAGTATGTTTGAGCTTAAAGGGGTTGTATTTTGCTAAACCCACTTTTATTAGTCTTTGGTACATTTATTTCTTTATTTGGGGACCCTAACAGTTCATAAAGT
This sequence comes from Ostorhinchus rueppellii, assembly GCA_030068375.1. Lineage (NCBI taxonomy): Eukaryota > Metazoa > Chordata > Actinopteri > Kurtiformes > Apogonidae > Ostorhinchus > Ostorhinchus rueppellii. The sequence goes on from JAQQZY010000023.1 coordinate 32,433,187, forward strand.
TTGAATTTGAACCCACCAGGTGCTGCAAAGTTATATTTATATTAATTCTGGAAGAAATTGAATGGATTCGTATCACCTGTTTCAAGTGCTGCTTAATTTGTTACATCTCTAACTAGTTACATGACGACGTTTGCGCATATAAGGTCAAGACTTCTGACAAATATTTCTTTGAGTACGCTATAATTGTTTGTCATCAGCAGCGTTTGTAGTCCATACTAAAAAGATGCGCAAACCTCGAGCCAATTTACCTTAAATGTTCAGTTGGCGACACGGTGGTGCAGTGGTTAGCACTCGTGCCTCACAGCAAGAAGGACCCGGGTTCGATTCCCGGGCGATCC
>JAQQZY010000023.1:32433624-32452565 GCA_030068375.1 Ostorhinchus rueppellii
TGGAGTTGAATTAATGAAGAATTCAGACCCAAGCAGAGCATTTACAGTTTATATAGACCACAGGGAAATGTTTTAAAGTGCGTAATGTCATTTAAAAAGCAAAATATCACTCCTTTAAGGCAACATTTAGAGTTGGATGATACTGCAGGAGAGGTACTTACATTATCCTGCAAAAACACTTTTACTGAATCTTTGCTCTCTTTCAGATGGAAATATGAGTAAAAAGGAACGTGGCAGTAAGTCATGGACACAGGGACATAAGATACAATAGCTTTAATAATATTAGAAGGCTGGGTGCAGGGTTTGAATGTTTGACGAGAAAAAGTCATTTCAAGCATTTTTGATCAAAGCACATGTTGACCAATGTTTCAAAATTCCTCCAATCAAGTTTTTTTTTCTATAAACTCCTAAAACAAGTCAGTTTTTATTTTTATGTTTTTTTATTTTATGTGCTATCTTTTTCACTCTTCTCCTATCTACTTCTGATCAGGACCTGTGCCAGAAATCCAGCCACTGAAAGAGGCTCTTGTAGACGCCACAATCCGAGTATATTCTACCATCACTTCCCAGCTCCTCCCAACACCAACCAAGTCTCATTACACCTTCAACCTCAGAGACCTGTCCAAGGTTTTCCAGGGCATCCTCATGGCTGAGGCTGGCATGATCGAGGTAGTCTGATAGATGTCATTCAGAATCTCCACAGTATTAATATTAACCTTTTGAGACTTAGTAATGGCAAGAGTTCCATAGCTTTAGTAAATAAAAAAAGTGCAAGATCTACAAACTGCAAAAGACATTCCATAAAAAAAATATAAATAAAAATGTATCTGAAATAACAATTGCATCATGAATTGTGTCAGTCAAAGCAATTATTTAATGGAAAAAAGCCCAAACCTGTACTTTCCTGGGTTTCAGGAGGTTAAAACAGCCTTTTTGTCCCGGTATAGTGGTAAAATCAAATGTCTTCGCTTGTTTTTAGGACAAATTGCAACTGCTACAGCTGTGGTACCATGAAAGTTGCCGAGTTTTCCAGGACCGCCTGGTGTGTGTTGAGGACAGGGAGTGGTTTAATGGAATGCTGAAGGATTGTATTCAGGAGTTCGACTGCAACTTTGAAGATGTTGTGACTTGCCTTCCTGTTTTGTATGGAGATTTCATGAAACCTGGAGATGACCAAACAGTGTACACACTCATCGAAGACAAAGACAAGGTTATTGTGTAGCTCTATAGTTCAACAGTTTGTGTTTATTGTCATAATGAGATCATTGTTTTGTCCTGTTGTGGGCTCTGACTTTCCATAAATGTATCCTTTTTTTCTTTGTTTTGTTTAGTTGGTGAAAGTGATGGAAGAGTACATGGAAAACTACAATGAGATGAACACAGCCAAGATGAAGCTGGTACTCTTCATGGATGCTATCGAACATGTCTGCCGTATCAGCCGTATCCTGCGCCAGCCCTTAGGCAATGCTCTGCTTCTGGGAGTTGGAGGCAGCGGTCGACAGTCGCTCACCAAATTGGCCTCATTTATGTGAGTGAGGTCCAACTAGGTTTTCTGACAGACTGACCCACAAGTTTGTGACCGTAATTTTAAATGATTGAATTGCTCTTTTGCATGTTCTCTTCAACATAATATTATTGTTGACATTTTGCAAAGATTAACTAATGTCCTAATTTTGAGTAGTATTTCAGTTTATGCACCTGATGTTATTACCCTATGCTTCCGCTCTCACTGTGTGTGCTCATACTTAGGTCAAACTATGAGTGCTTCCAGATTGAGTTGTCTAAAAACTATGGACTGACAGAGTGGAGGGAAGACCTTAAAAGCATCATGCTGAAGGCTGGCCTGCAGAATCAGCAGATCACTTTCCTCTTTGTAGACACACAGGTAAACTCAGGAACAAATACAGAAGTATGTTTTCTCTTTTAGGAAGACAAAGCTGCTTTTTACTAATTACCTTTGTTTTAATATCTCAGATTAAGAGTGAGTCATTCCTGGAAGATATCAACAACATTTTAAACTCTGGGGATGTTCCTAACCTCTATGCACCAGACGAGCAAGAACGCATCCTAATAGCTATGAAACCAGTGGTCCAAGACCTGGGCCAGCAGCTAACTAAAGCCAATCTAATGGCTGCTTACATCAGGAGGGTGCGCAGTAACATCCACACTGTGCTGTGCATGAGGTGGTGGCTCCACAAATATTCTTATACTTGGTTTGAAAGCAAAAGGATTTTCATTTAGCTTAAAGCTTGATGTGTTTCTTTTTCATTTTGTCTTTTTCAGTCCTATTGGCGAGGTGTTTCGTGCACGACTGAGGCAGTTTCCCTCACTGGTCACATGTTGTACAATAGACTGGTTCAGCGCCTGGCCAGAGGAGGCTCTACAGGCTGTGGCAACATCCTTTCTTAGTGAATTGCCTGAGCTAGAAGCTAGTCCTGCAGCTATGAAGGGACTGGTGAGGATGAGCTTCATTAACATGAACATTTTTAAATGCCATTCAAAATAACATGTATCAACAAAAATGCAAACATTGATAACATACTGTACATCTCTGCAAATATCTCTGCAAGCCTCTCAGTTAAATACATAAAATTATTTGCTTCTGTGAAAAAGAAAAGATCTATTTACTCTAAAATAGTGTAATGATGTTATTAAGCACAGTCCTCTTTAATTTCACTTCAGACCCTGATGTGTGTGAAAATCCACCAGACGGTTGCCATGAAGTGTGATCAGTACAAGACTGAGCTTTCTCGACACAACTATGTTACACCTAAAAGCTATCTTGAGCTGCTTAAAATATTCTCTGATCTCATTGGACGGAAAAAGAAAGAACTATGCACTGCACGTCAGCGCATGAAGACTGGTCTGGACAAGGCAAGGCCCAGGATTGAAGAAATTATGAAATGACTTTGTTTTTAAGTGGCAAATTGTAAAATAAATTGTGTGTATGTAGTGTGTATTGGTGAATCATCAAAACTGCTTTCCCTAACATTTATTTATTTTGATAAAAATGGTTATTTCTGTACAAATGCAGCTTCTTAGCACAGCAGAGGACGTGAGTAAGATGCAAGAAGAGCTGGAGACGATGAGGCCTCTTCTGGAGGAGGCTACTAGAGACACTGAGCTCACCATGGAGACTATCCAAGTAAGAACATACATGTCATCATACACCTACTTTTGAATGTCCTGGCACAGCAATTTATATTCTTTTTCTACCTGATTGATAAAATTGACTTTTGATTTTTTTGAACACAATCATACTTTCTTGATGTTTCACATGAAAATTAAATAATAGTAGAATCGTAGAGTGACTGCTCACTGAGCTACAAATTATTTATTTATTACTTCAAATTGACTTTTTGTTTTATTTTTCCAGAAAGACACAGTGATTGCAGAGGAGACCCGTAAGTCAGTTCAAGCAGAAGAAGCTAAAGCTTCAGAGAAAGCTCGTATTGCAGAGGGCATTGCAGAAGATGCCCAAACTGAGTTGAATGAGGCTCTACCAGCCTTGGATGCTGCCCTCACTAGCCTCAAGTCACTCAACAAGAATGATGTCACTGAGGTCAGACAGGCTCTTTAATGATTTACTATAAGCCTCAAACTCACAACAATGTTGTAGAATAAAGTAACCCCTTGACAACATTATGTCTTTACTCATCTTCTTTTGAATTTGGACTTTTGGGTGTTTTCTATAGGTGCGAGCCTTACAGCGGCCTCCCCAAGGGGTGAAGCTGGTTATTGAGGCAGTGTGCATTATGAAAGGTATCAAACCCAAAAAGGTACCTGGAGAAAAACCTGGCACAAAGGTTGATGACTACTGGGATCCTGGAAAGGGTCTCCTTCAGGAACCTGCAAAGTTCCTGGAGAGCCTCTTCAAGTATGATAAGGTATGAAATACACTGTATCTTGTGAATTGATTTCCACTTTATTGTATAAATCTATAATTTACATTTAGGCTCCATAGAATGACCGTCTTGTATGTATTTTTCTTTAAAACTGTCAATTTTATGATGTGATAATGAATTTGTCATTGCCAATGTTCAGTCTGTCAGATGTATTAAAATTGTTTCTTCTGTTAATCAATGCTACAGGACAACATCCCAGATAATGTGATCGCTTTAGTCCAGCCCTACATAGATAATGAGGAATTCCAACCAGCCTCCATTGCCAAAGTCTCCAAAGCTTGTACCTCCATTTGTGAATGGGTGCGGGCCATGCATACATATCACTTTGTGGCCAAGGGAGTGGAGCCTAAAAGGGTAAAAGTTTAAATGAGTCACAGACTATGTTAATAATGTGATAAACAGTATTTTGTTATTGTACTTATTTACAACAAAGCTTTTTACTGATGAAAATGTCATCTAAACATTAAACATGCCAATATGTGTACAGCAAGCTCTTAAAGAGGCCCAGGAGGACTTAGCTGTGACCCAGCGAATCTTGGATGATGCCATGGAAAAGTTGGCAGCGGTGGAAGGTGGCATTGCCACTCTGCAGGCCAAATATGAGGACTGTGTGGCAAAGAAAGATGAGCTGGACAAAAAGTATCAGCTGTGCGAGGCTCGCCTCATCCGAGCAGACAAGGTCAGGGGTTAAGATGAAACTTTACTGACATTTAAATTTAACATTAAGGCAGCACAAAAAATACACTTTAGTTGAAGCAACTCAACAGGAAACAGAAAGTAGATTGTTGATCCACTGATAGCTTGTTGTCTGTTCCATGCTGGTAATATTTAGTTTCTCTCCAGCTCATAGGAGGCCTGGCTGACGAGAAAGTTCGCTGGAAGGAAACTGTGCAACACCTCAATTATATGGTCAATAATGTGACAGGTGATGTGCTCCTGTCTGCAGGATATGTGGCATACCTGGGACCCTTTACTGTAAGTGGGTTGTAAACTCAAAACTTGTGTTACACATTATGTATTACACATCTAAACAAGCATATCTACGTCATTTATTCATCAGTATCCATTGTTATTAAAAAAAAAAACCTTTTATGTGCATAGTAATCAGCCTCATTGGTTTTGTTCATTTATTTAACATTTTACAGTATACAATCTCCATACATGAACTCTGATGCACACTGTTTTAAACTACTGTTAATATACTTTGCTTTTTAGAGAATTTTTCCAGTTTTTTAAATGAAGGCATTTATTATCTTTTTGTTGTTGTTGTTTAGGGAGAATACAGGGCAGCCATGGCTGAGGAGTGGTTGAATTGTTTCACAGACTTGAATGTTCCACATACGGATGAACCCAACCTCATCAACACTCTTGGAGATCCTGTCAAGATCCGCTCATGGGAGGTCAGACCCAGTTTGTCCTGCCTTTAGTTGTGATTCATACTTGGCTTCAGTTTGGTTATTTATAAGTGAGAATTTTCTTTGTAAACACCTTAAACCCCATTTTTCACAGTCTGCTATTTACACAGATTCTGATATTGACCAGTATTTTCTTATGTTGGATTGTTTCTTAGGGTAGAACAAATTCTATGTCCACTCTTACACACACATGCTTTTCACAATTTAAACTGTTTTCATTATTGTATTTTTCATTGTGGTTTTTAAAATTCCAAGTACATTATCACCTAACTTGTGAGATTCACATTAACATTTCAACCAGTACCTCTTGGGGATCTGTCTTTACAGAGATATTTGGAGCACAAACCACACCAAAGCCTGTACCACTGCAGGCTTTTTATACACAGTCAGTGTATTGCCTAATCACAGGCATCACTTACAGTCTCATGTGCAGTCCTTTTACACGATTGGTGTGTTTAATGTGCTAAATAGAAACAGGTTGTATTCCACTCAGCTCAAAAAGACAAAAGGATTCATTATTTTAAGACCAAAGGCACTAACAGTTCTGTAGTTTAGGAACATGCTGATGAATGCAGACATTTCTTACATCATTTCTTAAGAAAAAAAGACACATCAGTGAAAGAGATCCTTTGCTTCATTTTTTTTTCAGCATTGTTTCTTTAACTACTTGAAATACCATTTAAAGTGCTTTCTTATGTGTACAGATATCAGGTTTGCCCAAGGACAACCTTTCTGTGGAGAATGGTGTGATTGCCCAGTTTTCTCTGCGCTGGGCTCTGTTCATTGATCCTCAGGGACAAGCTAATAAGTGGATCAAGAACATGGTGAGCGCCTTTTCTGAGTATACTAAAACTGCAGAGGGTGCAAATCACACAAAAATCCTAAAAAAAAAAAAATAGATTGGTTCTTGCTCCAAGAAAAATGCCATCCATCACTGCTTACTACAGGCTGTTGTTCTAGTTACTTAGCAATAACCTTTGCTCACATTTCATCACACTACCTTCTCAGTATCTGCAGTTACAGTATATTTGATCCACTGTTTATCCACATTTGCCTCCTGTCATTATCCAGGAAGAGGAAAATGGATTGAAAGTATTGAAGCTCAGTGACCGGGACTTCCTCCGTAACCTGGAGAGTGCTATTCAATTTGGAAATCCCTGCCTTATGGAGAATGTTGGGGAGGAACTAGATCCCACATTAGAACCTGTCTTATTGCAACAGGTAAATATACAAAGAGAGATTCCTCACATGGTAATGTTATATTCTGTCAGTCATATTGTTGTATATTGTAAACATACTGGTGTTGCTTAAAGTTTGCATATATTTTTGCCCTTAGACATTTAAGCATCAAGGCAGCACAGTGTTGAAGCTTGGTGACTCAGTCATCCCTTACCACGAAAGCTTCAAGATGTACATCACTACCAAGCTGCCAAACCCTCATTACTCTCCTGAACTGTCTGCCAAAGTCACTCTCATTAATTTCACACTTTCACCCAGGTAATGAACATTTTGTACTTGGAAGAGCAGATGGAATGTTTACTTTGTCTGTTTGCTTAATATTGCATCTGATTAATCATCCGTCATATGACTTAATAACCCTGATGTTGAGATGAGTATGTCAATGTCTCTGTAAAGATGATAAGAATAAGATAGAATATTAAAGTTATTTTTTGCACCTTTAATTGCTTTGTATCCTGGAATAGCTATTGTATGTAACTGTGTTGGATGTTATAATTGGAAAGCCGAAAATAATACTTTATGTTTCCACACTTTTTCATGCGTTTGTGTATTTGTGTGTTGTGTGATTCCAGTGGTCTAGAGGACCAGCTGCTGGGCCGTGTAGTGGCTGAGGAGCGTCCAGACCTGGAGGATGCTAAGAACAAGTTGATCACCAGCAACGCCCAGATGAAACAGGAGCTTAAAGAAATTGAGGATGAGATTCTGCTCCGACTCAGCTCCACAGAAGGAAACCCAGTGGACAACGAGGAGCTCATTCAAGTCTTGGAAGCGTCCAAGATCAAAGCTGGACAGATTGAGGTCAGACAGGGAAAGATGGAATTAAATCTATATGTCATTCATGGTCTAAGCTTGTAGTTCTTAAATAAATATTAGAAGTATTTGTAATTTCAAGATATGTTAAGAAATAATTTAAAGGTTTACTACACTTTATGCAGTTTTATGCCATATTTACTATAGAGTTTAGAATAAGTCAATAATCAAAGTAAACTGTCTGTTTTTTTATGTCAGTTACATAAAAACAAACATTTACCCACAGGCCAAGGTCAAGGCTGCAGAGAAAACAGAGAAGGACATTGATGCCACTCGTCTGCAGTATGTACCAGTGGCCGTGCGTTCACAGATCCTCTTCTTCTGTGTGTCAGACCTCTCCAGTGTAGATCCCATGTATCAGTACTCTCTGGAGTGGTTTCTTCACATCTTCATGGCGGCCATAGCTAAGTCTGAGTCAGCAGGTAGAATAAAAAAAAAAAGATTTTCAACCAAAACTTGTTAAAAAAAATTGTACTTCCTCTGACATTGTCCTATCATGTGTTCAACAGACACTGTGGAAGAAAGAATCAACCACATCAATGAATTTTTCACCTTTAGCCTGTACAGCAATGTGTGTCGCAGCTTGTTTGAGAAGCACAAACTTATGTTTGCCTTCCTTCTGTGCACTCGCATCCTGATGAACAAGAGCAAAATTGACATGGCATGTGACAGATTTCTAACTTTAATCTCATCTAGGAGCTAATCTAATGTAATTAACTGATCTAATCTAAGCTGATGAATGTGTGTTTTCTCACTGTGGTAGGCTGAGTGGCGGTACCTGTTATCTGGAGGCATGCCTGCACAAGAGCTTCCCAACCCAGCAGTAAGCTGGTTGTCAGAGCGTGCCTGGCAGGATGTCTTGGGCCTCAGTGCTTTAAACAACTTCAGCAAACTGGCAGAGAGCTTCTCTGAGCACGTGCAAGGATTCAAACTCATTTTTGACAGCAGCCAGCCTCACAGGTACTTAGATTACTACTACTTTTAGCACATGCACATGTTTTGCTTATTTCTGCTGCAGGGAAGTTGTCAGTGTTTAATAACCTGGTCACTTTGTGTGTATCTCTTAAGGGAGCCCCTCCCTGGGGGGTGGGACACCAAGCTAGACTCATTTCAGAAGCTGTTGGTCCTACGCTGTCTGAGGGCTGACTGTCTTGTTCAAGGTCTGCAGGACTTTGTGTCGGCTCAGCTGGGACAGCGCTTCATAGAACCTCAGGTATATTCCACTGCATCTCTGCTTCTCACTGTTAAGTAGATTAATGTAAAGTAAATGCAAAGGTGAGTTCATACCGTCACAGCAACAAGGGCTGTGAGATGTAATCAACATCACAGACTCAAACTCAGTTTTATTGTCATTCAATCGATAGACACGACAGAACGAAATGTTCTGAAGGCTGAACTGTCCTGAACATTGAACTGCTGTTGACGCAGGACCAAGAAGCATTGCTCCCCTAGACCCAGGTCTTGTTTTGTAGCGTAAGAAGATAGGAATACATTCTAAATAGAATATAAAATAAATTCTTAATTTTTTTTTTTTTTTATTTTAATTTTTTTTTTTTACAAAATTTCACAATATACAGCAACGGTAACAGTTAAAGTGGTGGTGCATAATAAGTAACAGCATCATAAGCAGCAGCATGACTGAAATAAAGTGTCATTGTTGAAGGTGCATGACAGACAGTCTATGGGGGCAGTTTATCTCCTACACTGACGTAGGTCTACATATTCAAATAAGAAAACATAGCACAATGTAGTATATTTTCTGTAATTTTTTAAAAATTTTATTTTGTCTTATTCTGTAAATTATTCCAGTTGTTTTCTACCTCTACATTACAGCAGTGTCTTGTTTCTACCTCTGTCTCCATCATCTTCTGCAGACATCAGACCTGGCGGTGGTTTTCAAAGAGTCATCTTCCTCCACTCCTCTCATCTTTGTCCTGTCCCCTGGCACTGATCCTGCTGCTGACCTATACAAGTTTGCTGATGTTATGCAGTTTTCCAAGAAAATGAGCGCCATCTCTCTGGGCCAAGGCCAGGTCAGGGTCTGGTAGATGTCGAGGAGTCCTCCTCCCTTTATCTGTCTGTCTCCCTTTTTGTCTCTTCCTTACTCTGCATTGTCTGAGAGTGTGACAGGTTGTGAATGTGTCTGGAAAAGCTGTGTGTGACTTAATTCCTTGACGCCTATTGTCACGAATTTGCTTTGGGTGAACAGCAAATTAGAATGAATGGATTAGAGACTTAGGAAGCTAATTTTATTGAGTTTGAGCAGTTGAGCAAATAAATATATAACAATGATGCATTTGACAGTGATGACATGTATAAGTGATGGTTTTAAGCAAAACACATACATGTGCATTTGAAATATAAATGTGCATATCATAAATGCACTAATGTTAAACACTGCCCACCTCTGCATATAGATAATGACCTGTCCTCTGTTATGATATAGTAATGTCAAGCCTGTTTCTTGAGTTCAAGTTACTCTTTCTATTGTACACTCTTACTCTGACCCTGTAAACCACTTCCTCACAGATACAGATCATCCTTGTTCATCTTGTCAGGAGCTGTCATCTTAGTGCTAATTGTTCTCTCTATTTCTGTCCAGTGTTCAGGACAGAGAAGTAAACTAATCGACAGACGCAACATTCCAGGAGACCAACGTAGAAAACAACAATATGAATATAATTTGCATATTTCAATAATAAAGACTTAAAAATCTGAAACCTAACGGCTGGTCAAACATGTGTCAACAGCACACTGCCCTGCAGCTGTTGAATAGGTGTGATTGTGTGTTCATCACATTACTTCCAATTATGTGAGTTAGGAGCCAGACTCATGCTGGGCTTTTGCATCTCACTGTCTTTAATTTCGTGCCTGTTTACAAAGAACAAAAGGCTCTCATGCCATCTTGAAAGCTTTCCAGAATGTGACACTACTGTTGGGAGATGTCCTGTGTCCTGTCTTTATCTAAATTACCCAAATATTCCCCATGCTACTGAACCCTGTAAATTAGGAAATGTACCTAACTGCCTGGTAATTCCCAGAGGTACCTACTGTAATGTCCCACTCGTAAACTGAAGCCTCATGTTTAGTTGGCGTGTTTGGCACTTGTTTTCTTCATATCTGGTGTTTCTGTGCTGCTGTCTGTGTGATCAGGGCCCCTGGGCTGAGACCATGATGCACACTGCTATGGAAAGAGGCCAGTGGGTCTTCTTCCAGAACTGTCACCTGGCACCCAGCTGGATGCCTTCACTGGAGAGACTCATTGAACATATCAACCCAACAAAGGTGAGGATGTAAACTTTCATGTAGAAACCCATTTAGCCTTTAACACACCAGTCTTTAAAAAGGATTCCAGAAGAAGAACAGACTCAGCCAAAGTATGTACAGTAGAATAAAAGCACGGAATCTCAGATAATGCCAGATAAATAAGACAAACACACTACAGAGAGTCTTTATCTGCCCACAGCGATCACATGTTCTTTCAATTCAAAACAGGTGCATAAGGACTTCCGTTTGTGGCTCACAAGTTTGCCTAGCAACAAATTTCCAGTGTCCATTCTCCAAAATGGTTCCAAGATGACCATTGAGCCTCCCAGAGGGATCAAGGCCAACCTCCAGAGAACTTACCTGAGACTCACCAATGACTTTATCACCTCGTCCACCAAGGTCTGCATCTGTCACCATCCCACTAAGTCTGCTGCTCATGTTTACTGCACATGGCCAGCATCAGATAAATTCCCAGCTCTATTTTCATAAACACCTGATGAAGTCTCTCTAATTTATTCATATCATCTCCCCCTCAGGCTACACAGTTCAAGTCTCTGCTTCTGTCTTTGTGTCTTTTCCACGGAATTGCTCTGGAAAGAAGGAAGTTTGGCCCACTGGGTTTCAACATTCCCTATGAGTTTACTGATGGAGACTTGAATATATGCATCAGCCAACTCAAAATGTTCCTGGATGAGTACCAGGACATTCCATACAAGGTGGAGAAGCGCTTTCCTCTGTATTAGACCTCTGTATATATAATGTGACTACTGTCTGTTATGTAAGAGCTATTTACATAACTGAGTAGAAGCTTAGAAAGAACAAGATCCTGTCTTTTCCATTGTTTGTGGATAGGTAAAGGCTCACCTTTTTGTCCTCCACTGTGCAGGTGTTAAAATATACAGCAGGAGAAATTAATTATGGTGGGAGAGTGACAGATGACTGGGACAGACGCTGTCTGCTCAGTGTACTGGAAGATTTCTACTGTCCAGCTGTGCTCAGTGCAGATCACATCTACTCGTCTTCTGGAGTTTATCGACAGATCGACACAAATCTGGACATCAAGGTTAGAGCAATTCAAGAGTGTTTGAAAGATCAGAGTAAAAGCAGTGCATTAGACTTGACCTTCATCACAGAGTGGAAGTGGATGGGTTATATAATACCCATTCTTCTGTTTTTGTGTCTTTCTGCAATAAGTTCACCATAACAGAAATGTTTTCTCTGTTATTGCTGCTTTTCACAAAGAGGGAAATGTAAGAAGTCAGACTGTGAGTATATGTGATGTTCCAAATGTCAACCCTGTACAAGTTCATCAAAGAATCAATGTCTGCAGAGCTTGATGGCTTCTGAACTCCCGTCAAATCAGTTTTATTTTCCTTTAGAAACCAGAAACACAGCTTCTTATTTACAAAACATTTTGGATGCAAACTAACTTTACTCTTAAAATGTTAACATCTTCATTGTTAAGACTGAATTGATAAGAATATGTCCACTTTAGTTGTCTCAGTTTATACAAGTTGCACAAGTGACCTGTTGTCATGGCAATTCTGACCTTAGGGGTACTTGGGATATATCCGTGGTTTGCCCATCAACGATACGCCTGAGATGTTTGGTCTCCATGACAACGCTAACATCAGCTTTGCCCAGAATGAGACCTTTGCCCTCTTGGGAGCTGTGGTTCAGCTGCAGCCCAGAGCTGCATCTGCTGGTGGTAAAACTCTGGAAGAGGTGAGTCTCTACATACTTACAGAGTTATATTAAGTAGATTGACATAAGTTTAGTTGTGCTGCAGGAAAAGCTGACTTCTGTATATATGGTGTCTTGATCTGCTTATTATTGTACCATAGATTGTGGAGGAGATAGTGGCAGGCATTGTTGAAAAGATCCCACAGCCGTTCAATGTTCAGGAGGTGATGGAGAAGTATCCAGTCCTTTATGAGGAGTCCATGAATACCGTACTCATCCAGGAGGTCATCAGGTAACATGAGGCCGTACTTCAAGTTAACACCAGAAACCACAGCGAACGTCTGCTCGATATAATAATGCAATCAAACCAAGAGTCTGCCATCTGCAATAAAATAGAAGCTTTCTCAATTTTCAGTTTACTATATGCAGGCGGGTCAAGAGAGGATCTGTAACTGTCCAAAATAAATGGAACATTATTTCACTTTGAGGTGAAAAATAATGATTACATCTCAAACCAGTAATGTAATATCTTTAGACCAGCAGCACAAATTGTAGCATTTGAAAGCCATAATTACATGGCATTCTAATCATACTGTAATAATAGTTTTTATTCTGGTTGTGTGTGATCTGCTGCTGCAACTCAAGTGAGCTATGTCGTGTTGGTGCAACATGATCAGATGAATAATACATTTTTATAACTATTACTCTAGTAGACAACATTGCATGATAAACCATACAGAGGTGGAAAAAAGGCTTTGGACACCTAGTGCATTTGTGACATATTGCATTAAAAATCCCTCTTATGTCATTGAACTCTGCAAACATTGTTCTGTTCTCCGAACTCAAATGCTCCCTTCTGCTTGTAAACTCTTCCATCAAGGTCAAAACTGGATTTTTTAGCAAGTTAATGAAACACATCCAGAACATGACATGTTGAAACCATCAAGAATTTACTTTTTTTTATTTTTTCGTTAACAACAAACAAAAAATCATTTGCATTTGTTTGTCTCTGTCTGATGCATCCACACCTTTTGAAACAAAGATTTTTCCATAAATATTTGATGAGAATGTTTGATCTTGTGTAAAAATTTTAAGGGTGTCTGAAAACTTTTTTCCACTCCCGCAGGGGTTCCCAAAGTGGAGTACCAGGGGGTACTTTTAATGTAATTTTTTGGAAAAATACATTAAACAAGTCATTGTGTACTGAATACAAAATAAATTATGAGAATTAACGCTGAAATATAAAACACAATAAATACATTCATATAATAGTTTTATTGTCAATCATCTTGTTTAAGCTTTGGTAACATTTTAACTTATTCACTGCCAGGCGTATCTGCAGAACAGCTTTGAAATGACACCAAAACACGTCAGTGGCAGTGAATGAGTTAAGAACATTTCCATTTTATTTTATTCAAAATGAGTTTATTTGACCCCCATGACCCTAGTGAGGATAAAGCGGGTATAGAAAATGAATGAATGAATGAGTTTATTTGAGTAGCTCAGTAATTATTTTTTGTTGATGAAAGGTTCATTTATTAATTAATGACAACTTTATTTAGTTTTCTTATCAATGAAAGACAGTATTTTTCAATTTATGTTTTGCACAAAATTTACAAAATTCTTATTTTTTTAAAATATATATTCCAGTTAAATATATGTTGTTTGTTTACAAAGTTTTGAAAATATAAACAGGCACCTTTGCCATAGGAACAAATTTTGCCTAATTTTATTTTTCAATCAAAAATGCAGAATCAAGAGTTGGGAGTACTTGGCTAACAAGGTATAGTTCAGCAGGTTCTCCACTGTAAAAAGTTTGAGAACCACGGCAGTACAGTATACAGGTGAAGTTCTTATTGTTCTCAGGCATTCTAACCATCAGTTTACTAATGCTCTGCCTATCTCATGTCTTTCAGATATAACAAGTTGCTCTCAGTCATCTCTCAGAGTCTCAGTGATATTGTGAAGGCTCTAAAAGGTTTAGTGGTGATGTCCTCTGAACTGGAGCTGATGGCCAATAGCCTCTTCAACAATGTGGTGCCTGATGTATGGAAAGCCAAGGTAAGACACACACAAACATCCACAACTACCCCCTGCTTCAGTGGCTTGAAACGGTGTCTGTATAAATTACAGCAACCCACTTTGTCACTATTGCAGGAGATCTTCCTCATGATTTGACGATAAATGATAAATACCCTAAAAATATTTGGTGCTGCAGGAAAAAAAAAACCCCAATCACTTGTAAATTGCTTCAACTTGATCTGGATGATAATTGTTGATGAAATTCACAAAATGGAGAGATTAACATTTATGCTGAGGCTCCAAGATGAACTTTACATAATAAAATGGGGCAAATGGATTTCTTTCTTTAAATACAACTAATATGTGCTTTGTCTCATAGTCCTGTGAAATACTATAACTATAAACTGCTGCTCTAGAAATTAATTAGGTAACTTGGTTGCTATTTCATAACTGTAACCTAAATTATCATTAGTTTTAGATTGTGACTGTTATGTGTTACTGATTGTTGTTTGTTATCTTCTGTATGACAAAATGATAAATAACAAATAAAAACCAAGTCTTAAAAAAAGATACATGTACCGTGTCTATAACTGAGATTAGAAAACATACAACAAATACTTAGATGAAGGATCTGACCTTGGCAATTTCAGTTATTAGATTTCGGTGTTCAGAACATTCGATAAACTTCTAGTGACCTTTACGTCCTGATCTGTTATCTCCAGAGCTTGCTTTCTAAGGATACGTAACTGTCTACTGTCTCCCCTTAGGCCTACCCATCTCTGAAGCCTCTGGCCTCCTGGGTGTCGGACCTACTTCAAAGGATCAATTTCTTGCAAACATGGATTTCTGATGGCATTCCACCTGTCTTCTGGATTAGTGGCTTCTTTTTCCCTCAGGCTTTCCTCACTGGAACGCTCCAGAATTATGCTCGACGCTCTAGAATATCCATCGACACAATTGGATTTGATTTTCAGGTCAGACAGTATGATGTATTGTCCTAAAGGCTGAGTCACTAGTCGCTTTTCCATTAAGCTTATGCATAAAACTTTATTGATATTTACTAAATGTCAAAAAAACAGTCAGTTTTTCCATTAAATCACAAATATGATGATTTGTTTATTTATTATAATGAGATGACATGAGAAGTCATTCCATGATTTTATATTCATTATTATTATTATTATATATTACCCCTCTATGCCGTACTAAATGAAAAAATATTCAGTTTCCTGGTGTGTCCTCACAAACTGCACCATGTTTCTTTTAAAACTCTTCTTCTTCGCTTGTTGTAAAGTCCGTTTTTTTTATTCACACGACTCTGTTTGCGAAAAAAGGTGTTTCCGTTGCAGTTTTGCGTAATATACCAATTTTGCAACGTCCAAAAAACCACCTCTTGCCAGCGCAAAAACTTTTGATTAAAAAATTAGAGTTTTGGCGAAATTGTCGTTTTTCCATTAGGTAAACTTTTATGCATAAGTTATATTTGCAAAATTTGAGGGTCAATGGAAAAGCGACTATTGTTTCGGACACACGCTCTAAAAACATACATTAGCAGTCCAAAGTTTTCTCTAAGGGAAAGATCTGCACTGTTATAGGATTTGATAGTTTGTCTGAAAACTTTATTTAGTGCAGTTTTTCAGCAATATCCGACTTCATACAGTTAATTATCTTTGAATGTTTGAGTATGTATGTGAAAAAAAGTATCTACAAATGTATGGATGTTTAAGAAATTATGTGTCAGTGTTCTTTCTTTCTTTCGTTCTTTCTTTTTTCGAACATGCAAAGAAACAAATTAAACAAAACAAAGCAAAATAAGACAAAAACAAAATAACATTTGAATCAACAGAATCTATCTTCAAGGCTTTTTGCTGTGAAAAGATTAGTTAACCCATTGTTTACTCCCTGAAAAACGTATTATCCCATGTGTAAAAAAAAAAAAAAATTAGTCCCATGATGACTGAAAAATAATTTGTGTTTCAAAGTTACAAAAAAACAGGCCATTTTCACATAGCAAGCAATGGTTTAACAGCTTTTGGACATTACTGGGCTGCAGGAAGTTGTATTTTATGTTCATAATGGCAAGGAAAAGGTCATTAAGAAAGGCAATAAACAAAATGAAATGATTGTTATAGCTCTAAATTGTGCAGGTTTGATCCTTAGACAGAAGGAAGGTGTTATTTTAGAACAATATCAAGCAATACTGTCATTTTTATTTGAATCTCTCAGTAGATTATTATTATTATTATTATTATTATTATTATTATTATTATTATTCATGGTCTGATTATGCTGACTTTCATCCTCCTTTGTCACCCCCTGTCCCTCAGGTGATAGCGACTTCAGTGTCAGAGATAACAGAGAAACCAAACACGGGCTGCTACATCCACGGTCTATTCCTGGAGGGGGCTCGCTGGGATAATGAGGCGGGTCAGCTCACACAATCCAGGCCAAAAGAACTCTACACAGAAATGGCTGTCATCTGGCTCATCCCCAAAGCCGAACGCAAACCTCCACCCTCCGGAGTCTACATCTGTCCCATCTATAAGACCCTCACACGTGCCGGTCAGTACCAGAAGTTAATGTGCTCATGGTGTATTTTTATGCATATTTATTTCGCCTGGTGTGTCTGTGATACTGTTGCACAGTGTATGTTGACTAAGTACTGGAGGTGCTCACTCGAGTGTTTGTGTGTCTCCTATGGTGGTTTTATTACTCACTCAAAATAGACTTCAGTTAGGGTCCAATTTCACTAAGCTTCTCAAAGTGCAGCTCTGTATTTTCCACCCACAGCTCATAGCCAACACCTTGTGATAGCAGGTTAGAGTACTCGGAAACACTTGACTCAGTGCTCTCATGGAAAGATGCAAACAGCTAAAACTTCTTCACATATGAACAAACTGCGCTGTTATTTATTTATTTATTTTTTTTCAGGAACTTTGTCCACGACGGGCCATTCTACCAACTATGTGATTGCGGTGGAGCTGCCCACAGATCACACTCAGAGACACTGGATCAAACAGGGAGTCGCCCTCATCTGTTCATTAGACTACTAACATGAACTCACACTTTATCACTGTCACATGCACTAAACAAGCATTTTTTTTTTTAATTCTTTACCCTACATTTATGTGACAAGTAAAGACTATTTGCAGTTGTCGCCACTGGGAAAAAAATAATATCTCTTTACACATTATATCCACTAGTCTGTCGTATCAAATCTTTTGCACAATTACCGTGATACTGTCGTTTAGAGCAGGGGTGTCAAACTCATTTTAGTTCAGGACTCACATACAGCTCAATATGATCTCGAGTGGACCAGACCGGTAAAATAATAACAGTGAAAAAAGTGAAATTACATTATGAAAATGTTTACATGTCAAAGTATCCTTTAAAAATGAGAATAACATGAACAACCACAAACAAACTAATATTTCTGAAGAAAATAAGTGCAAATTTACCAATATTGTGCCTCAGCTTATCATTCACACATTACAATGTTAAGCTTACAGTGGATCTACAAAAGACAAAGCATTTAATAACAGGCAGATAACTGTTAAAATTAAACTTACTTCTGTTTAAGTATTTTATGTTTATGTTCTTTTTCATTTTATTCACATTTTTTGTAAATGAATAGTCTATAAATATTTTAATGTAATTTTACTTTTTTACACTAAAAAAGAGAAACATTTGGAGTTGTCACTAGCCTATTTACTTATAGGCTAATATATGATTATTTTATTATCTATATTATAAAGCCCAAGTGGCCTCTAAGTGTGTGTGTGTGTTTGTGTGAGTGTCTGGGGACTCACACAAACTTGATAAAGGGCTGATTGTTGCAGTTTGTCATACTTTTGTATTTTTGCTCAAGGAACAGACTAGTGAAAATGGCAAGTTGATAGGTCCAGTATTTTGGGAGATATTAGTAATTTTGGACTATAATAGCTTTACAATCACACTGCTATGACCAGAACACTTTGGCGGTGCCTGCTAGACAAACGCGGTACAGCTCGCACAAATACACAGCAGCATAAAAACTACCACATCTAGAACCAGGTCAATGCACTAGTTATTTATTCATTTTATTATTACCTCCGCTAAGGAGGTTGTTTTTAGCAGGGTTTGTGGGTTTTTTGGGCGGGTTTTTTGTTTGTTTGCAACATAACTCAAAAAGTTATTGATAGATTTTGATGAAATTTTCAGAATATGTCCACTCTGGGTCAAGGAAGACATGATTAAATGTTGGGACCGATCCGGATCACCGTCCTGGATCTAGGAATTTTTTTAAAGGATTCTTTATCATTGCGAGATAGGGCATGGCGGCACAGACCTGCATATGAGGTCATTCAGCACCATCTAATGGAGGAAAGTAGAAACACTACCTTTAAAAAAAAAAGTACAAACAGTATCTTGGTCTGCACTCTCTGGGTGCATTTCTAGTCATTATTATTATTATTATTATTATTATTATTATTATTATTAATAATAATAATTTTCATTCATTCATCTTCTATACCCGCTTAAGTTCACGGGGGTCGCATGGAGCCTATCCCAGCTGCTTAGGGCGAAGGCGGGGTACACCCTGGACAAGTCGCCAGTTCAT
>JAQQZY010000023.1:32452665-32463118 GCA_030068375.1 Ostorhinchus rueppellii
AAGGATCGCCCGGGAATCGAACCCCGGTCCTTCTCGCTGTGAGGCACGTGTGCTAACCACTGCACCACCGTGTCGCCTAATAATAATTTTATTATTTTTAATTATTAACAACTTGAGATTGTTTTGTATGTCACCTCTGATCTAAATTGAGTTTGACACTGTTTATGTTCATATCTCCAGTGCCATTTGTGCATGTCACTAATTGAGACCGGATTGGACCCTTTTTGTTGGTCCACTTTTAGCCCGCGGACCGTGTATTTGACACCCCTAACTTAGAGGAATCCCTCTCTTGTGGTTTTCCACCTCGCTCGCTAACTGCTGAGTGTTTGTCCTGCTCCTTTAAGGCAGTCACATAAGTCCAGACAGTTGGGAAGTATGACTTGACTGGAGGAGGGTGGTGCTTGTGCAAACAGTGACAGTGAATGGCCATGTGAATACAAGCACAGGACTCCACATGAACGGGGAACGGAGCGCACAGGACCATCACAGCCGTCAACAGGACTGTCGTTTATATTCGAACAAGTTATAACTGAAACTGATCTTATAGTGTCGGTCTGAAATATTTGGAAACCTCTAAGGGGACAAGTAAGAGAAATTATTATTATTATTATATTTAAAAGGCGCGTTTTTGAGTCTAATGAGGAAATAACTATAGTCTTGACTTGAACAGATGTATGTTATAGCAGTTCTGTCGTAGATACAGTGTTTTCCTGTGGCTTTAGTGCCCAGGGCAGCCAGCAGTGGGCAAGGATTCCTCTTAGGTTTTTACGCATTTACCGGAGGGCAGACACAGTCATCGTATTACTCCGGTGAATTACGCACACTTTGTTTTTTTTTTACTGTGTGCCGCTGGTGACTCCGAACCGGCGTGAACATGCTACAAAATGGAAACGGAAAGGACAAACCGCTTCAGGCGCCGAAGGCTGAGCCAGAACCGGACTCCCCTGCTGAAAACCCCAAGCCGGAGCAGCCGGAGCCGGATCCCACTCCAGACGCAGCCGCAGCCGCCGACAAGAAGGACGCAGACACAGACGCAGAGTCCACGCACTTCCCCATGCCCCTTCATCCAAAACTGGACATAAAGCGCAACGCAGTGACGGACGATTATAAGATCTCCAGTCAGGTTCTGGGCTTAGGAATCAATGGCAAAGTGTTGGAGTGCTTCAATAAGAAAACAGGACAGAAGTGCGCACTGAAGGTAAGCACAGATGAACATAAACCTGAGCCTTTAGATCACTTTACAGCTTAAAAAAGATCACAAGCCACGTCCTTATTTTAGGTTCATTTACTCACAGTTACATCAAGATTATAAGCGTCTTACTACATAAGAGTTTGAAAATAAATACCTATTTATATTTTTTGAGTTCAGGCCAGTCATTCAGTTTTAAATGACTGTTTTAAATATCAGTGAATCGTCGTATTTGATGATTTGTACATTAGGACTGGACTAGAAAAGCTTAATGATTATTATTATGATGTAACTAGATCATGAGAAATTTTATCAGCGTGATAAAAACGGTTCATGATAGGTTATTTTGTTTAGGTTTTCCAACCAAAAACACTTTAGCAATGTTTCAAAGTTCTGATAGTTTGCATAATTTTACTCTGAATCTTGTCATGTTGTAACTGTTAGGAACAGTTTTAAAAAATCCCATTCTAATATCTAGTTGGTGACTGAAGACTGAAAATTCTCTTTAAATGCGAAAGAAATAATGATCTGACATGAATCATAATTGCTGATGTGAGATTTATGTTTTTTTATGCCGATTGTATTTTTTTGCCCTACTGACATCTAAATCAGAAATTCATTCTTTAAAGTCAATCATAAGCATAGGACCTTCATGAATAGTGACATCTCTCTGTTGATCATGTTATTGATAGGATGCCATTTGAACCCCTCCACATATTTTCTTTTATACAAGCATGTCTGTTCACGATAGGTTTAACCCAGAAAGACCCAGTGCTGCTTTTAAAGCACTTCCTAAATGAATTTTTCTGCTGATTGAACATTTCTTAAATGACATATCTCCATTTATTGTCATATTATCCTCTATATTTTGTGTTTTTTCAGTGAAAATCAGGCATTTTCTTATATTTAATCCACTGATCATGTAGATGTTCATAAAAAAATCAGATTGCATTTGAGAAGTTGAGAGTTATTATATCAGAAACAGAGAAAACTGTCAAAAAAGTGACGTTTTCAGCAAAGATATCAATAACTGAATGTAAAACCAAGTGTGTCCATCTCCATCCACTGTCACTGACTCAACCTCATGAGTTTTACTGGTGAATCAATGTTGTCGAAGATAACAGTGTTTCCACTGTATCTACAGAGCCTCTGAATGTCCAAATGGGTCATATCTGATGACTATGAAAGATGACAAACTGTATTTTACACCAATTGTTGACATGTATTGATAGAATTAGTGGATCAACAGGTGTTAAACAGTTTAGATCAGCCAACAGTGGCTGTTTGGGTCTTTGTGGGTTAAGATTTAAGAAGTGTAAATTTGGTCAGCTAAAGGTCAAATCAAGAACTCTGACCTTTTTTGAGGTCAAATGGATGCCCTCTGTGTGTGTCTGACCTACATCTACATACAGGCTATGGTGTTGCTTTGGGTTTGGTATATACTGTACACGCTGCCTACGGAGCTCACATGGGTTACATTTGGACACAGGGCTCATTCCCACACGCACCCATATGCCGTAACTTGTTACACAGAGACACAGAGACACATGAATTCTGACAGTGACACCTTATTCTTGGACCAGTGGAAATTTGGGTTCACGGTGTTACCCGCATAGACACACACATGCATAGGTCGTCACCTGTCACCACTAGGCCAGAGACTCACAGAGATTTACAGGCTTAGAGTAATCCATCTGCCAAACCAGGCAGCGGTAGTGTCACCAGCAGAGCTACAGAACCAGGCTATGGGCTGGGAACACAGACACCATGAGAAACCGAGATAAACTGCAGTCGTAAATAAACAAAAAACCCATGAGGGTAAGATGTTTGATGGCATCGTGTTAGATCGGGAGAGGAGGAAAAATTTAGAGACAGAGAGATTAAAAATAGATGACTCAAATCAGAGATATTTCCTTTATATCAGAGCTGAAAGTAGAGCTGGGTAGGACCAAAAATGTCATCATGATAAGAATTGTCGTGTCAGTAAGTGTCAGTAATTATTTAGAGTAAGAGTCAGTTTTTGGTTTTAAAATATTCAGTAAAATGGAGCATGACAACAACCTAAAATATGCAGCAAGCTGAAACGTCGTAAGAGGCATAACAAGACAAAAGGTTAAAAGAAAACAGCAGATGAAAGAGCCATAACAAAACAAAAATAATGCACAAGATATAAAAAGCAGTCACTGATTTTATGATTTAGTACTTACTTTGTTAGCGTTGAATCAGAAAAAAGAAGTAACTGTAAATCTGAGTTCTCCTTCAGGTTCTTTAAAAAAAATAACAGAAAACAAAATGATGTCAAGCAGCAGAATGTTTCAGATATAGGAATTCAAAGCATTCATAAAGGATAAAGAAGGTGAATCGTGCTGAGGATAATTATAAAGATATATGATTATGGTTTCAATACCCAACACAAGCTGAAAGACGTTCACGTGGTTCAGTGTGTCGAAATACATTCTTAGAAACTACAACGTTTATTAGACTGTTACGGTTGGTGTCAGGCTTGTGAAAAGGATTTCCTGTGTGGTCATATATCTGCAGGTGTCTTCCATTGCAATCTTACCTGGTCCATGACATACTTTAGATTCAATACAGGATGATTAAGTGGGCCATGGTGACCACAGTGGAGAGTTAACCCTTAAACCTGCGTGAAAGAACCTGTTAGAAGCTCTTACTGGTGTCTTAATACTGGAACCAGTGACACTAGAATTAAATTCCACAGTTGCTTAGCAGAGAGCTGATAGACTTCTGTCTACTCACTGTGTTCTCACTCAACCTGAATCATGATTTTTAATCTCCAGGCTAATAACAAAGCAAATGGAAACGATAGTGAGTGTTTGATGTGGCCCTGGGGTGGGCAGAGTGACCGGCTCACTGGCTTTTTAATTAAGTGTTGCTCTAAGCGTTAAATGTAATGGCTTAGTATAGGTTTAATCCACTTTGCAGCAGAGCTGGAGGGGAGCCATCCTTTTAATGTAATTCAGTTGCAGTCATCAGGATTCTTTTAACTTGGATTTGTCTGACTCCTGGGAGCAGAAGGATCTGATGGGGCCGTGTGTTGGATGGCAGTCAGTTAACTGTTAATGCCACCGAAAGAGCATATTTGGCTGCTGAATGTTCCATTATATCGTCTCAAGTGTCTTCCAGCTTAACACACAGAAACCAGCAGAAGCTACTGGTCTGTGTAGAGGCTTCCCTTCACAGTCACAGCTTCTCTTTAATGTGTTTGTGTGCGCTGACTTCTGGGGTGAACCTTTTGGCGTACGTGTAGCGCGTCCTGGTTTTTCGTGGGACTCACAACGATTCAAATGTCACAGACGTCCTCAGTGGTTTGGTCAGACAATGCACGGGGTTTATTTCTTCTTTAGGCTAAATGCAGGCTCATTCCACAGACCTTGATCATTAATCAGTCTCAGAGATTTGGATTTAAAGTCTCCAATGAGTCTCAGCCTTTAGATGCTTGTTGTGCAAAAAGCTCATTATCTGTAGAATCGTTGTGTTGCGCTACTTGGCTGGAAGGGAGCCTGTGTAATGAATGCAGGAGGGTTGGAGCCTCATTAACCTTTACGGCTAAAGCTCTTTGTAGTAATCAAAGGAACTAAGTTGTGTTGGTGTTGTCACTGTGATTATTTCCGCAGATTATGGAGGAAGTTAATGTTGTTATTGCACAAAAGGACAATCACTGAGCATTTTACTCACAACAATTGGATTATGTCATGGAAAAAATATATATATATAAACCAAAGCACCTTTTGTTCCCCTCTTATATAAAGGGCTCATATTGATCTCAACTGACTTTTATTAGTCTTTGGTTCATTTATTTGTGTATTTGGACCCTAATAGTTCATAAAGTTTGAATTTGAACCCTCCAGCTGCTGCAAAGATATCTTTAATTTCATTCCGGCAAAAATCGAGTGTTTCTACAACCTGTTTTAACTCCTGTTTAATTTGTTACGTCTATAACTAGTTACGTCACAACATTCGCACATATAAGGTCAAGACTTCCGGCGAACATTTCTCAGAGTACAGCATAATTGTATGTCAGCATTAGCGGTTGTAGACCATACTGAAAATATGTCCAAACTTCGAGCTGATTACCTAAAATGTTCAGTTGTTGGTTGAACAGGACAGAGCAGCACAGTCAACAACCTGGAGGGGGTGGGGTCATTTGCATTTAAAGGGCCAGTGCTCAAAATAACCTTTTTGTTGTCATTACTCAGAAATAGGGTTGAAGATGGACCTGTGGAGTTGAATTAATGAAGAATTCAGACCCAAGCAGAGCATTTACAGTTCATGTAGACCACAGGGAAATGTTTTAAATGCATAATTCCATTTCAAAAAGCAAAATATTAGTCCTTTAAGTTTGAGATATTGCACAAAAATATGTTTTTAATGTGGCAGTATACTTAACAGATATGGTGTGTGTGCATGTAGACCTGAGCAATGTAACCAAAAATATTCCAAGTCAGTCAATATCCATTGATGGTCTAAGGTTTAACACTATTTGTAAAAAGTGGAACAAGATAAAAATGACTTAGAAAGTTCAACAAAGCATATCAAGGCAAGAAAGTGCTTAGTTTGTTTACGAATACCATGTGAGGCCTATTTAATATGATAAAAACAATGTCGAAAAAAACAAACATCTGTGGTTTTAAGTCCAGAGTTCCTGCAGGGTCTTAAAAGTCTTGAATTTACAAATGTACATTCAATACCTGAAAAAGTCTTTAAAAGGTATTAAATTTGATATGGTAGGTCTTCAGTTATGTTGCTATAATCGTGTTGGCTGTATTGTTTTTAAATGTGTCCAAGCTGTAAAAATCAGCTGAACAATGATTGGTTCTTCCTTGACCCTAATAGCAGAGGTTTTGTGGATTCTAAATACTGTAGTGATACGATAGAATCCTGACTCATGTATAGCTAGCATGTTTAGCTAAATTTGGATTAGCAGTGTGCATCAAGACAGCTCGTTTTGAAAGTCATCAATGGGCCTTTTGTTCTTAAGTTTGGCAGTGAAATGGGCATTAAGTTCTGTTCTAAGTAGCCTTAAAAAGGTATTAAAAGTCTTAAACTGAACTTGTAGATACCTGTAGGAACCCTGTAAGTCCTTCTTTATAGTCAGAACATGACAAACATGTAGCAAACAGTAGAACATTTAGCAAAAATTCTACTCGGACCCTAAAAGCAGATGTTGCGTGGACTCTAAACACTTTAATGATATGTTAGAATCACAGAGTTGTTTCAATGCATGTTTCCTGATTCAGATATAGCTAGCGTGTTTATGTGTTGAGCTGAAAAAGCAGCTTATGCAGCTAAATTTGGATTAGCAGCGTACATCAAGACATAGCTCACTTCAAAAGTCAACACCAGGCCTTTTGTTTTTATGTTTGGCTGTGAAATGAAATGGGCTTTAAATTCTGTTCTACAGTGCTTAAGAAATGTATTAGACCACCTATCATGGAAACAAGAAAACATAAATAACTTCATAGTATATGAAAAACTTGTTATAACAAAACAGTTGGAATAACAAAATAGTCCTTGTTGACAAATAATAACCAAAAATGTCAGTATTAAGTGTGTCCACCTTTGGTGCAGATAACAGTTTACATTCTTGCTGTTATTGTTTTTATTTAGTTTTACACAGGAATGCAAGATACTAACTGGGATTGTGCAACTTCATAAAAAATATTTCCCTTTGCATTTTTGGAAAACATTAAACTTGAAAATGTATGGATAGCAACAATAGTTCTATTTTAGCATTAAAGATATCGTTTTGATAAAAAGATCTTGCATATACTGGTGCATTAACCATTATAGAAACATAAAAAGATATTTTGGTAAACAGAAATACTGTTGGCAAACACCTTATACTGGGTGGTGGTGATTTAATATATTTATTAAGCACTGTAAGTAGTCTTAAAAAGTCTTAAATGTAACTTGTAGAAACTTGCAGGAACCCTGTAAGTCCCTCTTTATAATCAGAATATGACAAATATGAAGCAAACAGCTGACATTAAAAAAAAAAATCAACAAATACAATCGCAAAACACTCAAAATACTCATGTAAAGTTGAGTAACAGGGCAAAACATTGATGCAGTTGCGAATGTTATCTTAGAAAGTACACAAAAATGACAATGATCTCTGTATTAATTAGAACACAGTTTCTAATGGTGATTAACTGGCAGCACATAATAAGCAGTGGTCAATTACAGTAGAGTAAACATACAGCAGCCTATTACAGCCTCATAATCATAGCAGTGTAAACATATGTTTGTCTGTGTGTGTAGTGTCATGACGAGGCAGGATCTGGAGGAAAGAAGAAAGTGGTTCAGGTATAGATGTGTGTGTGTGTGTGTGTGTGTGTGTGTGTGTGTGTGTGTGTGTGTGTGTGTGTGTGTGTGTGTGTGTGTGTCTGATTGGTTGAGGTCTGATTGGTTTAGAGGAGTGTGAGGTTAGAGTTGATTGGTTTACAGTGGGATTAGGAACAAGCCAAGCCTTCAGGACAAGAGACACATGTAACATCTTGAGACTCCATCAGATGATTAACTCACTCTCAACTGTTTTGGCGGGTCTGTGTGTTTTTAATCCAGACAATATGCTTCATTAAAACCAGTATGGGAAATTAAAGTAAACTGGGATGACATGCTGTTTGCTCTGGATCAAGTCATAAAGCTATAAATGTCACGGACCTGCCCACTGCTCCGCTCAGTAACAAGTTCAGAGGGTGAGAAAGTAATAGATCAGACAGTAAGTCACCGGAAACCTTCTGAAACTTTGACTTTCAACACCCTGCTGTCGACCTCACTTCCTCTTTGACATTATCGAGCTGAAACACAGCGTTGTTTTCTGGTGTGAGCTTCGGAGTTCCCCAGAAACAGGAGCGTCTCCCATCTACGCCACTCCTGGGGAAAGATTATGCTCAGATTGTTCAGACTTTGAAAGTGACCTGTTACAAAGCACAGATTCAGTGTGTGTTTGTGTCTTACGTCAGCCCGTCGGGCCCTGTAGGAGATTGCTCCATCACTGTCAGATCCAAAAATACACACTGACTGATGATGTGAGCCATGTCAAGGTCTGCCACCTGCTGTGTGTGTCGAGGGTCTGGACTGTGTTCAAAAGTGGATGTGTATGCGTGTGTGTTGTCATGAAGACACACCATTCAGTGTCATACAAACCCCTCTTATCATTTATACTGTGGAATGTGACATAAATGTTGATATTTTGTTCTGTTATATATTTTAACTTGTTTTATTTTTTTTTATGCTTTTATTTTGTATTGTGTTTCTAGTGTTCTGTACAGCACTTTGATCCACTGTGGTTGTTTTAAAGTGCTTTATAAACAAAGTTGGATTGGAGTAGATAAATTCCCCCAAAAATATATAATCATACTCATTAAAACTAAATTAAAGTGCTTTGAAGTGGTGAAGAACACTTTATATTCCTGTGACTTTATATTTAATTAGACCAGGGGTTTAGTTCCACAGTCCAATATGAGCTTAAGTGGGCCAAAAAAGTACAAATAATAACATAATAACTTAGAATTAATATCAACTCCAAACTTTTCTCTATGTTTTATAGTGAAATTATTGAATTTACATAACGGAAATGTTTACATCTACACACAATTGCTTTAGAAATGTCAAGAACCTGAACAAATATGAACAAGCTGAACTTTCTTTAAAAAAAAAAAAAACAAGTGGGATTTTAACAATATTATGCCTTAGCCTCTCATTTACAAGTGTACATTACAACTTACAGATCACAGTGGATCTACAAAGGAATAAAACATTTAGTAACAGGCAGAATATTGTTTAAATTGTCTTAACTTCTCTTAAAACATTCCAGGTTGTTCATATTTGTTCAGGTTATTCAAAGGATAGCCTGTAAATGTAAACAGTTTCATGTAATTTGAGTTTTTTACACTAAAACAAAGAGAACAAGAAAGCACTCGGAGAGCTCAGACCTCTGCCAAGGTAATGTTTGTATTTATTTATTTATGTATTTTAACCTCCGTCAAGGAGGTTATGTTTTTGCCAGAGTTTGTGGGTGAGTTAGTTAGTTAGTTAGTTAGTTAGTTAGTTAGTTAGTTAGTTAGTTGGTTAGTTAGTAACATAATTCAAAAAGTTATGGCCGGATTTTGACGAAATTTTCAGGATATTTCCGCTCTGGTTTTAAGGTAATGTTAGTACTTTTCTCCACTAGATGGCAGTGAATGACCTCATATGCAATTCTGTGCCACCATGTCCTATCTCGCAATGATAAAGAATCCTTTAAAAAGATTCCTGGATTCAGACGGTGATCTGGATTGCCTCCAAAATTTAATCACCTCTTCCTTGACCCAGAGTGGACATACCCTGAAAATTTCATCAAAATCTGCCTATAACTTTTTGCCTTGTGTTGCTAACAAACAAACAAACAAACAAACCCACAAACCATGGCAAAAAATATAACCTCTTTGGCAGGTATAATAATTTGGAGTTGTCATTATTTATAGGCTATTATGTTATTATTTGACTGGTCTGACCCACTTGAGATCAGATTGGTCTAGATTCTACCCCATGTGACACCATTGATTGTTAAAATCTCAGTCTACTTTTTTCATTTTACATATTCATCCTGCCAGCCAGACTGGACCCTTTGGTGGCCCGGTTTAGGCCCACGGACCGTATGTTAGACACCCTTGATTTGGAGCCTGGATGGGATGTCTCTTCAACATTTGTCACCCTGTTTTTTTGTCCCAGATTCTCTATGACAGCCCCAAAGCGCGGAGAGAGGTGGAGCTTCACTGGCGGGTGTCAGGAGGACCGTACATCGTTCGCATCCTCAGCCTGTATGAAAACATGCATCATGGGAAGAAGTGCCTGCTCATCATTATGGAGTGGTAGGAAGTTTTAATTGCTCCACATTTCACCTCTCAGCACATAATGTACAAGCACTTTTTTTAAAAACATATTTTTATTGAACATTTTTTTTGCAAAGTGCACACACACAAGTGGACAGTGAGTAAAAAAAGAGAGAGATACAAACCAAATTTAAAAAAAAAAATCTAAGAAAATAATCATAAAAAAAAATAGATATATACATACAAATCAATGGGAAACAAACAATGGTAGCTAATGGAAAAGAGACATATCACTATGACGACAAACACTGCTTTTGAATACATTTGATTCACGACACCGCAGCTTCTTATATTCATTCATCTTCTATACCCGCTTTATCCTCACTAGGGTCACGGGGGTCGCATGGAGCCTATCCCAGCTACT
>JAQQZY010000023.1:32506062-32529929 GCA_030068375.1 Ostorhinchus rueppellii
CCCCCCCCCCCCCCCCTTACCCTCACTATGCATACTTTACCCTCGACACGCACAATGTACCTGCCGAAATGAGCAACTGTTGTCTTCACATTTATTTCACCAATTTATACGTCACTGTGTTTCCTTCTTATATTTTAATACATGATGATGGTGGTAATTGACTGGAATCCAGTTAATTCTCTTTGATTATTAATCCTTTGACACTGATCTTGTGTCGTGCACATTCTCATTCAGACTGAATGGAAGCCACTGCGGGTTTATTAAATTGATCTCAACTGTGAAGCAATGAAACTCCACCTTTTCTGTTGAAGCAGTGATTGTGTGCTTTATTTTCTAATCTATATTATCTGTTGAACTGATTTACGTCTTAATTTTTTGTGTTTTGTTCCATTATATTTCTGTTAATAGTCAAGAAAATACTGTAGTCTCGAAGCAGTGCACAACAAGGATGTGCGTTTTCTGCAATTTGCACATAAAAATTAACTGTTTGTGTTAAGTGTACTTTCCCACTAGTTTGTCTTTAGGATGTCTACAAATAAATTTAGACAACACTGTCTTCATGAAAACCATAGAAGTAGAGAAACACGTATTTTTTTGTTTAACTATGTGAAGATTCTTTTAATCATATCACTGGTCAGAATGAAAATAAGGAAGGTACTTTTCTGTTAATGTTTCTAATAAACTCCACTCAGCCAGTGCTGCTGCATTTCATGAATCCTCGTCGCGTCTTTTTTTTTTTTTTTCCTTTCACAAAACAGCAGGAATCAATAAGAGTCTGGTTTCCACCGGCTCCTTATGTAAAGTGTCATGAGATAACTTTTGTTATGATTTGGCACTATATGTAAATTTGGTTTGATTTAATAATACTTTTAGGGTAAATTAAACACGCATCTGTTAGTCTGTAACTGATTTCCACTACATGAATTCAGATGAGGCTCGCTGTTTCCTTTCCTACTTTTCTTATCTACGGATCAAATGTGCAGTGCAGCGCAGTGCCCTTCCTGTTTGGACTACTTCATTCATATGCAAAAGCTCTACTGTGGTGCAAGAAAGTGCTTCCATTCATCAGCCTGAACAGAACACATACTGTGTCACACACGTTTCCTTCAGACCAGAGTTAGAATGTTAACTAAATGTATGGCTATTACTCAAAACAGTTACACGGAGATTAAAAGTGTCAAGTCACTGCTGGGGAATAAAACGTATCCAAGGGTGTTTGTGGTGTGTATGATGAAAAAGAGGCTGTGCACACATGATGAAAACACACTTGAATGAATGACAGACATGCAGCTTTATGCATCTGACACTTAAAGCAACAGGAAGTAACTGGAGAGTATATCTTAGGGTCTGAAATGGCAGAGTATGAAGCAGATGAATAGGGACTGATGCAAATAGAGCACCAGCGTCCATTCACATGGGTCCTGACACTGATGCGTTCCTCTTTCCAGAATGTGAACGTCCATCGTACGACAGAAGACGCCCTGCAGACCGTCCCTGCTCACCTCTGACAGGCCGCCGTCGCCCGGTCAGACTGAAGTTACACCACTGGTTCAGGTGTTTGCCCATTTCTCTCCACTCTGCCTCACCTGCACACCGTGGTGACCGTCTGGGTTTTTTGTGCCTCCTCCCTTCCCTCCTCCTCCATCATCACCTCTGTTCCAAATCTCTGCTCCCTACTGTCCGTCTTGTTTAAATGATTGAATTTGTGGTCCTGATGATTTATTTATATTAACTGTTGTCTTGCACAGAGGAATCTAACGCACTCGGTTCACAGTAGATTCCTCAGGATTTCCGTGTGTTCACGTTGTGTAGCAGTGAAATTAACAGATGTTACTGTAATATATTTTTAAGTGAAATGAATCTTGTAGTTTTCATCAAATGATCAAATGATGTGACTGCCTTTACTGTATTGTGCAATTATCCTTTTGTGGTGTCTTCATTAATAATGTGCAATTTGAAGGTTGAAAACCTACTTGGTAATAATACTATGAAGTTTATTTAACTAAAAGTGATGATTCAGTCAATGCCTGCACCGTTGTCAGGTTTTCTACACTGAAAACAATTTTCTACTCATGGATAAAATGGAAACCTGGCTTTTGTTATTTGTGTGGTGTACAGCGAATTGATCATCTGACAGATGTATTAAAAATATGGACCCTACACTCAGATATTTAAGGAAATTCAAATCTATCTTTAGTACTTTTTAGTGAGGAAGACATCTGGGTGTACCAAATGTTGAAATCCAACCTCAGCTCAAAGCTCTTGGTGTTAATATGGGCTGTGACTTCAAAATGTAAGTCCCCACACAACTGAAATAT
This sequence comes from Ostorhinchus rueppellii, assembly GCA_030068375.1. Lineage (NCBI taxonomy): Eukaryota > Metazoa > Chordata > Actinopteri > Kurtiformes > Apogonidae > Ostorhinchus > Ostorhinchus rueppellii. The sequence continues at coordinate 32,508,381 of JAQQZY010000023.1, forward strand.
AATAAAGATGTGTTATTTTTATACACCAGCCTGTCATCTCTATTGTGTTTAATTACCTGTGTGATATGATAGAGGACACAGAAAAACATCATACAGGAAATTGTTGAATTATGTCAAATCATCTTACTTTTCTTTTATAGAAAAACGAACTTGTCACACATCTGACTTTTACTAAAAATGTGAAAATTGGGGTTTTAAGTCAAATATCCCACTCAAATATCAGTCATTACGTGGCTTTTTTTTTAGCTGCATAATTACGTAAATATTGATTTAAAAAGTGACTTTTAGTCCAGTTTCAAGCTGAAATATTAAACGTTTTCTTCATGGTGGAGCTTGACCCCAGACACCTTCAGAGGTTTCACACATCTGTCACCTTTTTCCACCTCTGATGAATTTACATCCTTGTATTTTCTCTAATAAAAATGAACCAAATGGGAACATAAACAGGTCAGATTAACCCATAAGGACCAGTGTGATATTTGTGTCAGTTCGTAAATATGTTTTTTCTATATTTAATCATCCTTGAGTGATTTATCAACCTTTATTGTAATATTATCTTCTGTATTTTGTGTTTTTTCCCATGAAAATCACCTATTTCTCCATATTTACTGTACTGATTATGTAGATGTCCATAAAAGTCAGGATTACAGTTAAGGGTTATTATATCAAAAACAAAGAAAACTGAAGCAAAACTGATTTTTTTCAGTCAAATCTATCATTCACTGAACATAAACCCAGTGTGTCCATCCACTGTCATTAATCCAACTCCATGGGTTTTACTGGTGAATCAATGTTGTAGAAGAGGACAGCGTTTCCATGGTAACCGCAGAGCCTCTGAACATCCAAATGGGTTATATCTGATGACTATGAAAGATGACAAACTGTATTTTACACCAGTTATTTACATGGATTAGTGGATCAACAGGGATTAAACAGTTTAGATCAGTAGATGGTGGATGTTTGGGTCTTTATGGGTTAAGATGAATAGACACGTATAAAATTTTGTGGATTTGAGGTCTAAAAAGATGTGATGGCTTTTAGTTGCAGTTTATTGACAGGAACACTTAATTATTGCCTGATTTTTATCTTTTTAAAAAAAAAAGATTTTATTTAAGCTTTTTCAATCTCCCACACCAGACATATACTCTTAACAAGTACAAACAAACCAAAACACCCATCACAAAAAAGTGTGGAATAACACACCATCATATATATTAAAAACATGAGCTAAGCAGCACTTTGGTCATTTGTTTTCTGATTTATCTTATTAAACTATGTAAGATTTAACACATTTAATGTCTGAAGCAGACGTTTTCTAAGAAATTGTAGAGAAGTGATATCATTTTTTTCAACATAATAGATAAAAAAAAAAAATTCCATCTACTGTATGTGGATACTTCACTGTATCTTGTAAAATATCTTAAAATCCACAAAGTGATGAATTAAAATCAGATTTCATACCCGTCACTTTGGACAACCAATGTTCTGTATTTATCCAGATCTTTTGAATTTTAGTACATTTCCAAAATGCATAGATTAACGAGTCTCTAATTCCACATTTAAGACAATTCTCTGATGTGTCTGTTACATTTTTTAGTTTTAGCTCTTGTACAATATATTCCATATATTATTCTAAATTGGATTAGACGTAGATTTTCATTTGCTGTAATATCTATTAAGTCCCAACGTTCCCTCCATCTGATTTTTATCTTATGAAACTTAAAAAATAACACATTAGGTATTAGAAATGAAAATAACCAACAAAAATATCCTAGGTAACTTGAGTCTGCTTAGTTACTTAAAGGTTATGAACATTCACAGAAATAGCATCATCAGCTCTTGAACATTCATGGAAATATTTTAAAACTTTGTAAAAATGTGTGGGATCGCTGAGAGAGGAAGTACAAGACGAATGACAAGTATGTGTTAAAAGGCTACATGACTAAAACTGTCAATCTGTCCTTTCATACCTTCATAAACCTGAAACTTCCTCTTCTGCCTCCTAGAGAGGCTGAAGTGAGAAAAAAAATAACATTAACTCTGTTATTTCAGCTGCTGAGCTACAGAATCAACCTCATGTAGCAGGTTAGTGTGTAAATATGCTGAATGAAGGGATTTTTTTTCAGTAGTTAGTGATTTTCTACCACTTTCTTCCTATCAGACACTACTTGTGAGCAAATACTATTGTGAAAAAAAGCTTCACACAGTCTGATGGTATTACTTCCCTTTCCTTGCAGCTGAAAAAAAACACAGTAACAATGACTAAACTGAGCTGTGGTCAAAGTGCTCACTGAACTTCCTCATCCATTTATAGTCTTCCAGTTTATATGCAAGAATGAGCTAAAATGACGACAGCTTTAAATCAAAAGGTATAAACAGGTGAGTTTTATTATCTTTCAGTATTTTCTTACATGGGTTTTGGTGGCTTCGTAGCAGACAGTTCATTTTCTGTGTGACTCAACGGCACACAGACTACTTTCTGGGTTTCCTGAATGGTTTTAAAGATAAATTTGGAACGAGACAACGGTGACAGAACGCACAGACTCACGTACACAAAATACAAAAAAAAATCTGGCCCTTTTCATTTTGCAGCAACACATTCTCAGCGGCCCCTGTATTCATGGCTATCAACTCGATTAATACTTTAAGGACCCGCCTTTGTTTGGGGATTTGTTCTAAGTGGCAGAAAAATGAAACGGGTAAATATTTCATTATATACAGTCATTGATATTCATGAGTACAGGGAAATGCTCCAAACGGGTGCAAACGGTGACATCACCAGATCGGTCGTTTCCTTCTCGTCTCTGATTGGCTGTTTTCCTCCCATAGTTCTCCATTCTTGTGCTAATTTGGCCCTTGAGTGTCCCGCCGGCTTGTTTGGGACCATCGGACAACGCTGTCATCAGAACTGTGGACAACAAAGGGTTGTTACGCAATTAAAAACAAGTCACTGACAAAGATACAGAAATGCAGAATACACCCGTGTAACAACATCCAGTGTAGAAGACGCATTTCTTACGTTCTTAAGGAATTCCTCAGCAACGATACGGGCCCTGGCGTTGACGGACAGTTTCATCTCACTGATCTCCTTGTCGATCTCCTCCATGAAGTGGATGACAAAGTCCACCAGCTTGTGTTTGTACATCTGCTCCGTGTGGAAGTTGGTAATCAAGAAGCTAATGTCATATCCCTGAATTAAAGCGCAAGACAGGAAATAAAAGGGAGAGTCAGAATCTGTCAAAAAGCACTAAAAAAAAAAAAAAAGGTAGATTGGGATTATTATTATTATTGTTTTGTTTATTTCAGAACAGTTGCATTTGTGACCATGAGTTCTTGTGCAATAACTGGACATGTGCACACGACCTTACAGTGCTACTTTTTAAAATGTAAATACATTATAATTTGTGTGTGAGGATCAAGCGGATTCAGATAACTGAATGAATGAATATAATTTGTGTATTTTCACACCTTTAATTGGGCTGAATTCCTTCCATATGTAGTTTAAGAACACTCTCTTTGCATGTTCATTCTTCCTGTCATGCTGTGCAGTATTTTTAATCTGAGGCTGAACAATGAATTGAAATAGCAATACGTCCAAGTGCAGTGTTTATACAGCAGCTGTGTTACAACAAAAGTGTAATGGTGAGACAGATGTCCCAGCCTACAAGTAACAGTCTCACAATGTAAAATGAAACATGTTTGTGTGACAGTGAAAATAAAATTCAAACATGATCATGTCTGCCAAAATAATATTTCCACCACAATGTTTATAAAAATAACTGCACTTTTTTTTTTTTTTTAACATATCATTCAGTGTTATTTTAAACCTTCTTTTACCACATGTTCCACATTATGTACTCCCCATCACTGTGTCTCTTACCTCCACAGGTTTCCTCCTCAGAATGAAAAAGTTTTCCGCTCTCATCATCATGAAACGCATGAACTTGTGGCAAAGGATCTTCTCAATCTCGTCAGCCTGCAGTCAACCATAACGTACATTTTATTTAATAATGCATATTCAGCTCCAAAAGCAAATTTGGGCAACACATAATTATTAAACTCATTTTTAATCACCTGTTTGACAGCAATGCTGACTCGGACAGAGTTGATGGACCCCTCAATGAGAACTTTCTCCTTGTCATTACGGCTGATCACCACGGGCTGAAGTAAAAGCTCCTTACTGCTTCTGTAATACATCCATTACAGACACAAACTCAGCACAACACACATAAAGCCTCACATATTATAGTGTTAATTTATGGCTTTGGAAAACATTAATAGGCCAAGAGGGCTATTGTGGTTCCTCATGTCTAATGTGCTGCCTGGACTCCAACATTTTGAGGAAGATGTCAGTGCATGAGTGAGGCATGTTCTTCAATGCAAAAAGTACAGAATTTCACATCATTTGGATGTTTATTATTACTATTATTATTATTATTATTATTATTATTATTATATCTACATATGATATTTGGAAAAGCTGCAGCAGATAAAAATAAATATCCAAATATCTTAAAATAAAACTTGTTTAAGGACTAGCCTGTGATTATTAGATTTGGAAATGTCATATTAGATTTTTTTATGCCACAACGATTTTACATGTATTTGACTTAGACCGTGTCCAAAGTGGCTTGAGTGATTCTTCTAAGTCATTCAACTGCAGGAAAAACCCAATTCTTTTTGGTTAACAGCAATTTATACAGAGCCTATTTCCTTTACAAATTAAACATTTCGTGCGTATCTTGTCATTTTTCTGCATCACATTTGCACACAAGAAAACCCTGTTAACCCTGTTATCTTTGTGGTCTGTAGTTCAATAATATTCCCCAAACAGCTGTTTAAAAGTGCACCTTGTAACTGTGTTATAGCACCTGCAAACAGGCAACAGCAAGCCCTCAAGAGCCAAATGAACAGTACTGCCCATACTTGTGTTATTTTTTTTTTTTTAGAACCACAACATTTTCTTTTGCAAGTTTGCACAAGTCTGTACAGGTGTGACTGCATCTGCAAATAGCCTGAAAGCACCAAAACCATAGAGAAGGAGGGCGGAGGCATACCTGACTTCCACCTCTGGCTTGTTGTGACGCTCCACCACCTGAGAGGAGAAGTTCTCCAGGCAGAGGGCAGCCTGCAGGGTGGCCCTCACGGCGTTTAGGTAGGGGCGTAAAGTCGCTGTCTGAGGAAGAAATGAGAAAATCAGTGTTAGGGTGGATCACACTGCAGAGGGGTTTTCAGAGGGTGATGCACTAGATGTTTAGGAATGGGGACATGTGCAAAGTGAACCTCCCCTGCCAGAGAGAGACGACGCAAACTGCAGGGTCAGACTATGAGATAATGTTTGGATTATCACCAAAAAGATCTGTGAGCAGGCAAGCACCTCCCTAATAAAACAATACCACTCTAATATTTAATACCAAGCTACTATTGCCCATTTAAGGAAGAAACTATTATGACAGTCTGCCTCAAATTGACAGCTGAAGTACATTAAAACACATGAGGTATAGATAAATGGAGTGATATGTTCAGGTGACCGAGATTCACGTAGTGGATTACATTACTTTATGTAGCTGCATTACTGTGCCTGCACGAAAGGTATTCAAATCTTTTCTGCCGTCTAATAGAATAAGTTTACGATAGATTTTACGGTCAAAGTGGCAGGAAAAAAAATTGACCAAGAGGAAAAGACAGCTCAGCTCAATCTCACTTCAGTGTCTGCAAACCCTGTCAAGGATGCCCGTCCGCACTACAACGAAACACAAACTCCGACAGACACAAACATAGCGTTAGCTAGCTAATCTCCATCTGAATGTATGGGGAGCTAGCACGGATATATAGCTAAATATAAGAAATAAAGACACATTTAGCGGAGCTCTTACCATTTTGTGCCGTAGAAGACGGAAGTTCTATTGCCACGCCTGGGACTCCTCTTCCGTAAATCCTACATCGTCGGGTAAAGATAGGGTGCGCTCGTTTTGCATTTCACATTTCTATATGAGGAAGTGGCTATCTTAAAAGCATCTGTCTAACGGAATAACTCCGCCCGTGTGGAGCGTATGGCACACAAAACGAACGTATCATTTGAGTCGCTCAACTGTTCCCAGAATAGGAGATACATTACTTTGTTTCATAGGCTATTATAATAATTTCTAACCTATTTTTGGAAATAATATGTTGATTAAAACATCACAACTAATATATAGCGTTGCTAAAGAACTGGGTTGTGAGCCAAACTAAAAGACATTTGATTTCAGCGTCCTTGGTGCAATATGGTTTCTTCCGATTGTACCATCTTGTTTTTAGTTTTCATCTAATTTCTCCTCGTCGGATTTTTTTTGGTGGATAGTAAGATTTTAAAATACTCCTGACCATTATTTTCAACGTGATTTTTCTGTTAAATATATTGTTTTATGCTGGAATTTTGTAAAAACGGGCTATAATCTGATCTGATTTGGCTTTCACACCCCCTTTACAGAAATGGTTTCTTCCATCATGGCCTCCGTTCACCGTCGGTAATAATCGTATCTCCTAAACATCTAAAGAGGTAAGTGGATATAAGTGTTTGTCACCAGTTAAGTCGCGCGGATTAAATTTTTTGACATATAAGAGTAATATTTTGCAAACGGAGAAATTGCAGAGACGGTAATTGTCACTCTGTAGCGTTTTGACCACTTTGGGCCCGAGTGAGGTGGCTGCTATGAGGCAGATCTGTTTGTACGTGAATGTGCGTCAATGGGGGTGTGTGTGTGTATGTGCGTTTGAGAGACCAATATTAGCATAGAGTAAAAATCATAGCTGCATTGTGGGTCTGGTTATCTGGCCTTCCTCTTCACAGTTTATTTCAACACTGCCAGACCTCTGCTGCTTAAACCATGAGTGAACTGAAGGACTGTCCTCCTCTGAAGTACTATGACTTCAAACCCGTCGAACATGTTAAGGTTTGTCCCCGGTACACAGCTGTGCTCGGCCGCTCAGAGGACGATGGGATCGGAATTGAGGAGCTGGACACCCTGCAGCTGGAACTGGAGACCCTCCTGTCCTCAGCCAGCCGCCGTCTCAGAGCCCTGGAGGAGCAGAGACAGGTAAGGACAAGGATGAGACTGACCTCCATGACCACGGGGGACACCAGGGATTTGGTGCCCTAATTCAGTTCTATTTCAGCAGATTACACTTATTACAGTTAAAATTATAAAAGTTCTGTTTCAGCACATCAAGTTATTACAGTTCTATTTCAGCACATGACAGTTACCTCAGTTCTATTTCAGCACATTACAGTTACTTCAGTTCTATTTCAGCACATTACAGTTATTACAGTTCTATTTCAGCACATGACAGTTATTATCCAGATTCTACCAGATCTTTGTATACTTCTAATTTATAGTGTGCTGTGTATAGTGCTTGCTCTTATGCTATATTTCTTTTTAATCGTGTTTGGTATGGTATTATATTGCAATTAAATGTGTGTCATGCTGCTGCTACACTGTAATTTCCCAGTTTGGAATAAAGTGCACCTACCTACCTATCTATCTGTCTGTCTGTCTGTCTGTCTCTCTCTCTCTATCTCTCTATGTATGTTTGTAAATAATATCACCATGGGCCCCACCATTCAAATGACTGACAATCACAGTATCACCACCAACAAAGTAAATGCTCAAAGCAAATGATCAGAAACAGAAAACAACCAAAACAAAAAAGAAAATCTACTCCATTACACAAAAGAAATACTTCAAACAATTTTAGTGTTATTTACACATCTGAAAAGGAGTTGGAAGCAGTTAACACTTATTTAATATTTAATTTGTGAACAGTAAATCTCTTCACATATTAAATATTAGGACCATCAGTGGCAACAAAATATAGTAGAAAATTTTCAGTACAGTGGGACACTTCTTTAAAATGGTAAGGAAACCCTTTACAATGCTAAATTTGGTTGCTAGAAAACAATAAATTAGTTAATACATAACATTTTTCCTCAAGCTTTGCCAAAATTATTTCTGTTGAGAAGTAGCTTAATAACAATCATAGCTTTGTACTTGAATACAGGTTGCACATTGTCTTCTAGATTCCTTGGCTGTTAAATACATATTCCAATTAAATCTAGAGAATAAAAATAGTGAGTTTAAAATCCACATACTGCTCATAAACTGTAGCTGTATGATTCATAATTAAAACATACTTATGAGTATTTGGACTTGGGCATGAACTCAGGTTTTCACATTATTTCTCCCAAGGGTTTGTTGGAATGCACTGACTGTACTGTAACTTTTTGTTAGCAAATTTTTGTCTGCAAAAGTTATGCAAGAGTTATTTTTTGTACACTGAAGGTCTAATTATCCTCACAGGTTCAATTCCCAGATTATTGAGATGAAATTATCAGTTGTTTAGATGCTGCTTTTCACTAATTTCTTCCTCTTTTTCAGATCCTGACAGACTGGCAGGACAAAAAAGGAGATAAACGTTTTATAAAGCTGGGCAAAGACCCTGACCCTGCTGCAACATCTCGCCCCAAACCAAAGAAGCAGAAGTTGGATGGCAAAGGCAGTCATGGGCCAGGTCAAGGCCCTGGTCGACCCAAAACCAAAAACCTGCAGCCTAAAGTCCCAGAGTATGAATTCACAGATGATCCACAAGACATTCCTCGCACTCCTAAAAACGATGCTCCCAATCGGTAAGAACAGGTCTAATATTTGGTGTGCCTACATATTTTATTTCTTAATATCAAGCACTGATTGTATTCATCCGAGTTTCTTTCTGCCTGGTTATTATTTTTTTAATTTTTTTTTTTTTTTTTTCAGTTTCTGGGAATCAGTCAAGCCCTATTGTGCTGATATCACAAATGAAGAAATTCGATTACTTGAGGAACTTTTGAAACCTCCAGAGGATGAAGCTGAGTATTTCAAAGTATGACACAAAATCCCTTGTATTTGTAACCGTCTTATAAACATATGTACTCAGGTAAATTACACATTTGAAGATTGAATCTATATTAACTTTGTTTTTCTTTCCTCTCTGTGTAGATTCCAGCATTGGGGAAACACTACTCCCAGCGATGGGCTCAGGAGGATTTGTTGGAGGAGCAGAGGGAAGGAGCACGAGCCAATGACAAGAAGAAGAATCTAATGGGTGGGCCACTGTCAGAGCTGGATGCAAAAGGTGAACGTTACTGCAGCTTTTACCCTTTGGTTGCATCCACACTCATGTGCTTGTAACCTAAGGGTGTTGTTTTCCTTGAATCATTTTCATTTTAAAACAATTTCCATCAACACTAGGCTTTTAGCAAGGCTTCAGAAATAATCTCCAACATCCTAAGATGCGTATCACATGACTGGAGGCATTATAACACCAGTAGACATAGGAAATATTGGATACTGGTTTCTGTCAATATAAGCTGTGGCGTCATGATTATATAGCAAAATTTAGAGCCCAAAAACAAATTCACCTCTAATTCAGAGTGTGTATTAAATTGATAACTCAATAACTTTTCTTCTTTTGGAAAGAGTTATGTAGAAGGGCATTAAAAAATCAGGTACATAATGACTGATGAGAGCCAACCAGGCCGTGAATGTGACTGACTGTACCATTGTTTCTACAAGTCGGTGTTTTTGTCTCTCCACAGAAAAGCACAACTCCAGAGTTTCCAACCTAAAACAGGGTCAGTAGTGTTTTCAAAAGGAGGTTAAAACACTGGAGTACTGCACACACTCGGTGTAAACGCAGCAAAAGCTTTGCAAAAATGTGGTAGTGTGGACTTATTCTTGGATGACTACTGTTATTGTACAGCATGCATTTACCTCCTTCATCTTCATGTAGATGTGGACTCTCTGCTGAAAAAGTCAGAAGCTCAACATGAATCTCCAGAAGACGGCTGTCCCTTTGGTCCTCTGACACAGCGTCTGCTCCAGGCTCTTGTAGAGGTCAGCCATATCATAGACCAACTGAAAATATACTTTGAAATGAAAAACTTCATTGTCACTATAAAGGATCAGATTTTTCTGCTTTTTTTCCACAGGAGAACATTATATCCCCCATGGAGGATTCTCCTATACCAGATATTTCAGGGAAGGATGCTAATGATGGTGCTGGAACTTCCCCTCGAAGCCAAGGAAAAGCTTTCAGGTATTTTTGTATCAGTATGTGAATAAACAAAGGCTTAATGTTATACCCTAGTGTCAGAAACATTTTTTGCAATTTTGACACACTGATGTACACGCCACAACCTCCTGTCTGTGTTTTTCAAGATGATTTTGGACTGCTTTCATTGGCAGAAATGGAGGAATTATTCAGACCTTAAGATGCAAAAAGTGTAAACAGCAGGTTCAGATTTTTACACCCACTCTTTGTACAAAATGTTTTAAAGTATCCTGCTCTATCACACCTAACACATATGGCATTTCTTACACAAATGTAGAAAAAGCTAAAGGAAAATTTCTCCAGAACAACAGTGTAAAAGTACTGTTAAATGTAAAAGTCTTTATTTAACTAAAAGTACAAAATGTATTTGCATAGAAATATATAGTGAAAGCACTCAAGTAAATAATATATCACTGGACATATTATGTTGTGAAGTTAAAATATATTTGTCTTTGTAGTGTAATGTAGTAGAAGTATATCAATTAGAACAAAATAGGATAATTCAATTTTAAGTATAAACACCTTGTATTTGCAATCAGCGACCTTTGCCTTCTTGATGCCTTGACTCAACAAAGTTTATTAAATGAATCAAGTGTCATTGTTTTGTGTTCTCCCACACCTCCAGTGTCCCTCACACTCGTTCACTGGAGGCAAGGATTAAAGAGGAGTTGGTAGCCCAGGGGCTGCTGGACTCTGAGGAGAGACCTGGACCTGGAGGAGACTCGGAGGACGAGGTCCTGGCTGAGCTCCAGAAAAGACAGGCGGAACTCAAAGCCCTGAGTGCCCACAACAGAGCCCGCAAGCAGGAGCTGCTCCGGTGAGGATACAGAAACATACAAAGATTTACATTTTATAGATTTTATGTCTTAGAATCCATGAACTTGTCTTAATCGACACAGTTTATTTAATGTCATTTCATTTGGTCATGTGAGTGAAGTCCTTCTTCATGAAAATCCACTATTCTTTTGTTACAAAGATTCCAAGGTTTCACTGAGTTTAGTGTAACACTGTATTTGACACTTGACACTTGTATTTTTAACTGTAGGCAACCTTGTGATTATTCTTCTCTCTAGCAACAGTATTGCTACATTTTGCTCTGCACAGGGCCACACATATATTATATTTTTGCGCAATGCTTGAAGAAAATCCCAATTCGTACAAAACCTGGTTTTAAAATAGGTTACAAAAGATTTAGAAAGTGTTTTAAAACCATTGAATTCAAGTATTTTATACCTATTTACTTATTCTCTGTTAAAAGTATCTTTTACCTAAATAATAGTCATTACTGTAATGCAAAAACATAACAGAAACTGGACACCTTTCTTTTCAAAGGCCTTAAAATGTGATAAATACTGGCAAAAGAATTGAACTTATAATTAGCTGGAATCATTGCTCATTTACTTATTTTTTTTTCTGTCTTTATTCCTGTCTCCCAGGTTGGCGAAGGAAGAGATGCGAAAGCAGGAGCTGAGGCAGCGAGTCCGTGTGTCTGACAACGAGGTCATGGAAGGATTTCGTCGAATCATGGCGGCCAGGCAGAAGAAACGTACTCCAACCAAAAAGGAGAAGGACCAAGCCTGGAAAGCACTGAAGGAGAGAGAGAGTATCCTGAAGTTACTGGATGGATAAAGGAAGCAACAGATTCACTGGAGAAAAAAGATTGGACTGGAGAGACCATTTTCTGACAGAATGAGGCAAACTGGACATTTGTAACATCTGCAGTAAAGGATGGTACTGTTTACTGCAGGCCTGTGTTCTTTGAATAGAGACATTTCTGTAGTGTTTATGTCACATACAGCAACAAACTAATTTCATTGGAAACATGGAGTACGCATCAGAGACCTTTTCACCTTTTGTTATATTTCTTTCCTTTGTCAGTTTAATTTTTTATGTTGCTTTTTTATTTTGTTTGTCATTGTAATATTTTGGAGAAAAAAACTACACTTGAATGTTTGAATAAAATGATGCAGCACACACATGGTTTGTGTATGTGTATGAAATGCAAAATGTGAACTGAAGTCTTTTGTTCCATGCTGATGTAAAATTGTGTGTGTACAGGGTATTGTCCAGCAAAACGCATAAAGTTGAAATCAGTAATGCAGCGATGTTTCCCAAAGAAAATGGCCCCATATCTGAGTATAAGTTGAAAAGTTCAATTGCTTAAGAACACCAGTTTTTCCAACATTTATATTTTTTGTGACAAAAATGCTCGTCATAGTTATTTTCTAAGGTGTTTTTGATGCTCCAGGACACACTGAACATGTTGATGTTTTGTTTTCATTTAAAAGACATAAAAACACACAGGTCACAGAAGGACTTTTTATTATTATTATTGTCCATATTGAAACAGAAAAGGCAAACCCCTTAATTACAGTATAATGTCAATTATAAATATTCGACAGTATTTTTAATAGCCATATTCCACAAAAAGGTATGATTTTTTTTGTTTTTGTTTTAGTTAATGCAATTATTATATTGAAAACAAGAAAGTGAATGCCCACAACAATACTTAAAACATACTTTGTGTATTGAATTTTATCTTTATTATGTACTTAATTGTGTTTATGAGATCAAAAGTGACCTGGTTTACTTTTCCCTGTGATGTAAAACCTATAGTATTTCAGCTAACAATTATTTCTGCAGCAAAATATTTTGTATTAACTAAATTTAATAAATGTTTCAATTATGTGTCTGGATGTAATGCTTTATTTGAACTCTGGTCAAATATTGTCGACGACTCAAATGACAAAATGCCTGCAGCCAACTCGGCTAAAGCTAGCTAGCACTGACGGGTTTTATGAGTGACTTCGCCGTTTTAAACAAAGACAAACACTTCAGTGAGACCAAACCTGTGGTTCAACGGGTCAGTTATAGCCGGTTACATCTTTGTTTCCTGAAGGAAATAAGCAAAGTTGGTTATCCCAGTGAACTTTTACCTAAAACTCCACTAGATGGCAGCCGCCATCTTTAAAAACGGCCCACTTTGGCATGTCAGAATTTCCATATCAAAGGGCATGTGGTCGGTTGCGTTTCTTCAGGGCAGTTAAATATTGATACACTGCATGTGTAAGTGAGGATGTGTGTCCATTCTTTATCCATTTCCATCCAGGATAAAACAAGAATCACTGAGTTTTACAGCCTATAGCTATGAGTTTGAAGGCCGCGCACTTCAACATGGAGACCATTGTGTAAACAGTTAACATTCACAGCTACTGGTCTCAAAGGTGGGTCATATAATGTGAAAAAAAGTGTTCCCCATCAGTATATCTCACAGCCGGTCACATCTGTTTTTAAAGATATTTTTGAACATCGTTACATATGTGTGATAATCATGTCAATCAAGACTCCCTGCAAGTAATAGTTACCTAAAATCCTAAGGCTTCAGCCCCAAAGTCTAGGAGGAAGTGTACAGAATTAGCTAGCTTAAACTAGCTAGCATGATGCTACTTACTATCAGAGCAGATGTTAAGAAAAAAAAATTCAAAGTAAAACCTATCTGTCGGTACTTTTACCTATACATCTAATGGTTGTTTTTATTGTTACTGTTTTCCTTCGGTGTGAATTCTTTCTGACTTACTTTGTGTTGCCTGGCTGTCATGTATGAGTCATGGCTGTAACATTATTGTTTTGACTCTGCAGCCTGTCATTGTGACTCAAGAGTTTCTGAGGAAAACAACTGCTCACATTCGTGCACAGACAGAAAGGCAACATCAGTGCAACAGGTATGTGTGTTAAAATGACCTGTGCAAAATAACAGGCAGGTGTGTTCTGTCTGCAAAGTTATAGACATCTTATCAAAAATGTGTTGGACTTGATAATCATGGTGAAAGTGATACACTCTAGGGTATCCGTGAGATTTTATTTGGGTAAAGAACTTTAAATGAGAATTGTTGCATTTGATGTTTGGATTGCTTGTTCCTATTCTACTAAGATATATAGGAGTGGTTCTCAGACAATTTCAGCTCCAGACCCAAAAGTGAAAGTTAATGTCTCCTCAGGCCCCAAACTTACAAAAAGTAGGTCATGAATTGCCAATGAGCTAAATTTTCAGTCTTCCTCTGTCAAAACACAACTTCTAAAATGCCTGTGTAGGTTCTCATTTGCCCAGGTCATCATTCTTCTTGTTAATTCTTGTTGGTTCAACTGGACTGGTTTACTACTTGAAAACCTTCTGTAAACTAAGAAAAACTACCAAGAACAACCTCTAAAAATGTCTTTTTTGCCATCAGTTATTTTGTCATATGTTTTATGTCATTCTAATCTTTTTACTTTTATATAATCTTTTGTCCACCCTTAGTCTAGGAAACACAGATAGACATATGACTGAATATAGTATGAATTTGATGGTGATCATTTGTCCTGTTAAGAAAATATGACTTCCTTCCTTTATCTAAGTAAGTCATCTTATGGTACTACAATTTCATTTATTTATTTATTTTTTGAAGAAATGGCATCAGCATTTGCATGTGTCATGGCCTTACTCCTAGTTGTTTGTCTACTCAAGCATATTCAATCCGCTATAATTTAACTTGACTATTTACAAAATGATAGAATTGTTGAAAAAAGCCCATGTGTGGTGTCCTTGAACGCATCTCAGACTCTAACAAAAGCTCAGTCATCATGTAAAGCCCCTTCAATTTAGGCTGGTGTCCTCTACGCAAATGAATAATGCCCATGGCCTGTGTGTATGAAAGCTTTTAATAACATGCAGACCTATTGAATCCTCCTCACAGGTGAATGAGAGGCTGAATAGATTGTAGCTGCTGTGGCCCCTCGAGGCTGGGCGTATCGTGCACTGCTTTTGTTGCATTTGTTGTCATTAGACCTAAACTGAAGGGCAGGTGGGTTTTGTGTTGATATACTTCATACATGCTCAGTGATGCTCGCCTGCTGTTTGCTCATCCCATATTGAGCTGTTTTTCAAGGCTTGCCAGACACCTTTTTCATGACCCAGGTGGTGCGTCCCTGAGGTTGTTTAAGACCTGTGAGGCTCGACTACAGCCTCAGCTCCACTTCGTTACTCGCCTCTCCTCTCCCCATGTGAAATTCAGCTCCGTAGTGAGCTTCTTCACTCCTCTCTGTCATGGCCTGTAAACCTTTACTGCTGTTTGGAAAAGAGCCTCTCCACTGGAGGGCCGGGGTAAATACTTTAAATCAGCATTAAGTTTTTCTTTACAGACTGGAGGCTTTCTGCAGATCTCCGCAGGCGACGTCGGGTGGACAAAAACAGTATAAATATCATGTGGGCAGGCTGTACGTCGTGTGAAATGTGTTTACACGAGCACACACACACACACACCACAAATCCTTCTTTTCCATTGGCTCTTTGTTTTTTCAGTTTGTATGGACCATGATCCTCCAGGGCTCTCCTCCTACTCCACCTCCGTCCCTGCGTTCCTGAGCTGGAACTGAGTACTGAAACACACACACATATACATGAGGGTAAAAAGGATTTGCCATAATTCTGTTGATCCTTTGTCCTAATGCTATGTCAGCGTTCATGCTTATAACACATGCTGGATTGAAATTGTGTGAGCGATGTAGACAGAGGTTGAGACAGCTGCTGAGGCCGGCTGGTCCGCTGAGAAGAGCCTCTGTCCAGCCAGGCCACGCCTCAGCTCTCCTCCTGTACAGAGAGCTATTGTCTTCAGCGCTGCTTCCACTATTCTGATGTCATGGTTTGTCCTTTCCCAGAGGGCCGAGTGTTGCCGTTGTGTAAAACCGATGACTGATTTTTTTTTTAAGCCTGCAGTTGAAAATACAAATGATCAGACAGATGCAAGACACGGGTCTTCATCACAAAAACACTCCTGTGCTATCACCTGTTTGACCCCTCCCTCGTCTTGGTCTGGTTTGAATATTATTTGCTTCTCATTTGCATGGCAGTTGAAGCTTTTCTTGTGTGTCTCCTGAATTTGGCAGCTCATATGCAAATCAAGCCTTCCTGCCTGCCTGGGTTTTTGTTCGTCAGTGAGGTCACCATGACTGCTGTTGTGGGTCCTCTTTCCTATCTGTCATGTTTTCAGAGCATTTTGGACAAGATAAGCCCTTTCAGGACAAGATATTCTCTTACACTAATGATTTTAAGTCAATGTGCAGCAGGTATTCCATTAAATGATAAGCACTAACTATTCTGGTAACTGATGGATTGGTTAATTTTTTTCTAGTAAATGCAAAAATGCATACAAACAAAACAAAAATAGAAAGGAGGGGCTTTAATGTTTACACTAGATTATTTCTTTCCTCAAATATGACAAGAATGGGAACATTTCATCCATATTTGTTCAAAGGTCCCCATGTTATTCCTCAGATAAAACGTCCAGAGTGCATTTCCTCTACACTGTTCAGATCTTAATAGTTCATTTTAAAGGGCTAGATATCCTCTGCTTGAGTTTTGTCTTCAGTTATTAATCAAAGACACACAACTTGAGCGTCCATGGGAAATTTGCACATAATTTTCTTCAGTCATTTCCTAAAGCAAAAGAATTGTTAAAAAAAAAACTCTCTTATTCCAGCTTCTTAACTTTAAATATTTCATGTCTTGTTGACTCATCAATGACAGTAAACTGAATATAGTTGAACTGTAGGTGCACCTTGAACTCTGGAAGCACAGATCAATATTTTTTTCCCGTTGTACAACATTTTATTTACCAGAAACACTTGAATTGACCTAGAAAATGTGTTATGTCAGTAGACTTTCTGTAGGTAGGTTTCTGGGGAAAAACAAATGTTGAGTTTTCTGCATTGCCACCATTATAAGACCCTGAAAATGAAAACCTCTGCTAACACTAATCCCTCAGTCTGACTAAAAAAAAAAAAGACAAAACTAGTGTTTTTCTGAGGAAGTGTTTTTTAAAAGTGGAGTCATCTATCATCTGAAAAACTTACAAAGAAAGTTGTTTGAGTTCTTCTCTAACAATTGAAATATAAATAAATTTTAGAGAAATAATAATAATAATAATAAACCTTGAGAAAACGCTGATGATGCTAGTCTAGAAACCTGTCATTTAGTCTGGATTAGGTTCTCAAGATGAACTGCAAGTTGTATTACAGCTAAATTATCTGATACAATATAAGTCACAGTCATTTGTTAATACTTCAGGTGCATTTCAAGCATGTGTTTACTTGTCTAGTCTTAACATTCAGTTTACTCCCCTTGTCCTAAATGTAAAAAAAAAAAAACAGACGGCCTTCACTAAATGCAAAAAAAAGAATCTTAAGGGAATGCAAATATATTTACATAATGCTTTTCCTGGCAATTCAATGGGTTTAATTTATTAAATAACATTTACATGAAATTGAAAGAGAGACATATTAAGAAATATAATTAGAGGAAAGTGTGGATGATATGAAATAATAAGTCAATAATGTAATTAAAGCATGATTAATATGATGGAAGGAAAGTCCAGAATTAATTCAGAATTGAGACTTAAAGTGCAGTTAGAATAAAGAACATGTAGAGTTCAACAATAGGCACAGACATACATTTAACCTGGATTTAAAATAGTCTAAATTTGGGTTGTTCGTATCAAAAATCTACTGGCAGTTTGTCCCAGTTCTGTGCAACATGACAGCTGTGCCATGTTTAGTTTTCTTGTGTTTAGTAGAGTGTCAAACCGCAGATCTATTGTGAATGGTAGAAAAACTTGTCATTCATTACACACTTGCGAATATCCAATTTTCCTTTTGTCTTCTTCTTCAGCTTTTAACACACTTGTTATATTTGTTTCCACTACATTACAGTTTTCTTCTTGTTATTGCCAAAAGTACTTCACAGATGTAAACATAACTTTTAGCAAGAGATAGCACTTCTATAAAGCAAACAATTTTTACACTGAAGACAAAATTAGAGTACAATATGAAAACAGTAGCTATGTGCAGAAAGTAGGTTTACATATTTACTGAACAGAAACAATAAAATGATCCAGCTACCTTTGGGTCAAGGCGGGTACACTCCACCCCAGACATGTGGTCACTTCATTACTGGGCTGACTTACAGACAAACAACCATTCACTCGCATTACAATAAGGAATTGAACAAGAAAATGTCTTGGCTACTTTTTTAAACCATTGCGTGAATGATTTTTTTTCATTTTTTAAATATTTTGTGTATAAAGTTGAATCATGTGTGGGTCCTGGAATGGAAATGCCACACATGTCCCAGAAAGTTTGGGCTTTTTTAATCTTGATTTCACATTTTCTTTTCATGTGTTTTTGCGGTGTGTAAATAACTTGCAGTCTTTGCAAGCGGTGAAGAAGATAACTTAAGGTGTTCTTTCTGCTGTTAAACATTTTGACCCTTAATCTAAACAGAAGAGGTAAGGTTTTATGTGTTTTTTGGGGGGTTTTTTTCATCAAAAGGATCAAAGTCATGCCAAATTGTGAGTCTTATTGACTCCTAAGCTCTTGTTTTCCCTCCTCACCTCTGCCTCAGTAGCAAAGTCCCGGGTGTTGGCTCAGTGCCGCCACTGTTTGACTATACTTTGTTGGAATCACGAGGCAATAAGACAGATAAGAGTGAGAGCGAGAAAGGTGGATAAGAGCGCTCCATGTTAGAGTGCAGTGTGTCATTGGCTGTAAATTTGGACAGCAGAGGTCAAAGCTCTTGTGAAATATGTTGGGATTTGCAGACGCGGCCCAGATAACAGAAGTACATAGAGTACTAAAAAGAGTTGGTATGGATGTATGCATGCACATAATTCTGCCACAGTTCTCGTCACTTCAGTCTGGTATAATGGGCACGTTGGAGCAGGAGGGACTGGATCCAGCAGTTTTTGGGTCTGCCATTTCTCTACGATACGTGGGGCAGGGAGAGGACATCACCAGCATTGTTTGATAATAGCCATTGTGGAGCAGAAGAAACACAATGAAAAACACTTCTCTCACCACCCACTGCTTCTCAGTCATCCTCCCTCCATCCTTTTCCCCATATCTCTTTCGTTTCCTCTGCTCTGTTATTATCACCCAGATCATTATCAGGCTCATGCTCCCCTCGCTGCGATGGAGAGGAGGACCGGCCGCCCACATGGCTTTGGTGAGAGATTTCTAACAGCAGCATTACAGGCAAGAGAGAGAGAGAGCAAGAGAGAGAGAGAAAACCCCAAAGAGGCTCAATAAAGTCTGTCTAAATTTAGAGGCAGCAGAGTCTTTTTTCTCTTGTCCTTATAAAGAGCTACTGGTGGATCCGGATGGACAAGAGCTGATCACCCCCCCTACCCCATCCCGGGATTGAGAACATAACTGCTTGTGCATGGAAACAGACACACTGAGCTATGTTGTTTTGGGAAAGAAGGAACTGGGAGCCTACTGATTTTTTTTTTTTTTTTTCACTACATGGGAGAGAGGATAAATAATGTTTGGAGGAACATACTAAAATAGGAGAGGTTCGAGGAAACTTCCAAAAAGAAACGATGGAGGTGGGGGGGTGGGGTAAATGATGTAGATGTAGGGAGGTTCCCGTCCTGAAGATTGAAGACAGTGCAGCAGATTAAGATGTAAAATACAGCTGAAGTTGTGGCCAAAAATATCTCTGTGGATGGATTATATATTTGAATTCATATCAAGACCATCTTCAGCCTCCGTCTGAAGATGCCCCTTTTTTGGCTCTGTCGAAATGCTCTAATCCTGTCTCATTTACAGTCGCTGTGCTTTTTCTAAAGAGAAGTTTACAGACTTGTAAACTTGGCAGTGTCTTAAAGGAATAAGTTTGGCAAAAGTCAAATTGGTGACAGTTTAATGAGAGGCTCGATAGGCAAGACAACAAGAAGTCACTGCTTCTGAATCTCATCATGTAGAATCATCAGCATATAACTAGTGTTGGGACCAGAGAAGGATGTTGCTGTAGTTTGTAGATAATTCAGCTACATTCACATTCATTCTATGTCTAGGGCATCACTTGCAAACCATTAAGTATTTTTTCTTTGCCATATGTTCGAGCATGTGTTGAAGTGTTGCCTTGTGCTGTTTTATCAGTCATTTACATCTACCACATTTAGATTTTGTGGGAGCTGAGGGGATATGACGTCCTCTGACAGTTCCTGCTTGTGTTGGTAACCACTGAAAATAGTGATAAAAAGACTGGAATTATTATTATTACCTCCGCCAAGGAGGTTATGTTTTACTGTGCGTTTGTTTGTTTGTTACCATCCATTCGACTTTGTTTGTTAGCAACATAACTCAAAAAGTTATGGACGGATTTTGATGAAATTTTCAGGGTATGCCCACTCTGGGTCAAGGAAGAGATGATTAAATTTTGGAGGTGTTTTTCATCACCGTCTGGATCCAGGAACTTTTTAAAGAATTCTTTATCAAATTGTGAGATAGGGCATGGTGGCATAGAACTGCATATGAGGTCATTCAGCGCCATCTAATGGAGGAAAGTACTAACACTACCTTAAAAAAAAAATACAAACTCTACCTTTAAAAAAAAAAAAAAAAGTACAAACACTTCCTTTAAAAAAAATGCAAACACTATCTTGGCGGAGGTCTGTGCTCTCCTAGTGCTTTTCTAGTTATTGTTGTTGTTATTATTATTACTTCCACCAAGGAGGTTATGTTTTTGCCAGGGTTTGTTTGTTTGTTTGTTTGTTAGCAATATAACTCAAAAAGTTATTAATTGATTTTGATGAAATTCTCAGGATATGTCCGCTCTGAGTCTAGAAAGAGATGATTAAATTTTGGAGGCAATCCAGGTCACCAACTGGATCCAGGAATTTTTTAAATTATTCTTTATCATTGTGAGATAGGGCATGATGGCACAGATTTGCATATGAGGTCATTCAGCACCATCTAGTGCAGGAAAGTAGAAACAGTACCTTAAAACCAGAGTGGACATATCCTGAAAATTTCATTAAAATCCATCCCGAACTTTTTGAGTTATGTTGCTAACAAACAAACAAACCTGATGGAGGCAAAAAAAAAGTACAAACACTGCCTTGGTGGAGGTCTGTACTCTCTGAGTACTTTGAGTAATTATTATTATTATTTTAACCGTTTCATTCTAAGTTTCAAATATTTTGCAGTAAACCTCATCAGATGGCATTATGCTTGCATGTGACTTTTATATATTATATGGTGTTGTAATTTTAGCACAGTCACCTAGCATATGATCATATTTTAATTTTTGTAGGCATTGTAATAAAGTTACTTATTTATTTCTCAGTATGTTTATATAGATGTAAGATGAAATACCTCAAGATATATTGAAAACATAGTATGAAACTGCTCCTCTAGGCAAAGGTCAGTATGTAGTGTAACCTCTGTTCTGAATCAGAATCAGAATTCGCTTAATCAACCAAGTGCGTGAACATATACAAGGAATTTGGCTTTGGTTTTCATGGCAAAATATGTGTGTGTGTGTGTGTGTGTGTGTGTGTGTGTGTATATATATATATATATATATATATATATATATATATATAT
>JAQQZY010000023.1:32536272-32568302 GCA_030068375.1 Ostorhinchus rueppellii
TTTGCCACAATGAATATAAAGATAGCTTTGCAGCACATGGAGGGTTCAAATTCAAACTTAATGAACTATTAGGGTCTAAATGCACAAATAAATGAACCAAAGACTAATAAAAGTGGGTTTAGATAAATATAAGCCCTTTCAGATAGAAATACTTAAAAGTACTTCTTTGCTCTTGCATTCCATCACTACGTGTCAGTTTTGTTTATGTAAACCTATGTGATGATACAGTTGGACTGCATTTTTCTCATACTAGCACAAGCCACTCCGATGATGTGTTACATGAGGCGAAGAGATGCTGGTGAAACTGAGCGACAAACAAGATATCTTTATGAGGTCATGATTAAAGTCAAGCTGAGGTCTGATAAGGGGGCACTGTATTTATGACAGTTCTGAGGAATCCCTTGACGTCAGAGTTGCACGACGGAGCGAGAAGCGTGTGGAGAGTGAGATTTGACTCAACCTACTTTGTATGTACATGTGAAAGAGAAACGGGGGGTTGAAGAGAGAGGGAGAGTCAAAGCTAGAGACCGAGAGGCCTAACGGTGACTCAGCATAACAAGGTCTGCTGGGCCTGGATGACCTCGTTCATCAAACTGACACCCGGCTCTGTTTCTCCTCTTCCCCAGTTGTGATTCACAAGGAGAAGTCAAGAAGGAGAAAAGATAGAAGAGAAAGAGAGTTAAGGGAGTGGTGAGGAAAGGAGGGAGGTAGGAACTTAAGCAGAAACAGGACTGTTAAAACCAGAGTGGGGAAGACGAGCTGGAAGGAAAAACACAAATGACACGCTGAGAAGTCGAGTAAATAAATGTGCGAGTGAGAACAGAACCAGAGCAGAGGGAGGTCAGATAGTGAAAGATAAACAGTGACAGAGCAAAGAGACTGCAGTAACAAACAGTAAACACAGAAATAGCAAGGACATCAATTCTGTTGAACACAGTGTGTTTAACAATTTGTGACATGATTCAGCTATAAAACTGCTCTTGTCATTTGCGCTGCCATTCTCCACAGCATGTCCTAACACTCTCCATGGCTTTTGGCAAGCCCTTTTTTAAGCTTACTTGCTGCAACGCCAGTGTTTCCTCCTGAGCACACAACGTTGTCGTACAGCAAAACAAAAAGCAGACACTTTACACACCTTCAGTGGGTGTCTTCGCAAACTTGAGAAACTGTGTTTGAGTCATAATACAGCCATTAAAGATGATGAAACAATAGTGTGAAATACAAGTGAGAAGAAGACGAGACGATAACTCTGAATGATTTCGCTGCATGGCACAAAAAGCCTACAGAAACCAAAGCATTAAAATGTCAAATCACACCTTTGTTGTCAAGTGAAAGAAGTGAGAGCCTGGTTCTTATGAATTCAGACCAAATTGGATTAATCGATAAATAAACCCTGGCTATAACCTGAGTTCATTTCTACTGTTACTCAAATGTCCGTCTTAACTGTTGATTCATATTTGATGATTATACTTTGAATGTATTGGTCTATTCCTGTGTTCTCAACAGGGAAGAAACTTTGAAATGTGATTGATTCCAAAAAATCTAAATCTAAAATATTAGGGGGAAGATTTTGATCGTACATTGTAACATAAACAAAATGTAACTGCCTGAAACTTTCATTTCATGTGTGAACACACAGACACAAAAGGCTGACATGTTTCACACACCATCTGTTTTTTGTTTTTTTTTCACAAACTTGAGTCGTGTGGAAAAGGGAAAAATGACGAAACAATTGTACAAACGGAATCTGAAAGGAATGAAAAGACACAGCGTCTCAGAATGATTTAATGGCAGTATTTCACGAGTCATGTCTGAAGGGATTTCACTAGAAACAAAGCACAAAATGCCTATGGAAACCAAAGCCTCATTGTAAACAGTCATTGGCAGGATAAATTACACCCTTTTTTTTTATCCTAAATGAATTATAAACACAAGCTGAATGACTAAAACATATGAATGCTTAGGTAACCATCATTTGTGAACCGCTTTATACATATTTTACACATGGTCTTTGTGTTTGGTGACAAACTTAAGCCACTTTGTTTGAGAAAGAAAGTAGCTACAGAAGCTGAGGTAACCCAGAGACAATCATGTGAACTAAAAAGTCAGAGTATTTGCGATAGAAGTGTAGAATTTCAGGAGTAAATAAGGTCTGAAATGATTGCTATCAAAACAAAGCAGCCAAAAAAAAAAATCTATAGAAACCAGAGCCGTATTGTAAATCATCATTGGTGGAATTAATTACACCCTTTTTGTCCTAGGTAAGGGCAAAAAGATAATGGATGTGTTTTTGTTTCTGCCAACCTTGCCTGTGTTTTGTTCTCGGGGCCTAAGTGGGGCTTAGAAGTGACACATCTTTTAAAGTAGCTGATGTAAGCACAAACATGTAGAGACGCTGCTGGGTAACGGAGAGACGAGTTTTTGTTTTTTTGAGTGAATTAAAAAAAAAAAAAAACTGTTGCTTGCAGCTCAGGGAAGGGACTTCAAAAAAACTGTTTATTTTTTTTCCCCTTGGTTGAAACTCTCAGCAGCAGAGTATGCACGTGAATGTGTTAGCCGCGGGAACACCCAGCACCCCTGGCAGGTGGGGGTGTTGTGGCTTGATAAGTCTTGGCCTCCTGTTCCCCTTCTGCCCGCCTTCCCCACAAACAGGATCTATAACAGCACACACAGCCTCGATAACAAGAACACAAACACACACATCTGAGCCCCACAGGGTTCATCAGTGTATTGCCACAGCATGATCAGTTTTGTTTTGAACACAGTGACACGAACTGTAAAAAAAACAACTTCCATGGTGGCATTTAAACCCTCATTTAACTTCTATTTTCTGTTACTTTGTCTCTAAAGTCAAAGGAAAAGTCAAGAGGCAGTTTTATGTACAAATTCTTTATTTCAGTTTTTTTGTTATGGCTTCTTGAAGGGACTGTAAAAGACAGTTTCATGAAAAAAAAAAATCTAGACAATTTCAGATGCAACCAGTCAGTGACCTACAAATGAGCGTCTATTGTTGTTGCCATATACGGAGGCAAATCCACTGACATGGTGACAGGACAAAATGAATAAAACACAATGTGAATCTGCAGATGGACTGCAGGGAATATGACATCAGTGCCACAACTATAGTCACAGTAATAAAAAAGTCTATTTTAACTTAGTACCTCTTATAAATACCTAACATATAAATATTGTAAATGTACTTGTTGAATGCAAACATTTTTAAAATGCTGTACATGAATGTCCTTTGGAGAAAAAAAAACAAAATAGTTTGTCACAATCTCTGAAGAACAGTGAGAAAAAGAATAAAAATGACAAGACAATAAAAGAAAATACACTGGTGTTTGAGCTCAGTGTCGGCTACCTTTCAACATAGATACATAGCACTCTTGGTCCCCATTTCCCACGTACTGCATGCGATTATCTACATCCGTCTGAAATGGCCAGCCGGATCAGTGTGACTGACAGCTGCAAACAGACGCGTCTCTACACCGTGTTCAGTGGGTCATGACGGTGGGGCGAGCACTTGAAAAATCAGAAGATTCAGAAAGATTTTTTGTTTATTTATTAAGGCCTCTTTACTTTAATGAATAATAAAAAAAAATGTAGTCTTGACATCACAGTCTAAAAAAACAAACAAAAAAAAAAACAAAAGATCGCCCACAGCTTTGTATACTGAAATTTCTTACTCTGTCAGTGTCCTGTGCAGAGCTTTGGGAGTTTTGTTCATGGGACAGTGCTTTACCTCACCGTGGATATGGGACACAGATAAATGGTAGAGGGCTGTCTTCACATGTTCCCATCTTTAAATGTCCATCAGTGTCTTAAAGCAGCAGTGTCTTTCATTCATATCCACTCCAGATAGTCTGAAGGAAAGAGGTGTTAGTTGTCCCAGACATTGGTATGTACCACAGATACACAGAACTTCCACTGATTGAGCCGAAAACATCGATATTAATGGCATACAAACTTTGACATTAATACAATAATAACAATAATAATAATAATAATGATAAACAATAATAATAATAATAATGGTAAAAAACTGAAGTGTCAGCTTCTGGAAGCCCTTGGAAGCGACCACATACTTTATGCTGTTTAGCTTCCCAATCTGATCCTCAACAGTCCTCCCAAATCTTTAAGCAATGAGCAGACAGCCCATCCTGATCATATAGTGCAATAGTCCCACCCTTTTTTTCCTGAAATCCCCCATAGGGAGTGTCACCGTCCTCTGTCCAAAGGTTCTCCTCGCCGCTGCCGTCTTCCCCCTCCTCCACTTTGCTGTTGCTTCTTCTTTCTGATCACTGCATGCGGTCCGGCTGAATGTGCTGCTGGGGGGCATAGTGCAGGAAAGCTGGGGCCGGGCCACTAGCGGAGGGGAGCGTGGGGTGGACGGTGGCTGGGGCCGTGGCGGCGGCGGCCGGACCGGTGGTGGCGGCTGCTGAGGGGCTGGTGGCGTAGCTGTAGCCAAGGAAGCCAGCGGGGGAGGCAGCGTACGGGTACTGTTGCTCAAAGGCGGCCTGGGCATACTGGGTGTAGGCGGCGCTGTAGTCCAGATAGGGGCTGGTGCTGACGGAGGTGGAAACCTGAGTGGGCAGCACCAGGCTGGGCTGCACAAAGGCTTGTGGGTAGACATACGGCTGGGTCAACCTGAACAGACACACAAAGAGCAAACAGACGGCATTAGATGAGGGGCTACAGCAGCACAGCAGAAAAATCCCAAGGCCTGTCTCCTACTGTTTACATTGTTCCCAGACGGTGAGCGTGTTGGGAGTGTAAACTCTCTGTAGGTGTGCTGAACTTACAGAGCTCTCACATGGATTTCCACTGTTATTAACAACTAAATAGATGAGGAGGTTAGGAGGCGAAGGTGACTCAACCCTCTGTCTCTGTCAGTTAGTAAAACCTACCAAACCTGTTGGGTAGGGCCTCCTGGGACAGACGAGAAGGAGGGGGCGGTGGGGTGGGGTGAACCATAGTGTCAGCCGTTACTGGCAGGTTTTCAAGCTCAGGCACCGGCGGAGTGTTTTAACAGCTGCTGCTCTTCACTCGCCGAACACACACTCAAACACACACACTCAAAAAGGGAAGTGAGTGAAGGCAGCACAGAAGTCACAGGTGATGTGTAAATCTCGTGCAGACTATCGCAGGAGATGATACCGAGCGAGTTGGAGGAGGTGACGGTGGCGAGGGAGCTCATCAGGGCCGGGCTCTGCCAAGCCTCGTGGGCCAGCACTCAGGTGGAGCTGATTAGAGCTGTGGAGTCTGGGGACTGAACTGTCTCTCCTTTTCTGTATTTCTTTGCCTGGTGACTCCATCCATGAAGAAAAGCCTTAGAGAATGCTATTTTTACTCGAGTATCTCTGCTTTTCTTACTCTCTAGAGAGAGGGATGGCAGTTGCAGTGAGGAGAAAACCTCTCCTCCCCGTCAAGTGACTTTTTTGAACGACTTTACACTTAATAAAACAATTAAGAGGAAACCATCAAAGACAAGACACAACACCACCTTGACTTGCACTCCGCTACATCTCAGCACTGATAAAACTCCTTCTTTTCATCAGGGTTTCTGCAGGTTTCAACAGGTTAACTATAACACCTTTTTAAGAATATTATTAATAGAATGAAAGATGTTTTTCTTGCAGTGGGGCGGGACTTTAGTAATTGTTCTGTGAATACAGAACTACACTGGCAGATGATGGAAGCTGGTAGATTTCTGTTATTCTGACTTCCTATGCAGCTTCTAAACCTTTATGCCCAAAGTTCCTAAAATGAGAATTTTTTTTTTTTTTTTTTTGAACATGAAACTTCCGGATAGAGCAGAGTGATAAAAATTAAACCGAAATTACAGTAGATTTGTTTTAACATACATTTTTCTGTTGTCTGACATTGACATACAAAAATAATGTTTTCTTTAACTAAATTTTACTCATTACTATTTAAACATTTCACCTGCTTTCACTCGCCTCGAAAGTTGAAAGAAATAATGATTTGACATTTATTGTGATAATTATAGGCATCATCTGACATGGAAATGTTCTGATCTCAGTTTTTGCCATGTTGCTCAGTTCTACTTCAGTTTATTATTATTTAAAGCGGTTTTAACCAAGCGCTAAATCCAGTCAGTTTTTGAACCTGTCAAAAATCACAGTTGAGGCTTAAAATTCAGATGATTGGATTTCAGACTTTTTAAAGAACCTGCTGAAACCCTGTTACATGGACTGTATGTAAATTTCAGGCTTCATTTCCCTCTCACAGATTCAGTCCAGAAGAGAAAGTCATATCCGTAATGAGAGGCAGCCGTGAAGTCAGCACAGCAAAAGATGGAAGCATGCATGGATAGGAATGTCACACTCACACACACATACACCTTCTCCAATCCACAATTACCCCCCTCCTCCCCTGCCTTTTTTTCCACCCACACACCAGTTACCACTGCAAACCCCAAACCATGCCATAATAGGGAAAGAGTCACACTGCAATCAGCATAACCTCTTCAGCTCAAATCACACGCACACAAAAAGGAAAAGATAAAAAGGCACTTCAATCCATCACAGCACACCGCACTGCACTCTCAAGCCATCACTGGCACCTTGGAGAGAGGCTGGCAGAGAGGGGGGCTGTTAAACCCTCCTCGGGACTAGTCCTGTACTGTGGGCATCTTCTGATCCTCTGCTGGTGCACACTGGTCAGCTGGCAGCAGGGAGCAACCACAGTAGATAAGGATAAGAGGATGGCAGATAACAAAATACTGCAGGTTCTACTGTGTCAGTCAAGTTATACAGGGTCAAAGAGGGAAGACGACAGAAAAGTGCACTCTCCAACTGTTGAGAAACACAAGTTGCATGACCAAAACCTCAAAAATCCAGGAAAATAAAACAGGAAATTGGAGATTACATCACAAACAAATAGACTAATTGACTATTTCCAAGAAAATTTCACAAGACATCTGGCAACTAAAGCTGAAAACCTCCGTGTCACTGCCTTTAACGTATAAAAAGGAGACTACAGTGCATGTAAGCATAAGCAAATGTAGGCAACCCCCACACAGTTCAGTCTACACTCACAGTTGCACTGAGCTGCTTACAAAGAGGCATTCACATGCAGCTTTCAAAGATGACCATACATTAATGCTGCAGGGCATATGTGCTTTCACTCACATTGTGTATAATGAGACGCCTTCTCCAGAGGTTGGCCACAGGCAGTTTATCACAATCTAGGATTCAAATCGTGACCTTGTGTAGCTAACATAAAATAATGTCAGCCTTAAGGGAGGTCTCCAGTATCTTTGGTAAATAGATGAAGAGGTTTAATTTTAACTAGAAGAGTGATTGGAAGTGAACTTTTAATAAGGTCCCTGGGCCGCAGAGATGCCAGATGCCAAGTGGTTTGTGGGAGAGTGGCAGGGGAATGTGGATGATGGCCAGAAGATCATAGGTCAGCTGGTTTTGTGCTGACGGCCAGTCGGTGTGTGTTTGACAGAGTGGCACTCTGTGGAGAGCAGCGCGAGACACTAGCGAAGCACGCTCACCGAAAAACATTTCACACTGGTCAAACATTAGAAGTCACATTTGTGGTTTAGTCTGTGGTCATAAGATATAGGGGTTACGGTCCAAGGGGATGCAGTGAGTTTATTTACATCTAATTTTAGGAAAACATAAACATCATTGCATAAAATCTATATCAGTTAACAAAACCCAGCATCACAAAACATAACATTAACTCAAGCGTATAGATAATTCTTAAAACCCTCTTCGTGGCGAATCTGGATTGATCTTAGTGATAATCACACTTGAGCTGTAGATGATAATAAACCTGTCCTGATAATGAATGTTCGGTTGGTGTTTGTCATACAAATAACTGCAATCATTTCACTCCTCATTTTATCTTTACCTCACTTATAGTATGGACAAAGACATATTATATAAGGATAATTAATTATTCATACAATACACTTAATAAAGAAGAGCAGCCTTTAACTGGCACTGAGCCTTGAAACACAGATATAGAATTTGAATTTCTGGTTGTAAACTGTCACATCTGACAATCAGTAGAAGATAAGCACCTCAAGATGATGGCATTCATAAAGCTACAGTCACATTTGAAATGATGGAAGACGTTACAGTTCTCCCCCAGCTGTTATGCAGATTAACTGAGAAGGATATCACAATTATGCAAAATAATGAACTCAATTTACTCATTTAATTATAATAAAATTATTAGGTATTCATTGTGACATGCCTACCAGACATGACTAAGTGTGTCACTACTGCAGCACAAATTCTGAAAACAGAAGGCACTGGACTGAAGGGGGAACTAAACGACACCTTTCAGTGCGTGTATGACGATCGGATTCTTTGTCTTTGTTAGCAGGACTGGTTGAAAGGAATATTCTTTGAAAGCAAGTTGGGAAAAAAAGGTGTTTTGTTTGACACCTGTAGAGGTGTGTTTCCTAGGGAGCACCCTGCCTCATTAAGCATTAGTCTGAGAATACACCCCAGATACCCCTCCCCCTTGAATCTCTTTTTCAACCCCCTCCTCCTCCTTCTGCTGCTTCTTCCTCCTAGTCTCACAAAGGTGTCACTTTTCTGTGTCTGGTAGTGACAGCGCTCTAATGGGAGAAATTAAAGTGAAAGGAGTTCAAAAGGGATAAATATGACATGGGAGGGTGGGCAGTCTGTAGACAGAGTGGGGGGAGGGTGATGTGTGAGAAGAGGAGATGAATCTGTAAGCACACCCTCCCCGAAAAAACAAAGCTCCCGGCCTCAGTGACCCCCTCTGGCCCTCAGTCCACAGCATCTGCTGACCACAGCTATACGCACACAGAAACACAAACACATCAGTAAGTCCAAACCAGGCACACCGCGGCTACACACAAGTCCTGTGTTTCAAATCCTACTTCAGACCATGTCCTTGCACCATATGTTATCAAGGGGCTGAAAGAAAAGCCACTCTCTGCATCTTAGGGAGGCCTGCGTCTGTCACCCGCCAACTCAGAGGCAGGCAGACAGGTGCTCTGTGCGCCTCTCCATGTCTCAGGGGTAGTGGTCATGGGAGATTAGGAGGGTGTAAAAGGCTGTAATATGAGCCAACACCTGTTGGGCACATGCCTCAAAGCACCACTGTGCTACACATTCAAACCCTCTGGACTTTGGTGCCATCTACGCTCACTGTGGCAGCAGGACTACGGACACAGGACGGGACTTTCCAGTGTCCTCCTAGGGTCCTGGAACATGATGGTACATGTCTCCAGTGGAGCCCTGCTTTCGTCATTTAGAGAAAGTTACATCTCACCCAAGGGAATTTAACCAATTTGCTGTACATTCAATGTGAGTTTGGGTTCAACAACCTCCAAAACCACAATTTTCTTATTTTGTCCTTTTTCCTGTGGACCGCCCTGGGATTTCCATGGAGCTTTGACAACTGAAGTCATGTATAGTCCTGCAATGGATAATTATTCACGTTAATGATTAACTGGAGGAGTGTTTCCACACTGAGAGTCTATAAAAAAAAAAAATCTAGAAAAAGGGAAAGTCCTCAGTTTCCTAAACTGATTTATTAAAATTCCTTTAAATTTGTGGAACCAATTATTAAGATGTTCACTGGAAACAAAGATAAAAACAGCAAATGTTTACGTATTAAAACTAGAGACCAGTAAAATCTAATTTTTTAACTGAGAACCTTACATAATGGAGTATTTATTAAATCTGTTGCCAGCGTTTTCCCTGAAAACATTAGTCATGGTACAAGTAAAAACCATATTTAATGTAGATTATCTGTTGATAGTTGCATGTGTGGTTCTTGCTTGTTGATTGACTGGATTTCTCCTTAAATGGTATTTTTGTGCACAAATCTGAGGTATGTACATGGAGCTTGAGGGCTGATATGTGAGAGCTACAGGGGGTGACTCAAACGCTCATTAATTTCTCAGTAGACCATGGCTCTTAGACGCTATCCTGCCTGTTTCTACAACACAACCATTTCTAGGAAGACTTCTCAGTGACAGAGCTACTCAGGCAGGTGCACGAGAGTCAAGAGGCTCCTAACAGGAGTTAACAAGTGAGTCACACATTTACCTCTGGAATGCTCATCTATTACCACAGATATGTGAACCATCTCCCAGCCCTACAAAACTCAAATATGCTAATGGAGTACTTGTGGAGTTGCACGCAGACACAGAAACTGACATGTACTGTCCAGAGGCCCTGTTTGTCAAAGAAATGGGAACCCTAGTGGCATCGCACAGAGCGTAAAAACACAAGAGAACACAACAAGCGGCCGCTCCTGTTCACTTACCCATACTGCCTCTGGATAAGAGCCGGGTGAATGGGCTGCACTCCGATGGATATGCCTGGAAGATAGGAGGCCGGCTGTCAGACATTTGCATTTACAGAGGAGGACCAGAGAACAATACACAGAGGGCAATGGAGAGAGACAGAGGCAGAGTCTGTGTGAGACCAACCACAACAATTCTGAATGCAGCGCCACACTGAAAACACATCCCAACTGTAATCCCTCAGATTCTCACCTGTCTGTATGCTACGGGGCTTGGCTCCCAGATAAGCCAGGTTGACGTTGGCTTTCCTCCCGTCGATGATAGGGTTGGGGTCTTTGCAGGCTCTCTCTGCTGCCCCTCGGTCTGTCATTGTCACCTGAAGGCAGAGTCAGACCAGTCATCATCAACAACAACGAAAAGGTCTTACAAGAAAAAAAGCATTTCAGAGAACAAGAAGACACTCAGAATGTATGAGGTAGGCTTTGGTCTGGCCCTCTTATCAGAAAAATCTCCCTACAGGCTTTTCACTGTTAAGATTCTGTTTTGTCTGAAGACGAGTGGAAACAACAAACAAAGCACAATGATAAGCTTTGAAAACTGCCCACAGCAGCAGTAGCCAGCCGCTCGCCTGCCACTCAGCCATGGGCAGACCTGCTGAAATATGGATCTGGGAAGAGTAACAAGGAGCTTATCCAATTAGGGACAAAATATTAAGGAGATTGGTATTAGTCCACCCCTCCTCTCTCCCTTCTGGCATTAGATGAGCCCTTCTGTTTTGATTGCCACATTCTGCCAACTCAGAGGGTTCAGTCACCTCTGTATGTGGACTGAGAATGTAGGCCATGGCTTGCATTGTTTAAAAGGACAATTTTTTTTTTTTTTTTTTTTATAAAAGGCAGCAAGTAAGCCTCTTCACAGTGGAAGGATCCAGAACAAAGCCCACTCCAGGGCCTATGTTGTGAACACACAGGAAGGAGTGAGGCTGTGTTTACACTGTGAGGAGCCTTGCTGTGGGGGGGTTCTACTAATCCACCTCTGAAGTGTGTTTAGAAAAAAAAAAAAAAGGTGAGCTCAGCTTTAGGGTGCCTCCCTCCCTCTCATTCTGCCGGCTACCTCCTCTCAGAAACAGAACTAACAGGTTGCCTCATGCCACACAAGAGCAAAAAGTGCTGATCAGTTCACCCCGAGCGGCAAACGGCACCCACATCCACATTGAGCCTGTTTAACCTGAAACACCAGCCTCCATACTCAGTCGAGCTGCTCACAGTACCAGTGCTCCTTGGAGTTATGGAACTGATGTGTAAACACAGAGCACAATTGTCTTACTATTCTGCCTTTACAAGTAAACATGCACACATAACAGTTTTCCATTCCTTCTTTGGCCTGACAGAATGTTCGAGCTGATGCGTCTTTCCAAGGTTCTGGTAAATATTTGCATTTCTTGAGTAGCTTCTGTTCTTTGTGTCAAAAGACAGAACGGCGGCCTTTATCTGCCTGGAGCACAATAAGTCACCCATTACTGGAAAAAAACAGGCAGACATCTGGACGTTCCTTGGGGTATTTTTCATTAATACAACTGCGGCCAAGGGTCAAATTTTGATTAATGTGCCGGTAATGGACCTGAACCATAAAATGAAAGCGTGCAGTCATGACATAACACAGTTTACTTGAAGAATATTTCCTACTGCAGATTAGATCAAAGAAGGGGCTCAACCCAAGTTTGGAAAGGCCAATTGTTGGTGTGGGAATTTGTTTCTCAGCAGCCAAGACTTTGTGTAAATCATGTGGTACAAACAGCAGAGTGCTCCAGTCCTTGACAATGGAGGGCAGGGTGTGCAAGGTCAGCCTCCCCACTGCTCCAAAGTAACCATATAAAGCAACCGAGAATGCACATACATGCAGATAAACACACCTCCAAAGACATAAGCCTGGGGTGAGTGAGTAGAGGGGGGGACATCAGTCTAAAGGGGAGGGGGGGTGCATCAGACATATGTTGAAATATAATCTTCTTAGTTACCCATCAACCCCTGTGATCCCTCATCCTCATTAAGCTAAAATAACAGCCAGTCAGGCGAAAAAACAGGGATGCAGTGCAATTATGCATTCATGCTTCAGTGGAGGATTACCTTTGACATGGATATTAATGATCACATGCAACAGGGGTGTGGAAATGGGACTAAAAACACTTCTGGCATGTTTTGGCGACAACTTGGAACAGAGTAAATGTGCAGTAGATGATAGAAAAGTAGTCGGTGCGTGTGTTTACTTACAAATCCGTATCCTCTAGATTTCCCGGTCTGTCTGTCGGTGATCACCACTGCCTCGTCAATGTCACCAAAAGACTCGAAGTACTTTCGGAGAGAGGCATCGTTCGTGTGGTAGGGCAGCCCTCCGACAAAGATCTTGGTAAAAGTAGTGTCTTTCTGCAGCGGTGTGGGATGCATGACTTCCAAGGCTCCGTTCATGAACTGATGCAGTAGCATTGGTCAGCCGGGGAGGAGAGGACCGGAGGCACAGCGTAGAAAGAAAACAAAGTAAACAAACGCTCAGCGACGTCCCAGCATCAGTAAAAGCCTCCCTCTTTCTCTCTGTGGAGTAGTTTTCTTCTGTGGTACGGCTCAGACTCGGAGCTACCAGGTGACACTAACAGACTGGTTGTTGCTTCTTCGCGGTGTTACGGAAATGCGCCGGGACGCTTTATCTGCCCGTGCCGGGGACACGCCCTCTCTCAACTCTTGGCCAATCAGCGCGGGCTCCGAGTGCCAACTTGCCCCGCGGCTCCTCCTATTGGCCCGCCCCGCCGGCCGATGTGCTGCACCTGCTTTTGTCCTTTAAAACACAAAGAGAAGAAGAAGTCCACATGGTGCATTGTACTACAGTAATGAGGAAGTCATTGTGGCTTTGATTAGTTTACCTGAAGTTAAAAAGCAGTTACTGAGGTCTACTTATTTCGCTGTCACTCTGTGTATAACCGAGGCTGGAGTAAACATCTAAACTTAATGAGCTGTGAAAACGAATGACTTCCATTTAACCTTAATGCTCCGTCAATGTTCATTTTTTAAGTCTTCTTAATCTCTAGCTTTGTGTTGAAACTAATCTCTTGTTTTAGTGTTTTTATTGTTTCTACCGTTTATATTACGCGTTTTATAGTTATGTCATATGTGATTCATCTACAGCACTTTGTTTTAGCAGAGGTGGTTCTTGAAGTGCTTTATAAGTAAAGCTGAGTTAGATTGAACAAAACAATGAGGAGCTCCAGACTTGTTTAAAAACACTGAGACTAAGTTACTCTACATTTTATGCCCTTTTTCATATCTATTTTTGTCACTGTGTTTGCACTTGCACCATTATTGTAAATAGGTTTGATTTATATCTTTCATAACACTTATTGCTATTCTATTTTTTGTCTCTTCTTTTAATTGCATGGCATTTAAATAGCAAGGTGAGAAACAGCATCTGTATAAAACAAAACCCTTTGATGTTCACAAAAGTCCTATGAATTACAGTTGTAGCCAGGGGTTCCATTTAACCTATCACTTTAAAAGAATATTTGCTTCCTAAGCACTAATAAGCATAAACATATTTGTTGTTGCTTTGCATTACTTTTGTCTTTGGCCCAAAGGGGGAAAAAAAATCCAGTCAGCCAAGTGTCAACATTGTTCTGCCAGAGAAGTGTGGAGGTGGAGGGAAAATTGAAGGATAGCACCACTAACAGGAAGCAGCATATGAGACAAGAGAAGATAAAAGGAATTACATTAATTTCCATTCATAAAGAAAAGCTATATTTTATTTGTATTTGTACATCAATGAAAAAAAATCAAATGGTTGCCAATAAAAAATGTTAAAGTATAAAAGATGACTTTCACCTTCCTCATCAATCTTGCATGAAATTGTAAAATCCATTGGAAGTGGCATATTGATACAATCCTATCTCTCTCTCTCTGCATTTGTAATTGTTCAGACCTCTTCTGGGGAGGTGAGCTGACCTAGTGGACCTATTGCTAGTTTCAGACCCCTATTCTAGAGTATGTACTACAACACTGCTGCAGAATCTGTGTAGTTTTGACTTCTTTGTCCCTATTATATACAGTATGCATATTTCCTGCAATTTATTGTATCTCAATAAAAACACATCTAAATTATTACTGCAAAAAAAAGCTAAAGGTGGCCTAAGAGGTTTGCTTTTACATTATTTTACATGCTTCTCAGTTAAATATTTGCAGATTTAAAACAAAATACCTGAACTCAATGACCTCTAGAGGAAAAGCCAGTATTTCATGCGACCTGTTTCCATGTAGGGCAAATAATAAAGAAATGAAGGATACACATATGCGCATATGATGTATTCTGCCAAGAATATTTCATGTTATGTAATGTTAAGTGTAAAGGGAGGTCACAGTAAATGTTCCTCACTTGGTCTGTGCTTTGTTTTTCTTGCTGTTTACATATCTCCTGTAGGTTTAATGTATATTCAGGTGTACCTTGATCATGGCCATTATAACAGAGCTAAAAACAACAAAACCTAACGGCGATCTGAGACTTGTACAGTCAGGTATCGTTAAGTTAAATATCTATAAAACAGACTGGCTAAAGTGCAACATGAGAAATTTCACGGGGCTTCCCACTGCACTTCTTACTACCCCACCATAAAAGCAAATGATTTGCAAATTTCACAAGAATAGTTGAAATCTTAAGCATGAACAATAAATGGTAACCTGCTTTTTACCAGTATGAAACCATCCGTCTGCTTTTTACATATTTAGGTCCTGATAACCTCAGATCTAAGGGTCTAAAGCAACAAGTTTTCTTGCTTGTCCAAATTAACATTGGTCTCCATGTGTTAGTTGAACCTTTTTATCACGGTTTTTAACAGAAATCCAGTGTAGTTTGAAGAGAAACCCTAATGTCTGTACTTTATATTGGAATTTAAAAAATGGTCCTAGTTTTTAACCACCTATATTTATAAAAAAAAAAAAAGGGGGGGGGGGGGCTGTTGGGCTGCAGCATGAGGTCTTCCACTATCGGAGCGTTGGTGCTCTCCTGCTAAGTACCAGAGGTCAGGTTAACAGAGAAGTGATACTCTAATGACCTCAATAAAAAGGCATTTAATTCACACCTTCTCCCCCATGAACTGGTTCACTTTTCACACTTGGCCTTTGTAGCTGCCCACCCTGCCTCATTCATATCCTCTTGGTAAATCCCCCTTTTCCAGTTGTTTCCCCGTTAAGACGTTACCCAGGATTAAAAAAAAAAAAAAATTACTGCCCTGCTTTGATCTCATTTGTCCTGCTTAACTCTCTGACCTTAGCTCCAGCTCTTTATCTACAGATATCTTATCTAGTGTTGTTCTAGTAAAGGAGTGGTGCTCCACCTGCTGGCAAATTTCGGTTAAAACAAGCAGAAAGGATACAGGTGTGGCTCAAAGTTTATGTTTTTCATTATATGATGATTCCAATGTCAGAGACCCACATGAAGAGATTTACAGCTGAATTATGAGACTGAAGCACGTTAACCGTTTTTGCATGCACAATAAAAAAAAGAAAAAAAAGTTGAATCCCTTACAATAACAATACGCCGTCTTTTAACCTTTCTTCCACAGGCTGAAATAAGAATGTTCAAATAGAAGAGTATGCACTTATTTATTTTACATCCAGTTTCATTAATAGAGCTAAACCACGGAAAAACAGCCAATCATAAGAAAAAGAAAAGTCTTTGGAAAGCTGTAAAAAAAACCGAAGAGCTGGACACAATATAGTGAAGATACATCAAGATGAATGACAAATATATCCCTCCCCTTATATGATGACATCTAAGACCAAGTGTCACGCAGCTGTCATCAACAACAGGTCGGGTAGGCCCCTCTCATTGGTCCATGCACTGAACGCAGCACCGCGGCGTTGGTCCGTGTGTTTGCTGATAGGAAGGAGTCTGTCTTGGGCGTATACACACACACTAAAGCAGCAGGTCTTCCGCATTTCCCCACAAGAGATGCGACTTGGCACGATGAATCTAAAGACAGGAAGAAGCAGTCAGTCGCAAAGAATATGTTTGATGTTCTTACGTTTATTTCTGAAAAGGAGTTTCACTTGTTTTTGCACAAAGAACATTAAAACATCGCTCTTCAGGTGACAAAAATCAGTGTTAAATTAAATGTCGCTTACTGATGCTTCTTAAATGACTTCAGTGACCAGAACTCGATCAACAACAATCCTGAAACATTTTTATGTAGAGCAATACGCTACAAAGCCTCGTTGCTTCACAGATGGCAGAAGCATAAATCCTACAAAAAGCCAGAGGGCCTCATACTCTATGAGCTTTACTAGTACAAGGCCGTTTGTACACACTACAAAAGTAGAAACAACACAAGCCTTCAAAGCAACTTCAC
Source organism: Ostorhinchus rueppellii (assembly GCA_030068375.1). Lineage (NCBI taxonomy): Eukaryota > Metazoa > Chordata > Actinopteri > Kurtiformes > Apogonidae > Ostorhinchus > Ostorhinchus rueppellii. Next base: position 32,552,928 of record JAQQZY010000023.1, read on the forward strand.
TAAGGGCAGTACAGCACCATTCCCACCGAAAAAGGGCTACTGTAGCAGTACAAGGCGGTACTGAGATCTGAATCATGCCCACAGGTTGCCCTCAGAGGCCCCAGCACGAGTCACAAGGGCATTGAGGACGCAGGACTGCCTCATCCAGTGACCTCGGGCTCCAGGTTTAAGGACAGCGGCTGCCCTTCTCTCACCATTTCTTGTTTCGAGGTTTCAGCTCCTCAGCAGCATTCCTCAGGAAGATGTAGTTCTTCTTCTGGGGGTTGTAGTACTCATGGCCCTGTGTGTGTGAGAGAGACGAGGGGCAAGTTAGAGGCCCCAAAAGACCGGCACAATAAGAGGAAAACCTGCAGTGTGTGATAACATTGTTCATTTTAAAGTGTTGACGATGTGACTTGTGATTTACAGGTAACCTGTCAACATACATCCCAAACACACAAAGCCTACGCTCACTGAATAAAGAAATTCAATGTTTATGATAGAAAGATCATCAATTCAAATAAGACGTTTTTATGATGAAATTGTTTGATTTTCTTTAGTTCCTTTCAAATATTTTCTTCTAAAGTTAACAAGAATACCACTTGAAAACAAAACTGTAAAATCAAATTAAATATAAATGATCATCGTGCCCTTGGTCAAATAATTCGTCATGGCTTCTATTATTTCTCTGTTGTGTTTGGGTATTTTGTCATGGGTCACGCTTGCATTCTTTCACATGTGTTTATCATGCATTCATACTGTAGTGATGGATACATTCATCAACTGGCATTGCATAATGAAATAATTTGGAGCACAGTTAGTTACAATATATATACAGTATATATACAGTGATGGGAAAACATTTTTGGACACCTCATGCATTTCTGATACACCCAGCAATGCATTTTTGTCCTCTGTAGGGGGCAGAAGTTTGACAGCTTAAATAAAAAAAAATAAAAAATGCTGTCCATTGCAAAGGACATTCCATTAAAAATAAATAAAAATATTTTTAAAAAATGTATCTGAAAAAACTGCTGCATTATACAGTTTCCAATCAAGACAATTGTTTAATGTAAAAAAGCTAAAATTTTCACTTTCCTGGGTCTCAGGAGGTTAAACCAAAAACAGTCTACTGTAAAGTACATTGCGTTAAAAAAAACATCGAAACACTGTTGCATCATTTTGTTTCCAATCAAGGCAATTTTTAACAGGATATTGCATTAAGAATCACTCTAGTCACTGAACTCTACCAAGTATTGTTCCATTGTCCAAACTCATATGCTCCCTTCTGCACATGCGCTGTTCCACTGAGGTCAAAACTTGATGTTTCAGAAAGATAATGAAACTCATCAAGGACATGACATGTTGAAACTCAAGAATTTATATTTGTCATTTGTCTTGTTAATGATAAAAACATTTTGTTATCATTAAAAATTGTATTTGTTTGTGTCAGTCTCGTGCAGCCACACTTTTCAAAACACAGAACACATTTTTCTGCAAATATTTCATGATATTTGAGATTGTGTACATTTTTAAGGGTGTCCAAACCCACTGCTGTATATACTGTACACAGAAAAAGCACAGCGAGCTGACACTATCTGTCTCCTTACCTTGGACCAGTCGTAACTGGAAGCGTATGCAAAGATGTTTCCATTGTGGTTGAAACAGCAAGCTGTAATGGGTTGGTCGAGCTGCTCTGAGGTCTTCAACTTGGTGCGGGCGTCTTTGTCCCAGAAGCTGAAGCGTCCATCTGAACCCACAGTGGCCAGTGTGCCGTGGACAGGGTGGAAGGAGATGGCATTTACCTGACGTCAGAAAGATTCCATTACAATGACAGTCTGAGTCATTGAATCACATGGTGCTGTGAGAGACATCTACGTGACAGTATTTTAGATGTAAAACGTATCCATGTTCTCACAAAAATCTGTGTTAAAAGCACAAGACATTGAGCCCACATAAAAACAAGGAGCGACTGAGTTTATGGCCTAAGATATAGGGAGATGAGTTATAGAGCTCACTGTACATTCACACAACACTGGATGATTACACAAAGAGTTTGAGGAACTTGTGTGGTATTCTATACCATGGTATTCTATACCATGTTCCTAAAAATGAAGTCACGGTTTTGTTTTTTATGCCTTTGTGTAGAGTCACCTTTGCAATTTGGAGTTCATGGATGAGATGCACAGCTCTGGGACAAATGTGCTCATGTGTTATTGAACAATGTCCCATGACCAAATTTGTCAGGGGTTGCTCATTTGTTTTAATTGTTAACTTTAAAAATAACCTTCTTTAAAAAACTAACTTCATACTTTGTATATGATCACTCAAACTGCATGTGAACTCAATACGAATTAAACAACATTTGTGCAACTCCTCTTCCACCTTAAGTCACAAACTTATGAATCATCTTTTCTTTTGTTGTCTCAGTAGAACTCACAGCATAAATGTCCTGTGGAGTGGTTGTGTTGGTTCCATTGGATCTGTGGCACTTGAAGGTGAAGTTGTCTTTAGCTCTGAAAGCAAAAGATGCAATATTATTATAAAGGGAAAAAAATACTTCTATTATAGGCAAGGCAAAACATTGACTTGCCTTGACTTGTATAATAAGCATTTCATCTCATTTGAATTTAAGAAAAAGTTGAAGTGACTGACAAAGGAGACCCTGTAACTCACGGGTTTGGAGGGTTGATGTAGTGAATGGCCACCCTGCCCTCAATGCTTCCCAGTGCAAAGCCTGTGGGCTTGTTCTGCTTGTCTTTGAATATGGCAACACAGCGATGCTGCAGAAACATACACAGTTATAAATAAACTGTAGTGTTATACACAGACCAGCCATAACATTCAGACCACCAACAGGCAAAGTGGCATTCATTTCAATTTGCTTATTCCAATAAGACCTGTCAGTGGGTGGCATATGTTGGGTAGCAAGTGAACATTTAACCCGTGAAGTTGAGGTATTTAAAACAGTAATATGAACAAGAGCTGGGATCTGAGCAGCTTTGACAAGGGTGAAATTGTGATGGTCAAATCATTGGGTCAGAATATCTCCATATCTTGTTGTTCATTCCCAATATAAAGTGGTTTATACCCAACAAAAGAATCTAAAGAATAACAAGTGGATCTCAATCAATTGAGCATCTATGGGAGCAGAACAACCACCTATCTAATATTGAATAGGTCCCCCCTTTTCCCACAAAATCAGCTCTGACCAGAGGCCTGGACTCCACCAGACCTCCGAAGGTTTGCTGTGGTATCTGAACCAAGACTTTAGCAGCAGATCCATAAGAGGTCCTGGAAGTTGACAGGTGGACCGACATGGATCAGATTTATTTGTCCAACACCCCCCACAGTTGAGCAACTGTCCTGAGATTCTTCCTTAGTCCATTTTTGGTTGGTACGAACCAGGAACACCCAACACAGCCTGCAGTTGTGGAGATGCTCTGACCCAGTCATCATCATCCCAGTATGGCCCTTATCATAGTCACTCAGTTCCTCACGTTGCTATTTTGTTGCTTCAAGGACTAAATGTTTGCTTGCTGTCTAACAGATCATTTTCAGTGAAAGTTGCAAATGTAACGAGATAATATTATTACCACCTCCTATCAGTGGTCAGAATGTCATGGCTGATATATGCATTTATTCATTGTGAGTGAATATTATACACTATGTGGAAAATCACAACTACAAAAGGTGCAAAAGCCACAGAGAAAACATTAAATGGAAACAGACAGTGTTTGTGTTTAATCACCTGATGTTTAAGTGGAGAGTCTATTCTGCGAAACTCTGAGGGCTGGTTCTCCAGCTGGTACACTATCAGACCTCTCTCAGCCGTAGCAACCACTGCCATAGGATACACCTACACAGATGAGTCAAGAAAACAAAATGTAAATCCTCGGGCAACCATCCGTTGGTGAGGTTTAAAATACAGCGCATGCTCTTTACAAATCACTTACAACATCTGCACAGTAACATCTTTCTGGCATCTGCAGAGACATCATAGGATTGGGAGAGCGAGTGTCCCAGAACTAGACAAAAGAAGATACAATGGAACAATAAACAGTACAGTTTTTTAATTACACTTGCTGATTATTAACTTTACATGTTGATAAAAGTTTTTAAAATTGATGCGTTTCAGTTGCAGCTGTACCTTCAGTGTTTTGTCCCAACTACCAGTCATGATACAGCTATAGTTGGGGGCTTTGATCCAGTGAATCGCTTTAATAGGGCCATCATGCTGTGAACAGGAAAGTACAGAGGTTTGAGATGATCCTGCTCAATTTTTTCAACCATATATAACCTCATTTGATGACATCATCCAACCTGTGCGATCTGCATTGCTTGATTGCTGTTAAGATCCCACATCTTGGCTGTCTTATCACATGAGGCTGTGAAGACTTTACTCCCATCCTGAATAGACAAACGCGCATCATACAATATTCTGCCCTCCACCAAACAGTATTGCATTTTATATGAATAACATTGTGACTCACATCGCTCCAACATGCGTCCAGCACTGGTCCTGTGTGCATCTGCTGAGCTTTTGGAACAGTCTGCCCATTGTCTTGCACCTCCCAACAGCGGACCTGAGGTCAGGTGACATAAAACATTTGATCTTTGTGAACATTAATACACTAAAAACTACTGCAGAAAGTGGACAAAAGTAATGGAGTAGCCAGAAAGGTATGGTTGGACAATATATAGAAAGTTTATTCGTCAAGTTTTTCTAGAAAACTATGACAAATGCAGGAACTGCAAAACCACAATAAATTCTTTCTCTGGAGACTTTCACGCAACAAAACAAACAGCAACCTGTTTAAAAAATATATAAATATAAGATAATGTAATATAATAAGAACATTACTGTAGTCACTCTAGATTAAGTGTTTCAGTCATATCATACTTTTTTCCTAAATAAGCCTAATATAGATCTCATGTCACTCACGTCGTTTGCCCAGGAGCCTCCAATGAGGAAGTTTGCAGGCAGGGTGGGGGGACTGAAAGCCAAACAGCTGATGCTGTCATCTGGTGGTGAAGTCACTTCAACATCCTGTGGAACAATAAATGTATGATTCTGCTTCATATAAATCATTAACAAATGGGTTCCGTGTTGTATCCTCTTGTCTGTTTTGTTCTGTACCTTCATGGGATTATGGCTATCTGTCGTTGTGCTTCCAAACACCCCTGTCCCTCCTGTTCCAAACCCGGTATTCGTCCCAAATAAACTCATGATGCATTAACGTTGTTCCTTAAGGGGGTCCTGAGAGGAAGAAACAATGCTAAGTTCATTAAATTGTCCTAGTCGTGAAAGCAATAATGGACAACATGTAAAAAGGCATAATATAGGTGAAGATGAAATGTTGGGTAGCTAACTTGCACTGATCAACTACAGCACTTTACTATACCTAGTGGGTCTTTATCACAGAAAAAGACACATTTTTATAAAACTATGCAAGTAGATCATGGGAGAGATCAAAGTTAAAGACATAATAGTTCATGCCAATAATCAATAGCATGACAGCTAACGTTAATGCTAATTACGTCAGTCGCGGCCGTTAGCTTCTCGGTGCTAACATACAAAACACATCAACACAGATTCACTGTGTGTAACATCCTTAAAATGTATGAGCTTCTGGACCCTATTCAACCAGCATGGAGGTGAAGGATAAGAGGACTACCCAGATAATTCATGTTAAATTACATCAGCCACTTTAAAAATACTCTATGGGCCAGGAAGATGTTAACGTTAAATTAAAAATGCAGTAATGTTTCCAAACACCAGATACAAACAGATGCACCGTGCTATATGAATAATCAATACATGAATATACATACCGTAAGTTTGACTTAATATGGCAATAAACTGATGAAGGCTGAAAATGCCAAAATAATTTGGCGCAGCAAAAATGTGGCGCTTGTTCCGTGCTTCGGTGTCGCACTCCGATGACGTAACAGCTTCTTCATATACATTGACCGCTAGAGGGCAGTGGGTGACCGGAGACTGTCCATGTGCGTGACTTACAGACGCTCATCCTTTAATGGGCAAGAAATGAGTCATAGTGGAAAGAGCAGAGCTACAAAAAAAAGTACTGGTTGAAGACGATATTGCGGTTTTTGTTGTGTTGTTATCGTCTAATACATGGCTTAAGTGCGTCTAGTTGCAGAAGAAGAGTCAACAGATGGGTTTATTGCCAGTTATAGTTTCCTCTGTGTTTTTGGGGATTTTGTTTTCACATGTAGGCCTAGGTGCACACGATAAACAGACGCTTAAAGAGATATCAGCAAACAACAATCATAGGAAAAAGTCGGAAAAATGAGAACTTGCATTTATTTTAAAACAACATAATTATATTGACTAGGGGAAATTGGAGCATATGAAGAAAATATAACCTTCATAAAAATAGAAGCTTGTGCACAATTAGCAAAAATGGATATGTGTAAAAGTACGATTAAGTGCACAGAATATGTATGCTTTAGAGGAGAAAGGTACATTAATTGGATGGAGGATATTTCAGTGTGGCCATTCCTTTGTGCATAAGGCCAGACTCGCTTAACCCTTTTAAAACCACAGGATCACCAGTGACCCTGCGACACATTTGTATTTCAAATTACCATAACTCCTTGCTACTTGGTGCAGCTTTAAGCTATCAAACTGCCCCTGAAAGCTGTGAAACGGGGCCTTCTGATGCTATTACTCAAGGCCACTTCCCTATCTAAACCAACAAAAATGAGTGCACAGACAAAAGACATTTTTTGGGAAGGAAAAAGTGCACTCTGGGCCACAAAAGCACACCTTGGATGTGTGATGTGTATCATGTGGGTCTGTGTCTTCAGCTGGACAGGAATAGTTTCAGAAACTACCACTGCTAAAATAAAAAACGCCTGGTTATTGGGAAATAGAACAGCCTGGAACATGGACTTGGAAAGCTCCAGAAATTTAAAACTGAGTTGTTGTAAAATAGTTTGAATTAGATTTTTTTTAGTATGCACTTTTCTAGAATTTATAAAAAGAAAGTTGAAGAAAATTCAATTCCGTTTTTGTCCATACAACACACAGTTTTAGGTATTTAATGACATAAGAACGGTAAATACTTGACAGATTTGGAAAGCTCTACATCTCCTGGAAAAAGGGTGTAAATTATTTACACATAGGGTATTTTTGGACACAATTATTGACAAAAATAGACAAAGAAGACCAGGTGTTTTAATAAATGTATCTATTATTATGGTGCTAAAAGGGTTAAGTAAAAATGATAATAACGAACTGTAAAAGTTCTGCTTTTGGGATCTTATTTGGATAAAAGTGCACTGCATGGCCAAATAAGGGGGGAAGCCATCTGGATTTAACTAAGCTAATGGGCAAGAGTCTTTCATTTGATATTTTCTGCACCGATTAATATGTTTCAGCTGCAACAAAAGTTACGTGTCCACAAACTGAGGTCAGCTGACTACCTGAATATACTGAACAACCACATCTGAGCATCAGTGGATTTTTTTCCTTCCCCAATTGTACAAACACATTCCCAGGTCAGAATAGATTCATCAGGTGTCAATTGTGACAGGAGCAGGAAACATAATTTTCACACATGGATTGGCCACCAAAGAGTCCAGATTTGAACCCCGGTGAGAAAGTTTGGGGTGTGATGGAGAACATTTGATGCAGTGGTCCATCTATCAATCATCAATAGAAAATGTGTCAAATTTTAAATATTTAAGTTGGGACATGGCCTAAACAAAATCACAGTGAATGCATCCTGTACTTAAAGCCAAGGCAATCCAAAGAAATATTGTGTGAATTTTTTATTTTTGCAGAGCGGTATATGTTATTATCAGCAAAATGTTCTGAAAGTATGAGTAGTCATTGTGCAATAAAATGGTCCCTTTTACTGTTAAGTTACTTCATGACCCAGTGCTACTTTTGTGGCAGTTCCCAAATGATTTTTTTCTCAATTTTAAACGTTTCTTAAGTGATTTATCTCCATTCGTTCTAATATTATGCTCAGTATTTTACATTCTAAAGTGAAAATCAGATGTTTTCCTATATATTTAATTTGCAGATCATGATTGATGTCCATAAAAGTGCAAATTACAGTTGAATGTTGTTATATTAAAAACTGAGAACATGGAGGAAAAAGTGACTTTTTCAGTCAAATCTATCATTAACTGAACATAAAAACAAGAGTCTCCATCCACTGTCATTGATCCAACTTCATGGGGTTCACTGGTGAATCAGTGTTTTAGAAGATGACAGTGTTTCCACGGTAACTACAGAGTCTCTGAATGTCCAAATGGGTCCTATCTGATGACCATAAAAAAAAAGATAAACTGCATTTTACACCAGTTATTTACATGGATTGATAGGATTAGTGGATCAACAGGTATTAAACAGTCTAGATCTTAGTCTTTCTGGGTTCATATCGCTGCTGTGTAACATGTATGTTGCATTTTACTGCTGTACGTGTTAAAGGTTGATGTCATTTTAATTGCTTTATAAGCTGCTGGGTAGTTTTAATCTCCAACAGTGCCTCTTATCTATAAGATCTCATGTTTGGTCTTCTGTGAAAATTACATACCTCTAAAAAGTCAATGTTTAATGAGCTCAGAAAAAAAAGCCCAATTTTCAGGCTTATCACACTGCATTTTCCAGTTAATCCGTGTTAAACAGGTTATGTAGGAGGAGGAGGAGGATAGAACTTATCCCATGACAGAGTAATTGAGTTTAACAAAAACCTTCAAAATCAGAGCATTTGTACATGATTAGAAACCTTGTTATCTGAAAAGTAATTAAAGCTATGGGACAAATATAGTTGAGTAACACGTGCCTTGGCTTGTACGAACAGAAATCTACAACCCAGCACTGACTGTATCCCATAAATAACACATACTTCTTATTTATTACTTATTAGATTGCTATATGCGTATGTTTTGTATGGGGTTTGTGGTCCCGGGTAAGTTCTCAAGCTTTGGTTTTAAAGTCCATTTATGGAGGAAAGTAAAACTTATAATGAAAACCACAATGGTAAAAAAAAAAAAAAATAGGCCATTTGTTGTAGGATTTACTATAATACAGAGACAATGTACTGTAAACCTCAAAATATACAGGAACAAAGACAAGGTGCCTTCATGTAAACAAAAGCCAAAGCAGGAGCAGGAGTCTGACTGTCGAGGCACCTTTCTTTCCCTTCAGCCGTTGTATGCATCAAGTGTTATGACTCACAGCATGTGTCAAGATTGAATTGTTTCCAAAGGGGATGATGATGATCCTGCTGGAGAGATGGTCAGCTTCAAGACCTTGGTGCATATTCACAGAGTCCTTGAACAGAACAGAAGTGTACATCCTTGAGCCTTCACATCAAGATGCAGTGATGTTCATATAGATTCGTAGCACAGACAGAACTCTTGAGTTTCAGCTAAATGCGTTTGCTTGAATGAGTCACATAAAGCTGAGGGAAAATACTGCGAAAGGATCACCGCGTCTCATCAGGGAGCTCATGATTTATATGTGAATGGATTGTTCATTTCCATGAAGACCTAAATATAGGCAGACCTGAGCATGAGGCATCTGTAACCTGTACTTCAGTGTTTCATTCTCACTTTGTCATTCATCACCCACCCCCACACCTATAGGCCCCACTCTCAATTAAAGTCATCCCAGTGAAGTGCTTATGCATTGTTTAAGTCATTCACGGCTGTTGGCATGTCCCATCTTGTACTTGTGCTGCCCCTGCTGATCACTCTACAGATCCTAAACAATTAGGGTGGGCCTGAGTTTTTGGTTTGAGTTCAAAGTAACTGCGTTGAAGAGAGGATTATGGGATTTCCCCTCTTTACCTTTTGTCTGATTAATTGGCAGAGTTTTGAGGTAACTGAAAAACATAAATAAAATATATTGTGTTTGTGGTGAGATGGATGAAGATACTCAACATTAAAGAGCAGAACAAAGAGGAGCCATGTATGATGGATCAGAATAAAAAGAGAATATAAATAAGGAACAAGAAAAGACATTAACAATTACAGGTCAATGTAAAAAAAACAAAACAAAAACTAGCCTTGATAGGATACTCGTGTCTGTAAAGTCTACACCCAGCATATTTACCAAGACAGAGAAGCGCTTGTCATTATAAGACACTGATCCATTTAATTGGCTCCCCCCAAACTGGGTTTGTCCCATTCCTCCCGCCCCTCTTCTGACAAAGCTCCTCAATGTAAAACATTCCCAAGTTACGTCAAGAGGAGCGCACAACGGATTACACTAAAAGACAGTGCGTAACTCCAGTCACATGATAAACCATGTATGAATTCACAGAGAAAACTGTATTTTAGTCTGTTTTAAGGTTTTAATCAGGGAACCGCATTTCAAACTTCACATTTCCACAAGTTTGAGTCGTGCGTAAAATTTGGCTGAGATGGTGCCAAGTGCGTTAGCGAGGATAATGCCTCTTCTGTCGTGGGTTTACTGCGTGTTAGCCTCAGATGTGGCTTTTTCCAACTTTTCGCTGGACAACGACGTGCGGTCCAGCTTCATCCAGAGGCGGATGCGGAGCCAGGAGCGCAGGGAGATGCAGCGGGAAATCCTCTCCATCCTGGGGCTGCCGCACCGTCCGCGGCCGAATGTGCGCACCAAACACAACGCCGCCCCGATGTACATGTTGGACCTGTACAACACCATCTCCACCGACACACAACTGCCCGGATACTCTTATTATAAACCGGCTTTACCCACCCAGGCTTCCCCAGTGGTGACCCCGCAGGACAGCCGCTTCTTGGATGACGCAGATATGGTGATGAGCTTTGTCAACCTCGGTAAGTGATCCACTGACACTTTGAAACTGTATAACATACCTGAAAGTGACTGATAATGGCAGGGTGATATGGTTTTCAAGTGACTGACCCATATTTTCCACCTTGAGAGCTTAATTATTGTAGTGCTGTTCATTCCACTTTGCAGGGAGGTACTCAAAAGCATCACCAAGTGTGCATTAAGTGTGTGTGACTCTGACAAAGTGGCTTTTGGGTCACTTTCTTCACTTAGGATTAAGCTTTATACTTTCTGAGTTGTAATTGTTATGACAACATTCCTGTATCCGATTTCAGCAGAATCCCTTTAAAGCTCAGGGGGACAAGCTTTAGTCCAGCTTTGTTTCGCATGACTAGGAATTGGATGGGCATTTCTAAAGCCTAAGGGAGTGCAAAACCATTTGACTAAACTCGAGATACAAACTGCATCTAAACACATGTAATTGCTGAGGTAATCTCTTCACAGGTGTTAGCGTGTGAGTACATGTGTTCTTGTATTTATGTGTTTGCCTGTAATATCTGATCACAGGTGGGAGCCGGTTTAGACTCTGATTTACTCGGCTTTTGTTTTCTTTGGAGGTCCTGGTTGTGTTATCACTATGGTGAAACAGCAGACAGCATGGTGCCTGATGCTTGTTTCTCAGTGTGAGGTATCATCCAAATCAGTACTTGCATTACTCATGTTTGTTCATCTGACACAGATAGATGAAGAAACTTTTGACCTTTTCAGTTTGTGTGTGCCATTAAGACTGAGTGAAAGCCTTTTAGTGGTTTTTGTTTTCAATCAGCTAAACGTGTTGTTAATACAAGTCTGTAAAACAATCAGAAAACATAGGATATTACATTTTATGTTCCCGCTCTTAAATGTACTGTGCACTTTAAACTAACTAATGAGATCTGGAAACATCATTTCTGAAAACCTGGTCCAGATTCATGCGGTTCCACATCTGAAGACTTTGATTATAAAGAGGAAGGAGGAAAAAGGACAATGAGTGTGTGTTATTTCTTTCTTAACCCAAATGGTCCACATTCTGCTGAAGTAACTCTATCTTGGTGGTCCCTGAATGATCGTTTCAAGACCAAACTGGATTATGGTATTTCCCTTTCAAAGACCACAGCTTCCAGTCTGAGGGACAGCTGCTGCAGAGCTGCCCGGCCCTAGTCTGGGATCACTCAGGTGGGTTTGTCCCACCTGGATATGCAGTTATGAAGTTAAAACATCATTTTAGATAAATCAGCTACAATCACGCAACTGTTTTACTGTCCAGGTGATTGTTGTGTGGTGGAATGGTGTTCATCCTTATTCTTTTTTTTTTTTTTACATGATTTGTTTCTGTACTTATGGAGCGTATATGACACCACTACACACATGCTGATACATGTACACAGCTACATGTGTTTACTCCTGTTGGAATGCCAAACCACATGTCATACAACACACTCACTAGTGGGAAGCATTCGTCTTTTATTGTCATGCAACATTACACAAGGCAGCTGCTTTTGGATTGCATATTTTTCTACTTAACAATTGTTCATGAAGTCAATTGCAGCGCTGAGGCCTGACCTTTATCAGTCACTGTAGCTTTTTGCTGTTCGTCGGCAGCTTTAGCTCATTAATTTACTGCTGTTGAAGTCTTTGTATACACATGGGTTCAAGTGTGGCTTTTTTGTCATTGACTAAAACACACCTGCAGTGCATGGGGTAAAGGCTTAGTAGCAGATTTTCTCTGGCTTTCATTTAAAAAAAAAGAGTGCACAACACTCATAACAGTCGGAGGCATGGTCTTGTTGCTGAAGAAAAGGACTATTGTGCTTTTTTCTGTTAATTCTTCTAAGCCTCTCTATAGTTAGCATAAGGAGATCATTCTAAGAATGTGTTTTGACCTGTGAGAAAATCTCATTAACCTTCTCATTATTTATTCTTGCATGTGCAGAAGGATCAGTGTTTTTGCTCTGAAGCTGAAGTTGCATTTGTAATGGGATGTTCTGTGATGACACACTTGTCCTCATTCATCACTAAACCTGATGTGCAGATTTTGTTTAGTTTTTTATGCAGGATTCATAAGGCTTCATGTAATGATTAAAAAGGCATGGTACTATGCTATTCAGAGGTTAATAGATGCAGTATATGTTATGGTGGTCTCTGTAATCTGCATCTAAACAATCAACTACATTAAATTGACATCATCGATGCGTTAAATAACATTTAAAATAATGTTTGTTTCATCACTCCTGCAGACTTTTGCTGTAGTGCTGACACTGTATGAAACCACCCATGCTGCTTTGTCAAAAATATCAAAGCTTGCTCGCTATAGGACTGGAAAAGGGTAATGTTAGCTCCATGGCTGTGTGGCCCTGCAGAGTCAGAAGTAATCTGAAGTGTTGAAATGCCTCCCAGGGGGAAGTTTGCATATCTGAGGTCTGATCTCTGCAGCTAATGGTCCCTAACGTAAACACACCAAGTCCTTACAAGCAATTATTGCTTTCATAAAAACACCCCTTGTTCCACTCCGGCATTTAATTGCGGTCAAACAAATGACTAGCATGGTTCAGAATGCACCGCTCTTAACGATGAACGCGTTTGTGTATTTTTTGTGTTGTTGGAAATGTTTTTAGAAGATTCAGTCAGTATTTCATGCAATACTTAAGGTGAAAAAATGGTTCCGTTACCAGTGTTTCACGACTGTGTGTATGGTTGTCAAAGCGCTGAAACAATAGTGGAACCTGAGATGGTGCATGGGGTGAAGTCATGGTGTAGACCAGTAGGACAGGATGTGTTTAAAGGCTAATCGCTGCTCTGCTGCGCTCACCTCCGCCAGAGACCTCCACTGCTCCTTCCAAGGACAAACACATTGACTAATGCTGTAAAAACAAGACACTGGAAAGCTGCAGGAAGCCTTGGGGTCTTTCTGACCACCCTTCTGCTGGAAACTCTGAGCTGATTCAGGTCTGGGTGGAAACCCTGAAGTGCCACCAGCTCCTGTTGCTTGACTTCATCCTCCACACTCAGAATGAAATCACTGGACAGCAATCATGGCAAAGTGATTAGGGAGGTGTGGGTGGTAAGACTGTGGTAGTTAAGTCACACATGAATTTGTGAGATCCTCTATACTTTATATAAGTGTGTTTATAAAAGTACACTGGCTGCTGTGGTTTTCCGGGCAGTGCCTTAACAGGCCTTTTCTTGTGGTCAGCACATGTGTGTAATTTAAACAGGGAGCCAAACTGAGCCTTCGGTGGGTTTTTTCTCTCCCACATTGGCATGTATGGCAGAGTCAACTTAAGTGATGTTTAGATCAATCACTTCATTCACAGACGCAGGATTTTTCCTATTTCTGACACAGTGCACAATGAGTGGCACACATCAGAGAATTGTTTGGTTCACTGGCTCGTTTTCCATCTGATTGTACTCACAGCGGTTTGCATTTTACAACTCTTCCTTTTTAAGGTCGGACGCATTATTGAGTGTCACAAAAATCTCAAACCGTAATTTATCCTCGAGATATTTTGAAGCGGTACATTGATGTAATCGTCTAACCTCTGTCACTGTTAGTTAAAAATGTGATCGGCTTTACATTAACACAGCATGTTAAGAAAGAAAATCAAACTGCTGTTATTTTAGTGCAAACACATGTTCCTTTATGTCTAGGGAGTATGATCTGTACACTGGGACCTTTAACATCACTATCCTTCATCTATATTGTGAAACATTTGACTGATTTTAATAATATCTCACTTGCGTCTTAAGCACTACTGTACATTTTTAATTACATTCCTCATATGTCTGTGTTTTTTGAGCTCTTTCTGACTTTGTTTCTTTTTCTTGCTTTTGTTTTTTCATATAGTTGGACAGGATGAGTATCTTCATTACCAGCAGCACCGAAGGGAATTCAGATTTGATCTCTCCCGTATTCCAGAGGGAGAGACTGTCACTGCAGCAGAGTTCAGAGTTTACAAAGATTTCATTCAGGAACGCTGTGAAAATGAAACATTCACAGTCAGTGTCTACCAGGTCCTGGAGGAGCCTCTAAACAGGTGAGAGTGTGTTACTTTTAGCTCAAGTCAAATTTGACTCCTTCAGCTGTTTTTTTTTCTTTTGCTTCTTGAGAAAATATACACAACACATCAGGCTTCCTGAAGCAATATTCCTCTTATATTTTCACTTAATCTTCTATTAACAGATAAAATTCAAAACTGCTCTTTTGAAGGTGCTGGAGGATGATTTTTTTTGGGATAGATGACAGCGAAAAAGTTTTTATGGGCAGGTGTTGTGGCATATGCAAATGCTTTGCTTATGAAAAGAAAAAAGAAAAATCACTAGTGAATGAAAGAAAATACTGTTAAATCATCTTAAACACAGTAAATCTACTTTTCCAGAGCAGCTCGAATGAAAAATGTTTTCTTGCATTGAATAAAAATGGTACACACTAGTGAATTGGATAGAAAATACAGTATGTGTGTACGTGGTGCTTAACAAATGTATTAGACCACCTATCATGAAAACAAGAAAACATAAATAACCTAGTGCAGATAACAGTTTACATTCTTGCTGACATTGTTTTTATGTAGTTTTACACAGGAATGCAAGATAATAACTGG
>JAQQZY010000023.1:32568402-32585334 GCA_030068375.1 Ostorhinchus rueppellii
AGAAATACTGTTAAATTATGGCAGCAGTGGAAAACACCTTATACTGGGTGGAGCTGGAAGAATACATTTGTTAAGCAGTGTATTATTTCCTATATGAGGCCTTTCTTCAGATGTGCTTTGCCCAAAGTAACCGTCTGAACCCAGAATGAGTCATGGAGCTGTTTTTGTTTGCCGACCAATTGTCAAAATAAAATACATAACAATAATATACTATGTGAAATACATCTTCTCATTTAAAAAAAAAAAAAGAAGCCATATGAAATACAGAAGCGTTATTCATAAAAAAAAAGAGTTAAAATGAAAAAGATAGAAAAGGCACAAGACAAAAACTACATTATGAATGAAGATGAAGACAGTGTTGTATAAAAGTCAGCTGTGTTTATGATTTATATATTATATATTTATATTATTATATCATTATTATATTATTTATATTTGTGACTGATGTTCTGACATTCCAGTGAAGTGTATTTACTTCAGTATTCGGCAACTATAAGAAAAGTTGCTAAATACGTAGACGTCATGGCAACTCACAATGGATTTTTTTTTATCAATTTAGGTAATGAAAAGACAAAAAAAAAAAAAAGATTTCTCAGGTGTTAGCTGACAAATTTGGGATTCTAAACTATCAACGGTCATGATTAAATAAATCAAGTGAATAAAAAGTGAAGGTAATTCTATATTATCATGTTTTCTCCAACAAACCAACTTTAAAAAAAATAAAATAAAATCACAGATATCTTGTAATCTTCCTATGCAACTAGCTGACAGGTAGCTCTGTTAGCTTAGCTCTGTTAGCATAGCTCTGTTAGCTTAGGGTAGCTCTGTTTTTAGACAGAAAACAGCCACAGTAAAACAGCAAATTACCTCCAATTTCTGTACAGTTTGTGTTGTCAGTAACTGAACAAAAGATCTGTTTGGAATTGTCCAAAAAGGTCAGAATTGTTGCAGTTCAGTCTGATCATTGGATCAATGGCAACTTAGCATCCCATAATAACTTTATACCTTCATAGTCCTCAGAGTCAAACTCACCCATGTTGGAGGAACGCTGCCATTTCAGCATCAAACGCTTTCAGTTTCTTTTACTTTACTGAGTTATGTTCAGTTTTTCATTTTGTCACTTTGTTTTGAATCTAAAAGTTGCTTCAAATCCTTGAGGTTGGAGGCGAGTTTTTTTTTTGCCTTGAGAGACAGACAGAGTGACTCACTACTCCCTCTAGTGGTCACATACTTTCACGGTGACACATCAGGACGTGGCTGTAAATAAATATAGTTCATGCCTTTGTAATACAATACACTGACAATGATACTATTAAAGTAAAAACGCTACATATTGTTAGCCTCTTAGCAGAACTGCCGAAGTCATATTATATATTTGGCCAAATTATGATATCTGCATAAAATGAAGCAGCAGTTTTAGTTTTTTTTTTAAAGTTATGCAGATTTCACAATTTGACTAAAATACGATGGAGGCCGTTATGCTTAGAGGCTAACGGTGAGGCTCCTTTAAATGTGTCTAAAACACCAATATCCTAATATTAGCTTGCTGTTTTATTGCTACATACATATGATTATACTTCTGTGTATGTGACATAGAGCACGTAGTGTGGTTGAGTCTAAATAAACACCTCATTTTACAGTGTTGTTTTTTTTTTTTTTTTTTCTGTGGAAGCTGGTTGTTAGGCTGCTGCATGAACACACAGATCCGTCTGCTTTGGCCGTGTCTGTCTCCATTTCCCTGCAGGTTATTTCTGCTGATGTTAGTGTCAGCACCGAAGCTGTTTACACAGACATTAGTGTCAATTACAGAAACAGAGTGTCTCTCTCCGGAGCAAGTTTACTATCACCCAGTCAGAACAGGACGGTCCCCAGGAGATCCACTTTTATAACACGCAGCTCCGACCACAAAGAACTCTGTCATCCCTTAAGACATCCGTTTACTACATTTCTTTCACACAGGTTGTTACCCCTCCATGTTTCTGTCTGTCACTCTGTTTTCCTGCCACTCACACACTGTTTCCTTGTGTCAAAGTGGATAATAATAAGTCTCACCACCCACCTGTATAATCATTTTTCTGGCTGGCACCTGATCCACCTGGGAGGTCATGTGGCTTTCACCGGTGACACTGAGGCTGAGGATGGTGTTAAATGCTGCACCATTGTCATTCACAGACAAACAAAGGCCACAACACACAGACATGCAGGATGCAGGATAAAAGACAGACGTCTGCCCGAGGGTCTTAAACTCATAAACACAGCTATTGTTTGATGTGCCCCTAAGACGACGCATATTACTGCAGGTTTTTTTCCTCAGAAAGTCTTCTTTGACTATAGCCCCTTTTACACAGCACTCCTGTTTTGGGAATATTTCGCCTTTATTCCGGAACGACGCCTGTGTAAATGAAATGGTGGATCATTTGGTCCAGAGCCGGCCCAAGCCTCCATTGGGCCCTAAGCAAAATTGGATTTTGGGGTCCTCTATTTTGTTTTTTATCTTTTGTTTTTCTCCTCTTCCTCTTTCTTTTTTCAGCCCCAGAAGAGTACGTCCTTTTTTTGTGACATTGTTTTGATTGGAAGTACTCGTGTGTTGGATGTGTAGTGTGCACTACACGGCAGGAGGCACACGCTATGGTGCAACTGAGTTTTCACATTGAAACAGAGGCAGGAAGAATCACCAGGCCTACATCAACAGCACCACAGAAAAGTGTGTTTTTGTACAATAGTATAAGTTTGATTCATAGAAATCGTAGCTCATGCATGCAAAAAGTATTTTTTTTTCTTAATTGCTCTTGGGGGCCTCCTAGTAGCTGCGGGGCCCTAAGCGGGTGCTTAGTTCGCTTATACCTTGGGCTGGCTCTGATTTGGTCCCATCTCTGTAACACCTCTGGAGGTACTAACAGAGCCCTGATAAAGGTGGAATCATCATTCTGGAACGCTATGTGAAAGTACACCTCTCATTCCACAACGAAGGTGTGATGTTTCTTTTATTTTATTTTTTAACTTATATTGTTTCATTTTTGAGATTTTACAGCACACATTTAGAACATAGTGTCAGTTGTCGTCCTGTCCACTTTTTCTATTGAGCTTCGCATGTTGCTAGCTGTAGTCATGATGTAAATAAGTCTCTTCATGTTGTGAATTTCTTCCACATATGGCGTGTTTCCACTACACTGGTCCCGTAGTTTTTGACTTTTTGACTTGACTTCTTTATCGGTGACTCACACGTGGCAAAATGTCACTACTTTTATTCTGAAAGTATTTTACTTGTAGACCAGTGTAACTGCTCAATGTGATGGAGATGCATGACTCTGAGCTGACTACTCCCAAGTAAAAAATGTGAAAACCTTCAAAACTCCCATGTATACAGTGTCTTTTAAACATGTAAAGTTGCACATTTAACAGTTGTGGGAGCGTGTTTACAGTTTCTACACCTATCACCTTTTATGGATGTGAACAAACTTTAAAAGCTAAGAGTCAGCACTTAAACTGTGGTCAGATGTGAACTTGATTTACCTCACATCCAGAGTGCTGGCATACACAGCCAAAACAATGTACAACAAATTGCTCTGCTGCTAAAGCTCAGGACCACACTGTAGCTCTTACAGGACCACACAGGTGTTTTTACAGTTTCTTAGGCTGTTAAATGGTAATATTAAATAATGACATGACAGCAAACCATTTTCTTAAGCATACCACAGCCTATTAGATATTTTCCTTGCCTTTCAGACAGTCATTGTTTTCGTTCATTTCACAAAGGAATGAAAATAAATTTCCAAGAACTGCAAAACATGTTAACAAGTTATGTTAGTGTTGAAAGGCTTTTAAGGCAGCCAGTGACAAAGTGCACGACAAGGTTTTATTTACCAGACAAGTATGAGTACACTAATAAAAACATCTGTGTATTTGTACTATCAGACACACAGAGAAATCTCCTTTTAAATATCATGAATTCATGTTGTTCTCACAGTGAAATGGAGCTGATGCTGCTGGACCAGCGTCAGGTGTGGGCATCAGAGGAGGGATGGGTCATCTTTGACCTGACAGCCACCAGTAACCTGTGGCTGGTCAGACCTGAACAGAACCTGGGTCTGCACATGGTCCTGGAGGACAGCCACGGTCAGTCACTAACACACATCAATCCATTAACACACACTAGCACACATTAACACATATTAACAAATTAACACATTAACACACCACACACATCAATACATTAACACACATTAATACACATTAGCACACATTAACACACATTAGCACACATTAACACACATTAATACACAGCACACATTAGCACACATACGCACACATTACCACATTAATACACATTAACACACATTAATTAACACACATTAGCACACATTAACATTTTAATACATTAACACACAACACACATTAATACATATTAACAAATAATACACATTAACACACAACACACATTAGCACACACCAACACACAACACTCATTAACACATTAACATACATCAACACACATCAACACACAACACACATTAGCACAAAACACACATTAATACAGATTAACACATATTTGCTCATAGCAGACATTAACACACATTAACTCACATCAACACGCATTAATACGCATCAACACACACCTTAACACACATTAACACATATTAACAAATTAATACACATTAACACACAACACACATTAGCACACACTAACATGCAACACACATTAGTACATTAACATACATCAACACAAATTAGCACACATTAACACACATTAGCACACATTAACATATTAACACACATTAGCACACATTAATACGCATTAACACACAACACATTAACACACATTAACACATATTAACAAATTAATACACATTAATACACACTAACACACAACACTCATTAACACATTAACATGCATCAACACACGTTAATAGACATTAACACATATTAACACACATTTACACACATCAACACGTCTTACCACACATTAAGACCTTAAACAGCCAAAACAGCAACTAAAAGCGTCTACTGATCTGCTAACCCCTAAAAACCAAAACATCCACCATCGACCAAAACATCGACTGATGTAAACTGTTTACTTGATCTATTAATCCAATCAGTACATGTCAATAATTGGTGTAAAATACAGTTTGTCATCTTTTCATGGTCATCAGATATGACCCATTTGGACGTTCAGAGTCTCCATAGTTACCATGGAAACACCATCATCTTCTACAACATTGATTCACCAGTAAAACCCATGGAGTTGGATCATTGACAGTGGATGGAGACACTGGGTTTATATTCAGTTAATGATAGATTGGACTGGAAAAGTCAGGTTTTTTTTGTTTTTTCTGTTTCTGATATAATAACTATCAAACTTTAATCTGAGCTTTAATGAACATCTACATAATTAGTCAATTAAAAATGAAAATGTGCAGAACACAGAGGACAGTGTTATAATAAATGGTGATAAATCACTTAATAAAGGTTAAACAAAGAGAAAAATTCATCTGGGAACTGACAGAAAAGTCGATGGGGTCTTTATGGGTAAAATAACTTTTAAACCACTAATCCTATCAATACATGTAAATATTAAAGCTTTTGATCATACTCACATATGACCCACGTGGACTTTCAGAGGCTCTGTTTTGAACATTGAAACACGCGTCATCTTCTATAACTATGATTCACCAGTAAAATTAATGCAGTTTGATAAATAACACTGGTTGTAGACATTGGATTTTACAGTCAGTCAATGACATACTTTGCTGAAAAGTCACTTTTCTTGAGGCTTCTGTATTTTCATATAATAACCTTGGAATGTACTCTAAACATGTACATAATCAGCAAATTAAATATAGGAAAAGACCTGATTTTGATAGAAAAATGCAAAATGTAAAGGAAAATGTTAGAATAAATGGGGATACATGGTTAATTGTAGAGAAAATTCATTTGGAAGTGGTTGCAAAAGTTGTTATAAGTCTTAAAGGGACTTATTAAATAAAATGCTGATGTCTTGAACAGCATTAAAACACAAACAGCATTTTGTTTGTTTACATCCACGTCTTGTCTAGACTCATACATGTAGTAAAGAATGTGAAGGAATTTAATCGCTTAGAGTGTCAAGTATCTGTGGTGCATTTAAAGTTCTTACTATATATTGACATGTAAGTTGCTTGTGAAGCATTTTTTGTTAGAACCGACTTTGCCCTTTGACTTTTTGCATATAAACTGTCATCACTTCATCACTTCATGTCTCTGTAGCCTGGACATGAAAACTCCACATATTGTATGAATCTGTTTGCGGAGTTCAACCTTTAATTGTGGCTGTTGTGGTCATATTAGAATAGATGAAAATATTCTTCAGCAGAAACTCATACGTGATTTATTGTCACATTCCGTGGTGAGTAGACTCATAATTTGTGTTCTGAAACATATGTTCCCATGTAGGACAGAGGAGGAACCCACGCCTGGTGGGGCTGGTGGCGGGCGGGGGGTCCGAGGACAAGCAGCCCTTCATGGTCGCCTTCTTGAGAGCCAATGAGGTGCGTTTACGGAGCGTCCGTTCTGCCCACAAGGGGCGCCATGGTAACCGCTCCAAATCCCAGAAGACAGCCCAAGATGCACTCAGAGCAGTGGAGGCAGCAACAGGTGTCC
Organism: Ostorhinchus rueppellii; assembly: GCA_030068375.1. NCBI lineage: Eukaryota > Metazoa > Chordata > Actinopteri > Kurtiformes > Apogonidae > Ostorhinchus > Ostorhinchus rueppellii. Next base: position 32,575,039 of record JAQQZY010000023.1, read on the forward strand.
AACTTTTATCAATATCACCAACGTACAAGGTAACACGACGGATTCTGATTCAGGCTTTGGTTAGTTTTGTTCAGTATGTTTTTTTTTTTTTTTTCATTTTCAGATAATCTCGGTTTCTCTAAACACGGATGTCAAAAGCATGAGCTGTACGTCAGCTTTAGAGACTTAGGATGGCAGGTATAATCTACAACACCACTTTAATTTCATTCATGGTTAGTGGGTCAGACCATTAAAATATTAACTTATACATGATGACAAATGAGCACAACAAAATGTTCTCTTTGTTTTAGTGTTGAAAAAGTAAAAATCCATGATAAAAATGTTTAATTTACAAACTATTCTTTCACAAAAAATGTTAAGTAAAATATGTGGAATTTCTACAGTACTATGCCTGTTCCTTAATGCCTTGTGTCTTTGTAGATCCACTGTGATCTATAAATGTAACACACACGTGTAAAAGACACACTGAGGCAGAATATTGTTTAAAGAGAACTTTTACTTTTTTGCACAAAAACAAAGAAAGCTTTGGAGTTATGATTTATTATTTTACTTTCATACCAGTTTTAATTTATGTCCAAAAGTGATTCGTTATCTATATTTGTCTCTGATTTTATCCTGATCAGGATTGGATCATTGCACCAGAGGGATATGCAGCATATTACTGTGAAGGAGAATGTGCCTTTCCTCTCAACTCCTACATGAATGCCACTAATCATGCTATTGTGCAAACTCTGGTAAGTCCCAAACAGTCCCCGATGACAGACACTTTTACTACAGAATGTACTCTCTGTGGTGACTGATTTATGCCTTTTCCTAACCACAGGTGCACTTTATCAACCCAGAGACGGTGCCTAAGCCCTGCTGTGCCCCGACACAGCTCCATGGCATCTCTGTGCTCTACTTTGACGACAGCTCCAACGTTATCCTTAAGAAATACCGCAACATGGTGGTGAGAGCCTGTGGCTGTCACTGACCTCCCAACCCCGCCTAGAGAAGTCTTTAAATCCAGAGGGACACTTAAGAAAGTTAAAAGTTGATGAACCAGAGATGAGATGATTGACTGCCTGGTCACCAGGGAGCTGCTGCCACAGGGCCAGCTTTAATCTGGTGTGTTTTTATGGTCAGCAGCTGAGCCGCCCATGCAGTATTAACCACTACCACAGTCCAGTACATTGATATAGAGTGATTTGCCGCAGAGAACTATTGAACACAGACCATTGTCCATTGTTTTTGCTTCTTTGTGCGGCTAGAAAATGCACTAAAACTATGTGCAGTTACTTCAGAGACTCGACCAAACAGTAATTGCTCGGAAGATCATGTAACACATATGATATCTGCAATAGAATTCAGTTTTAGAGGGCGCTGTGATATGAAATGCAGACTCTGTGCAGATGTGCAACTGATAACAAATTTCATGGCTCATTAACTGTGAAATACCATTTTGCTGTTGTTCCGCTGTACCTTGTCCAGTGGAGCAGCTATATAAACCTTTGTTCTGATGAGAGAGAGGGAAAAAAGCTCTTTATTCTCAAACAGACTTTGCTGGTTTTGTTCTCATCAGACAAACAAGGTCAGATTTAAGACATCTGAAGCTTGTCCTTGTGTTGCTGATGATGAACTCAGTGAGGAATGACAGCCCAGACGGTTAATAACCGTGTGTGACTGAAAGCTTCAGCCACAGGGCCTAATTTCCTGGTGCAGACATATACAGTACATTACTGTACCCGTGCAAGGCATCTGGTCTGCAGGATGACAGCGATTAATTTTCACCAGACAGACATCAGAATTTGCACCATCACCTCTCTGCAGCTGCATCAGCTCAGAGCTGCAGGTACGCAACTTGAGACCGTAAGTCACTTTTTTCTTTCTTTCTTTTCTTTTTTTTTTTTAAGAATAAAGCAGTTAAATAAAAGAAAAAAACTGATGATTGTTTTCTTTTTCCATCCTTCTTTTAACTCATTTGCCTTTGATTCAGTGTCTTTCAAATGTTTATTGTATAGTTGGTGGTTAATTATTTGCTTATGAAAAACTCAGCGTAACATATGACACATTTCACTTCATGTTCATGTTCAGTTGATGTAAAACAATGTTTGGTCACAATTATAAGACTTCACTGTGCTGACGTGCGACATCACATCCACAGGTTTTGCCTTTAATAGTTAGAAGTCTACAAGCATCTCAACACTTGGGACAGACATTCAGAATGAGCATCAATACAAGAGCAAAGAGCTGCTTAACAATCAAGCAAAGGCAGCGCACCAATATTCACTGAAAAACTGTAATCTTCTAACAAAGCATATTACAACAAAGCTATTTGAAACATACATAGAAAAAAGAGGTAGAAGAGTAACACTAAGTCTTGCAGATGCCGCCAAATATTGTCATGATTGTCTGTCAAACTGTGGAATATGGCACAGACAATATTGTTTCTAGTATCAGAAATAAATGGTTTGTAATCTCGAAGAAGCCTTACATAACAGTGAAAACTGTAGATGGTATCATCGGCTGTGAATGACCTGAGGGAAACGTAGGCCGATTTAGTCAGAACTGTGAGCAAAAACATTAATATTCAATTTAAGGGTAAAGCTTCAACCATATTTTTGAGTTTATAAGGTCTTTAGTTATATTGATTGTGCCTGGAGCAGCCCTTTTTCACAAACAAGGATTGGATTGCCTGAGTTCTTTTACATGTTTCAAATGTGCTGTTTAATAGACTTGAAAATGGAGACTAATATCTAACTCTGATTCAGCTTGTACAGAATGTAATCCCTGACCTATCCTGATGTGAGCTCTACCTCCTGAGACTTAATCTTTAACTGTTACTCTTTAAATGCACATAAAAAATCCATCAATCAAGCACAAAAATGTAGAGGAGGTAGAAGTACAGTAAATATATATATATATATCACTATAACAGAGCTGTCCGTGAACGCTCTAGGTGCAGTTTGTGCCTGGCCTCCTCAGCTCGGGGGCTGAATAGTGTCTCCTCCGGACCCCTTCTGGTTCCTTCCTCTGCCCCACTGCTGGCCTCTGTGGCCCTGAGGAGCACTTGGAGGACAGGGCAGTGTGTGGATGTGACACCTCCAGGGGTTCACACCCTCCCTCTGACCTCCCAGGTGGGGTTGTTGGCTCCAGGTTGGCTGATGGTTGAGGCGTGGGGGCTGAGACGGGGGTGAGAGCCAGACACACGTCCCCGACGCTCAGCTGGCGGCACTTCAGGCCACAGAGACGGGCCGTCCTCTGGGGGCTGCAGGACGACCAACCCCGCTCTCGCACAAAGAACGGGTACTCCACGTAGACGTCCACCATCTCCTGCAGAAGGGGGGTGCACACGTTAGTGGCATTAGACTAGGGGTGTCAAAGCTGCGGCTTGTGGACCAAAATAGGAGGAATCTGTGAGGTTCAAACACTAAGGATTTAAACAGCCAAGGATGTCAAACTCATTTAAGTTCAATGGACACATGCAGCAAAACATGAAGTCAGTTAGACCAGTAAAATAAATAACAATAACTTATAAATAATATTACCAAACTTTTCTCTTTTTTTCAGTGTGAAAAATGTAAAATTACATGATGAAAATATTTGCAATTACAAACTATCCTTTCACACTCACTCACACACACACACACACACACACACACACACACACACACACAAAAACAAGATTAGCCCATAAAGACTCAGTGTTATTTCTGTCAGTTCCCAATTTTTTTCTTTATTTTTCACCTTTCTTAAATCATTTATCACCATTTATTCTAATATTATTCTCCGTATTTTGTGAATTTTCTGTGAAAATCATGTATTTTTTTTACATTTAATTTGCTGATCATGTAGATGTTCATAAAAACTCAGTTAAAGTTGAGGGTCATATCAAAAACCGAAAAAAATGTAACCCCTTGACGCCTGAATTTATTTCCAATAATGGGGGGAAAAAAAATTTCACTTGTGTTTTTGCTTTCAAGTAGATAGTATGTTGGTTGCATTTTGGAGCAGAGGGGGTTTGATGTGAATTCACGACAATCAGCGTCAAGGGGTTAAGAAAAGGGACTTTTTCAAATGAGATATCTGTAACTGAAAGTAAAAACAACTGCATCCATCCACTGTCACTGATCCAACTCCATGGGTTTCACTGGTGAATCAGTGTTGTAGAAGATGACAGTGTTTCCACGGTAACTACAGAACGTCCAAATGAGTCATAAAACTGACTTTTTCAGTCAAATCTATCATTAATGGAACATAAACAAGTGCATCCATCCACTGTCATTGTTCCAACTCCATGGGTTTTATTGGTGAATCAATGTTGTAGAAGATGATGGTGTTTCCACGGTAACTACAGAGCCTCTGAACATCCAAATGGGTCATATCTGATGACCATGGTAAGATGACAAACTGTATTTCACACTAATTATTGACATGTATCGATTGAATTAGTGGATCAATAGGTGTTAAAGAGTTTAGATCAGTACATGCTTTTGGTCGCTGGTGGTTGTTTGGGTTTTTAAAGGTTAATCTACACAATTTCAATTTTTTAAAAAGAAAAGTAAGTGTGATTTCAACAACATTACGCCTGATACTTAATGTTTTGAGCCTTTGTAGATCTGCTGTGATCTGTAATTTATAATGCATATGTGTAAATGAAGCGTAATATTGTTAAAATTGTACTTTTTGTACTTTGCATTAAAACAAAAAGAAGATTTTGAAGTGGATATGTGTAGGTTATAAGGCTGTTATTTTACTGGTCTGGCCCACTTGAGCTCAAACTGAGCTCAAAATGAGTTTGATCCCCTTGCATTAGATTAGAACACAGCTGATAGACTTGCTCACTAGGAGGTAGTATTGTGCCAAAATAACTGGCTGATCTCAGTTAAGAATGAAGGAAAACTGAACGTGGCATAATAATTAAGTTAAATGCAATAAAAGGAAACAGCTTTAGTCTGTAATCTACATAGAAAATACAACTGATAATAAAAAAAAAAACTGAAACAAAATACAAAATCGCAGGTATATTTTTTTCTCCTTTGATAATGTTTCACAATGTGCAGGAATAAAATAGTTTTGCACAATATTAGGCCTTTAATGAACAATGGTTTTACAAATCATGTTGGATTAAATGCATTATTTAAACCTACATCTTCCAGCTTCAAGAAATCACAGCCTGGAAAAACAAAAAATAAAATAAATAAAATAAAACACAAACCGGAACTAAGATAAATTAATTAGTTGAACTAAAACAAATACTTTGCATTGAGTAAAACTGAAATCAGATGTGAATCATTTATGACTACAGCAGATAGATATCTGGCTGGCAACATGAGTTTTATTTTTGTCTTTTACTGCTTTTTTTGTTGGTTTTTTTTTTGGCGTTTTTACTTTTCCAATGGTTCTAAAGTGATAGATATAAATTCTGCTAACTTAATAATTAGAATGTTTAAGGCAAAGGGAAGTCATTTACAACACATGCCGTATTATCGCCCAGAATGCATTTAGGCTAAATGTGGAAAATAATATGTTTCATACGGTAATAGTAATACATGAGGCGTTACCCTGCTATTATAAGAACTTTTTCATCAAAGTCATGTAACTAAATACTGCTGGACATTGTTTGATGGCTTTTTACAAGCAGGAAATTCCTAAAACCATGAGTTTCAGTGATACAGGAGCCTTTTCTGATTAAATAAGGAGCGTATCCCTGAATCACTGATTGTTTTTATTTCTGTGGACATGCCCCACCCACCTCGGCCTTTAATATTCTACATGTAAACTTTTATAGACAGCAGCAGATTTAGATCTAACCCTGTGTTCATCAATAATATGATTAGTATCTATATTTAAGCAACTGTTTACAGATAATTTAGAGTCAGAACAGGTTTTTGAGGTGAATCTGCTGTGACGGGTGTGTTCCTCAAACTGGAAACAAACATATTATTAACAGCACTCCTTTTTCTATCGTTCCTAATGGTAAATGCCACAGTCATTCAGCTTCTTCTACACCCTCATGTGTTTCACCTGGGATTGTTGGTCATGTAGGAGGATGAGGAGGCGGGAGATGGTGGCGGAGGAGGCTGACGGGGAGATGCTCTGCACCGTGCAGCAGCTTAGGCGTAGATCAGGGCAGGCCAGAGACCCCAGCAGGAAGTCCTCAGTCTGCAGATGTTCCACCCTCCTCAGCCGCCCATCTCTGAGCTCGATTAGAGAACCTGCCAAGAAGTGAGGGAGCAGCCAAGGAAAGTGACTAGGAGATGAAGAGGAGGAGGAGGAGGAGGAGGATGCACAGGTGAGTTCAGTGGGGGGCAGAAGGCTTGGTCTTAATGAGTCCTCTGTCATGGAAGTGTATGTGCTTATTAAGTTGTCACCAGGGCAAACTTTTGAAACTGGAGGATTGTGAATCTTTGATGCTTTGTGGAACATATCATGTTGCAGTGCAAGATCATCAAATGCAGAGTGAGGTAGGCATGTGCTCGCTTTTTCACCTCTGGTCAAATACTCTGATTTTCTGTCCTTTCTCCTTACGTACGGTGCTTTACTCCTCCCGTTGCTGTCCCTCTCTGTGCTCAAACCCTTGTCCCTTAATGTCTTCAGCTGCTCCCAGTTATAACCTGCACCAAACCTATGGAAACCCCCGGTTTCTATAGAAACAGGACTGAATCTGGACGGATGCCGTAGATGGCTTGGGTAGTGGCCAGCTTCTCTTGGGTGACCAGACAATTGAGTGTTGAGCTGATAGTGGTGTGATAAGTCCCATCCAGGGTGCAGAGGGGTCATGTCTCTCCACTCTGCCCAGCCATGATGCTCCCTGAACGCCGACAGGGCATGAGGTTTGGAGCGGCTGGAGGTCTGCGTCTGCATCCAGGGCTGGTACAGTGAAGAAACCCTTCTGGGAATGGGCTGGAACGGGCTGCTGTGTCTGCTCTTATACTCACTCTGGCTCTTGTAAGGGTAGGGGGCTTTGAACGTCGCATCATCACACTGCTGCTGCTGCGGAGGGGAACTGGGTCTTTGGTCCCTCTTCTTCAGAGGGAGGCTGTCCCTGTCTGCCACCAGAGCTAGGTTTGATGGGGAACTCATTGGTCCAGACTTCCTGTCACTCACACTGGCACAGCATGGCCTCACGCAGAAGCCAAGGAGGTGTGATCATGTGACACAGATTCCATTAAGCTCTTGAAAGGTGTTAGTTCTGTCCAAGGTTGTCCCACCCTAAAAAGAATTGGCACATATTAGTATACTTTTTTAGGAAAAAAGAGTTTGTATATTTGGTTGGAATGCTTTTCAATGTTAATGTAAATAATACTGTGTATTAAATCATACATTTCTGTCAGTATGTTCTCATGATATTTATGTATGGTAAATATATTTACAGGCCATTTTTGGCTTCAGTCCACTGTTGCTCTATGTTCCGAATTTTTTTTTTTATCAATATAGATGCAATTACAACATAAAGTATTTTATGGATAGGCAATAAATTATCTATGCGTCAGTGTTTGTATTATCACATACATCAATATATAGATAGATTTACATGTGTGTATACATTTATATGTGTAGGTAGATATGTGTATGTGTGTCCATATTATAAAAACTAAGTGGCGTGTGTGTGTGTGTCCGGGACTTGCACCAAATCCGTACAGAGCTGACTGCTACAGTTTGTCATACTTTTGTATTTTTGGTCAAAGAACAGACTAACTAAATGGTAAGTTGATATAGGACCAATATTTTGAGAGTTATCAGTAATTTTGAAATACAATATTCTTACAATCACGTTGCAGTACTTTGAACAGTTTTGCAGTGACTGCTGGACAAATGTGGTGCAGTGTGCACGAAAACACAACAGCATAAAAGCGACCACATCTAGAACCTGTGGATCCCCACAGGTCACCACGCTAGTACGTATATATACATAGATATACATATATACAATTATAATATTTTCCCGCCTATTTTCACACTTTTGTAGATTCATTTTATTCTTTGCTTCTGTTTTCATCTCCTTTGTTTATTGTTTTGTTCTTTCTACATTCACATGCTTGAAATCAATCAACCGATACATATATTATACTATTATATATTAATACCACTTACTTACTAAGTGTTTTACTGTTTAATTTCAATATATATTTTGATGCTGAAATTAATCCTCAACTTTCACTCAGGACCAAATATAACCCTTTAAATATGAGAGAAGCAGTGATTTCACAACATTGAAATAGTGATATTGTCAGATTTTTTTCACATAACATCTGCTCTAATATCTGCTCATCTTGCTCATCTCTATAATATAACACTATATAACATTGTTTGATATAAAGTAAGTAAAAAATGAATGTTATTTTCTGCTCTGTCCACTCAACCCACAGACCTTTTCTCTTTTATTTTATGGATAAAACATTTTTTCCTTGGTTCAACGGGAACTTCACTCAGAGCCTAAAATTAAGGCTTTCCAACCATCTATACTGATGTGTCGCAGTTGATGGACTGGTTCCAATGTGGTTGTTACAAAGGTTGCTATGGTAACAAAGTGTTGCACAGTATGGCTGGTGATAGAATGAACATAGTGAGCACAAAGTGAAGGGACTGAGGTGGGTGTAAGGTTAGAGGTTGGATTTTATTATTACCTTTGCATTCTCTAAATTCAATATGATGTCTGAGTCTGTTGTAAGGAATCGGCAAAAGTGACAAAAGACTCCCAGGTGTTAGCCCCACAGCCCCAGCACAGGCCTGACAGGATGCCCAACTCCTTGGGCTGCTCAAACACCATCATTCTCTGTACATGTGTGAACTGCAGTGTGTCACTATGCTGAGGTGACCTAAATATACACATCCTGTGGCCACACCAATAATCATGCAGTTTCTTTTTTTAAAACTACCCATCGTCTGCAGACACAACATTTAGATTAAGTGGTAGGAGGAGGTGACCACAGCTTTTCAACACTTTTACAGGTTGACAGGGCAATACTGGAGAGTAAATAAATATATGTGTTTAAAGGCTCCTCCAGGTTCTTTCTGAGTACGATGGTTTCCCCCCACTATCCAAAGACATGCACTAACTAACTAGGTTAACTACTCAAACCTAAAATCACCTGCAGATAAATAAGAATAAGAATAAGAAGTGGTTCCAGGCACAACAAACCCCGCCCCTCACACATATTGTAGCTTATTTTGGCATCGATCCAGCTGATGTCATCTTGTGTACGAGTGTGGTGATGTCAGCATATCAGTTACCTCTGTATATGTGCCAACTTTGAAGTAAATTGAAACAAAATGTATGTTTTTATGGACATTTCAAAATGTGCACATTATAAGTGACAGGTGTCAAACATGTGGCCTGGGGGCCAAATCCGGCCCACCAAACGGTCCAGTTTGGCCCCTGGGATGAATTTGTGAAATGCAAAAATTAAGCTAAGATATTAATCATTTTAGTTCAGGTTCCACATTCAGACCAATTCAATGTCCAGTGGGCAGGACCAGTAAAATACTAACATAATAGCATATAAATAATGACAACTCCAAGTTTTTCTCTTTGGAAATGTAAACATTTTCATGTATTTACACTAAAACAAAGTAAAATTTTGCAAAAAATGTGAATAACCTGAACAAATATATAGAACCTGAAATATCTTAAGAAAAGTATACACAATTTTACCAAGATTCTCCCTGTTATTAAATGTTTTGTGTATTTGTAGCTCTACAGTGATCTATAAGTTATAATGTACATGAGTAAATGATACATTTACTCATGTAAATTTAGACATTTACACATGGGGGGGGGGGGGTTTAGTAGTCCAGCAGTGGTTGAACGGATGGTGTGGGAGGGGCTGTGTTCTTAGAGAGGAAGTCACAAAAGTAAGGGAGGTGGGTAAGGGGGGTGGGACTAGATGGTGGAGAGCTTTGTATGTGAGGAGGAGCCAGTGAAGTTGGATGAGAATAGGGTGATGTAGTCAGACGATTTGGTGTGGGTGATCCAGGAGCCGAGTTCTGAATAATCTGGTGTGAATGTGAAAGTGTGTAAACGTCAGAGCAGAAATGAACTGGTGACATGAACAGGGTGTAGCCCACCGTCACAGCCCCAATGACTAAGCAGTGCAGAAAATGAATGGATGGATCATGAATAAGTGTATTTAGTTAGTTACAGTTACAGTTACATATCCTTTTGAGACCCAGCAATGCATTTGATTTTCACAGCTTCACTTAAGAAAAATAAGCAAAAAAAACCTATTCACTGCAAAGGACATTCCATAAAACGAAATAAAAATGTGATTGAAAAATCTTTTCATTACACTTCCAATCGAGATAATTATTTGA
>JAQQZY010000023.1:32590739-32601724 GCA_030068375.1 Ostorhinchus rueppellii
ATATATAATCCCAAATTTTTATATCTTTCCTGGGTCTCCGGAGTATACATGGTGTATAGTTATATTTTTAAGGGAATTAGATTAAATAAACGACATGACTTTGTTCAGGTCTGCATTATCTGCATTGTTTTTTTTAAAAGCCTGTCACAGACAACACAGAAGATGGAGATGGAACTGACGATCATGATGCACGTTTGTTGAAATAGAAAATTAACTTGACTAATAATGTTTCATCTTCACACTTTTCAGCTACAATCTGCTTTTCCTGGTACCGACAGGATTAATTAAAGGTAAGAAAATACATGAAAGAAACTAAAAAAAAAAAAAAAGGAAAAAACTAAATATTTTAATTTTAAAGCCACATACTTACTTGTCCCCCAATTCAGTGCAGAATAAAATAAAAAGTCTAATAAATTGAGTTATGTATTCGTTTAAATACTTTCTTTCTTTAGGTACTTATTCGTTCATTATTTTATTTTATCTCTCTTCAAGGGTAGGATATGGGTGGGAGGATGGGTATTTTTGTTTATTATGTAAAAAAATAAAACAAAAAGATATGAAAAAAAAGAATATAACTAAAAGTCTAATAAATTGAGTTATTTATTTATTCAAATATTTTCTTTCTTTATTTAGCTACTTAATTGTTAATTATTTTATTTTATTTATCATTTTATTTTATCTCTCCTTAAAGGTAGGAAATGGGTGGGGTTGGGCATTTTTAATTATTATGATAAAAAAAAGAATATAATAAAAGTCTAATAAACTGAGTTATTTATTCAAATATTTTCTTTATTTAGGTAATTAATTGTTAATTATTTTTATTTTATTTTATGTATCATTTTATTTTATCTCTCCTCAAAGGTAGGTAATGGGTGGGGGTGGGCATTTTTGATTATTATGTAAAAAAAAAAAAAAAAAAAAAAAAAAAAAAAAAAAAAAAAAAGAATATAACAAAAAGTTGAGGACAAACTGTCTCCTTTTCCTTTACAGTTCTTCGATATATTCAGAGTAACTCCAGGATCAGCTGAGTTAAAGTATCAGAATTGTGTGAATAGCACATAAAGTCACACGTTTTGTGTGATTATAATGTAAAAAACTGTTGATCATGGAAAACATCTAAAATATGCCACCCACTTTGAACAAGCTATGCAGAATATGCTACAAATTGCCTTCAAGGGTTTGTCTGTAGTGAAAGACATTATGAAAGGAACCCTCAGAACTCTGATTGACGCTGCTGTTCTCACCTTTGCACCTGCTAATATGTCATCATCATAACACCACACTGAGCGCTGCCTCTGAATGGACCTTTCACTCTTCCTCTGATATGAGCTGTTTCTGGAGATCAGACAACACCCTCACACTGACATCCCCGCACGACCCATTATATCATCCGACATAAACAGGTTCTGTCAGCATAAACGCCTGCAGTTTAATGTAAATTCATCCAAATGACAGGCAGGTGTGGACTGAGTCTGCTTACTGTTCAGACAGACCGACTCACCAGGCCTGTAACCTTATGAGGTGAACGCTTCTCTACACATCTATGGAAATGAAATGTATTCCCAATATGGTTTAGTGTATTTGATTACATAAGTCTAAGTGAGGCTCGTTTGCATATCAGTAGTGCTGATATTGCTCTCAGTCAGCTTGATGTTTCTATCTATGGAGCTGTAGCACCATATCACCAAATGTAACCCCTGGCACTGAATCCCTCAGAGTTTCCAAACATGAATGCACAGTTTGTCTGATGCAGAAAAGCACAAGCAGCAGTTTCACTAGATTCACCAAAACATCTGAGAATATTCCCATTTTCTCACCTACTTTAGTCAACACAAACTGCTCTTAAGATCTGAGCTGATCTCATATTGCAGACTTACATGTTCCTCCATCCATCCGTCTGTTTGTCCATCCAGACGTCTTCATCGTGCACATCCGTCCATGTTCACAGAATGACAGCAGACGCTCCTTACACACCTGTCTGGCTGGCGTCGTCCTCCCCGGCTGCAGGTGAAATGGCAAAGACAGAGCAGAATGAGCATCCAGACAGGCTCAACAGACTGTCTATCTAACACGCACTCCTCCTTTCCTCTTCTCGTCTCTCCTCCACCTCTCTCTCCCTCTCTCTCTCTCTCTCTCTCTCTCTCTCTCTCTTCCCTCCTACTCGCTTTTACATTTTACACTCCCACTCTACTCAGTCAGTCCTGTTAACCTTTCTCAGACACGTTTCATATCTCCCCTTCTTTCCTTTTTTTCTTCTTCTCTCACTCTCTCTCTCTCAGTCGCTCACATCTGAACTTGTTCACCCTCTGTTTGCTGCTGAGTAGCACTCTCAGCCTCTCTTCCATTTGTAATCACCTTCCTCTTCCTCTCTCCATATTCCACACACTCTGCCTCCTCTCTGTTGTTGGGTGTATAATTAGAAATGAGACTGCTGTGCAACTCCTCAGCTGATGGTAGGCGTATGACTGCCTGATGGCTTTGGCGTTTTGCCTGGTGTAGTGAGGGCGGGAAACCATCACTTTGGACCAGGCTGGATGTGCACACATGCAGGAAAAAGGGGGATTTCAAACAGAAATCTAGCTCAGGCATCAGCAGTGTGATAGCAGATTGCTGATATCAGAGCAGACAGCCTTTGTTTGTTGTTAATTCCTCCTGCTGTGTCTCACTTCCTGCTTCTCTCTGAGGCTGGCTCTCAACTCAATGGGTTAAGATTAATAATGTTTTATCCTGACTTTGCAATACAGACACTAAATGCACGCTTCAGATACTTGGTAACTGCTTTTGATCAAAGTTTTCAGAGGTCAAGATGTCATTAAAGTAGAAAAATAAGATCTTTATTTGGCGCAGACTTCTATATATTTTTTCTTTACATTGCACAGCTTGCTTGCTTACCTCCTCCATCTATTTCATTTTAAAACACAAAAAGAACTTGGCTTTTGGCTCTCGACTGCTTTAGTAACAGCATCCTGACTCTCAGCTATTGATTTTGCACGGCTTCAGCAGGTGAACCCCCAGTCATGAAAAAACCCACGTATAATTTAGTTTGAGGTGAAGAGGATTTCTCACTTTGAGTCACATCATGCTTCCTCTGCCCACTCTCTCTCTCTGTGTTTTTTTCTCTGTTTTCTCTCGCCCTTTTTTGCCCTCTGAAGTACATGCACAGACACACACACACGTTGGAGAAAGTTCACTTCATTCTGAGTCGTTTCATTGCAGAATTTGACACAACCTGCACATTTTCACCACCACACCACTGACGTTTGCCACGAGTTTAAAAAAAAAAAAAGAATTTATTGATAGAAATCGCCAATCACTCCTACCAATTCCCAACTGCTTCAGTCCCTTATAGTCTGTATTTACAGTTTCACTTTGCAGCTTGGCACAGATGCCAAGTGTGAGGTTTGATAGTGAAAGTTTCATTTCTTATGCACTTGTTCGTAGGCGTTGGCATAAAGGACTTTGTGGTTAAAATGTTTTCTTGTGTGAAAAAAACTTCTACTTGTTATTTGAAATGTGCTCTACAACATATCTACTGTTATACAGTATCAAGAAAAAAGAATTCTACATTTCTAGTTAATCCGGTTAATATTCATCAAAGCTGAACCTGTAAAAACCATTCGTACTGATTCTCAAATACACACATGACCTGTGATTCACAACAGCACCGTTCCCATGTGCACTTCAAATAAGACATGGTTCAAGCTCGTCTCAAAAATGCTGGTGCAGTGTTTTAGACACATGATGTAATGCTGCTTTGTGAAGCTTCTGCATGCAAACATTGTGCAACCTGCACGTCCAGCTCAAGAGGAACTGGAGATGATACATGTCCACCACTAGATGGTGTCCAGGACACACATATTCACTTGTAACTGTCTCATCAGGGTTTCACTTAACACTTTATCAGGTAAGTGACTATTTTTGGTAATTTCTTTTTGTTGTTATTGTTGTTGTTTTTTTGTTTGTTTGTTTTTTTAATTTTGGGAAAACGCTTTTTTAATTAATTAATTTGTTTGACTATTGCATCAAATTCTTTTTTTTTTTTTTTTTGTAACTTTATAAGTTTTCACCATACAATTATACAAACAACACCCAACCCACCCAAGGGTATTTTTGGTCATTTCTGCAAACATTATAAGACAGTTAGAGAACAGTTCCAGTGAGGACAGTGAGTCAACAATCACAGGTCCAATGTGGTCTCCAGGGTCTGTAAGGTCCACCTGTGCAGGAAGAGTGAGTGGACCTGCTTTGTTTGGTACCATGAAGTAATGGTACTAATGTAAGGAATGACGTTCAAAGGGTGAATGTGGATGTGGACAGGGGTCTGGATGAGCACGCATGTTGGTCTAATGTTCTAAAATACATGTTCCCAGAGGTGGACAATCCCAGCTCCCTAGAGTAAAAGTCCTGCCATGTATTTGTTCCAGCCATTCACTTAACCTGCCCATTTGGATGAACACAACTCCTTCAGGTAGATGAAGAGATCATTAATGGAATTACCTGTGTTCAGTGAACAAGTAGAACCAATACATATCAGGACTTTTACTGTAGGGAGCTGGGATTGTCCGCCTCTGCATGTTCCTTTCACCTTACATGTGTTTTTCTTTCTTTTCTTTTTTTTTCTCACAAGGAGGCGAGTGAACATGGGTGTGGTATAGGAGAGGTGGAGTCAACCGAAGGACCGGAAAGAGCTGTAAGGTGTATTTCTGCCGGATAGGTAAGATAACGTTATGTCTTTATGATTTATTGAGAGTATTCGTTTGTTTCCGGCATTATGTTCTCATTTTAACAAGTATCCATCCACTTAGAGGATAATAGAGGTTAAAGCTAACTTTAGTGGCTGTTAGCCTGACATCAGTCTGACAGTTAGCTGTTCTTGCTAGCCCCAGATGAGTTGGAACACCTATCAAAAATAACAAGTGAAAAGTCCGACTTCTAATCTCATATCCTGATAAATATAACATGAAACAATAGTCATATGTATTGTTTAGGTTCATTTTGATGTTGTCAAGTTTTTTCTTACCTGTGAATGAGTCACGAGAAAAAGTTAGCGAAAGTTAGCGTCATATAGTTCTATGGCTAGCATATTGATGCTGCGCACCGCGCGTGAACGTGAACCTTCAGGAACAAGCACTGCGCGTTCTGGAGTCTGGAGGGGTGGTGTCTGATGAAAGGGGTTGGGACTTTTGAATTGTGCCTTCTCAAAACGTCGCCTGCTAGAGCTGTTTTTCTAACATCTCAGATCCCACCTTTAAATTGAGAAATTTTACACATGGTCTCACCTTTAAACTAAGTTAGACAGTACTTATATATTATACAAACTATCAGATGAATGAACTCCAGTTGATATACACTTTTTAACACACTTTTTAATGCGCTTATAATGATTTTTTTTAACTGGACATTGTTAATATTGGCATTTTATCTGTGGTGCATTTTATGGAAACATCTATTTATGGTAATTGTTTTAAGAGGGGGTGCTTATTTGCAATTCTCTTTTAGTATTTGAGTTTCTTTTATCTGGATTTGTAGACTCTTACTGACACCTGGATAACTTTTTTTGTTTCAGCGTAATGCACTGAAACAACAATCAAATTCTGAATCAGATAAAACTATCATTTCAACATCTCTTATTAAGATGACTTCAGATACATTTTCTTAAAATTATTATACATTTCTTGTTATGATAAGAATATGTTTCTTTTCCCTCATTTCCAGTGATGGGAATAACGGCGTTAAAATAAATGCCGTCACTAACATTACTTTTTTTCAGTAACGGGTAATATAACTAATTACTCTACTTTTTTCAGTAATGGGTAATCTAATTAATTACTTTATCAATCATTATAACGCTGTTTCTGTCACCAACATACCGTTACTGAAGCTATTCATTCGAGCTGTCATCCGACTTGCCTCACACAGACACAGGAGCTGCGTGTGTTTTTTTTGGTTTTTTTTTCTTTCTCCTTTTGGTAAGGGGGGAGGGGAGGGGCGAGAGAAAAGCCTGAAATGATGATTGGCTAAGGTAGAGTAATATTTCATGTTAAACCAAACAGAGACATCAGGTGAGCAGGTGTTTACACACAAACCCAGCGCATAGCAGCAGCACACACATGCACACAAAGTATTGCTACGTTTCCATTTCGTAGCATTGGCTTGACTCGAGTCGACTCGGCCACTTATCCACTATGTGAAACCAGCTCAGCTGGCGTGAGTCGGTATTCCGTCGTCATTTATTTCCGTGTAGTCTGCTCAGAGAGTTGCTGAAAACTCACTCATTGTGTGTTGTCTCGTCTGAATTTTTACATCGGCCTAAGACTGAATGTCCAAGACCGATCATGTTGTAGTTTTGGACTGTCATCATGGGATTAATATACCGCTGTATTTACTGTCTACTTCCATATCTGCGTTTTGTGTCACAGAGGAAACTGACCAATCAGTGTCTGCAGTGTTTATATGTCACATTTTGGTTCTGGTTCCAACATTTTGGAACCTCGGTGGAGGCGGCTCTAAAGATCCAAATTCTTAGACATTTTCAAACTAAAAAAAAAAAAAAGTAACGCAATAGTTACTTTCTCTAGTAAATAATTACTTTTATAGTGGAGTAACTCGGTTACAAACTCAGTTACTTTTTTGGGAGAAGTAACTATAACTAATTACTTTTTCAAAGTAACGTGCCCAACACTGCTCATTTCCCTCATTTAAAAAAAAAACAAACTTTCTAGACATTCCTTTTTTGTAATGCATGGTTAAGTCATATTGTTTGCAAATATGATGCTTTTATTGCATTCTGAATATGTTACTTTATAAGGATAAAATATTCTGGGGGAAAAAGCTACAGAAGTGACATTGTGTGTCTGTATGTGCCATTTTTTGACCCTAAACAAAAGAGAAGGGGGGTTTAAATCGGCAACACAAAAAGAAGACGGAAACAAGAGATGGGAGGAAGAAGACAGAAATAACAAAGGCATGTGTCTGTCTCTCCTTGGTATTTTCCACTCTGTTACATAAAATCCCTCCTTCCCTCTTCTAAATCCCTTCCTCGCTCTGCCTCAGCTCCTCCTCCTCCTCCCTGTCATTGGTCAGTCGGTCGGATCCACAAAGCCACAAACTTGTTCTCGCTTCATCCAAGTGGCTCAGTACCCACTGAGTCCATCCACAGAGGCTGAAGTGGGGAGAGGATCGTGGTGTGGAAGGGGCGGTCGTCACTTTAGAGCCGGGAGATGAACCCTCACAGGACTCACTGATCATCTCTGATTGATTATCTCTGATTCTTTTTGACTCTCCAGCAACATGAGCTCCTCTCCAGCCAACATCCACAACAAACGCCCATCCTGTGAGTAAAAACTTCTCCTTTTTTATTTTTTAATTTAGGTGGCTATTTAGAGTCTAAGTGAAACCAGTTTGTTCCATTAACACAGATTTTATTTTTAGATATAGAGCAGGACATTAGAGAGGAAACCATTCTTGTCCATATTTGGGTGTCAGAGGTTACTGCTGAACATTGAACATGACAGAAATGACCTTTAAACAGGAAATCCACTCATAAATGATGTCAAATTAATGTCATATACGACTGCATTTCTGCCACTGTTTATTATTTTTCTGTATTTATGACTGACACTGAATTTATTAACTGCTCCATCTGTGTGAGGCATGAGTTGGTATAATGTGGAAGCTGGAGTGACAGATCAGCTCAGTGTGTTAAATAGCTGCCGTTGTGTTGATGTTTCTTAAAGTGACTGGCCGAAGTGCTGTGGCAGCCAAAATCAGACAGGAATGTTGAATCATCACCCTGAGTAATGTTCACAAATATCAAGCGAATAGGTCACACACTCTTAACAGGGGGGGATTGGGATGTATTCCCGCACTAACACACACACACACACACACACACACACACACACACACACACACACACATATATATACACATTCTGAGTCAGGCTTGGATTGGGGCCACCGCAGAGCTCCAGACAAAGATCTCTTATTTCTAATGGGATTGTGGCCACAGATCTCATCAGACCCGACTGACTGCAGCGGCGTCTACAGCTTGTTCGAAAGACACACCAACCCAGATAGGCCTTACAAATCTGAAATTGAATTAGTCCCAGTGAGATCAGTGTGTGATTTCATGAGGCTAAAAAGGATCAGGCTGTGACTCCAGAGAAGACGTCTCCCATCTGTTGCGCTGCCCCAGCCCATGTGCCTCTGTTTTCCGCTCTGACACATCTTGATTATTGTGGGAACGTGCCAGAGAGCTGCACGTTGGTGTTCTGAAGGACTGACCAGCTGTTGAAATCCCGTTTGACTTCAGATGTCAGACAGGGCACTGGGTGCTGAAAGAATTGTTTTTATTCTTTGTACATTCTGAGCTCATTCCCCTTGGACTTGACCCAGATAAGAAATGAGGAGGAAGACGCTGTTTAATGAGCAAATTAGAGGTAAAAATCCATATAATATAGCATCTGTATCTTCAGCTGATTGCTCTGAGAACTCTGCGTGTCTGCCCACTAAGGCTTGTAGAGCTTGTAGTCTCTTTGTTTTACTTTCTCTTCTCATTAGCAGGTTTTGATAGTCAGAGTATTTCTCAGAGGTACTCGGGTCATGTCCTTGGTTTTTCATCTGGGAATTAGAGGCTTTACATAATTAAAGACCCAACAGGTGTTAGATATTTAACCCATAAAGACCCAGAGTTACTTTTGTGGCACTTCCAAAATAATTTTTTTTCCTCTATATTTTATTTTTCGTAAGTGATTTACCATACTTTATTAAGATAAGATAAGAAAACCTTTATTTGTCCCACAATGGGGAAATTGCAGCATTACAACAGCAGAGTACAAGAACAGCAGTGGAATAAAAGTTACAGGATCAAAAAATATTTAAGATAAGTTGAATAATAAAAAAAAAATATATATATAAAAAAAACCCATAAAATAAAAAGAAATATAGAGTATGCGTCTACCTGTCTATAACTCGACGACAAAACTAAAATAATCTCTTATGTACAGTGAGTGATGAACAGTGACTAAAAGTAAGTGACTATTGTGACAGTCCTCTGTATTTTGCAATTTAGTAAAAAAATCTGTTATTTTCCAATATTCAGTTCATTGATATTGAACATGTTCATAAAAGCTCAGATTAAATTTGGGTGTTATTACATCAAAAACAGAGTAAACGGAAGAAAAAGTGATTGATTTTTTTTTCCAGCAAAAATATCATTAACTGATCATAAAACCAGTGTGTCCATCCGCTGTCATTGATCCGACTCCATGGGTTTTATTAGTGAATCAATTTTGTAGAAGATGACAGTGTTTCCTTGGTAACTACAGAGCCTCTGAATGTCCAAATGGGTCTTATCTGATGACCATGAAAAGATGAACAACTGTATTTTACACCAGTTATTCACATGTATTGATAGGATTAGTGGATCAACAGGTATTAAACAGTTTAGATCAGTAGATGCTTTTGGACACCAGTGGCTGTTTGGGTTTTTATGGGTTAAATGCAGTGACTGTCACCATGTGTCAAATGCAGATGTTCACTGTTGAATCAGTTATTTGAAGCAAAGAAGTGAAAATCTGGTTATATTATTTTCAGAAACACTTATATGTTACAGATACAGTTTAACCCTGTAAAGCCTGAACCATTAAATCACTGACAGAAAATTCCAATTCTTTGAAACTGGAGCCTTTATTGATCCTTCTGTTGTAATTATCCAAATTACGTCCAAATTTAATGAAGAGAGTCTCTGGGTTTAAAAAGACAGATTCCTTTTTACACCGGCAACTTAAAAAACACGCACAGCTTTTTCACAACTCATGGCATACATCATCTTATTTCTGAGAAAATTCCTAAGATTTTTGAGTGATGCTAAGCCTCATGGGAAACATAATCATCTAAATGCATACAATCTTAGCATTCACTATTGCTTACTTTAACTCTACATGTAACATAAATCACAAATGAAATGTATCTTTTACTCAGAAATAAATTAACTGCAATTGTATATGCATCACGAAATTATAATAAATCCAAACACAAATTATTCATACTTTATCTTCCTCAAAGTCACGACACCTTCTGAACAACCAAAAAAAAATATATATTTTTTTTCAAATATCAATTTCCATGTTTCAGTTTTGTATCATATTTGATACATCGGGTCTCAATGCTCAAATTGTACTATTTTTGAATGAACAAATATAATAAACTCAAACCTGATAAATTGCTAATTCCCTTTCAAAATTGGCAAAGTTCTGCCTCCTTCCTCATTGATAACAATCATGTCGTGCAGGGGTGTCCGGTCTGTGGGATAAATTTCTGAAATGCGAAAATTACACTGATGATATTCACAAAAATGTCAGTTTAGGTTCCTCGTACAGACCAGTAAAATATTATCATAATAACCTATAAATACTTCAAATTTTCCTCTTTGTAAATGTAAACATTTTCACATCATTTTCTTGTATTTACAAGAAAAATAACTGTAATTTCACACAAAAAATGTTAATATGCTGAACAAATGTGAACGACCTCAAATGTCTGAAGAGAAGTTCATGTAATTGGACCAATATTCTGTCTGTTATTAAATGTTGTGTGTATTTGTAGATCCACTGTCATCTGTACGTTGTGATGCATATGGACAAATAATAAACTAAGGTGTATTGTCGTTAAAATTGCACTTAATTTTCTTGACAAATTTTAGGTAATTTGTCTTATTCACCCTGTTTTAAAATACAGTTTCTCACATTTTCATCATGTGAGGAAAGTTAGAAGATGACATTATTTATATATAATTATGCTAATATTTTATTGGACCGATCCATTTCAGATCAAATTTGGCTGAATTTGGCCCGTAAACTGAAATGAGTTTGACATCCATGACGTACTGTCACTGGAAAGACCTCTGGTTCCTGGGGGGGGGGGGGGGGGGGGGGGGGGGGGGGGGGGGGGGGGGGGGGGGGGGGGGGGGGGGGGGGGGGGGGG
>JAQQZY010000023.1:32610306-32626187 GCA_030068375.1 Ostorhinchus rueppellii
AGAAAGAAAGAAAGAAAGAAAGAAAGAAAGAAAGAAAGAAAGAAAGAAAGAAAGAAAGAAAGAAAGAAAGAAAGACCCAATGGAAGAGGGGATGTAAGACAAAAAAATAAAATGGAAGGTTGAAAAGATACAAAAGGAAGGGTGGAAGAAAAAAGGACGGAAGGAGGGACAGGAAGAAGAAAAGATTGGAGAGAGGACGGGAGAGAGGACAGAAGCAAGGAAAAAGATACAAAGAAAAAATAAAGAAATGGGGGAATAGGGGGAGATGAAGATATGAGGAAAAGGAAAGAAAGATGGTAGACAGAAAGAATGGGCAGAAGGACAAAGGGAATTGGGAAGGGAGGAAGGATCGGAAGAAAGAGGAAAAAGAAAGAGAGAGAAAAACCCAATGGAAGGGTGGATATGAAGACAAAAAAAATAAATAAAATGGAAGGTTGAATAGAAACAAAAGGAAGGGTAAAAAGAAAAAAAGGAAGGAGGGGGGACGGGAAGAAGACAGGATGGGAGAGAGGACAGAGGCAAGGAAAAAGATGCCAAGAAAAAAGAAAGAAATAGGGGAATAAGGGGAGATGAAGAAAAAGGGAAAGAAAGACGGTAGAAAGAAAGAATGGAGGAATGAAAGGAAAGACAAGGCAGAAGGACAAAGGAAAGGAAGAAGAAAGGGAAGAGGGAGGAGAAAAGAAGGAGGGAAGGTGGGGATGATGGACAGAAAAAGAAAGACAAAGAAACAAAGATAGGTGGTATGAAGAGAGGAAGGAAAGAAAGAAGGAAAAGGGGCAGGAGGAAAGAATGAGGGAAGGAAAGAAAGGGGGATGAAGAATGAGAGAGAAGGACAGAAAGAAGGAAGAATACATGTAAACAAAGAGGGATGGGAAGAAAAACAGGAGGTAGAGGGGGAGGAAAGAAGGAAGAAAAAGATGAAGGAACCAAAGGAGGGAAAGAATGAAGAAAGGAGAAATACAGAAAAATGAAAATTAAGGAAGGAAAAACAACAAAAGACCAATAGAAGAAGAAAGATTAAAGAAAGGGGAGGGAAGGATGAGTGGAATAAAGATGAAAAGAATGAAGGAATGATAGATATAAACCATCCTGACGTTTTGGTGGATCCTGGTGCTTGGCCTTGGTTTCTCCGTCTTTACCGTCTGTTTGCTGGAGCTGAAGCTTGTGGGTGGCGGCGGGTGGACATGTGATCTCATCAGTGCTGTTCCTGTGACAGAGGACTTTCCTGAGCGCATGGTGTCACTGATCAGAGGTCGTCGGCAGGCAGGGAAGCCGCATCGATAAAGGAGATTCGATGGAAACAGAAGTGGATAGAGAAGCTGAATCAATGTGAGGGCGTGCATCTGAAGCTCAGCCTTCAGCTCTGCATGGCCCCGAGGCTTTAAGTAGAAACAATCAATGCCCTGATCAATCATCATTTAAGTATGTAGACGAAGCCTTGGGAACCACAGACTGAACCTGAGGCTGAAGAGAAAAGCCTTGTTCTTGCTCCTTTGTACAAGAAAAGGAAGGGCGGTCATTCATGTGGTGTAGCATCAGCGTTTTGTTTGACACAATGTCCTCAAAAAGCTCTCATTAAACAGGGGACTCTTTTCGGCTCAACACATGTGTCAGAGAGGCAGCTTCAGATTGTTGGTGACATCTTGCTTCGTCAGCGCTGCTTCTTCTAGACTCTAGACCAGGGGTGTCAAACTCAGTTTAGTTCAGGGCCACATTCAGCCCCATTTGATCTCAAGCGGCCAGACCAGTAAAATAGTAGCATGAAAATAACACGCCTACACTAGAAAACCCTCAGCCTTCAGTCTACACCAAAGCTTCTGTACATACAGACCGACAGACGAGCGGATGATGAACTGATACTGATGACTAAACCCTGTGGCGAGGGCCGATGGGAAAAGCTATTAATGTCAACTCCAAATTTTTTCACTTTTGTTTTAGTACAAAAAAGTAAAATTCAATTATGAAAAGGTTTCCATTTACAAACTAGAAAAGCACTTGGAGAGCGCAGACCTCTGCCAAGGTAGTGTTTGTACTTTCCTCCACTAGATGATGCTGAATGACCTCGTATGCAGCTCTGTGCCACCATGCCCTGTCTCGCAATGATAAAGAATCCTTTAAAAATTACTGGATTCAGACGGTGACCTGGATCGCCTCCAAAATTTAATCACTTGTTCCTTGACCCAGACATATCCTGAAAATTTCATCAAAATCCGTCCGTAACTTTTCGAGTTATGTTGCTAACAAACAAACAAGCAAAAACATAACCTCCTTGGTGGAGGTAACTGTCCCTTGACAAAAATTGTGAATAACTATGAATAAACTGAAGCTTCTTCTAAAAAATAAGTAATTTCACCAATATTTTGCCTCAACTTATATATGCGTTACAACTGACAGATCACAGTGGATCTACAAATGTACAAAACAACTAACAGGCAGAATATTGTTGAAATTTTAGAGTTTGGAATTTGGAGTTATCATTATTTATAGCAGTGTTTCCCAACTTTTTTGAACCACGTCACATACTTAACATTAGAAAAATCCCAAGGCACACCACCAACAAAAATATCACAGAGTATATTTACTGAAATATAATGCAAATCTTGTCTCAGTTCACTTACTCAGTGTGAAACCTGTCTCAACAGCTTTGAGTGTTGGACACACTGAGGGTGCACGGGCTACGGGCTATGTTGCTGTCATTTGTTTGGAACAAGAAAGCTGTGAGGGGTGCATCAGCAGCCCCTCAGACGGAGCCCCAGATTGAGGCCTGTTGTATAATAGTATGGGAGGTATATCTCCCCCTCCCCAACCTGATACCCTGGGTTCGCAGGTAACTCGTTAAGGCCCATTTATGCTCCCCTTACGTATGAAAATGTAGACGTCTGTTTCAAACAATGGTACCGTCACTGCCCTCATACTTCCATGCGTCCTTTATGCTGGTATGGATGTTAACCAATATGTCCACCAGGGGGCAGACCTCCACTTCTCCTTTGCTACCGCCCAACTCGCATTCAGATCCCTTCCAATCTCCTCCCAGCTGTTCTGTATCTTCTGTTTCTCTCAGTGTCCAGGAGAAGTAACATCATAAAGATGTTTATAGTTTCTCACCAACTCACACAGCCTATCTTCAAAAAGTTCCATCATTCTTATTTCTTCTTCGTGCCTCACTAGAGCTACATATCAGGTAGTGAAGGCAACACTGCCCCCATGGTTTCCGGTGGTACTGCTCCGTTTGGCCCATATAAGTAAGCTTCATGGAAATGTGCAGAAATCGAACGAAAATGAACGCGAAGCACAGACAGAAGGGCTCCGTCTGTATCCGTTTTTAACATTGAGCATAAATGGGCCTTTAATCTACGCATCACTAATGAAGAGGGCTTTATCAACAGGATGCACCACATCGGGGCTGGTTCACTTTCACTTTTATTTTGCAAAGGGAAACAGGAGACTGTTGTTGTAGAATGGATTATTGGTGTGTTTAGTCATTTGTAGCTATACCACGCTGCTGTCTTACAGTACCAATCAGGTGAAACTGGATCATTTTCCACCACACACCTGATGATCTCTCACAGTACACTAACATGCCACAGCACATTGGTTGGGAAACACTGATTTATAGGTTATTCAGCTATTACTTTACTGGTCTGACCCAGATCTCATTGGTTGGTGTAATTTTTGCACTTCAAAAATTCATCCAGTGGTCCAAATTGGAACCTTTGGTGGCCCAGTTTTGGCCCAATGACCGTATGTTTTACACCTCTTCACCTAGATTATGTTTACACGTAGCCAATATCTGGCAAAACAGAGATTTTTCCACTATGTTTGTGTCTAATATTTGCTTGACAACAACAGTCCCATGCACTGAAAATGATGGTTTCTAAAAACTCCGGCCAAAGTGGACATCACAGTTTTTGAAGGAAACACTCACATGATGATACAATGTAGAGGAAGGGGATGGAGAATGGAGCTGATAAGTAGATAAGTGAAGTTACAAGAATTAAATGAAAAAATAAGGAAGTTTGGTGCTAGCGAATGTTAGCATCTTAGCTAATTAGCACCACTGCATTTGCTTAACAGGATCTTTGTGTAATTATTTGATGTAGAATAAGGCTTTTAGGAGGTGTTTCCACATCTTCATCCTTCGTATTGTGTTCATCCGTTATTCATCTGTTCTGTCCAGTTCAGTGGAAGGTAAATGAAGGAATAATTTATGATTAGACAGACACAGCTGTTAACGACTACAGAACTAACACAGTTCAGCAAAGTTCAAACCCTTTTCCATCCACTCACACACATCAGAAAAACAGTTTGCGATGGTTAAATAAAAAAAAAAAAACACACACACATACCGGCTCATCCATTTGCATTGCATTGGTTGCACATCTTGGTTTTGTTTGGACTTGGCACCTGGAAAACACATGACAGTTGCATCATTACTTGCATCCAACAAAGTATTTAGGATTGTATAAAACCAACTAAGTCTTTATCCTCTTTTTCTTTTTTTAAAAAAAATTTTCCCACTACATTTTTTTCTGGATTTTTCTGTTATTTGTTCATTTTGATATTATAATGATTCAGTATCTCATAATATATCATTTTGTAATACTGTGTCATTATATTAAGATACTGAATCATTATTTTTAATTTTTTGTCATTTTAAGGTACATAGTCCTTCTTTAATTTTTTTTTAACAATATTTCCATTATTTTGACACAGTGTATTTTTGGTTAAAATCTCATCTTTTAAGATGCTGAGTCATGTTTTTGACGAACTAGACCTTTATTTGTCTCAGACATATTGTTACATAACCCTTCTGTAGATAACCGAGCATACTTTTTGCTGTCAGGGTCCTTTTCCATCTTGGTGGTGGTTCTGTCTGCGTGTCCAGGTTGTCTCTCTGTCCACACACTCTACAGCCCTGGGCTTTGACTTGTCCTCCTCTTGCCTTTCTCACTGTCTGATCCTGGAGCTGACGAGGTCCCGGTACTTGGGAGAACTGCTGTCAACCAGGTCAGAGCACAGCGGCGGTGACAGGCACGAGTGCAGCCGTCACCAACATGTGCCTGATGGACGGGGCTGAGCTGATGCAGCAGTCTGAAGGAGGAGGCCACCTGTTGATGCGTTCAGGCACCTCTACAGTTTTACAGCTTTTATGAGAGTACTGCAGACAGATTCTTCTTCTCATGTTGAACAGAAAATCCTTGAAATCCTCTCCTTTCCTACTATTCTAAACATTCTGCTGAGTGTGTTTCTGCTCTCCATCACTCCTGAATATATTTATAGTCTCTACTGTGACTGCTGATGTAAACACAGGCACATAATCCTCACATCGTTTCCCTTTTAGGCAGAGCTCAAAAGCCTCATCCTATTAGCTCAACCCGTGACTGCAGGTTGGGTAGTAATTGCTCCTGGACCACTGACACAGATCCCATTACTGGATCTTGTAGATTTGGATGTTATGTAACATTATCGCCTTTGAACTCAGACAATTGTAGAACTTATCTGAGTATCACTTTATGCTCAATGCCATCAGTTCACATATACTTTACTGTTAACCTTTGAAGACCTAGCAATGCATTTGTAATAAATAAGAAGGGATTACATTTCTGTAATGCTTTTCAAGGCACCCAAAGCATTTTACATTATTAATGCATGGGGTTAAACTATATTTGTAGTTCTAGGGCAGGCTGTCGGACGTGCAGCTGCCAATTTGCACCACACGGCCACTCCATCCACCACCGCATTCATACACAATGGCATAGAGTAGGATTTGAACTGGCAACCTTTCGGTTATTGGACGACCTGCTCGCCCTTCTGAGCCCCACATGTCCTCTACAGGGGAAAAGACATTCACAGCTTTACTTAAAAACAAAAACCACAAAAAGACTTTCCACTGCATGACAAAAAACAAAACTGTTGCATCATGTTGTTTCCAGTGAAGGCAATTATGTAATGGAAAAAAAAAAAAAAAAGCCTAAATTTTTACTTTTCAGGGTCTCAAGAGATGAATGCAAACTGATGCTGATGAGAGGATAAAGGTGATCAAGAGGTGCATTTCTTAAAAATACACCTGCAAAATGCCACATTTAAAATAATGGCAACCGAATCGCCAAATACTACTGAGAAGTACTGCAAAAAATTCATAGGATGTGCCCTCCAAAGTGGTACAATGTTGTTTGAGTCACAAAAAACTTCACCAAATTATTTTCGGTTTATTATTTCCCTCGTTTTCTACATTTACTCCATCTCCGGTACAATTTACCAACTTTTGAAATCTAGTAATGTCATCCTATTAGCTACTGCCCTGACTGCAGGGTGGGCAGTAATTGCTCCTGAGTCACTGACAGATCTCATTACTGGAGCTTTGTAGTTATGTAGGATTATCACCTTTGAACCCAGGTAATAGAACTCATCTAAGTATTCTTCTGTGCCCAGTGGCCATCAGATCACATATACAATTTACTTTTAATGTAAAATGGAGCTGATTGGGTGGGTGGGTGGGTGGGTGGGGGGGTATTGCATGGTCTCTCAAATAAGATTAAGTTTGTAAGAGTACTGGCAGTTTATTCCATGTAGAGGAATGTGTGGATCAGCATTTATTTACAACATGTATGGAACTGTACTCATACTCGTACGACAAAGAGTCAGGAAATGAAGGTACAGTGGAAGAGTGGACTCACATATCCTCCTAAGACCCAGCAAGGCATTTTTGCCCTCTGTAGAGGACAAGAGTTTCACCTCTTTATTGAAACAAACACACATACACACACGAACACACACACACACACACACACACACACAAAACACTGTCCACTTCAAAGGACAGTAAATTGTATATGTGATCTGATGGCCACTGAGTACAGAAGAATACTCAGAAGAGTTCTATTACCTTCACTTTTAAAGTGCTATAAAAAATTTAAAATTGCATCTGAAAAAACAGTTGCATGGTGCTTTTTCTAATAAAGGCAAGTATTTAATGTAAAAAAACAAACACACACACACACACACACACACACACACACACACACACACACACACACACACACACACACACAAAAAAAAACAAAAAATGAAACCTGTACTTTCCTGGGTCTCAGGAGGATCTCACATGCATCAACACTAAACTTCAGGGAGTCCCTCATATTTTGTCACTTACAGCTCAATGTCTCCCCCTTCTGGCTACATTTACATGGTCACTGCTGACTTTAACCCTTTATAGTTCACTCATAGAAATACTCTGATATTCAACATTTCAACCTTAGTGTGTCATTGGAGGACCTAAAAAGACATTATTACTTTTGTCAAAATTTTCAACATTTTTTTTTTTTTATGTAGAAAATCAAGAAGTTACCATATTTGGTTCCTTACCAATCAGGAGCATAAAAAAGAAAGAAAAATCAAAGCAGCAAATTAGAAGAATTTTTTTTTTTTGAAGATATGGAGCACTTGTGGTTCTGCCAGCATGTGTGAATAAAATAAATACAGCTGTTATTACCTCTGCCAAGGAGGTTATGTTTTTGCCGGCGTTTATCTGTTTGTTTGTTTGTTTATGTTCAAAATAACTTGAAAAGTTCTGAACAGAATTGGATGAAATTTTAAGGAATTGTTAGAAATAGGACGAGGAACAAGTGATTAAATTTTGGTGGTGATCCGGATCACCATCTGGATCCAGGAATGTTTTTTAAAGGTTTCTTTATCATTGGGAGATAGGGCATGACAGCGCTGAACTGCATATGAGGTCATTCAGCGCCATCTAGTGGAGGAAAGTACAAACACTACCTTGACAGAGGTCTGTGCTCTCCGAGTGCTTTTCTAGTTCTTAATGTTATAATGCTACTGTTGTGTTCAGTGTGGCTGTAGCTGGCAACAAAAATAAATAAATAATCCTCATATTCAGAGTAAATATGCGTCTGTGAACTTCCATGGCTGTAGTGATATAATAATATAAACGGGGTAAGCCTTCTCTACTGTATGTTCAGGTTGGTCATAATGATGGTACTTGGAGAGCTTGATATTTTCTTAGGTGGTACACACAGTGAAAGGTTTGACAACCACTGTGTTGGTACCGCTACTTCATGGTACCTAACAGAGCAGGTCCACTCAGTGTTAATGCACAGGTGGACCTTACAGACCCTGGAGACCACATTGGACCTGAGATTGTTGACTCACTGTTCTCACTGGAACTGTTGCTGTCACTGTCTTGTAACGTATGTGGAAATGACCAAAAATAGTAATTTGCCCGATAAAGGGTTAAAAAGGGCCTTTAACCTCATGTATCATCACACTATATTATGAAACACCAGGTAATTCTACTGAGCAACTCACAGGACCAAAAGCTGTACTGAAGGACCAGTTTGATTGTAGTGAATCATTTTTGACTCTTCATACTTGGATGAATCAAATAAAAGTCTAAAGGTTTACAGGTTCATCTCTAACCCTCCCGTCTTTTGTGTTTGCCAGCGGAAACTGAGCGAGGCCAGAGGCTGCCGGATGTGGATGCAGCTCAACAGCTCAAACTAAGAGAGAGGCAGCGTTTCTTTGAAGAGGTTTTCCAGCATGATGTAGATGTTTACCTGTCATCTGCTCATCTGTGCATCAGAGACTACAAAAGGCGTGAGTAGGACGACGCTGAAAAACAGACCTGCAGCAGACAGAAAAGAAAAACGCCAAATATTACTAAATAAAATAGATTATCGTATGTATTGAGTCCAATACAAAATATATAGAAAGAATTTACAGATAGATAGATAGCTAGATAGATAGATAACTTTATTAATCCCCAAGGGGAAATAAAGTTAATAAAGACAGATATTATGTGTCTTGCAATGAAGGAAGAACTACCAATGTGGTATACTTAAAAAAAATACACCATAAAAACATGATCATGTGATCAACAAGGCAATTAAATCAACAAATACTACTGAGTATCTAAGTGTATTTAAATACTTAAAAAGTTCTCTGAAAAATGATTAGACATGGTTTGATTTACAAAATATTTCAAATAATTTATTTCAATTCATCAAGACCCTCAATTTTTCTATATTTACTACATCTCCAGGTTAAAGTTAGTAATTTGAAAAACAATTCACTCTATTTGGATGGTGCGATTTATCCAGACAGTCTTTTTTTTTTTTTTTTGAATGATGACAAGCTGGAATGAAATAGGAGTAACAATGCTGTTTTTAAGATGTAAAGAGTAGAAAGTACAGATAATTGTGTGAAAATGTAATTACCCCAGTGAAGTATAGATAACCAAAATTTTTACTTCAGTAAAGTAACAAAGTATTTGCACTTTGAACCTTGACACCTCTGATCTGTGTCCACATGAAGTCAGAGCTCCTTCTGTGTCTGCAGCTCCTATTGGCAGTATCTCATCCATGGAGGTTAATGTGGATTTGTTGGACCAGATGGAGTTGATCGATATCTCTGACCAGGAAGCGCTGGATGTGTTCTTCAGCTCTGGAGGAGAAGAAGGGGTACTGACCTCCCCGTTGCCAGGTGAGAACACTAAAGATAAAACAGACTTTACACAAAACAAAGCAGCAACGACACATCTTTTACAGTTTTTCGTGGCTTACAGGACAAGGAAACAACAACGAGGAAGTGATCAGTAACGGACTCTTTCGACATGTCCTCGAGGGTCTGGACGCCAAGTCACGCATGTCCTCCACGTCTTCAAACTCGTCTACTGACAGCCAGACCATCAACGCCAACGGAGAGGACGCCCCTGTGGACCAATCAGATGAAGAAGAAGAAGAAGAAACACGCATCAGCACAATGAAGAGGAGAGCTGAGTCTGTAGAGATGAAGAAGTCATCATCATCATCATCGTCATCATCATAGGACACTCAGCAGATCTCCACAGTAGTTCCAGGAATTCCGAGGCCTGAGGTAAAGAGTGGACTGAAGGCGGCCTCACACCTGCAACTGTCTTCCACACTCTGGGTTGAATCGCTCAGTTAAGCTTCCCCTTTGGTTTGTGACTGATAGGATGGGTTCTGTGTGTTATAGACGTGTGGACTCTAAATGTAAATATGACATTTTCCTTCTGATTCATACCTTTTTTTTTTATTTACAGTTTGGCATGTTAGTTCAGGTGCCCCTTTTCAGCCTAATATGATCTGAAGTGGGCCGTACCAGTAAAATAATATCAATAATAGGATAAGAACTTACAAATAACATCAACTCTAAAGTTTTCTCTGTGTTTTTGAGTGAAAAAAGTACAATTCCATCATGAAAATGTTTAAATCTACAAACTGTACTTGAACCTAACATGAACAATTATAAACAACCTGGAAATTCCTAAGAAAAACAAGTGCAATTTTAACAATATTACACCTTAGTTTATAGTTTATACATAATAACCTGTAAATAATGACAACTCCAAGTTTTTTTTCTTTGTTTTATTGCAATAAAAATAAAAATATGAACATATGTGCGTTTACAAACTATCCCAACAAAAAAGATGTAAATAACCTGAAAAACAAACAAACAAACAAACAAGAGAAATAAATCCAGTTTTAACAATATTACACTTTAGTTTATCATTTAGATCACAGTGGATCGACAAATGTATAAAACATTTAGTAACAGGCAGAATATTGCATAATTGCATATTGCATATAATTCCACAGACTTCTATAATTTCAGGTTATTCACATTTTTTGTAAAAGGCTAATCTATAAATGTAAACATTTTTGTGTAATTTTACCTTTCTTATACTAAAACAAAAAGAAATGTTGTGGTTTTCATTATTTATAGGTTATTATGATAGTATTTTATTGCTCTTACCCACTTTACATTGAATTGACCTAAAAACATCCTTAATATCGTCAGTGTAATTTTTGTATTTGACACATTCATCCCAGGGGCCAAATTGGACCCTTTGGCGGGCCGGTTTTGGCCCCCGGGCCGCATGTTTGACACCTGTTTTCTAGAGCATAGAGGTCTAACATACGACCCGTGGGCCAAAACCAGTCTGACTAAGAGTCTGATTCGGCCTGTGGGAAGAGTTTATTAAATGGCAAAATTCTGCTGAAGATCTTGGTTTAATGTGAAAAAAATAACATTACACTATGAAACTATTTACATTTACAAATTATCCTTTAACAATTAAATGTGAATAACCTGAAAAATATGAACAACCTGAAATGTCTGAAGAGAACCAAGTGTAATTGTACCAATATTCTGCCTGTTATTAGATATTGTGTGTGTTTTTGTAGATTCGCTGTGATCTGTAAGTTATAATGTACGCGTGTAAACGATAAACTGAGGCAGAATATTAGTAAACCTGCACTTGTTTTTTTTTTTTTTTTTTTTTAGGTTGTTCGTATTATTCACATTTTTAAGGAAACTTTGTAGATGTAAATATTTTCATAATGTAACTTTTCCTTAAATGTTACTGTTTTCACTGCTTGTATTTTACTGGTCCCGCCCACTTGAGCTCATATTGGGCTGAATGGGACCAACCCTGGTCTGGAGGGTCCTGTTATTCTGTTTCTGAATTCAGAAGGTGTTTTAGTGACGGTTTTGTATAGTATTAACCCAACACCAGGGTAGTAAAACAATGCCTGGAATAAGAATGTGGAATAAAGAATGTGATAAATAAGCTGTTTCTGAGAGAAGCACAATGAGCCTCATGGAAGAACATATTCATACTCAGATCTGAACTTTCTCTTACCTTTTTCAGGACAATAGATGCCACGATTCAGCAAACACTTCAGACAAGTGCAAGGCAAGGCAGGTTTATTTATGCAACACATTTCATGTACAAGACAATTCAAAGTGCTTTACGTAAAACATTAGGAGCAGCACAGCAGGGAAGCAATAAAAAGTATAGACATGAGATAAAGAAAAATAAATAAATTGATGAAACAGATAAAAAATGTAAGTTTAACGTTTAAAGACCCAAACATTATTCTTCCTTTCTCTGAGCTTTTATGAATATCTACAGGATTAGTAAATTAAATGTTGCAAAAAACCTGATTTTCACTGAAAGAAAAACCCAATATACAGACGACAACATTACAATAAATACTGATAAAGCACTTAAGGACGGTTAAATATAGAGAAACATTCATTTTGGAAGTGGCATAAACACTACGCCACAGTGGGTCCTTATGGGTTAAAAGAAACAGGGCAGATCTGAACTTGTGGATCAGAACTCTAGTCAAATACAGATGAGAACAGGTGGGTCTTTAACCTGGATTTAAATAAACAGTGTTTCAGCTCATCTGAGGCTTTTGGGGGAGTTTGTTCCAGACGTGTGGTGCACAGAAGCGGCTTCTCCACGTCTGGTTCCGACTCTGAGAACTGACAACAGATCAGATCCACATGACCTGAGGGGTCTGGTAGGTTCTGGTAGGTACAAAACAGATTATGACACGGTTAGGGTTTCTATCAACTGATCTTATACTTTTAGCATGAGAAAATAGAAAAGAAAAAAGATAATTTACTATTAAAATATATATAAACAACCCCCTTTCACCATCAAGTCCTCAATCATAAGTTCATTCAGCTGCTTCCTTAATAAGTTATAAGTTAGTACCCTTTTATTTATTCAATATTATTCGAGTATATCATATTTATCTACACATAAACATAACAGTAACAACAATTATCTTTATTTTCACCATTATTCCTTTATAACCGTCATCATCATGCAACAGTTATAATAATAACGTTATCATTACTATAACATATTACAATATTGTTGTATATATCATAACAATACATATACAATACATATCAATAACAATACAAATCATTTTCACAAATAATAGTAATACAGTTATAATTATCAGCATCATTACCAAATAACTACTGCACAATGACCTCAATAATAGTAACAATAATCATAATAACAGCATTAATGTAAGATATATAAACTGTATTATTATTATTATTATGAAACTGCTTTCATTTAGAAGAAAACAGAAACTACAGTCAATTAAATACATGTTTCCTACACTGAAGCAGAACCATCATAAATGGTGTTCATACAGGCCAAAAATTCGAGATATGAGTGTAATGAATGGCCGGTGCGTGTCCTCCTAAATCACTCATGTGACATTTAAGAACAGAATGTTTCTACCAAGGCTTCTTGCTTGAGGCTCGTTGTGTTGCCAGTACAAGTTATCATTTTATCGAGCTCTTATTTTAGTTTTTTTTTTTGTCGTTGTAAAAATAAAGTAATTGAGGAAAATATGAGCTTATGCCTTATGGTGTGTTTCATTTGTGGTTATTTGAAGCTTCTTCCGTGGTAACACCGTGGATTGTTTTTAGGTTTTACAGACGGAACTTGAAGGGCAGCCTCATAAAGAGCTCAAAGTACGATGTGGCGTTTATAGACTGCTCAGTCCATAATATTCCTGTGTGAAACTTTTCAGGAAGGGAGTGGCACTCAGTCAATGTAAGTAATGTTCAGCTCTTAAAAAATCAACATGACACATACATACATACATACATTTTTTTTGTGTATTTTCACATGACATCGACGTATATTTACTACATGAACTTTACCCTGAAGCCAAGTCTTACACCACAGAGTCATTTTTAGTCATAAAGCTCACAACAGTGATATAGTTCTTACACTAACGTAAATATACTGTAATATTTCAACACATCTATACCATGAAACTCAGATCCATACAGTCCAGATGGCTTGTGATTACATGTATGTGCAGCCTGTGGGCGTATGAAGCAACAGGAGGAGCATCGACTTGCTTTTATCGTGAGAGAAGCCAACCTTCACACACACTGATGTGGATCCACTTGACCAGCGTCATGCTCCGTCTGCTCATACTGGTATGTGCCAACAACCTGATGTGAATCATACAGTTTTACATTTCAGCTCAACGGGTGGTACTTTAAATGTTTTTGTTGTTTTTTTTTGGAGATTTGTTTCTAATTTGATTTAATGTATACTTGCAAGATATTTATTTATTTATTTATTTATTTTTTGTTTAATTTTAACCTTTTTTAAGGTCATTGTTGCATTTTTAGAGTTTTTTCTTGACAATATTTGTTGATCTAAGGTTTGATTGTTAATGTCAGTGCTAAGTTACCGGACTTGTACACTTTATATTTGTGTACTATGTATAATATAAATTAATAGTGCTAAATTCCACAAAAATAATATGATGAATTTGAACTTCTTT
Organism: Ostorhinchus rueppellii; assembly: GCA_030068375.1. Taxonomy (NCBI): domain Eukaryota; kingdom Metazoa; phylum Chordata; class Actinopteri; order Kurtiformes; family Apogonidae; genus Ostorhinchus; species Ostorhinchus rueppellii. The sequence continues at coordinate 32,624,463 of JAQQZY010000023.1, forward strand.
TGTAACTAGTCTGTTTACATTCTGCTTTTGTCTGTATGTTACTGTTACTAAGTTTACATTAATTTGCAATAAACATGATGTAAAATGCTCTATATTAATATGTAAATCTGTCAAGATTATATAAGAAGCAAATTATTGAAGATTTTAACCTAAAATAGTTTTTTTTTTTTTTATAGTGTTTTTCTTTTCAGTATTTATCATTACAAGGTCTGATTTTTAGTTTCAGTTTTCATTTACCTGACCGGTACTGTTTATATTCGTGTGTGATTACAATTATGGAGTATTAAAAAAAAATACACTTAATAGATTTAATATAAATTAATAGTGCTAATGATACAAGCATAATGTGATGTTGGATTAACAGACCAGTTACAAGAATTTTTACTTTTTTTTTTTTTTTTAAGGTAACTCTTGTAACTGGTCTGTTAATCCAATATTCTACTTTTGTCATTTTTGTTGCCTATAGTTACTGTTACTGAGTTTACATTGATATGCAATAAACATGATTTAAAATATCCTATACTAATATAAAAAAAATCTCAGACAAGATTAAACTAGCACCAAATTATTGAGAATTTTAACCTGAAATTGATTTTATAGAGTTTTTTTTCTTGACAATATTTATTGATACAAGATTTGATTTTTAGTTACTCGACCTGAACTGTTTATATTTGTGCATTATTATAATTAAGTAGTATAAAAATATGCTTAATATATATAATATAAATTAATAGAGTTAATAAATGCACCTAAGACAAGATTCAATAAGAAGCAACGTTTTTTTCTTTTATTTCTAAATGATACAAATTCTTCACAGTATATATTGTTGCAGGGCTTGATTATTAGTTTTTATTTCATTCTTCAATTTATTTATTATTAGATTAATTCCCCAATGGTTAGACCACTCTGTGAATTCAAGATCATACAAAACAGTTGATATTTCTGTGTGATTGCATTTAAAGCACATAAAATATACACTTAGTCTATAAAACACAAATTAACAATATTAAGAAATAAACTTAAGACAAGATACAATAAGGAGTGAATTATTGTGATATTTTGACCAAACAGATGTATTAATTTGACGTCCTTTGTTGATTTTTGACATTTATCATAATTATAACAACAGCAACTTAGAACATAACAGACATGAGAAGATGTAGATGTGATCTGTCCTCATATTTTCATCCATGTAGTGTATTTTTGCATTATTGTTAATAAGTGACATGAAATATAGATTTAATATACAAAATCAGACTGTAATGAATCAAAGAATTTAGTTTAATCAGAATAAGATAATGTTACACATTAGCCTGATTCCACTGGTCTACAAGTCAAATGCCTCCAGAGAAAAAAGTAGTGAAATTTTACCAGATGTGAGTCACTGATAAGAAAAAAATCCAGTCTAAAATGTTGGTTGGCCCGAAGTTTCACAGATACACACCTGGGTCAAAATATGAAATTCAAAAAAGAACAATACAGTAGATTGGGTTTAACTCCAAAGGTACTGCACATGACAATACACTCACTTCACAGGTTCTATCCAGTGGAACATTTATAAATCTGTTGTATAAATGGACATAAACCAACATATATGTGTAATAACACTTCATCATATCCTCCTGAGACCCAGCAATGCATTTTTTACTGAGAAAAATAAATAAAATACTGTCCACTGCAAAGGACATCCCATAAAAATGTTTTAAATGCATCTGAAAAAAGTGC
>JAQQZY010000023.1:32637155-32654502 GCA_030068375.1 Ostorhinchus rueppellii
GATCCAGACGGTGATCCAGATCACCTCCAAAATTTAATCATCTCTTCCTTGACCCAGAGTGGACATATCCTGAAAATGTCATCAAAATCCATCCATAATTTTTTGAGTTATGTTACAAACAAACAAACAAACAAACCCTGGCAAAAACATAACCTGCTTCACTGAGGTAATAATGTAAAATAATGATGGGACTGACAATAAGTCTATTTACCAGGTTGACAGCACGGCAAAACTGTTGCTATCTTCCTAGGTTGCACGACCCTGGTCAGTAGGGGTGCTGCGTTCAATGATCATAAAATAAAATAAAATTGTAATGAATAAAACAGTGTGAGAAATGGCATGTGGAATCATTACATACATTAACTGAAGTGATGTGGTGATTTTCCTTTACTTTTTTACTGTGTTTTTTCCAAGTTTTGACTGTATAACTACTTTTTAGAGTTCAATCAAGTGTCAAAAAGCAGTGTCTCAGTGGTCAAAGGGTTAAGGCTTATTGTATTTATTCATAGGTATGAGGTGGGTGATGATCCTGAAGGATGGATAAGGGTGGATCCACACACAGGCAACATCACCACGGTCGGAATACCAGACAGAGAATCTCCTCATGTTGTCAACGGTGTTTACACAGTCCTGCTCCATGCGGTGGATGACGGTAAAATGTCTATTATTGTACCATAAAGGTTTCTCTGTAAGCAATAAAAAGTTGGCAACAGCCCGAGGTGGAGGTGTGGACGTGTGTGATAGGAGCTGTTTAGTAACATCTTGAGAAAATTTCCAGTTAAATGCAGTGACACAGGAGAGTCTGAAAGGGTCAGACTCCCTCTCCGGAGGGGAATGGAAGCCCTGAAGCAGTCAGACTCCTAGACTCCCTTGATAAAAACATTAATTTTACCTTTCAGAGCTGCTGCTGTGACTGGGTCGTTGGATCTGTGTCAAAGGATCCCTAGTTACACACAAGTTAATTGAGGCGTCGAATCTGCAACTGATAGGTTCGTCTAGACTCTAGAGTAATAGGACAGGCTCTTCAGTTCCCTCTGCTGGAAAACGAGTGTGGTTTTGTTCTGATCTTTCTTTTATACTGATCTTTAACTGTGCATCTACATAAGACGGTCTGGCAGCCAGTGTTTGTCCCCATTACATTTAAACAGGGATATCTTGTCCAAGCATAAAACAATTTAAAAGGAGATTTTCAAGAGCTACAGCGATGAGGGAGGTGTTGGGGATCACTGGGTGTTATAAATATGTACAAATATGTGGTGTGTATGTTTATGTATGTATATGCATATATACCTGTGTGCATGTGAGTATGTATACACATACATATGTCTTATTGTACTGTGTGTTTATGTAAATTGTATTATATTTGTTAAAATAATATAAAGCCTGAAACAAAATTATTTAACAGTAAGTATCAGGCATTAGAGTATAAATACGTTTAGACTAGGAAGGTTATTATTGCTGTTAATTATTTAAGGAGAAGGGGTGGGCTTATAAGTTATACTTCTCACTTCTTTTCGAATATGTATTATGTCTTATGTTAAATTTTGTTTATAAATGTTTATTATTATTTTTCTATTTTGACATTCATATTTGAAATAAATCATCAATCAGTCAATCAATCTTGACAGACTGTCTTCAGGTTTGGTACAGACCTTCACCTGGACTGAAAACTGAACTGAAAATACAGCCAAAATGTAATCAATTCATCCTTACGTCTATGGGAATAGTTTTTTGAAACATTTTGAAGAAATTCGTAGAAAAAACAAAATCAGACAATAGACATGTATTAGGTCACAGCAGCTCTGACCTTTGGCCGCCAAAATACAGTCAGCCAAAAAAAATGTAGACACACATCAGGAAAAGAAAAACTTGCACAAATATTGCAGTATCAAATTTATTCAGACATCACGGGATTAATACAGGTTACCTTTGCCCTCTACGGTTACAGGAGGTGCTCAAAGGGATGGCCATTGACTTCCAGACATTTATGTGTACGACCAGTTACTGCTTGGGTAACGGCCAAACTATCCAATGGGATCGCTGCACATGCATTTTCAATTTCTCGTCTAAGGGCCTCAAGTTTGAAGTAGCACTTTAAAATGATCTTATGTTCCTCAGTTGAAAAGCCTATCCAATCCAATCCAACTTTATTTATAAAGCACTTTAAAACAACTACAGTGGACCAAAGTGCTGAAGAGAACACTACAAACACGTTTTAGCAAAAGTAGGTCAAAGTTCGCATTTTTAATTTATTTCTAAAATTTTTTCCTCCCATTTAGTTATCATGGGCAACTTTTCAAATGTCTATAAAAACAATTTTGTTTCAGTTTACTTCAGACTCGGCCCATATACACACACACAGATATGAAATTGATATACTGACATCAGCACACATACGGTAGACATGATGACATCAGCTGGATCGATGGCAAAATAAGTTAGAATAAGTGCAAAGGGTGGGGTTTGTTGTGCCTGGCAATCATTTGTTATATTTGTATTAACAGAACTTGTGTATTAAGCCACTTTCACCCATAAAAAAAAAAAGATTTTACCAATACTATCATCTACATTGTTTATTTCACTTCAGTGGTGTTACATAATTAAAGTTAAACTTCACCAAACATGCTTTAGGATACAGTACCACTTCTCTGCTTTTATTTTTGCAGGTCAACCTCCAAAGACAGGCACTGCGACACTTAACATTCACGTAACAGACAGGAACGACAATATGCCACAGCTGGAAGTGGACTTTGTGGATATGTGTGTGTCGGACGTCCCCACCACTGCCAACATCTCAGCCTTTGACCTGGATGATAATCCATATGGTGGACCTTTTACATTTCAGCTGCTTGGAGATGTTGAAGGAAAATGGAAACTCAACCCTTCGTTTGGTAGTAACTAGTGTAGTTGAATTCCTTGCAATGATATTGAAAAACTCCCATTTAACAATGTAACTACTTCTTCTAGGTTACACAGCTGGCCTGGTGAAGGAACCTGGTGTGTATGTGGGTCCTCATGAGGTGAAAATAAAGATCTCTGACATGCAGGGAGAGTCTGAAATTTACAACCTTACTGTCATTGTGTGTGACTGCTCTGTCACACCCAACTGCAGAGGCCGCCGGGACAGCGCCGCAAAAGCAGCCTTTGGTGCTGTGGGAGTAGTACTTACCTCACTGCTTTTACTCCTGTGTAAGAAACTGGTTTTTCTTTTCATGCCATCAAATAAACTAAAAGCCTCGGGATGGATGAGTGCAAAGTGACAGACAACTGAATAAACAAACGTCTCCAATCATTGCCTATGTTTGAGAAGAGTAATTACAGAGTTCATTGACTTTCATGATATTTCACATCTTTGTCTTACTGACAGTGGTGTTGCTGATGGCAATCTTCATCTCCTGCAAAAAACAGTTCACCTCTTTGCAGTCTGGAGACTCAGCAGGAGAAACCCTCCTTGTGTCACACATTGAGAAGCCAGGAACAGACTGTCAGGTAAATGCACAAACAAGAGGAATGGAGGCGTTTTGAAATTACTTTCCACACAAATATCAGCAATGGCTTCTTTGTCTTCACAAAGGTCCCCAACAGTGTCCTGGCAGTGTCTACTAATGCGGAACAAGAACCAAGTAACTGGCAAAGTCTACACGATGGAATGCAACACCAAACAGCACAACTAACAGTAGGTGAAATCATTGACAATGCAAAATATTTCCGAGCGTAACACGGGCAGGAAATTAACTTCAAAGTTCAAATTTGATTTTACTTCAGTTTTATTGTGCAGTTCTCAATTGGGAAAATAAATCCAATTGAAGGAAATGAGCATTCCATTGTTTAAAGACCTTTAACTTTAGAGTGGCTTGAATCATTTGGTTCTGCAGAATATGGAGCACGACTTCTACCAACATTTTGGAGGCTATGAGACTGAACACCTGTCCCATCAGTCCTGTGGCAACTGGAACCAGGTAAACACAAGACAACTCACCACGTGTTCAGATGTAGTTATTTGTGTACATCATGGGTGTTATTTTTTTTAAACATTTGTTTTTCATTCATACAAAACCACCAAACACCATGATCTTGAACATGGCAGAGAATATATATATGTAGCTAAATAAATATGAAATGAAAATAGTTGAGTAAAGATGCGAGTTATTGTACTGAGTGTTGAATAGAAAAATTAAATTACAAATAAAACTTAGGTATGGAGCTGAAATAAAACTGTACATGTACATTCCCACAGTAAATGGAATATTATCCCAATTAGTTATTCACGACTCCTTCAATATCACCAGTCTTAATTCTAGAAACATCTTCCAAATGTTGTAGAAAAGCTCTAACCATGTCAGACCAGTAAAATAAGTTTCAACTAAACTTTCCTTACATGATAAATGTTTCCATCTACAAATTGTCCTGTAAAATAATGACTAACATGAAAAGAGTGCAATTTTAACATGCCACAGATCACAGTGGATCTATGAAACATTTAACAGACTATATTGGTACAATTACCCTTCTGCTATAAATATACCCAACAAAAAGTACTCGTCATAAAAATAGATCAAAATATGACAAATTACAGTGGTTTCCTTTGGTTTTCAACTGTGGCATGTCTAGATGAAAAAGTCACAGGAGCCTTAAAAAAAAAAAAAAAAAAAAAAAAAAAAAAAGCTCCAATTACCGAAACATTCAGAACAAAAAAACCAAAAACAAAAAACTTTGCTCCACCCATTCCTGGGACACACGAGACTTCCCTGGTGAAGGCACAGGCTCTGACAAACATATTGAAAATCATTTAAATACATTTGTGCTGGTGAAACTCACTCCACAATAGTGCCCTAGTGTTAAGACATTTCGGGTTGTTCATATGTGAGGTTTACACTTAGTTTGTGAAGTTGTGAGTATTTATAGGTTATTTTAGTTACTGACTCACTCTAGATTGAATTTGTTTGTGGAACCTGAACTAAAATGAATATTAAGCGTCATTTTTCCATTTCACCCCACGGGCCACATGTTTGACACCCCTGTTTGCTTTCTCCACTCTTAGATGACCATGAATACTGTAACTGACCGCAGCCACCACCAGGTACAGTTGGGTTTTTATCCTTTACTTTTCACTAATCTTATGACTAACAGTTTTTTTTGCACAGGTTAAGGAAATAAACATTTACAGCCGGAACAACAGAGTAGTGTGGAATGAGGTCATCCTGGTTCTACTACAGCAGGTTAGTATATAGACCGTATCTACGGCGACATGCCTACAAGAACACTTTGACCAAATAAGCATTCATTTCAATTTCCTTCAACTGCAGAAGGTCACCGCTCTCCAGGAGATGGAGCAAGATCTGGTGGAATACGAGCCTCACCTTTACGCAGAAGAAGGCGACAGTGACAGCCTCTTGGACTTTGACGCCATCTCTATTCCAGACAATGACTCGTTACAGAAAATCCTGAATAATCTTGGGCCAGAATTCAATGAGCTGGCTGCCATTTGTAATAGGACTGACACGCAAAATTAAACCTCGATTGAAAAAAAGTCATCCTTTTTGTTTTTTTAAAGAGGCGAGTTTTCTGAACCAGCTGGCTCTGCAGATTCTTATGCAACCTTAAGCAAAGAGTCAACATTTCTAGAGAGAAGTGTTCACACTATTAGTTTATCATGTCATTTAATAGCAACTGTTAGACAAATTTCACATACATTTATACAAATAAAGAAAAAAAGATGATCTCATGTTCTGTCCATGCAAATTAGGAAAAGTCCTCCAAAGGTGATTTGGAGTTAAAGATTAGACAGTAAGATCAGGAAAAGGAAAACAAAAACACATGCCTACAGCTTGTTAAAATACAAGTTCTGCATTGCATGCTTTTAAACAATCTACCAATAACTTTGTCTAGCAGACAGCTGCTGGTTTAAAAAGAAATTTCCCTCCCATTTCATATTAAGGTTAGAAGTACAAGACTCCCTAAATGCACATTGACGATAAAGAAAAAAAAAGCTTATTTGTTTTTCATGGGAAAATAGGGAGGTACTTTTTAAATAAGTACAAAACTACTATATTATTTACAAAAAAATGAAACCAAAATCTTTACACCCTCCCACTACCAATTTTTGAGAGTGGTCGCTGCTCCGTGGTGCTCTGTCCTCTGCGTGATCTGCCTCTAAATCGTCCCCTCAGGAAGCGACCGGTCACTCCAAAGGTTTCCATGTTCAACTTTTTCTCTTCTTCCCAAGTTCTCCTAAAGATGGACAAAAACACATTTCAGTGCATAACAAATGACTGGAACAACAGAGTGGTGTAGTCCAGAGTATACATGCTCATTTTTCAGTCAGCGTTGCATATACCCTCTTCTAAATCCTCCTTATGTGCACCACCCAGTAGCATCTGAGCTGCATGTTTTTCTTTAGGATGGTGAAGCCATGACCAACCCTACTCTGACCAATTTGCTAGTACAACTTTAGGCATGTGGACTGATGAGCCAATCAGAGACAGTAGGGCAGGTCATGCTGAGGAAAATATTGCCAACTAGCACTGGCCACCTCTGGAACCTCATAAGACACATCATGTTCCAGTTCCACCCCAGCTGATTGGTCACTACATGCCTGGTTGAAAGATGCAGATAATTGGAAATGCAAGAAAGGCCAAATTATTGTCTGGAATGACAGAACCTACTTTACATTCATGCAGTTGCTTGTGTGACCAATACTACCTACAAACTGCTCCTGATCAAGTCGACCATTTTATAAAAGTGAGTGAATACTGGATGGATTTTTGGATAAACAAAATATAGTCTCATATTACCATTTTTAAAGACAGGGTGTTTTTCTGGACCACTTAAAGGCAAAAATTAAGAGTATACCCACATCCCCAGGGCCCACTGCCCCCCTGAACAAAGATAGAGCACATTCTGCATAGTTACCTTTGCTTGAGGTCTGATGAGATGTTGTCAAAGAAGCACTTAGTTTTGTCATAGTATTTATCACCAAGAGTTTCCTCTTCTTGCACAGTCTCGCTGGTCTTGGCCTCCCCAGAATCCACAGTCTCAACTGTCAAGTTGAAATGCAGTTAGCACAACAGTCCATCTCAAACTAATCCAAATAGCTGTCCCTTTAACATACGTACCTACAACTTCCTTTGTAAGATCATCTTTAAACTGAGCATTTGCAGTTTCAAAATCAAAATCTGACTCAAACTTCAAGGTTGTGGGCTTCGAATTCTTCACAAGAAGCTGACCTTTGCTTCTGTTTCTGGACCTGCGGCTTCCTGTTGGCGAGCAGCAGAAAAACTGAAGAAATGACTAAAAATATAGATCGCCAATATATTTAACAAGTTAGGAGCTACAATCATTCCTGATTCATTTCCACATGGAGAAAATGCTGAATAGTGTCAGTTTTACACGTGTCAGACTGAGAAGTAGCTTAAACTGCTGGACATTCTTGGTACCTTGTTTCTGCCTTTGTTTCTGGTTGTCAGAGCTCTGGCCTTGAGTTTTGGCCACAGTGGGCTCAGCTGGTGCCTGACCTGAGGATAAAAGTTGTTCCTCTAATGGATGAACAGTTCATGCAAAAAAAAAAAAAAAGTCAGGTCTATCCATTGTTCTTACCTTTGGTTACATTCTCCTTCTGAGCCTGGGGACCTTCTCTGCTCGGGCGCTGGACTGAACGAAGAGCCTGTCTGCTCTGGGGCTGTGTGGACATCTTCCCCCTCCTTTCAGTCTGAACCGCTTGCTCAACCATGGGGGGAGTTCTTCTGGGAGGGATACCATGAAGACCTATTGTAGAGGGACAGAAGGTGTCATTAATCAACTACAGACCCTTATAATTACCAGTGGAGGATTAAAGTCTTAAGTACTAGTTTTAGGTCTGTTTATGTAGTTTGATTCTTCTACTTCACTACAATCATGATATTTATACTGCATTACATTTATCTGACAGCTTTAAAGCTGAAGTACCGCCACCTCTTCCTCTCCAGTTTCAGAAGACAGTGAAGTACAAGTAAATAGTCAAACATTAAGAATCCCTTTGGGTTCACTGGAAAATACATCCATTTGAAATGGGTCTGTTTTTTGTTTATAAAGAGTTCCTTTCAGACATGCCTGTCTGATAAAAGTGCTACAAAGAAATCTTACAGAAAAGGATGGATACAATACTGATATGAAAATGTATTTAAATGAGCTGAAGGTTAGACATCTACCGGTGTAAAAACATGAGCGTCAATACATCCATAAAAACAAATTAAAAAAACAATCCAAGGATAGTGCCCCAAGATCATATAACATTTTAAACTTGTTTTCCAGATGCATTTAGTCAAGCTATTGAGTGTCTAACTTCCTTATACTGGCATTAATACATTCACTTAAAATTAAAAAAAACAAAAAAAAACACTTCATCCATCAATAGTACACCTGATTCTCCTCAAACATGTGCTCTTGGCATACCTAGGCCGAGGGCTGCGTTGTACTGCTGGCTCAGCAGACAACTGGCAGGGAGCTGGTTGTAGTTGGGCATCACGTCCCTGTATGGACTCCAGCGTGGGTGGTACCCAGCAGAGGAGCTGCCAATGGATGACTGCATAAAGAGAGAAGGGGAATATCCATCACCAGTTCTGAACATGAGCTCATAATAAACCTAATCCAATTCCAAGGCTCCTTGCACAGATACCTGTACAATGGCAGGATCACGTGGCAGCCCATGGTGCTGTTTGGGTGGTTCAGACACTGTGATGTCCTTAATGTCACTTCCTCTGAAGATGATGTATTCATAAGTTTCATCTTTGGGCGGCACTGGTCTGTCTGTGTGTCTGTCCTCTGTGCCATACGACTTAACTTTTGGAGAATAAAGTTAAATAGAACATGTAAATTATTAAAATACATAATACGGGAGTAGTTGAGGCCAAACCTACAACCTACCTTTGGCTAAAGCAACCGTGGATCTTTCCGTGTCCACAGAAGACAAAATTCCCTCATAGCGAATTTGCGCTTTGGATATCAAACTTATTTTGCTGCCAATGTAGGGAGTTCCTCCTCCAGCGCTCATGTTTGCTCTGAGAAAAAAATAAATTGAGAAGCAGCGTAGGCCTAGGTATCACAAATCACCCACAGCGTACATCAGATTGAAACTAACAGCAAGCGCAATCTATGGGCACCTGTGCGCTTTAAAGGATCGTCAGTGGAATAATCAGAGTCACCTGTGCGTAAAACCGGGTCCGTGTCTTTAATGCGTCTGCGAACACCGCCGTAAAGAAAAGCGGCAATGTCCCCAGTGGAAAACCCTGAAAAGTACTCCCTTTGCTCTCATTGGTTATCGCAGACAAGTTTATTATTCCTGTTAAACACTTTTCACCCTTACTCTTCCCATAATCGATAAGACAAATTTGGAAATGATTAAACCACTGCAATTATGTAGAAATCCAACATAACTTCCCCTCATAAACATCATATGTTCTTGCCATATTAATAGATAACCTTTTAGATGCTCGTAATTCTTACATGTTATTGAGGAAGTTTTTTTTTTTTGCTGTTATCACTTTTAAACACCCCTCATTTCTTGGGTGACTTTATAAGGTTATTTTTAGGGGAATTTTGGGCAGATTTTTACCCCATGTTTATACACAATTAAACCATGAAATCACATTTATGAAAGATGGTGAATGTAACTGCGGCCCATTTGTGTAATACAAAACTACATGTTATAGGCTCTGTAAATATCTTCAGAGTAGCCTAATAAACTCTCTGCATACTCACAGAAAATTAATTTGGATGTTTTTTTAATGGCTGTTCATATTGTTCCAGGGTTGCATGAGATTTTTCACGGTTTTAAAAGTTTTCACATATTTCAGCACTTATCAGATCATTGCCAAGACTCTAATTAGGCATTTGGCGTAGATTACTGATCAACTTTGCAAACCTGGCCCAAAGCCTAGTATTTGCACACACAGGCAGATACTAGGCTAAACATAAACACATGCACCCAAGTTAAAATGATATTTAATATCTGAAATGTCCATTAAACTTAACGTTTAATGCCCTAACTCAGTGGTATACAGTGTAATATCTCTTCTCAAAAGGGAGGGTGTGGCGCCCTCAAACGCCTCTTTACAACAGCAACTTCTCTTGGTGGCCAAAGCAGTGCAGCCATCTTGCACAGCGCTTCGACAGTCACTAAACTCTAAAATTTTCTTTATTAGCTTATTGCAAACTGCGTTATGATTTCATTAAAAGGCACTCCCAACGATTCAGCAGTGGACTAGTTATCGATACAGCGCAAACAAGCTGTCGACGCCGAAACATTTGATCAAAACATTTAATCTCCGACACGATGTTGTTCCGTCTCATGCATCCCGTGGAATGACAGCTGAAGCCATTGGTACCGCCTTTTACAATGCCGAACAGCCAATCAGAACGCGTCGAATTCCCCGCACGGAGACGTCGAGTAGTTGTGCGCACGCGCATGTCAGTCGGTAAGCGCTTCACTTCTCACAAGCTCGCAGGAGTGTGAAGATGGCGGTTGGCTCCGGCCCGATGGATGAGCTTTTTTTACACACAGAGGTGAATAAAGCTGTAGTTTATCATCCGTTACGGTCTGTAGAGTCACAGCTGTCGTTCTTGTGCCACTATAACCACTGGTTTAGGCACGAGTCAGCCGGTTATTACATAGTTATAGTTCCGGGACAAGGGGTAGCGCGAGCTAATGTCCAGCTGGGACTTGGTCAAGACGATTGCTAAAGCAGGTACGACGTAACTACTAATGTTGTTTTCCTCTTTGTCTCTCCGAGTAAACACGAAAAGCAAGCACCGGAGCTGACAGAGAACATTGGTGGAGTGTTGTCCCTTCACGTTCAATATAGTTTGTGCTCCTTCTAACCAAGTTAAACAGTGCAGGGGGTCTCATATTAACGAGGTCCCCATGGTTAAACTATGGACGCATCGACGACAAACACGGACTCATCTACTGGACATGAGCCCGGCAAACCACTTGTTGTCAGTGGCGGTGTAACTTCTGTCCCCAATCACCAGGGGAAAGTGGGCTCATTCTCAGTGCAGACTCTGAATGGTAGTCAAACTATGAACTCTCACAATTCAGGAAGCGCTGCCCCTTTGGTGGGGACGACAGCGGCCGGTGGCAGCGGTACCAGCGGCGGTACCAGCAGCGGTACCGGCGGCAGTCCTGCGTTGTCTGTCCCAGCTGTCACCAGTGGACCGGTGTTGTCCAAAGAGCTCACCGCTGCGAGAATGCCCCCCTCGTCAAACAGTGTAATTCAGACGTCTCTCGTGAACTCACAGAGTGTCGCTGTGAGCCAGACCGCAGGACCCACTGTGACACTGGTCCGGCCGCCTATGCAACCCGCTGGGTCGGGTACCACATTGAATGGGAACAATAACCCGAGCCCTGCAGCCGCTGCCACTACAACAGCTCAGACATGTGTCGGCATACAAACTCCGCTTGTTAACAATAGCCAGCCGGTATCTGTCAGCGCAGGCTCGCACATTATCAAGCAGGAGCCTCTCACGACAATGATCCAGTCCGCACCGCAGCAGGCTGTCGCTCCCGGAGCCGTGAGCGCTCCCCGGACCCCAGCCACGGTAGCTGCCGGTCCAGGCGGGATCCGAGCTCTGACACCTCAGATGCTGGCACCGCGGCTCCCTCAGACCTCCCCTGGACAGCCCAGTGTACATAACATCCAACTCCCCCCAGGTGAGTGAATGCACTACACTTTGCAGGATGTGGACATGTGTTTATGCTGTTCCCCATCTTTATAAATATGCTTTCATTAAACCCAGTAAATGAATTAATTATGTTTGAACCATTCTACTCTCATGTCATTATTTTTACTAATACACACTAGAGGGTTTTCTCCCCTGCTTATATTGTGCTTATCACAAATATTAATCAGTTCTTGTAATTTAAGGTGGGATTTGTACAGCTACTTTATAATAATTGAAGTGCATTATTTTTCCACTTAATGTCATTAATGTCAGCTTTGCTCACAGTTTGTACCATACTTACATTGTTGTTTTGTGTATATAATCTGCCTTGCTCTAGGGATGGTGCTTGTACGCAGTGAGAGTGGACAACTGCTGATGATTCCTCAGCAGGCTCTTGCCCAGATGCAGTCTCAGGCTCAGGCTCAAGGAGGCTTGGCACCTCGACCTGCTACACCAACAAACTTGACACCTGGCCAAGTAAGGACTAAAACTCCCTAGGAAACCCTTTGTATTATTACCTATTTGCTCTCAATTTAGTCCAAAGGTCAGTGTTCTATAGCAGCTAATACTGACAGCAAACACCTGTTGAGTAGGGTGTTTGATGAACACATTAATTTAGTAATGTGTAGTCTGTGTATGTGAGTGTATTCCAGCCTTTTATTGCTGTGTTTTATTATTCTCAATTTAATCCAAAAAAGAAAAAAGATATAGCTCTTTGCGTTTGGATTCAGATCTAATTGTAAAAAATTTTTCTGATTTAATCCAAATGAACATTTCACAACATGTCATCTCTCATGTCAGGCCCCTGGGAATACTACCATCAACAGACAAGTGGCTCCGAGTACCATCATCCGACCTGGATGTCCGGCCCCAACTTCACTACCTAAAACCACCACACTTCACAGACCCCCCATCCTTCAGGTAGTTGTTTAATATTGAATATAAAATGTATCCTATAGGACTTCTTTGCTGTACAGTGTGAATTAATATTTTGGATTTTCCTCAGTTTACACAAGTTTATACTTTAATAATAAATAATTCATGCATATCCATGAGGAGATACTATATAATGCAACTACTGGATGGTTCAGGAAGTGCTGACCTCTGGACAGAGTGTTTTATATCATTCGGTAGATGGAAAGTTTATGACAATGTCATCCATAAGCATAGGTGTTATCACAAAAACAAAGCATATACTAAACATTTTAGTAAGTTATGCAATACATAATGTTTGCAGATGGCTGTAACACTTTTCACCTTTGATGAGGGTGTGATTAAACAAGAGTCAGTCCTTAAATACATTATTTTAGAGTAAATGTTTATTTATTTATTTTTGTATGATGACAGGACTTTTTTTTCTTAACCTCCTGAGACCCAAGAAAGTGAAAGTTTTAGCTTTTTTACATTAAACAATTGTCTTGATAGGAAACTGCATGATGCAACAGTTTTGTCAGATACATTTTTAAAATTATTTTTATTTATTTATTTAGTTTTTAATGGAATACACTTTGCAATGGACAGCATTTTTTAAGTGAAACTGTGGAACTTTTGTCCCTTACAGAGGACAAAAATGCATTGCCCTGTCTCAAGAGGTTCACAAAACAGGAACTTCATTTCTAACTAACACTTTTTTTTTACAACATTCTGCAATTTTCTTTCTGTGAGGGGTCGTGTCTCAGTGATTTTGCTAAAAGTTTATCAAGATATCAGGCAGAATTGAGCTGACACACCTTGAAGAGATCTATCCTATGCAGGCCTCTTTCTTCAAAACCTGTTTAAGTTTTTTGTGTTTCATCAGTGCAGGCTCCGCGGTAAAAGTAGTCAGCAAAATCACCAGGAGATAATTGTAAAATATTCACAGTTTATATATATCCTTTGAGAGAGAAAAAAAAAAAAGCAGATCAGAAATGCTTTTAGCACCCAGTTGAAATTCAGGGCAGAGAGCTGCACCTGTTTCCTCTTGTGAACTTGAAATTTGTTAGGTCTATTTGAACATATTTCAGATAGTGCTTAAAACAATTCAGTGGCATGAATAACATGTTATAATCATCATTTCTACCTACCTAGACTTCTGTTGGGGCTGCAGTGCCAGGAATGACCCCGAGGACAGTCAGCCAAACAGCTGGGCCCACTGTTACCTCAGTAACAGTTAGCAAAGTGGGTGGAGTGAAGTCCAACAATCAAATAGCAGTTGGTGACAATAGAATTTATGAACTGTTTAAATTACAATAAAGCTGTGATTTCTGTACAGTGTTAATGTAAAGAAGCCTCTTTTTGTAACAATGTGTCCTCCGCTCCTGACAGGAGACAATGGAAAATGTGAAGAAATGTAAGAACTTCCTGTCTACTTTGATAAAACTGGCATCCACTGGGAAACAATCAACAGAGACTGCAGCAAGTGTGAGAGAGCTCGTAAAGGACCTCCTGGTGAGTGAAATGTGGAAAAATAATTTTAACATGCAACAAGAACAAATTTGAGTAATTAAATAAATCATTGTGACTATTATAAACTTCAAAAGTGGACTACCTTCAGCAAAGACAAGACGTGTAGCTGCAAGTAAGACTGGTCTCATATTCACCTGTGCATGATTTGATTGTTCCAGGAGGGGAAACTGGAAGCTGAGGAGTTCACCAGCAGACTGTACAAAGAGCTCAACTCCTCACCCCAACCTTATCTAGTGCCTTTCCTGAAGGTAAGATGAAATATTTTGTATAGCTACTGTCCAGTAAAGACCTGTAGGAAGTGTGGTGCATTTTCTGGACAATAGGAAATGGAACATGTTCTAATCAGTGCAGTTCTCTAATGTTTGTCCACCTCACTGTGCATTGTGCAGAGAAGCCTCCCAGCTTTGAGGCAACTCACTCCAGACTCAGCGGCCTTCATCCAGCAGAGTCAGCTCTCACAATCAGCCTCAGGTCCAGTCTCCTCAGCCTCATCGACCCCCACCACAGTGATCTTGGGCAGCCCAGCCCCTCGTCTCACTGCTCCTATCACCAGGCCACAGCTCCAGCCAGGTGTCAACAAACCAGGACAGACCTCCTCTCTGGTAGATAACATTTAAGTGCATCTCAGATTTTAACTACACTCCAAAATGTATAATTTTGAGTTTGTGCAGCTCAAATATTTTCACTCATAACACGTAAATCTTAGATGTCCCTTTAGTAATAATCAAAAGTGATGCATTTCTCTTCAAACTTTTAGGTCCTTCAGTCTCAGCAACAGAGAGCAATGCTGAGACCTCAGGTAACCTTGCCGACAGCCTCCATGGTAACGCTCAGGAATCAGACCCCTGGCCGGATAATGATGGGACCGCAACAGGTCCAACTTAAAGAGCTGCAACCAGGTGAGAATGTGCAGGAATACATTTATGTTTTGTTGGATTGAATTTCAGTATTATCAGTGGATAGGTACAGTCCATCAATCTGTCTCACTGTGTCTGTAACAGTTCCTGTGAAGTCGGAGATGTCACTTATTTCTAGACCAGTCTCTGCTGCAGGGTTGACCCTTGCTCAGAAGAACAAACTGAAGGAGGCTGGTGGCACATTCAAGTACGTTCAGCATTTACAATACTCATAGAAGTTTTACAGTACTAACCACACCGGGTTTTAATATTTTAAAGTACTGACCAATTCCATTTTACATTTTACTTGCACATTAGAGTTTATTTTTGCAACTTACTGTTTTTCAACCATTTTTGTTTTTTATACTTCAGATTTATTATATATTGTGTGTTTTGTCTTTATTCTATGTTGATCTTATATTCTGTTTTTACTGTCTGTCATGCTGCTACTGCTGTTGTAGTTTCCCACTCTGAGATAATTAAATCTATCGATCTATCTAGTCCTTATTTACAGCCTCGCACCTACTAAGGAACCTAAGGAGACAGGATTACAATCTGAATCACATTTTTTCACCTCTTAAAACTGTAGGCTTACACTGTAGTTACAACCAAATTATAACACATTTTCTCCTCATTTCACTGAGGTTTCTGATAGTTTGTTACATGACTGAAACCTTGGCGCTTTTACATTATAAACTGATGCTATTGTGATATTTTGACAATAATCAGAGAAAATTAAAAAAAAACCCTCTGCTTATTGTTGAAGTAAACACTAGTCATGTTTTCTTAAAGCTCCAGTGTTTCCCATTAATAACTAGTAGCTGCTGAAATTGGCCCAACACTGTTTTATAATGAATGGGAATGTTTTAACATTTTATACTTGATACTAAATGTTTATCACATTTGCCTCAGTGCACATCACTCTTACTGCTCGTCAGAGTTTAGAGGTCAAACGTCTGCTAGTTTTGATAACTTTTGCCATGTTCCCTGATGTGTGTACACTCTCTTACTTCTTTGTCTAGTGGGTCTGTCTGCATTACTGCCTTTATATTTACAGAGATGATGACGACATCAACGATGTGGCTTCTATGGCTGGAGTGAACCTCTCAGAGGAAAGTGCTAATATCTTAGCAACTAATTCTGGACTAGTGGGAGCAGTGACACATTCCTGTGAGGATGAGGCTTTTCTCTCCTGCGCCTTACTGCAGAGGAAAATGCTGGACATTGGTG
Source organism: Ostorhinchus rueppellii (assembly GCA_030068375.1). Lineage (NCBI taxonomy): Eukaryota > Metazoa > Chordata > Actinopteri > Kurtiformes > Apogonidae > Ostorhinchus > Ostorhinchus rueppellii. The sequence continues at coordinate 32,653,424 of JAQQZY010000023.1, forward strand.
AGATACTGACACCTTCATTCCATCTGGCAGTCTGTCCGGACTGTTGTATTTTCTTCCTGTCCTCAAGTCCTAAGTTGTCCTGGTGTTTCTGGTCTAGGTAGGAGGTTTGGGGTGACAGACCTGGGGGCAGAGGTGGTAACCTTTGTCTCCCATGCTACTCAGCAGCGACTTCAGAACCTGTTGCAGAAGGTTTCCCAAGTGGCTCAGCAAAAAAACACAAGTTACAAGGTTTGTTTATAGCATCAGTGCAGCTCAGTCAGCATTTAACGGATTCTTGCAAACAAGTAACACCAATGCTACAACACTAAACTTTAAATAGAGCATAGACTTGTACAGTGACAGTCCTTATATTTTTTTATGGGAGAATGTTGTAATACTGCCATCTCTTGGCAGGAGGATGACAGCTATGAGCAATGCAGTGATGTTCGAGCTCAGCTGAAGTTCTTTGAGCAGCTGGACCAGTTAGAGAAACAGCGGAAGGAGGAACAGGAAAGGGAGATCCTCCTAAAGGCAGCTAAGGTAAAGCATCATAGACACACATCACCATCTAAGATTGTTTTAAAGTAGTTTTAGTTTTCAATTTTACATATTTAAGTGGATACAAACTCCTTGTTTCACCATTTAGTGAATGCACTGAGGCGTACTGTACGTTACTCTTTATGCTTGGCTTCTGTTAAGACTTTTCCTAAATAGTAGCAGCTATTTGAAATAAACACTCATTTGTTCTGTTTGTTGCTTTGTGTTGTGGACTCCTCCAGCTTTGTAGCTCTGTAAATATTCTTAAGGTCTGACGAACATTTGCTTGACATTGATTTTGACTTACCCTCAGGGATATTAGACATAAATCTGGTAAAAGGCAACTATTAAATTTCACCATAAATGGGATTCTTTCATCCAGTACATCAGCTCCGTACCAGCTCTGCCCTCTGACTAATCTCCCTCCCCATCCAGTTCCCCCTCCACTCCCCTTAATTAATTTACACTCACTGGCCACTTTATTAGGTACACCTTGCTAGTACTGGGTTGGACCCCCTTTTGCCTTTAGAACTGCCTTAATCCTTCGTGGCATAGATTCAACA
>JAQQZY010000023.1:32815180-32832100 GCA_030068375.1 Ostorhinchus rueppellii
TCCTGCATGTTTTAGATGTATCCCTCTTCCAACACACCTGATTCAAATGATCAGCCTATCAACAAGTTCTGCAGGAGTCTGATAACGACCATCAGGTGTGTTGGAAGAGGGAAACATCTAAAACATTCAGGATAGCGGACCTCGAGGACCAGGGTTGAGAACCCCTGCTTTAGTGCATATGTAGAAAGGTTACGACCCACATTAGAACATTAGAGGAACCTTCAGCTGCTTTCATGCATCCTGGTTTTACTTGAGGAAACTGAAGTCACTGACGGTGATGTGTTGCTGTTCCAACTGGTTTATATCTCTGGTCACGGTGCTGTGGGGTGAATTGCATATGATCAGGATACAACACTTTAACACAATCCTTCATAAAGTCTAAATGAACAGAGTCCATCAGAAGTGAAACATGTGAATCCTGTGGATGGAGGCACTGTTAGGGTGGTGATTAGATACTAATACGGCAAATAAGTCAATAAATAATGATCAATCATTTGGACCATACGTCCATATATTTACATGTAGTTCATGTCTGTACTGGGTGTTTGTGGTGGATGTGTCATGTTTTTCTGAGTCTTTTTTTTTTTTTGTCTTCCCCATTTTTTTGTATGTCTTCCCTGGTTTTTGTTGTTGTTTGTTTTGGGGTTTTTTTGTCTTTTTTTTTCTTCCCTGTGTTTTTCTTTTGTGTCTTTGCAGTTTTTTTGTTTGTTTTTGCCTTCCCTTTTTTTGTTTTGTTTTGTTTTCCCTGTTTTATTTAGTTTTTGTGTCTTTGTTTTGGACGTTCTGTTGCGTTCACTGTGGACAGTGTGTGGACAGCGTATGGACAGTGGTGAACAAGGACGTCCTCTGCATTTCAATGGGTCCAGCTGATCCTGAATGGAAGCATTGACTTGTGTCCCGGAGGCTGGACGTGGACCTTGGACTAACACAGTCTTTCTCTGTCCTTCACACACACACTGTATACACTTAAAAAGCACCGTTTATTCTGAGATGACAGCAACTGTGGTTTCTTTGGTAACATGTGTGTAGATGGTGTGTGACATCAGCAGTTTCATGTTCCTATAAAACCAGGTCATGATGGGTCAGATTCACAAAGTCTGAAACAGTGGATTAAACATCTGAAACAGTGGATGATGATCTGAAACAGTTGATGATGGTCTGTCACTGACACGTCACAGATGCAGAAATAGAACCACTATATTTAGAACTTCTATTTAGAACTCTGGAGGACTGTTATAGAACTGAGCCTCACTGGCCTTAATCAATAAACACCTGAAGTGTTCAGTTTGAACTGAATGTGTAAAGTGTATGTTAGTATTAATATATATGTATATAGTGTGTGTAAAGTGTGTGTTTGGGTTAATGTGTAGTGTGTGTATTGATGTGTAATGTGTGTTAGTGTTAAGGTGTTTGTGTATATTATTGTGTAAAGTGTGTGTTCTGCTGATGCATCTGTTCACGTCCTGGTGTTGTGTTTGGGGCCTGTTGTCGTATAAAGGACACTGATGTAAACCAATCCCACATCCCCTGGGGTGATGGAACCATGACAGTGTGTCGCACAAACACACACGGACACACACACACACACACACACACACGGGCATACAAAAACACACATGAATACTGTACACATAAACACACATGGACATTCAAACACATGTGGATACACACATACATGCACACAAACACACATGGATAGACACAAACACACATGGACATGGAGCCGTTTGGCGTTTCCGCTTCTCCTGTCAGAGTCACAGCATATGAACATAAACCAGTACCGTCTCCTCCGTCTGCATCTGTGAGCGTCAACACCTGAATAAAGGAACAAAAGAAGGACAATGAATGAAGGAGTCACACACTCATCCCTTAGCCCCGCCTCTGTTGCTAGGTTACTGCTGCTATTACTATACAGCCCTTTCAGCCAATGGCATCATGTTAGCTGGCTGGAGGCGTGGCCTCGCTGTGCTCCACCGTGGAAGGAAGTGACTCTGACTTATCAGTGACATCACTTCCTGCTAATGTCTTAAAGTAGTATGCCCCTCCCCCTCCCCCATCATCATATCATCATCAACATCATCATCATCAACATCATTATCCTTGTCAGGTGAACACAGCAGATACAGTGACTTAAAGTAGGTCTGAAAGAACAGACAATACAACCAGAAACAGCAACATGGCATCTGGTCCAGGACTGGGACCAGACCAGGATTGGGTCCAGGAGCATGACTGGGTCCAGATTAATTATTTCTTGAGCTGGATGTTGGTTGCACATCAGTGAAATAGCCTTGGCTTTAATGTGGCTCATAGGTCTGATGTGGATTTAACCTGGTGTTAAAGTCATTCAGTTTAAATATGATTAAAACACAGATAATCACATTCAACTGGTGTTAAAGTCATTGAGTTGATTTGAATGAGCTGAACATGTTTCATCTTCAGGTTCAGACCCAGTGAGTTTGTTAGACTTCTTTGTCTGTGCTGCCATCTGGTGGAGAACAAGGAGGAGAACTTTTTAGATAAAAGGCCAACCTTACCTTTTCAAATCCTCTTCCAAAATATTTACCCAAGAAAACCGAGCTTTTTTTTCAGGTTAAGGTTTTCCAGACATCATAGTGTTTCATTTGTGTCGTAATTTGACATTGGACTGAAGTTGATGTTCATTATTTTCAGTTAACTGTTTTATTTGACCTCAGAATGGTTTAATAATCTGCAGGGTATATTAAGGGTTCTGTTGTTCAGACTGATACTTTTCTGGACTTTGTCACTTGTTCATACTCATTCCTTCTATTTTTACCACAGTATCTGTTTTTACACAAGTACTTGAACTTCTACTGCAGTAAAGGGTGGACTTTTACCCCTGTGGGTTTTCAACTTTTAGCATCTGTCAGTAAATATTACAAAGCAAATGATGGTATCTCATGTTTTGAAAGATTCCATTGACAGTAAAGAGTCCACTCAGACTAATGTGGTGACCTTTATCCCTTACTGCCCCCCCCTTTCTACCCTGTGAGGTCCTCCAGCCCTGCAGTCACCCAGATCACAACAGGTACAGAACTGATGTTTTCACTGCAGCTGCATCATCTTATGTGGACTCGTGCATGAACTGATCTGGACTGGAGCATGTGGGTGTGTGTTGTGTTGTATTGGGTTGGATTGCATGCCAGTGGTGCTGAAGCATGGGTCATGTCATGTTATGTCCAAACATGTTCTCAGTTAATGTGTGAGCATGAAACATTCAGTATCTTCACATGTCATATTTCACTATAAACAAAATTGTGTGCTTCTTCAGTGCATGAAACAAGAAACAGCTGAAGCATGATGGTGATGAAGATGGTGATGACGTGATGCCTGTGTCTCCTGTGCTGTAGGTCTGGTGGGCGGAGGACCAGGACCACCTGGGTGGTGACGGGGAGCTGAAGGCCACTGTTGTGTTTTGCCTGCAGGCGGAACACGCCGGAACCAGGACCTACTACTTCAGCACCGACAGCCATGAGGAGCAGGACCAGTGGATCCGAGCCATGAGTGACGCCGCCCAGGTCATCGTCCACACAGAACAAAGGTGACAGTCAGACATGAACTGGCACCGTTGACTGTCTGGGACCGATGTCACCATTGAAACTGTCCCATGGTGAAGTAGGGACAATAGAAACAAAATGAACCTTTCAGACAGAACCACGTGTCATATTTAGAGAACATGTGTCAGTTCATTCTCTAGTTCTGATAAGTTCATGAGCAGAATGTTTAAGCCCTAAACATCCTGCTCTTCTTGAAGAATAGCTTTGTTCTTTGAATTTACTTTATTACAGCACTGACTTTATTTCCTAGTGATGACACTGGTTTAATGGTGGATTCAGGGGAAGACGTGTGTTGTTGTCTAATGTTCATTATTATTTGAACATGTGGAGATGGAAACCCCAGCTCCACCTGCTCCAGCTGCTCCAGCTGCCCTGTGTTTATCTCATATTTACATCTTTTCACAGACTGAGTTCAGAAACCAATGGCGCCACAGTGGATCTGAACCAGGCCATGGTGACCACGGCACCGGACCCACCAACACAAACACACCCTGATGCTGGCAGCGACCTGCCCGCCCCAGCCAAGTTCAACGGGGTGGATACGCCCACGCCCTCCATGCCACGCTCCACCCAGGACGACATGAAAAAGAGCGGAAGGCGAGGAGATGGTGGAGGTGAAGGTGGGGGGGAAGATGAAGGTGGGGGGCCCAGTTCTGGAAGCACTGTTCACTCAAACCACCACCCCAATGGCTGGGACCACTACGGCCCTGCCCACACCATACCCAGAAACGGTAAAGTCCCTCTATCAAGGACTCAGAGCGGACGTTATACCCCTCAGGGGCATCCGGAGGGGGGGGTCGGCCCCCTGCCTGACCCCAGGGAGCAGGTGGAGAACGTGGTTCTGAGGAGGGGCTTCGTACCCAGGACGGCCCCCGAGAGGGTGGCCCAGAGGAAGAGCTCCATGGCCCAACTGCAGCAGTGGGTGAACCAGCGCCGGGGGATGGCGTCCCAGGAAGATCTGAACAGGTAGGTCTGACCCGGTCCACCACACCCAGGCCACCACACCAGACTGACACTGATGTTGTGTCTCCATGGTTACCTGTCTTCCAGCCCATCTCGCTACTACTCAGTGAACAGGGGGGTCTCTGCTGACTACTACAGTTACCCCGGTGGCCCCCAGTACATAGATGAGTACCCTTTGTATCCCCCGGGGGTCCGACCTGACAGCATTTGCTCCGTCTCTGCTGTGGGAGGATATGACCGCCGCTGGACTGTCGAAGAGAAGCGCCGCTCACTGAGGGATGGTCCCCCCCATCTTTTCGGACCCCCCATGCCCAGGGATTCATGGGGGCCCCAGTACTATGGGGGGATGGAGACGTCCATGAGGCGTCTGTCCATCCAGCCTCGCTCCAGGTCCGTCCCCAGGTCACCGTCTTCGTCATCTGGCGGCCCCTACTCGCCGCTACCCCCCAACTATGTATCGCCAGCACGGTCGCCGTCGACACGCTTCGACCGTTATGGAGCCAGGATTCGGGATGATGTGATCTACGCGGACCCGTCCATCTACGGCCTGAGGCGGTCCCTCAGCTCCCCAAAGGTGAGTAACTGAGCATGCAGGTCGACAAATTAGAACAGACATCTGTTGAAAAGGATGGCAGTGACAATTATGTCCAATTAGACAAAATATGGAAATAAAAGTATGACGCATGTTTGTGAAAATCACTAAGCCTTCACATGAACATTTAAAGATTCATGTTGGTTTAATCAGTCTGAGCTGAAGTCTCAAACTAAGACTCAGCTCATTATTAAAACTTTGTGTCTGAAGTTATAAAATACGAACCAGTTTCACAGTTTATTGGTGTATGTTTAAAATTAAAGTGTCATCATGTGATAAAAGATGTGTCCTGTTTATTAGTGTTTGAATCCAGTAAATGTGAATGAGTTCAAGGGTTAACGGCCTGTAACGACACGTCTCCAGTTGGTTTTATGTGACACACGTTGTCTTTTCATGTTGTTTCCATATTCATCCAACTCCACTCTAACAACCTGACCTCATTCTTGCCTCCATTCTTACCTTCCTTCCTTCCTTCCTTCCTTCCTTCCTTCCTTCCTTCCTTCCCTTCCTCTTTCCTTCCCTCAATCCTTCCTTCCTTCCTTCAGTATGACTACCCTGGCGATAGGAGGTCCCTAAGCCAAGGACTGTACCACTACAACTACCCCGTCTCCCCCTCCATCCACAGTAAAATGGTACGTGCTGCAGTGACACCAGTTTCTTCCAGTATTTTGACTGGCAGACGTCCATCTGTCCACTGTCCACTGTCCATCTGTCCTCTCTGACCTCCACTTCCTTCTGTTTGCGTCCTGAACATGTCGACTGTTGGCTGAAGTGCATGGAGGATGGATGTAGAAAGAAACAGAGTAGAACACAAGCGTTAAAGTCGAAACTAAAGCAACAGTAGAAGGTGAAGAGCGAAGACCATCTGTCCATCTGTCCATCTATAACCCATTACTCCTTCATCTTTAACAGACTGAGATGGAGGAGAAATATTTACTGCTATTTACTGTTATCTAGTGGTGAAGATGCAGACGGATATCAGCTAGTTCATGCTCATATTGGTATCATCATGTCGGACATCTGTCCATAGATCAGTGTATATTAACAGTTTGAGTCTGTAGAGAATGTGATGAAAGACTGGAGGAAAATATGAACTATTTTACATCTATAAGCAGGATTTCAAAATAAAGAAACAGAAAGTAACTTCTGTATCAAGATTTTACAGTAGGTATAATGAGATTAGATTAGATTAGATTGGATTTTATTGAACTTTTTTTGCTTTTTAGTGTAACCCTAAAATGTAGAGGTGATTTGTCTGTTTTGCCCATTTTGGTGTTTTTAAGAGCATTTAACTGTAACTGGTCCAGAATCTGTTAAACCACTTCCACTCCATGAACCCATTCCCTCTGGAGATACTAATAAAGACTGAAATGAGGGTTTGACACAAAGACTAGACTAAAACTAAAATTAAGACAGGCTGCCAAAAGCAGCACTAATCGGAACCAAGCCTGTTCTCCATGGTGACAGCAGCTGAGGCTCATGGGTAATGTAGTATGTAGGATTCTGAGAGACAGATCTGGGGTCTTCAAATGTGCTTTTTCTTTCTAAATCAATTCTTTGTGTTAGTTTAATTAATTTTATTCAGGATAATGTTCGTTGTTTTCATTAACTCCTTGAGCTTGGAATGACTTCTACCCAGATGTTAAATTTATGTAAGTGAGAACAGTTCATCACAAGACTCAAATGAAATTAAAGTTTTAAGCAGCATTGATCCGGACTCTAGCCCGGCTCCACCTCCTGTCACTGTTGACACCTCAGCTCCACTCACACCTCTGTCACGGCTCCAGTCCCACCTTTTCATCCCTCCAGAACACCATCAGAATCACAATCAGAATCAGTTTAACTGACTTTACATTATATAAACACTATACATATTATCAACGGGAATACCTTTTTAAATCCATGACTTTATATTGTTTTATAGGACTTTCATTTAAATTAATCATAATTGGTGTTTCAACATTACTGTGTCACTATATTGATGCCTCTTACTTCCATGGCTTAGTGTACTAGCAAGGACTGCACTCAAACAGTTATGTGTTATAGATAGAGCTTTAATTTTGATAAGCACTAAAGAGAAGTAAAAGCCTTTGAGAATGACTAAACAGGGTAAGGGATTTTTCAGCTGTCACTCACAGTGTAAATTACTGAAAATAAAAGTAATATTAAAAGGCTAATAAACATCATCCAGCACACAATTAACCCTAAGACACAATAACCCTGCTGAACTCCCACACACAAAACAGAACATAGCCAAGTAAAATGTCACATAAAAGCCAAGCCTCTTCAGTGTAAGTGAGAGGATTTCAGCCAATCAGCTGTCAGCATTCTGTTCCTGTCTGTCTGTGAGTTTGTTACATGTCTCCTTATGGAGCAGACGTGTGTCTGTTCAGTTCAGTGAGAAACAACCTCTTAAACAAACTGCTATTAATCCAACTGTACATCTGTTGGATCATTAACTGCACATCCTATCTGAAAGATTCTTGCATGAGAGTCGTGTGAACATAACAGTATATAATATGAGTTAGTCAAACATGTTAGTGAGAGAAATTTAACATGGGAGTGAATGAGGGAAAAATGTGCACTTAAACAACTGTAGATTGAAAATGAAACATTTTAAGATTAAAATGTGAGTAGTGTTTGGAAGAAAAGACTTTGTCTTTGGTGCATAATTGTTGCTGAAACCTCAGAAATGGGAGAGTTATCAACAGTTGTTTCTAGATTTTCTAACATCAAACCAAAGTGTTTTCACTAGAGTGAGAGCATTTCAGCCAATTAGCTGTCAACGTTCTGTTCCCCACTGTCCACTGGGGCAATGCAGAGGTCCACTGAGAAAATTTGATTGATTTTTAATATAATTTTGCTACAGTTCGCACAGTTTTAGTTACAAAGCACACCAGCTAACATATTTTTGATGAGAAATTTGCGCTTTCTGGATCAGCATGATTTTTTAAAATGTTAGATAAAGCGTTTGAGCCTCAGACTAGATGTTTTTTGAAGAATCAGTTTTTGGGTGCCCATTTTACTTTGAAAGGCAAATTACCAAGTTCCTGTTGAAGTTAAGTCATGGGTGTCAACATATGATTTGTCTTGGTTTGATGAGACAAAATTCAGCCTTCATTTCATGTGTACATCATTTCTACTGGCTGCTAGAGCCGTTTTTGTGTACCTTGGTGGGGCTAGAGAGCACATTTTGGCACCTAAGGGGTAAATTTTTATATTATATAATATTTTCACCAGACCAGTGTGTGCCAAATTTGGTGAGTTTTTAAGCATGATTAGGGGGTCAAATTCCAGTTGAAAGTGGAGGCGGAATAATATAATAGCAAATACAATAATCTAAAAACAAATGAAATACAGTAGGCCCTTGGCTTTCAGGCCTGGTCCCTAATAATAGAAGACACAGAATGACACGTCTGTTTCTGTTATTGTTGTGTTCTGTTAATGAGCATTGTGGGTGAGTGTTGGCTTTGCTGTGCAGATAAAGTGTCTGAACGTCTTCTGTGTGTCCTCTGTGTCTGTCCTCTGTGTCTGTCATCTGTCTCTGCTGCTGTTTGCCTAAGGAGGACATTTTAGATCTTCAACTCCAGCGCAATCTGGACTACCTAGACCAGCAGGTAGGAGGACATGTGTTCATAGACAAAATTATGTCCATTATGTTTCCAAATGTCCCATATTCCAGACTCCAGTAGAAGAGCACGTCCATGTAGACAAAGTGGAGATACAGATTCCCTATTTGGACAATAGTCCTCCGTAGGACATTTGTAGACAACAGAAACTTATATTGTTATTATCATCATTATTAACAATAATTAACATGAAGACAATTAAAGCCTTAGAACGTCAGACTGAAAAAAGGAAGTCACCTGTTTCAGCATTTACAACATTTATTCATGTGTGGGAGGAAATGCACATCATCTAAAGAAAAGAAAAGAACTCTACATTTAACTGAACACATTTAGTTTCTGTCAAATGAAGGGTATTTTTTGTGGGTTATTTTTTCATTTGACCTTTGACCTGATCTACGTGTGACCCTGATGCGTTCACGGACGTCTCCTATTGTTTTTTTAAATTTTTAAATTTTATTTTTAATTTACTGGACAAATCCATCAGATGAATAATCACTAATTGTCTTTAAATATGTTCAAACTAAAGTATTGATCATGTTTTTAAAGTTTCAGTAAAGTTCTGATGTTTGTGTTTAATAAATGGAGTAAAGGTGGTGCTGATGTTGACCTCCTCCTGCCTCTGTCCATGGATGCTTTGTGTTGGTTCAGTTCTTGTGTTCTGGGTTCTGGTTCTGTAACATGAGCTGAATCCTCAGGTGTTCAAGGGAAGTCACTTGATCGGCACCGTGACCCGAATGATGGAGCGCTCGTCCTCAGCAGCCAAACTCTGTGTCCAAGTAAGGACGCCGTGGGCCCGGGGAGGTGGGCATGGCCTGGCGGCACCCACCTGTACCGGCTCCGCCGTGGGCCTGGGGGGCGGGCGTGGCCAGTGTGTGTCAGTGTCTCCGGCCCGATTCGTCCTCATCTGCATGTCCATGTGTTGGTGTTGGTGTGGACACACGTTGGTCTCAACCTGTGTTTGTGTTGAAACATGGAGGTGAAAACCCAAACGTGTTCATGCATGTTTACGTCATGTCCCTGGAACCCGTGGAATTAAACATAAACAACAAATGAACATGTACAAAATTTAGCCTCAAACAGTGATCAATGTCTACATTCACTTAAAGCGGAAAAAATAGAAACTCAGGCTTTCAATCCATGAAAACAATCAGTTGCACCATTTTCTGTAACTAATCACAGTTAATTTATCAATAGATTTATTGTGTTTAATCTGAAGACTGAAGCTTGTAAGGGATATTTAATTGATCAAAATCATGAAGTTACAAATGAATGTTTCAATTTAAAGACTGTTTTAATAGCTTTCTTTGACATATTGACATATTTTTGCATTTAATTCATTACATTTTAATATATATGACTTATGACCTCACTGAGATGAAACATAAGTACACAAAATACAATTCATAGTTGAAAAAACACATGGTAGTATTTAGAGCTGCACAAATGGCCCATAATGCATCACTCTGACTCTGACTCTGCGGACCAGACGAGATGGTAGATTAACATCGTCTAAGTTGTGGTTCGGACCAAACTCAATGACACGTTGGATTTATGTCCAGAACATGTGGGTTCATACAGTGTGCATGCAGGACCGGGACCTGGACTGAGACCACATCTTCCCTGAACCCGGGTTCTAGTTTGTTTTGGCTGTAGAATATGTGCAATCATTTTCCCATTGATCTCATGTTACGCGGCGCAGTTTCATCATCTGTATGTGTATGTGGCTGTGACACTGTGATTGGTTCCAGACCCAGCTGTTAGGACTCATCATGGACGCCATAGGCCTCTGTCACAGTCACGGAGGTCGTCTGTGGGTTGTGCCCAGGGGAGTTCACACCAGTCTCATTAAATACGGTCTTAATTATTTATCCATGCTAATTGATTGGGATTTATTTCATGTGATTTTTGATTCTGACATAAGAAACTCAGCGTCTTCAGTTTGACGTGACGGTGTGAACATGTCCACTCATGTCCATGTCTTTCATCTGTCTCCTGTGGTCCATTACAGACACATAACACTCATATAAGTGACCTTTTCCAACACACGCCATCCGTGTTGGCAAAGGTTCTGAAATCTGAACGACTTCCATCCAGAAACAGAGTCAATGTTGGTTTTTACCCTTTCATAAATGGTAACCATGGAAACCATGTGGACGAGGGCTGCAACTAACGATGATTTTAATAATTAATTCTGTCAATTATTTTAATAACAGATCGATTCATCAGATAAACACAAAAGACTCAATTGTCAAAGATCGCCATTTAACCAAAGTAATATGGGCTGCAGACAAGTCACTAATGATTATATCCTTCAGCGGCTTCGGGTTTAGTTAACAAGCACTGCCCCACTACCTAAACTTGTTTTGATTAGACACTGGCAAGAGGTACCTTAGCCCTACCCCTTGGCCCTTGCACTTGGCTCTAACCTTTGAAACGGAGCTGTAAGGGGTAAGGGTTGAAACATTCTCCTATGAAATGGGACAACCCTTCACGACCTGTTATGTCATCAGCGGTCATCGATACCGCGATAAACAGATGCAACAACTTTGTTTCTGAAATTATTCCTTATTCCGTCAGTAGCTATAACCGTCTCTATTTCATGGGCTTTGGTCATCTTTTTACAGCTATCAACTATAAACTGCAGAAATGTGATCTAAGAGACACTGAAACTGCATTAAACGGTCAATCAAATGATTAAGTTGTTCATGAAGAAAGTCCTTACATTTGTGTGTTTCTTTCATCACTGCTGCTGCACATTTTGACTGTGTTAACCTCCGTCTTGTCAATGAGTTGAGCAGAATTATGGGAAATTTCTCCTACCCCTCCATTTCAAGGGCCAAAGAGCCCTCCCCCTTAGCCCTTCTCCTACATCTAATTGAGAATCAGGACAACACTACCCCTTCACGTGAATGCACAAAATGGAGGGGTAGGGGCAAGGGGGAGGGCCAAGAGGTGAATTGGGATTCAGCCATAGTCTTCAACCAGCTCCCGTAGGTAACTTTAATCTGGTGGCCTGATAAACAGAGATGGATGAAAACATTATAGTCATGATGAAAGTGTCTAACTAGCTAGCGGGCTAAAATAATCACAACTGGTAGGCTATCATAAGCTAGGTTTGTGTTTCCAGTGGCCATGGCAGCCCCATTTGCCCAAAACGTATTGTGCTGTGGGATTTTAGCCGCTTTTCCCTCCATATTCAAGTTTTGTTACATCAACAGCGTACCATGTTTAGGCCAAACAGGGCTGCTGTGGCCTCTGCGAACATAATGTAAACCTAGCCTCAAAAATCTGGCCCGCCATCCAAAGCTTTTTGTTACGCTCCTCTGTGTTTTCCTGTGGTTCACTACACAGTGTGCAGGTATGACTCAATAGTAACATGCTGAAGACCCAACAAATCAAGTGCTGAATTCGTTGCAGACTCTTTTTTTATGAGTCAATTTGGATCAATTTAGTCGATTTGTTGTTGCATCACTGATGTGAACACTTTGTGTTTCCACAGGTGCCTCCATTCCACGACGTCTACAGCAGAGAGTTACATCCAACGCTGAAGCTCAATGAGATCGAAACCAGTGTAAGAGTCTGTCTGTTCACACCTGTCTGTCTGTCCACACCAGTCTGTCTGTCCACTTCAGTCTGACTAATGTGGACAGTAATATTTTACATAATCACAGATGATGTCAATGGAATGTTCACAGTCCTATTCTCAAATGGTTTGTCTTCTTGGTCCATCTGTCCTCCTGAACAGAAACTCCTGGGTCGTCTCTGTGAGCAGAACCGAATCCTGAAAGACCACGAGGCTGTAGTCCACAGGCTGAGAATGGACAAGGTAGGACAAGAACATTCCTGATGGTGTCCCAGTTGTTTTGGATTCAGACTCATGTCCTTAGCCTTGATTTACCTTCATGTCATCGAAGGTTGTTTTGTATCTGTTATATTTAATAAGTCGTTAGTTCACCCTAACACCATTCCAAACTCCAGCATTGGTTGGACAGTGTCTTCACTGTGGAGGACACAGGACTGGATCAGACTCTCATGTATCTAGGACATTGTCCCATTGTACTTGTGGTCAGATATTATTCAGGTCAATAACTGGATATATTGTCGACTTAGAGGACGGTTCATCTGCAAGCCTTCCAACCTCCAACCCACGTACACCATCAGGGCTCCACCTCCTCAGATTCAGCTCCACCCACAGGACATTCAAACATCCACTTGTCCACCTGGGTTCACTGAAAACTTCCAGACAGAAGGAACAAATATACAGGGTTGGACATCGACGCTCAATCTGTAGATGATTAAAGCTTCATTCAGGGACATAACCACAGTTAGACTCATGCTGGTGGGGCGTGGAACAGCAGTGGCCCCTCCCACCGTGGATGGACACCAATCACATGTTCTACTGGATAGGATGGAAGTTCTAATGAGACAGAGAAGAACACACAGATGAAACAATGGCGGCATCACCTGGGAATAAAAGTGCATGTGTTGTAAATCTGTGATGCTGATGTAGCGCTGAACATCGTCTGGGGGCAGTAGTGAGTCAAAGAAGACGACGGAGACGAAAGAGTCAACAGCTCTGAGTCGACCTTCACAGAAGTTACAGTTATGATTTTACCAAAAAAAAAAGGTGTATTTTTAACTTGACTGTTATTGTTTAGGATTGATTTGAACAGATCATTTAATAAGTTTTTTTTTTAACTTTATTTATAAAAGTTTTTTTTAACAGATACAAAAACAAAAAACAGAACAAACAGGTCATGAGGTCAAGGGCTTCAAAAGATCATTTAATATACTTTGACATTACATTTGAACTTTTACTTTATATTTATTTATATTTGTCTGGTGAAAAGAAGGGAAAGATAGAAAGAAGTGCTTTTAATTTTTTTTTTTACCAAATCAGGGTAAATGGAAAACATTAGATTGTAGCTGCATTTTTCATTTTAAATGTTCATGAGATTTATCAGTAGTTTCACAGATCCATCGTTTCAACAAATGATGACATTTAAGCAGTTTTATCCCGATGTTAAGTCAGCTGTTTGGGATCAGTCTAAGTCATGAAATTGACATAAAATATAATATGAATGTGTTTTACTCTGAGGTGTTGAGTAGAAACCTGCTTTGTTTTCTGACCATTTACCTGAAGCCACATGGACCCACAATGGAGGTTCACTTTAACCAACCTCCTTCATTCCTGCTATACCCAGGACAGCCTAGAGGAGGCACTGGTGGCCACACATCAGGAGATGGAGCTGTACCTTAACCAGCCTCTGGCCATGGAAAAGCTGCAGTTCAAGAAGGAGACCCTGCAGAACCAACTCATCAACATCAGAGGGGAGCTGTCACAGGCCTCCAGTGTAAGAGCACATTTACAGAAACCGTACCGAACATGAGTGGAACCAGAACAGATCATACGTCTCAGGCATCTGAACTTCATCACTGTGTTCACATGTGAAACTACTTTCCCTTAGGCTTTAACCACCACTCGAATGGAGTTTGAAGCATTGGAGGATGAGGCCAACGCCATCCATGGAGACCTCTGGGAGCAGCTCAATGCAGGAGGACAGGTACTGGCATTATATACGTGGACAGACCTGGTCCTCTGGGGACGCCATGACAGGGCTCCACCAGCTGATCTACCAGCTGATCAGTGGTTGATTCATTTATTTTTTACAGCTGTCATGATCTGATTTTATGTGATGAAATTGCCATAAAGATCATTCACTGAACATGCACAACACACCAGAGGATCCACAAACCAACAGTAAAAGAAATGATAACCTGGATCAGTTGAAATCAATGGTGACCCTTTAACTTGCGCAATAACCAGCAGTCATGGTGATTAACTAGGCACTGACAAAACTGGATTCATTTACACTTAGACAGAACTAGTTAAACCAGGGGTGTCCAATCCTGGTCCTCGAGGGCCGGTATCCTGCATGTTTTAGATGCGTCCCTCTTCCAAGACGCCTGATTCAAATGATGAGCCTATCAACAAGTTCTGCAGAAGCCTGATAACGATCATCAGGTGTGCTGGAAGAGGGAAACGTATAAAACATGCAGGATACCGGCCCTCGAGGACCAGGATTGGAGACCCCTGAGTTAAACCAACACCACTGCAACAATTCACTTCCGTCTAGCCCAGTGGTTCCAAACTCTGGTCCTTGTGACCCAGTGTCCTGCATGTTTTAGATCTGTCCCTCTTCTACCACACCTGGAAGCCATGACATCATTATCAGGCTTCTGCAGAGATGGATGATGGGCTGATCATTAACTGATTGAGGTTTTCTGGAAGAGACACAAATCCAAAACATGCAGGACACTGGGTCACGAGGACCTAAGTTGAGAACCACTGATCTAGTTGGTGCTGTAAGGTGTTTTATTACAGAAAGACAGAGTAAACCCTATTTACAGCCTCTAAAGCAGTGATGTTCAGACACAGGGTCATACAGGGTCAAAGGTCACTCTGTATGTAGGAGGACATGACATTTCTGGATAATCTACAGATGAAGCCTGTTTTCCTTACACGTGCTGTTCTGATTTTATGCAGAGTGAACTGGTTCGAAGGCACATCCAGAAGGAGTTCTGGAGAGTCCAGGACGTGTTGGAGGGACTCCATAAAAACAACTCATCTCGAGGCACCGACACTGCCAAGCACCGAGGTACCAGACAGCTGCAGATGGAGCTGGTCACATGATGCACCGCTGTCCTGCCTTTTCTAACCCTTCTATGTCTATGTCTTCCAGTGGCCAGCGGCGCTTCAGGCTCTTTTAGCACCAATAGTCCAGCCAGTCCCCTAAGCTCAGTCAGCCTCACCAGTCCACTCAGCCCCTTCTCCCCAGTGCCCGGCTCCCAGGCCTCCCCCACTAAACAGGGCCCTGAGGTAAGCACCGCTAACACCCCACCCACCCCAAAACCCAGTGCCAACCCCAGCTCAGACTCCAGAACCATCCCTGAAATGTGTAGAAAATCTAGCCCTAAACCACGTCCCCGGTCGTGTGTAGTTCCTCAGTCTAAAACTGAGCCCAAGCCTCGCTCTAGACCCAGAAGCTACAGGGAGCCTGACAACATCCTGCATGTAGACCACATGACCCAGGAGGATGCTGGTCCTACTACCTCAGTAGACAACTGTAGGGAGTACTTGGGTCGATTAGACCCTGTGATGGAGGAAACAGACCCAAGTACCAACTACAGGACTGACCCAAACCTAGAACATCACAGAACTCCACATAAATCCACTTCAGCCGTTTCAAGCCAGTCCAAATACACTGATCAGCACACAGTCCAAGCCCAGGCCCACCTTCAGAACGTAAACTGGGTAACCTCAAGTGTGTGTAGCCATGAGGTAAAGGTTGGTCTCAGAAAAGATGTTTATCCAGACTCCCATCCACCCAGCACCTCAGCGATTCCCCACGACTGTGTCAGAACCCTGCTCAGCAGACGCTTGTCTATGCCCGAATCCAAGATCCTCCTTCTTCAGGACCATCAGACCAACCTGGTATCATTACACTATGGTCCAGGTAGGCCCCCCTCCCCACTCCTCTGTGTTCAGAGTCATAGTTCTGAGGTCCATCACCATCGGCGGCTAGCTCCCCCCCAATCACATCGCACCAGAGCCACCGTCAGACCGCTGACTTACCCCAACAATAGGGAGGAACTGGACCTAGACCCAGTCCTCTGTCCCTTTAACCATGCTAGAACAGTCAGGGGGGGCTCAGATAAGGTGTTCATGCAGACCCATCTTTAAAACAAGGCTTTAAAGGTTCAGGGTTTGATGTTCGGTGGCATCTACTGGTGAAGATAGAGAAAGTGTTTCATTCATTTTTTGTTTTTTTTTTAGTTTATGGGATGTTAGCTCTGGTCTACACCTCATCACTAGATGTCACTGAATATAAAACAGAAAAGAGAAAGAACCTAACTCTGAGCTGTCGTAGAAACATATTGGAAGTAACGGCGCCTCCACAGCTGCAGCCTGTGGAGAAACCCTGAGCCTTTAAAGTTCTACCACACCTTACCTGTTGTCCACAGACATCAAACCACCAAACATGCATGTACAGTTCTCTGGGTTTTACCGGAGTTATCCAAAGGCAGACATCTATCTATCTATCTATCTATCTATCTATCTATCTATCTATCTATCTATCTATCTATCTATCTATCTATC
>JAQQZY010000023.1:32832548-32855978 GCA_030068375.1 Ostorhinchus rueppellii
TATCTATCTATCTATCTATCTATCTATCTATCTATCTATCTATCTATCTATCTATCTATCTATCTATCTATCTTAGATAGATAGATAGATAGTAAGTGGATTGGCTGTGTGATGGGAGGTGGATCCTAACAGTGTTGGAGTGGAATGTTGGGTCTAATAATGAATGAACTCCTCTGGTCTTAACGTCACAGATACACGTCCTCCTGGGGGTTTAGCATGTTTACATTCCTACTTGATTCGCACCAGAGACGTTATTGACTCTACATGTGTGGAAATGCCACCTCCTGTCACCATTGGATTCTGAAATCTAAATGTCACATACTGAACCATGTAGTGACTTTGGAAAACGGACTAATGTCAAGTGCAGAGGATGAAGTCATTTTGTCTGTGTGTTTTTTCTGGATAGGACACATTTTGTTTTGACATAGTGGTGACAGGAAGTGGTCTTCTACCCATGTGTAGACCAGGTGAGACGTCTGTTCCAGATGGTCTGGTGCCTGTGGGATCCAGACCTGTTCTGCAGATGTTCTTGTGCTTCCACTGTTGCTGTGCATTTGCGTTGCTTGTTTTCAGTCCTGATGCTCCTCACTCTCTTCCTCCTGCTGCTCTACCCTCTTATGTTTCCTATGTTTCCTTTCCTCCCTTCCTCCCTCCCTCCTCCCTTACCGTGAGCTAGGAGAGTGTTCCTCCAAGGCCCCCCCTCCCTAAGTCCTACTACCCCCTGGAGCCCTCCCCCACCTTCCCTCCCTCCGTGCCCCCCCCTCCCTTTGACAGCACCGCCTGGCTGCGCAGCTTGGCCTTCGGTGACGGTTACGTTGACGGTGAAGATTCTCTCCTCAGACAGGTATTTAGGTGTTTGTGTCCACCATTGTTCGTAACCCCTGAGCTACTAGTGTTCCCTAATGTTCACTTTTCCATCTGTGCCTCCATATCAGTATCTGACCTTCCACATCTTTTGTACCTGATGCTGCTGCTGCTGCTATTATCGAACCTCAGCTCCTAAAAGCCTGTACCTGGATCTTAGTTTGGTGGCGGGGGTGTGGTCTGGAGCAGTGCTCAGTGACCAATCAGGGGATGTGGAGTTGTGTCAGTCTGGAAGGTTGCTGTCTTTGAGGTCTGACTCTGCTCAGAACAGGAAGTGGTGCAGTGGGCGTTGACCGCCTAGAAACAAGTGACGCTGAACCTGGGAACAGAGTTAATAAACAACACAAATTAGCACAAGCCTGAAATCCATGCTCTAGTTCTACAGCTGATCTAACAGTGGCCAGATGTACGAGCCCAGACATGGAGACTGACCAACACCTGACTAGGGGGCGGGGATACACTTGTCAGTAATAATCTGACACATCTCTAGCAGCGTAGACCAATGGGAAGCAGTAGAAGGATGAGGTTACTACAGCAGAACAGGGGGTGTCAGTTGATGAATTATTTCAGTATAAGAGTCCATGAAGGGATGTCTGGAAATTATTCTGGCCTCATTAGATACTCTCCTCTCCAAACACTGAAATAATCGTGTGTTTCTAAGGCTAACTTTATGTTTCATGTTTTCAGTAAATGTAGACAGTATTTTTACAACAAAAGTGTGTGATGTGCTGCAAATGTAAATCCGGTCCTTGGTCTCAAATGATCCAAATCCCATTAATATGGAGAGTCAAAGTAAAGCTGATGTAACATTCAGAACATGTTGATAGTCCAGGTCCAGGTTCAGACTTTCACTGTGTCTACAATCCTTCTCCAACCACCAGGTACAAGGTGCTGCCAGTGTTTCATACATGATGCCATGAGTTCACATCCAGTGTGTTCATACATTTTAGGTTCATGTTCAATGAGAAATAAGATGAGCTGTTTATTTTGCAGACTGTGAGTGATGTGCAGGACCAGGTCCAGGACAGACAGTCCGCCATGAATAAAGGTAAAACCAAAGCTCATGCGATGGTTTTCATGTGACGGCTGCTGCTACTGATCCTTTCTCAATGGATCACAATCCAGTAATTAACTGTTGGGTGGTGGGATTACACTCCTGCCATTAACTCAACTGACTTTTAACCCATAATCCTGCTCAGGATTAGAGGATTATAATGGTCTTTGAAGCCTGGCTCTATTCATAATCAGACCAACATCAATCTGACAGCACATGCAAACATTAACCTGGGAAACCCACTCCCCCTACTTATGTTTTTAATGCTAATCTGTCGTGTCCTCAGTTGGCATCGTTCCCCCCAGGACAAAGTCACCCACTGACGAATCCAGTGGCAGCGTGGCCGGAGTTTCCCACCATCGAGCTCAGAATGGGATATCTCGGGTATGTCAACCTAAAACCTGCCGTTAAACCGAAAAAAATGTACCTTCAGTGAACCTGTCGACTTGGGTTACCAGAGGGTCAGACGATCCTTTATCAGGCAGTTTGCATTTAGTTATTTATCCATTGACTTAAATCAGTAACAGTGTAAAAATGAAGTCCTTCATGTTGGTTGTAGGCAGTACTCCAGTTGTTAAAAAAACAATCAAGGGGGATGGTGGATCTGATCATATGTGGACAGATAATTTGTGCTGATGGCAGCGAAGAGGGTGGGAGACTCCACTAACCTTAACTTCTTCACTGAGCAGCCTGGTCTCATATTTAGACCCCCCACTCAGAGAAAACTCTTCTTTTACACACAGCAGTATATAAGAAGGCGGGGTCATGAGAAGCTTGGGCTTGGTTAGCAAATCACAATGCAGAATGCAAGACAAAAGACCAATGAGCTTTCTATCTCATATTGAGGAGCCAGAGCCATAGAATACTGTTATTCAAGGGCTCCGTGCACCGCATGTCAGTCTGTTTTACCTGAATGCACCCAAACAGGAAAACAGAGATTTACAATTTCCACTTTAGCCAGAGTTTCCAGAAACCTTCATTTTCAGTGGGCAGCGCCATCATTGTCATGTAAATGATAGTTGAAAACACAGAGAAAAATCCTTTTTGCAGATAACTGGCTATGTGTAAATGGCCCCTAAATGTCAAACCTAATGCTAATAAAGTTGGTAGCTGGCTAACGTTAGTGAGCAAGACAGAAAATGTAAGCTCCAAACGTAAGCGTTGGTTGTGTTGTTATATCAGGAAATTATTCCTTTAGCTTTGTCTGTTGTGGGCTAATAAAGGAATGACAGATTCCTGACCCTTGACTTACCTGGAACATTATTCTTTGACTTTGTTGAAAACTAGAAGTCCCTCACAGCTTTGTTGTCCTGGACACTTGGCCATGGTGCCGAATCTGCACATGCACACGCTGGTATGACGCTTACTGATGCCAATCAAAGAATAATAATGATAATAATAATAATAATAATAATAATAATAATAATAATAATAATAATAAAATAAGAAATCCTGTTGTGTCATTGCATGTGTGTTTGTCCTCTCACCATGTTTTAATCAATAAGCACAAACTCCCTAAATGTAGAAATAGCAGTGAAACCACATTCACTGATAAAATAACATAAGGGATGGAAGTTTTAGAAGGGGGATGATTTAGACCATTTATATTTTAGGGATAGCATCCCCCCACCCCCACCCCCCCAACTGGAGCCCTGGTTGTAGGACAGAACAGCAGGGACCAGCCTGTCCACCTGACTGGTTCATGTGACAGATTCAGGACTGCGATTGGTTAATACAGCAGTTAATTACCTGTTTAAGAAAACCAAACTGACCAAATGATGATTTGGATACAAATGTACTTGATCACATATCCTTCAAAAGTCCAAAATCCGATGTGAAACTTCTCTCTCTGTGAATTGATGAGCTATACCACAACCAGCCACCAGGGGGAGACAGATGTTTTGGCTTCGCATGTCCAACATTGTTGTTGGGATTTCAGTTGTCAGTGAAGATGCCAAGGTCAATGAATCATGTGGAGGTCCTGCCAAAATATCTGCTGTTGTTGGATGTGAACAGATGTTATTTAGTAAAGATAATAATTATTATTAATATTATTGAAATTCTTTCCAGACCATTCCAATGTAATGACTGTGGGTGTAAACCACAGTTCAAACTCTTGTTGAATCTGCTCTAGTTAAATGTACACATTTCACTTCTTTATTTTTTTTATTTCTTATTAACACAGTATTAATATTGATTTCATAAAACTGCAACAGGTATTTTTTAGTTCTAAGAAAACTGCTCAGAAAAAGGATTTAACTGTATGTGTACACTCAGTATCTTGATAAACAAATTGTCCTAATTTTGCCAGTTTATGTTCAGATCAGTGTCCCAGTATCAAAGGCTGAGATCCAGACCACCTGATCTGAGTTCAGTTTGTGTTGTCATTCCTCTGCTGTAGGAGCGTCCAAAGAGTGCTGTGTTTCCTGCCGAGGTGAAGTCAAAGATGAGCGTCGAGGAGCAGAACGACCGAATCCGACGCAACCAGAGCAGCTCTGTCAGAGAAAAGAGGCGGAGCCTAAACCTGTCAGGGGGCCAGTCTCCAGCCAACTACAAAGTGGTAAGAGCATTTGATGACACTTGAAAAACAAGGATTCACAACATGACACTGGAGCAGAAGAAGGTTTTAGAACCCAGGTCCAGATTCATTCACAACAAAGTTTTATTTAGTCTCAGATACAACCTCAGTTCAGGAGACGTGTTGCATAACTTTGATAAAATGGTCACATCATCTAATATGGTAATGATTATGATGATGAAGATGATTCATCCTTCAAGTGGTCAGTTCTTTTTCATTTACCTGAATTTTTGGGTAGAGGATTGTGGGAACTCCAAGGACCCATGGATCCAGGATCAGTCCTGGGTGTCGTCGTCATCATCAATCATCAGTCAGCTTATTTCATCTCCTGTTATAGTTTAATGGAATCTGAATAGAGAATAAGCATCACCCTGTGTCTGTTTCAGTGGTTATTTTCCTTCTCTGTGTTTTTATAAATGTTATATTTTATATATTATATTTTATTATTATAAATATTAGAATATTTCTATGTGTAATATTTATATTTATAATTAAAATCCGACTTATCTCTTAATTATAATGAAGAAAATATCCAACTTTGATCAGATGTATTGATGAGGACCACAGCTTCCTCCTCCTCCTCCTCCTCCTCCTCCTCCTCCATATTCTATCCTGAACTTCACCTTCTGATCTTTCACATGAATTCAGTGACTCAGTGTTTAGTGTACTTTTGTGTGTTTTTTGTGTAGGTGCGTCGGCGACTCACAGCTCATGAGATTGACATTAAAGACTTAGAGGCAGCGGTTCGAGGCCAAGGCCTGGAGTCTCCTCGTGAAGAAATCGCTCGCCTCCGCCGGCTTCAAGTGGAACCAGAACACTATGACGTGGACATCAGCAGAGAGGTGAGACCTGTTCATCGACACCTTAAGATCCACGTGGGTCCACCTGACACAATGATCCAAAACCAGAACAGGAACCAGAAGAGACCCAGCTCCTCATACACTAAGATGTCGGTTTATGTTCCAGCTCGTCTTGGTCTAAGTCCTAGTCATGTAAATGTGTGTATAAGGCCAAGTTTCAGGTCTAGGATCAGATGGACTTAAGACGACACAATATTCACATGAACACGTTGGATTAGATTACAGATCAGTTTACAGCTTTTGTGGTGTTGTACACATGGACTCATGTTTCATTAATGTTGTGTCTGTTTTAGCTGATGGCTCCTGACAAGGTTCTGATCCCAGAGCGTTACCTGGATGAGGAGGACAAGTGCCCTCTGAGTCCAGAAGAACAGAAGGAGAAGCAGAAGAAACTGGAACGCATCAAGACCCTCATTGCCAAATCAAAGTAGGTGTTTTTGGACCATCACGGGGTCATTCATGTTCTGGTCTTTTTACCCAGAGGCCGCATCCACATTCTTCAGCCTTGAGTCAAATGTTCATGACAATCACTAGAGTCTAGATTTCTGAGTTTAGCACCAGGGCTTTCTGAGGTGCACCTGAATGCACCAGGGCTTTCTGAGGTGCACCTAAATGCACCAGTAATAATGAAGTTGTTACTGCTTTGACTTGTCTCCAGTTCAGTCTGAGCTGCAGCACTGTTTGGTAACTGATCCATATGAAACCATAACTGATGATTTGATGAAAACTTGATATTGTTTTTTTGAGTTGTCTGTTATAAATACCTAAGGTAATGCACAGATTAGTGTTGGGGCTAACCCTCATGAACTGTGTTTGGTCCACACTCATATGAAGGACATCAGTGTCTTCACAGACACTGGACCATTAAACGACAGCGTGTACGATGGTTGCCTTTTCTCCAGGCTGACGTTGTGATTAGACGATTGTGTAGCTCTACAGTAAAGTCCTCCTTCCTCCTCTCAGTCTACAGAACGTGGTCCCAGTCCTGGACGGCCCGGTGGAGGGAGGGGCTCCTGTCACCTCCCAGCAGCAGCTGCAAGAGCAGGAGAAGCGGATCGAGATATCTTGCGCCCTTGCTGCCGAGGCGTCGCGTCGCAGTCGTTTACTCTCTGGTGAGGATGTCCTCCGAAAGAGTGCACCTCATGTACCTTCATCATCGACTGACCCCAACCCTCACTGTTAACATACACCAACCCAACATTAACCTTACATTAACCCAACATTAACCCTACATCTCATGTACCTTCATCACCACTGACCCCAACCCTCACTGTTAATGTACACCAACCCCATGTTAACCCAACATTAACTCAACATTAACCTGATATGAAACCGGCATTAACCTTAACATTACCCGAACCTAACATCACTCTGAACATATCTGCACGTCTAATGTTACTGTTAAATAGAAGAGGTTTTATACTAATTTGGACATATTTCCTCTATATTTTTCCTAGTTCATAATGTTACTGTTCATAATGTTACTGAAAACCAGAACATTTGTGAGTCAGTGAATGGAGGGTAAGACAGGTACACTTATGTTTCAGACTACATCAAGTGTGATTTATATCTACATGAACAAATGTGAGTCGATGTCAGAACAAATCTTTAAATAATAAATCAATCAATAAATTGTCCTGTTTGCCACTAAGGGGTTTGAACTAACTTGAACCCTAACCCTTAAAGTCAGAGCCAGGGTTAAGGTTAAGGTTAGGGTCCAGAGAAAAGGACTTCCATAATCCTCATCTCAGGTTTCAGGATGTTGTTACCGTCATACTCAACAACCGTCATGAACCACTTATGTCATGACTCAGATCAGTTCCTCATACTCTGCATTTCATTATTCAACATTTTCCATGTGATTCTGTGTTTATTTTACAGTTGTATTTACTTACAGCAAAGAAAACTCTTTAGTTTGTGTTGTGTTTTCTCTCACATTTAAAGCAGGACTGGGTAACATGACAATCATCAATCTTGATAATCATCAGCGTTAATGTCAAATCATTAATATTTTACACTTAACGGCTGGTTTTAGATGGTTATCAGTGATTTTAACTTCATAGTTTAAAGGCAGACCAGTCACAATGATCAGTCATAAAATGCTATTCATTCCTTGTTGTAGTCAATGTTTTTTAGGAGGAAATTTAACACTGATTTTATCTTCTTAAATATGAGTATTTTCTGGTTCTGTGGTCCTCTGGGACAGTAAACTGGACTTGGACATTTCACAGACCAGACAACTAACCTAGAAAACACTGGATAAACACTGCTGTAGCCAAAGGTGCAGATCCTCACCTCAAAAAAGAATCCAGTGCTTTGTTGAAGTTGCAATGTCTAGCCAATGTCGGTTCATCCCGCAGCGCCAGTTCTGCTTACCAAAAGTGGCCCACTAGGCGGCCTCGCATTCCACGTCCGGCTCCAGAGCCAGCGAGCCGGGCCTCTTACCCATTTAAAGTTTGAGAACAGGTCGAGATCCGTTTCGGCCCCGGGACCTCTAGTCATTGGCTTTACCATTGCAACATTGGCTAGCTGGCGACTAGATGCCACGCCCATAGACTTACATTGAAGTTCTGTCATTGTGTTTTCATTGGTTTTCCGGAATTGGACTTTCATTGTGTTTGTTCATGGATCCAAATATGTTTAAAACACGAATGACAGGGTTAGGGTTACTTTAGGCTAACACTAACCATTTTACTGTCAGGAAAATAGCATTAGCATGCCCCAATGCAGATGACTCCACCCCCTCGGATCGCCATGCCTTTTCTCTAAATAAGCTAATATTTAACAAAAATAGGGTGAAACAGCATAACCTAGAATTATTTTTGTGCAGTTGAAGTTAATAATACATATGTTCTGATGGCTCAGCCCAAGATCTGCTTCCTTATGTGTCACTAACCTGATGTAAGGTTTAGTTTTGGTGACGACAGACATGTCCGTCGTACGTCGGTGTTGTGGACATATAAGCTCCTCCTCCTCCTCACTGTTCTTCTCCTTCCGATTGGCTCACTCCTTGTCTTGCTTTTCCATCTTCCCTTTCTCCACTCCTCCTGTCTCCCTCCATCGCATTCCAGCTCAGTGCGTCCCCAGCCCCCCCACCTCCCCGACCAGCCTGGCCCCTCCCCCTTCCTCTGCTGACTTCCCCAACTCCGCCCACATCATGAAGGTGTGAGTCTGACAGGTGAGTCACCGTTTTTGTCTCCCTGGCTGTTGGCTCGACCTCAGGATGCCACTTCACCTCATTAGGAGATAAGATCCTGCCATTACAGGCCCGTCCAATCAGAAAGCAGACATTCAACACAGTGACACCCTATACACTCTATATGTCCACCCTATACGCTCAATACACCCCATACAATCTATATATACGTGCCATACACTCTATATGCTCACCCTATAAACCATACACATCCTATACACTCAATATATACACTTATAAACCCCATACATACTATACGCTATATATACACCCTATACACTCAATACACTCTATATACACTTATACAGCCCATACCCATTATACACTCTATATATACACTCTATACACTCAATATATACACTTATAAACCCCATACATACTATATGCTATATATACACCCTATACACTCAATACACTCTATATACACTTATACAGCCCATACACATTATACACTCTATATATACACTCTATACACTCAATATATACACTTATAAACCCCATACATACTATACACTATATATACACTCAATACACTCTATATATACACTTATACAGCCCATACACATTATACACTCTATATATGCACTCGAAACACTCAACAGACTCTGTGTCCACCTTATACACCATACTCACCTTATGCACTCACTATACTCTATATATACACACTATATTTACAATGAATATGTTCAATACACTTATAGATACAACCCATTCACATTTTACACACTATACACTCTATATATACACCTCATACACACTATACTCTATATGTACACCCTACCATACACATCCAATGTACTCAGTTTAACCAGTACATAGATAAACGCCCCGGTGCCACTTGCAGAATCACATGCTAGTAGATGAAACCGACTGTGGTAAAAGTAGAAGAAATGGTTGAACTTAAAAACTTTACATTATTTTTTGTCTTACTTCGTCTTGTGCTGCTTCTGTATCCTTTGTTGTATTTTTTTTTCTAGCTTGTCGTATGATTTTCACCGATGGATTCACCAAGGGATCGACTTTTCTTTGTTTTATTCATTTGGTTTCAAATTGTTCTGATGCAGAATAATACATCCTGTATGTATATTAACACTGGATACATGAGCCTTAAGTAAAGATATCTGTTATAATGTAAAGTGAGAGCATTGATGTGTAAAGTCAGTGGTTAAGGAGCCGATGCCTGAAGGAGTCGTTCCAGTTACTTCCATCTGAAACCCTAACCCTGAAAACATCCTGTTTCAGTCACATCTGTCATGAAATGTCATGAAAGTTAACGACAACATGATGAAATGTGGATGACCATGTGGAATGACTGAGTCTTGTCTGTGCTTTGTTTGTAGCTCAAGCTCTGGCTGCCGTCAAGTTTGACGGAGCATCTTTTTGAGGATTTACAAAGTGGGTGTGGCTCCAGACAGATGACATTTATTTCCTATGGCACTTGAACTGACTGAAGCCTGCAGAGCTGTCAAAGGAGGTTCTGTGGAGGTAAGAGGTCATTTACAACCGAAGACAAACCTACAACCATCCTTCCAGATTCATCGGCCTGGCAGCACCAAGGACTGACCCCGGGACTGTCCAATGACACCGGCCCAACAGCACCAAGGACTGACCCCGGGACTGTCCAATGACAATGGCCCAACAGCACCAAGGACTGACCCCGGGACTGTCCAATGACACCGGCCCAACAGCACCAAGGACCGACCCACATCTACCAGCTTCAAGTTGTGAAATTCTATAAGTTTAGCTCAGGATAAATTCTACAAAGTAGACATTACTGATGAACTACACAAACATGGAAAGCCAATGAACTGAGGTTTAATGTTGATCTGATCACAAGGAACAAACACACAAGGTCAACAGAAGAAGCAGAAAAGCTGCAGAGATTCAACGACCGTCACTGATGCTGAACTAGTCCAGATGCTGACCTAAACTGGCAGACCACCACCTCCTGACGTCCATGTGAGCTGTGGACGTGCGCTGGCGGCTGCCTTTGTCCACATTAACACACACTTACACTACAGACAAGAATGAAGCCTCAACCGTTTGTAAAAGGCCGAGGGTTCTCCTGGTTTCACTGTGATGCCTCGTCCTCCGTTTCATTACCTCGTCTCACTTTCACTCATATGCAAACATCACCGGCTCCTATTCAGAACATCATCACCTGTAGTTGTGGCGGCTCTACTGCTATGTTCACACCAAAAACCACTAAGACCAGTTTTCACCTGGTCTAACGTGAATATGACGGGCCAGGTAGTTCTGCAGTGTTTCAGCCAATAGAACCTGCTGTGGTTCTTGGTGAAGTCCAACTGTTCCATCAGATGTTCAGAACCTATTGGGTCAGGCTGTGGGACCAGACCTGATGAGTTTTTGTTCAGCAGATCAGAGTCCACATGGTCCAGGTGATGGTAAAGGTCAGGGATGTTAGCAAAATATTCTGAGATATGGAGTCATTTGTGTTTTTATTCCATTTACGTTGTAGTCAAATATTAGACCACGATCCCTGTGTTTGGAAAAAGAAGTCAGTACGTTGAGAAAGATGCTGTGAAATGAAATTAACCACAGCAGCAAAATGAGTTGGGTTAAAACCAGGATTCATTCTGGTCTCATGAGTTTTATTGGATCTTATTTATGTTCTGATTCATCTGTAGAGAGAAGAATCTTTATTTGTCAGTAGGGTTCACAATGAAATGGACCTTCTGCGTTTAATCTATCACTAGAACATGGAGGAACACATGGGCTCACCATGTCAGGTGCTTGGGGGGATGGGGTGCTTTGCTTGGGCGCACATCATCCAACAGTCCGGGGAATTGAGCCGGCAACCCTTCAGTCACAAGCCAATTCTCCAGCCTTTTAGGCCACGGCTGTCCCTGGAATTTATGCGTCATTAATTAATAACTTTGGGCTTTGATTGACAGGTGTAACGGATTGGACTTTTTACTGTTTACTGAACACATTTATTTAGATGCATCCACAGTGTGTCACTAGCAGAACATCTGTCCGTCTGTCCATCCTCCACTGCATTTACATCTTAATATCTGACAAAAGCTTTGGACAGAATGGTGTAAAATGGTCCAAACATTCACTCATGGATGAACTGAATGGACTTTTTGGGCCATATGTTGTTGTGATCCACCTTGGCCATGGTTCTGGATAAAAGGTTCTGATGGACACAGATGGACCTGCTGGATAGAGTGGTTCTTGTTTCCTGACAGCTCAACTCTAACTGTCATTACACTAACACGACTACAGTGTGAACTGACTATTACATGTTTCTCTGACATTCAGAGTTTCTAGATGGTGTTGAGATACCTCACCGCCCACCGTCACCACAGACTCACTCATGTCCACGTCATTGGACCACGTGTTGGTGTCTTCTTGCATCTTTGCATTGATGATAAGTTTGAAGGTTTTTGGTGTGAACACAGTGAGTCAACATGGTTTCGATCTGACTGAAACTACCATGAGCCTCCAGCTGATACCGGCCCACTGAGGTCGGGTTCATTGTCTATATTTGTGTCCAGTCTGCATGAAGTGGTTTTACAGGAAGTGACAGAGTTTGTCCCAGTGTTAATGAGTCTGTATTAAATACTGACATTAGCTGATATAAGGAAGAATGTCAGCATCTGAAGATAATGTGTGTGTGTGTGACTGAGAGCAGG
Organism: Ostorhinchus rueppellii; assembly: GCA_030068375.1. Taxonomy (NCBI): domain Eukaryota; kingdom Metazoa; phylum Chordata; class Actinopteri; order Kurtiformes; family Apogonidae; genus Ostorhinchus; species Ostorhinchus rueppellii. The sequence continues at coordinate 32,844,760 of JAQQZY010000023.1, forward strand.
TCTGAGGGACTCTGCGGTCCTGGTCTGGTTCTAGTCTTCTACATGTAGCTCCATCAGGACTCCAGAGAAGGATCTAGGTCCAGGATGTTGGATATATGTACATAAACAGATGCTGTATGTGGGAAGTGGATGTATGTGAAGTGACCTTACCAGTGTGATTCTGATGCAGTCAGTTATTAGAGGAACTATTTACTAGAAGAGGTGGACATGTTACATATCCCTTGGTTTCATCTCCAACGCAGTGCCATACATCTGAAATTGTCTTTTATATGTTGTGATGAATGGAATATGATTTAAAGAAGCTTAAATTAGGAAGAAATGCACTGATGACTATTATTATTATTCCTCTTTGGATTTTAATTCTTATAAATCTGCACAGATATTATTACATTTATGAATGAATCTAGAGTTATAAAAAGCTACATTGATTAAACTGGACTGAATTTCTGTCAATTTCACATATTTATAGAGGGTTTACAGTGACATCACTTTCCCACTGGAAAACACCCTGAAAGTCAGAACTGAGTAAATGCAAGCAGTGACGTGGAAGATCAGAACCAGAGATCTGCCTGAGCTACGACAGGAGCGAATTATCACATGAGAGTTCATTGTCACTGACTGATCACCAGTGTTGGGGAAGTTACTTTTAAAGAGTAACTTTGCTTGTTACTTGTTTAAAAAGTAATCCATTGCTTTACTTAGTTGCCCTTTATGGAAAGTAACTTTTTACATTACTCATTACTTTTACATTACTTTTATGCTGCTGGACTTTGGGCAGAACCACATATGTTTTCCAAAATATGTAGGGCTACATAAAGTTCTACTATGGAGCACTTAAGTATTTTTTTTTGTGCTTTTTAGTTTTATTCCACAAACAGAGTACTTGACAAGAACATTCGACTAGTGTAGGGTTCAACACCACCGCTAAGCCCGATCAAACGAGATGAAGTAACGGAACCTCCATTCATCTTATGAGCATATAGGCGAACACAAAATACATAAGGGCTTGTCCAACTCTTGTTTGGTTACCTGGTGAAATGAGAGCTTGTGGCTATTGCGCAGGCGCAGCTGTTTCACAACCGGATGTTTACATATAAAAGAATGCGTTTGCACATGCCCGACCGTTTGGAGCATATGCATAATTCGTAGGGGTAAAAAAAAAAAAAAAAAAAAAAAAAAAAACAGGTTATAAATTGTACATGACACTGGGCAAATTTGTCCCTGAGCAAAGTAATGTGTGGAATTGAAAAAGTAACTGTTTTGTTACTAAATTGTCAGTAGTAATGCGTTACATTACTTTTTACCTGAGAAAAGTAGCTACGTTAATGTATCGCGTAACTTTATATGTCGTTACACACAACACTGCACATCACCGAGGAAACGCGTGAAGCGAAACATCGAATCACACAAGCCTTAGTTGAAAATTTTTCTACAAATGGTTTGAACAATAGATGAAACGCATACGGCTGCTTATTTTAACTACAAATAAAGCAACAATCACAATTTTAACATCGGTATCAAGTTAATGCGTCGTTAAAAATGTCAAGTTGAATTTGTAAATGACTGGAAACATTTTCATCAGTAGTTGAAGTAGAATGAATATGAGCTAAACAGTGTCAGACACATCAGCGACTAAATGTGTTAGCCGTTAGTGTAACCACAGGGAGTACGGAAGACTTTAAGGTAATCTTTAAATGAAGTGTGTGGTGGAACAAATGTGGGGATCATCTACAGCCGACACGGCCGTAGGAATTTGGCCGTCAGCTGTTAGCCTTATTAACGACATTCTTGTGGTTCAAACACGTTCTATACATGAAATCACCTGGTATTACGAAAAGGTCTTTATTAAAATTGAGTTACAATTTAACTGACACTTTGGCAATATTGTCGTAGCACTGGCTCCACTAGCTAAGCCTACGCTAACAGCTGCACTGGGCTGTATTTTTGTGTCGAACTGACAGTGATTCCAGTTGCGTAACACATCAAGCAGCTGTTTGTCCACTCGTTCAGACACTGGTTTCGCTCATGTTTTCGTCTTTCCGTGCGACTGAAGCTGGTGCTGATTTGTTTTTCTGCTTCTCACTGACTTCATGGTGATTTCTGGTGATGTTTATTCATGTTTATTCCCTCTATAATGTTCTTAAACTGCAGTAGTTAAAGCATTTTCCTCAAAGGTCAGATTTTACAGGAAAACTGATCCAAATCCACAAATCAGCGTAGCCCCTACTGTGCATTAACCTTCACCATCGTGTCGGTTTCAACTTTTCACATAAGTGTTCAAGTGTTTGTACAAATGGATTTACAGAACATAGACTCAGACACACAACTGTGTGTGTGAGAGAAAAAAAAAGCAAATGGATTTTTATGAAGACAGCAGTTAAAGGCTCTCACTAAGCAAAAACAAAACAAGGATTTAAGAGAATACTTCTATTTTTTCTTGGTTTCAGATTTTTTAGAAAGGGACTGAGTTCAACAGAGGTGGCACATATTTTTTTAGATGCATGAATATTCAATGACAAATTGACAGGTTCAATTTTTACACTCAAATTGCACCATGTTTTGCATTTTTCACAAACAAAACTCTTTATTTTATTGCTCTTGAGGATTGTTTGAAGGAGCAGAACATAGATATTTTTGGATTAATTGGAATCTGACATGTTGAGAAACGACAGCCAAAACAGGATGTTCATATTTAATACTAGATGTAGCATTTGTGGCTAATGAGAATAGAGTATATACATTATATACATTGATAAGTGTATATAATATTTTTGATTTCAGTTACAGTATATCCTATCACATGTAATCATTGCTACTGGAAAAAAAATAGACAAACTGCTTGAACTATGCAAATGATTAAAAAAAAAAAAAAAGAGATGACTAATGCGCTTGCTTTCAGAAAACCTGCAATAAAGTGAATGTATCCAAATAATCCTGTGTTTCTCTAGATGCTTCTGGATTCATCGCAGTATTTTGTAAAACATGTCTGGCTGTTTGGAATGACGAAATATTTACTGCTGATACTTTATTCCACTTGTTGATGAATTTCACTGCCAAAAATATTGAGATTTCCTGTCAGCTTGTTACCGATAGTCTTTGTTATATCCAAGTGTTTGTCGCCATCAATAAAGTGCAAAAAATAACACAGAGTTGCTTCTTTTACATCCACAGTTAAAGGGATTTGGACAGTCGGGTTTTGACATAAAACTTTGATGTTCTGCAAAGTGGTTTAAAGTCGGACAAAACAACCAAGACAAGCAGAGTGAGAGTCGACACAGTTCACATGAGTTAAATCCAATGTTGAAAGAACAGGTGTGTGGTCCAGGACTCAACATGTCAGCGCCGCCCAGGGTGGGGGTGCTGTGCTCTCCACAGCAGAGGGATTCGCCCCCACATTCCCCAGTAGTGTAGGTATCCCTGTGCTTCGTATTGGAGTTTGTTTCACATCTTGGATGTTATTTTCACTTAAAACCTTTCTCAGTTCCATATGTCTTCAGGTTTTCCTTACCTGGTCTAAGGTTTAGTGTTTTACCTGAACGCAACACTGGAATAAATGTAGAAGAAATGCTGACTTACAATTATTTTTAACTCAAGAAAAGAAAAAAGACTTGAAGGAAGAATTCAACTAATAAAAGAAAAATGAACATACAGAAAAAGAAACAAGTGGTGCCAGGTGCAACAAACCCAGCCCCTCACCCGTACCTTATTTTGGCTTCGATCCAGCTGATGTCAGTATAGACCCAGACAAAGCTCGGCCATTATAAGTATGTGACCCGTGAGGAGCCACGGCCTCGGTGGTAGTTTTAATGCTGGGGAGCAGATGATTGGGAGAAGATGTGAGTCTATAGTTTCTAAATAGTGACATAAAAATGATTTGGTAAGTCATTCTTTAAAATGTAAACAAACTATATACAGTATTAATACCCTATGTGTGTGTGTGTGGGGGGGGGGGGGTTATGAATTTATTTGCAAAACTTGAACTTTGACCTATTTTTCCCAAAATGTAATGACATCTATTCTGACTCCCTGGCAATCTATAAACCCAAAGTCAACCAGTAGTTTTGCTGCTGGAGTGTTAACAAACAAACACATCAAAAACAATAGCCCTTGCCCCCTCTTTGAGGGGCGGGGGGACAAAGGAGGAAGAAAGACAGAAATGGACATTTTTCAGTGGCATCTGTACGTGACCCTATAGAATCAAGGGTCAGAGTTCACCTGGTTAATGTTCAGCTCCAACACTGACGACATCAGCGCACAAAGGTCAGAACCACACAACAGACCAAAGGAAGCAGCGACGCTGTCGGCTTCAGCTTCAGCGTCAGCATGGCGGCCATCACAGAGTTCCAGAGTAAGTCTGTGCTGTCGGTTTGTTCTGAAAACCTTCCATTTTTCTGTGTTTTATTGGACTGACCTGGACATGAGTCCATGTAACATAGTACATTTACTGTAGTAATTTAGTAGTACTATGAAGTACTACAGTAAATGTACTACAGTATATTTACTGTAGTACATTAGTAGTACTTCATAGTACTACTAATGTCCTACAGTATATTTACTGTAGGACAGTAGTAGTACTTCATAGTACTACTCCACTCCTTGTGGAGGGAATCCTCTGTCATTGAACAGTAACTGTGTGTGTGACACTAGTATTAGTTTTGGCTAAAGGTTCTCATCTTTAAAAGCCTCGGATCATTAACTCTAATGCACCATCATGTATTAAATCAGATGGTTTTCAGTCTAAACCTGAACCAGGACGGATGGTATGAACCGGTTTACTATGGAGTCCCTGAGGGTCCAAACCTTGTATTAGACTTAGACTAGGGGGTTTACGCTGAACCAGGTCTCGCTCTGGGTCTTTAATCCTCCTGTGGGTCTTCAGTTGTAACATCTGTGACCTTTGACCTCTGACTTAGAACCCGTTTGCTCTGTTGTTCTGCTGGAGGAGTTTGAAGACATTTGTGAAATCCCAGTTTGAGTCTAAAGGGAGAGTGTTTTCCTTCCACAGTTGAAGGTCTGGCTCTGATCCATGTGTTTTTGTTTCCAGAGGTGGGCATCGGCCTGATGGGCTTCGGCCTGTTCTTCCTGGTCTTCGGGGTGCTGCTCTACTTCGACTCGGTCCTTCTGGCCTTTGGGAATGTGAGCAATGAAACATTCACGTCCAACTGGATCATAGGACACTGAAGGACAAAGCAGCTGTTTTAGCTTCAGCTGTCAAGTCCATGTCCCTGAGTCTTCTGATTGTCCTGAGGGACGCCAGGGACCACCCGTCCAGATGTGGGTCCATTCGACCCTTTACAGAACCATCAGGCTCTGATCTTTCATCTAACCTGGGTTTGTTGTAGATCCTGTTTCTGTCTGGACTGGCGTTCATCATCGGCTTCAGGAGGACGGCCCACTTCTTCTTCCAGAGACATAAGTTTCGTGGTTCGTTGTTCTTCCTGGGGGGCGTGGCGCTGGTGCTGTGTCGATGGCCCATCATCGGGATGTTAGTGGAAAGTTACGGATTTGTGCTTTTATTCCGGTGAGTGAATTAAATCAGTTTCTGTGTCTTCGTCCAACCTTTCCTACTCAAATCTGATATTTTTCCTGAACTGATCAACATGAGCTGATCTGGGGCTAAGGTTAGGAACAAATATAAGGTTTAGGGTTAGGGTTAGGAACAAACACAGGGGTTGGGGTTAGGGTCAGGGCAGTGGTTCCCAACCTTTTTAGGCTTGTGACCCCGTTTTAACATCACAAATTTCTGGCAAAAATTAAAATTGTGTTTGATCATGTAATAATTTTCTATACTATGTTGCAAATAAATGTTCATTTTAGACACATTTAGTCCATAGAAAATATATTATTATGGATGGAGGCAGAAAAGCCAGGTTCAGATTACTGCACAAAGTGAGAATTTGATTTTCCTTGGTCAGGATATGAACAGTCAGTCCAGCTTGGATTTACAAGGCTGACAATTAATACTGAACAAAAAATAACTCAAACTATGAATTATGAAAGAGCTGCAGCATCTGAAACCAACCACTGTGAACATTTGACAGATAAACAGTACCACAGTGCTTCTATTTCAGCTTCAGAGTTTGTCATGTCTTTTATGTATTGTGATCTCACCTTTCACCATACATTGTTTTATTTGTGTTTCTTAAGTTTTTTTTATTTTTATTTTTCTCAATTACTAGACATTTCAGGCAGCCCCAAGGTTGAAAAACACAGGGTTAGGGTTAAGAAAAAGACAGTGTATTTAAAGTGTGAATTTTCATGCAGTACATGTTTATTTAATCTACTTTATTCTTTTTAGTGAAAGCTGAGACTTTACATCAGCATCATGTCCTGTTGGACTCACAGCTACACTCAGCTGCTTTAGTTTTAGTTCAGTTTGTAGTTATCTGGGTTCAATCTGTCTCGTCCTCTAACCCTAACCCTGGGGCCCAGCTAGCAATTGTGACCCCCATGAAAGGTTAAAATTGTGTGTCCTTCATAAAATAAAAGTATCTATAAATTTGTTTGGGGGGGGGGGCTGTACATGTGGGTGTGTTCCATAAGTGCCATAACTGATGACAGACTCTTGGTGTCAATACCTGTTTTACTCTGGAGCTGACACAAAATTTTCACAGTTTCTAACCTATATCCACTGGGCTCCCAAGGAATGCGGGGCCCCATGAATTTGTCATGTTTACTTCCCCTTTATTGCAGCCTAGCCTTTAGGGGTCCAGCAGCCCCACACCCCACACCGTGATCATTGGACTCCTGCATTCATCATCTCTCACTTATCCATATTAAAGTTGCGTTCTATAAGTGCCGTACCTAGCATAAAACCTGAAGTGAAACTTAACTTAGGATGTCCGAATCCCAGCTTCTATGCCTCTTCTTTACTCAAGAGCTTTAACGAAATTTTCCCAATTTCTAACCTATATCCCCTGGGCCTACCGGGAATACCGGGAAATTGGTCAGTTTCACCCCCCTCAGCACCACTTCACGGCACCCCAGCCTAACCCTAATGCGGTTCCTAACTGTAGCCCTGCGCTGTTTCTTGTGCTGGTCTGTGCAGGTCCTTCTTCCCCATGGCTCTGGGATTCCTTCTGTCTGTGGTCAACATCCCATTCCTCAGTTCAGTAAGTCTGTTCTTCTTTCATTTGGTTCATTCATGAAAACAGACTTTGCTATAAATTCCTGCAGGGATTTGACCAATCACCTCTTGCAGTTTTCCTCCAACAGTTCATCCATGGTCTGAGTAGAAGACACTGGACGTTGTCCTGAAGGAGACCACCCATCATCTGGACTTTTAATTTATTATTGCATTGTACTGTATGTTTTGGAATATGAGGTTGTAATAATTAAAGGGGATTAAAAGCACTGGCTGTTTCCCTTTTCACTGAACTAAAGCAGCTGTTGTTGTTTTCTGGGGCTTATTTTACTTCTTTTTATTTAGTTTTCACATGTGTAGTCATACAGTACATCACAACAAATTGTCTTTTGACAGAAAATAGAGTAACATATGCATCAGCCTTAGTGGGGTTAGTAGTCCATGATTACTTCAGATCCAAGGTATTCAAGAATGATTAACTTCAGTGAGTGGCCTAATGTATGATATACCTTGACATACTTTCAAGTTCTCACAGAGAGCAGAGGCAACTGAACATCATGTATGTGTGTGTGCGTGTATAGATAGATAGATAGATAGATAGATAGATAGATAGATAGATAGATAGATGAAGAAGGAATTATGACAAAAACAGAACCAAACAAAACAGTTCTATTAAGTGGAAATGCAACATAATGGGGCTCCAGTTATTCATAAATACTTCTGTCATTGTAATACTGCAGTAGTGTATTCCATTTTATACACATCCAGAATTCAATCCCTTCATTGGACTATTGTGGGGGGTTGTGGTTTTAACCAGTAGGTTGTTATTACTTTAATTGCAATTAGCAAGAGTATTCTAAGCAGATTTGTTTGGCTGTTTTCCCTGAAGGTTTCCAGGTACTGTGCCCAATATAAAATGCTAGTATGTGACCTGTGGTGAACCGCAGGTTCTAGTTGTAGTTTTTATGCAGGAGAGACTTTTGGGAAAAGATGTTAGTCTATATTTTATAAAAAAAAAATGGTGGCGTGTGGTGGGAAAGGAAGGGAAGGAGAGAGGGAGGGGAATGGGGAGAATGATATGGGGTGGGACTGACAACAGGAGAGTGGGGAGGTGGAAGGGAGGTTCTGGATTGGAGGTGAGGTAGTTGGTCCAGATGTGTGAATATGGGTATTTTCACACTGGGTATCTGGATCTGTGTTGTACATGGATATGCTCACCTTTCCTGCAGATGTTGTGTTCACAAGCACGTACCGCAGAATATGAATATGAGTGGGAGTTACAGGGCTGAAACAGTAGGTGGCAGTGTGGAAGGAATTCTGTTGTTATTTAACACAGAAGTCAGGAGACAAACCCTTATATCATCAGTCTGTTCTGTTCATTTATCGACAATGCCGACAAGACAGGCAATATTTTTCTGTTAACCTGTTTGAGGCAAGGTGAAGAAGAGTGACCTTCATTGTCCCTGATATATCACTGGTTTGGCTGGTTAGTGCTGTGTGGATCCGAGGCTTTTCCAGGTGACAACAAGAGTGCCATTTATGGTTTCGTGGTGATTAAGTCACTTCCGTTGTCGGAGTGGTGATTAGGTCGCATCCGTTCTTGGGCATGGATTGCTGTCACACTGCAGTGTACCATACTGGAGTCCACACAGTCTGTACCCAGGACTACCTTCTCTGCTGGACTCTGGTACGGTGCTCGTGCACCAAACCATTGATAAATGTACTCGCACCTACTCAAACTCATACAAACGTACTTGGATATGGACTTGGGTACACAGTGTGAAAACGTCCTGTCCTTTGATGTTTGGGGGGTGTAGCTGGTGTAGTTGGATGGTGAAAGTGTTGGCTGAGTCCCGGTAGCAAGTAGATCTCTGTGGGGCTGGGTTCAGTCGAGTGTGACTGAATAGTGTGTGTGTGTGTGTGTGTGTGGGGGGGGGGTTTGGTTGTGTGTGGCAGTGTTGTCCTGGTGGGAGTAGTGTGTCTGTGTATGAGTGGGGGGAGTGTTATGATGCTGTTGATGTCCGGTGTTGAGGGCCCAGTGTTTGACTGGGTGGATACTGGGGGGCAGGTGGCCCCTATGTAGGATTAGGGGTGTGTGTGTCTAGGTGACGGGGGTTCGTTGTGGGTGTCCAAGAAGTCTCAAGGGTCTGCACAACCTGCTGTGATGTGTGAGGTGATATTCTAGTGCCAAATCTTTTTCTCGCCACGGGACATTTGAAAGACTTGGGGGTTGAAAGATTGACTTTGTTTGAAGTGCCGGAGGGGGTGTGTGGAGCTGGTGTGCATACCGTTGTGCTAGAATGCTCATGTTGGTGCTCATCTGAGTGTGTGTGTTCTGTTGCATTTGTGATGGGGGGGCCGGAGTGGGTACAGCTGGTTTAATGAACTGTGTTAGTTTTTGTGCCTTGCGGTTCATAGCAGGGTGGAGGTGTCTGAATTACTTGTTTTATGGTGATGAGTGAGTTGGATGAGCTTGAAGTAATCTTTGGACTGTTGTCGAGTGTCTATGTCTGGTATCTGTGTTAGGGTGTGGCTAAGTGTTCTAATGAGAAGTGAGTGGATGGCTGGATAGGGTCCCCATGTTAACTGCATGCATGTATGTCTATGTGTGTATGGGTTGGAATATGAATTCCTTCTCCATCTATAGGTGTGTGTGTGTGTGTGTGTTTGAGGTAAAGGGCGGTGGGGGTGGGAAATGATGTTTGTGTGTATTGCTAGTGTATATGTCTGTCTGATCAGAGTGATGTGTGGGGGTGGGGGGGTCCTGTCCTAGGGCTGTATAGTTTACCAGTACCTGAAATGGAGATGGAATATGAATGGTTAAAACTGGAAAAGACTGTCCCCTACATCTCTGTGCAGATATTTGGCACTGCTGTGTGGGTTGGTGCTGCTTGTGCTCCTTGGTGGGCCAGTCGCTGAAGCTCCTGCAGCCAGTTGTGTCTCCCTTTCCCACAAGAGTTTTGTTGGAGAGTAAGCTGTTGAGCAAAATGTCTGCTGTCTGTCTCCTGATTACACATGAAGGGTAGAGGGAAAAAAGCACATGAAGCACCTTGCCAGGTCGTCAGTATGGCTTTGTATGTCCTGGGCAGCAAGCCAACATAGTAAAGTTCTTGTCCCTGGCAAAGAAAATGCCCTCTTCCAGTAAAATACTTAAAAATGCTGTATTTCTTAAAGAAAAAAAAAGTGAACATGCCTTAAAATTTGGGTCAAAAACCATAAAAAGGCAATAAAAAACATTAAAATGCCATACTCGGGCTCTGGTGACTCCTAATGTTTTGGGTATAAACTCTTCAACAGAGGAGTGGTTGATCAAATTTGACTACATCAGCAACTTTTACATGAACACTCCCAGGAACTTTTTTTTGGGAGATTTATTTCTCTGGTAAATGAATCCCTGTTCATCTGTATGATTTGTATTGGCACTGTTTCAAAGTTGTGTTAGATTTATTCAGATCTGACTTCTGCTTCATTTCTTTTGACGGTTTTCTGTAAATCTGTTGTTGTTGGGTGCAGGTTTATTATTCAGGGTTGATTCAAATGCACACACATTACTACAATGGCCTTGGACCAGAGACAAAATGGACAAAACTTCTCTTCTTTTGCTCCATTTAACAAATGATCCAAACACAAACCTGTGATGATCCATTTCAGATTTTGTCATCCATTCATCTTCACCGGAACCTCATCTGGCATTATGAACCACATAATCAGCCTCTGTTCACCAGGCCTCTGCCAGACTGTAGAATCCCTCAGGAGGAGAACCTTTACCTGCACCATCATCTACTTGAGCTTCAGCAAAGAACATCCCCTGGTGTTCTGATCCAAGGTTCTCTGTTAGAACTGATGGTGTGATGAGATCTGCGACCCTTCACAAAAGCCTGATTAGACAAAGGCCTGTTGAACAGCTCATACATCACTGAAGAAACATTGCTGGTAGGGTTAGGGTTGGAGTTAGGAGTTAGAGTTAGGCCGAATCCCAATTCCCCCTTTAACCCTCAATCTCAACCCTCAGTCTCAAAAATGTACGCTGCCGTGAAGGGCAAGTGCTGTCCCAATTGTAAGAACGTCAAGTTGAGGGACAAGTTTAAGGGCTGAATCGCCCTCAATATTGAGATTTTCCAGCACCACCCTTGCG
>JAQQZY010000023.1:32878709-32889822 GCA_030068375.1 Ostorhinchus rueppellii
GGCGAATGTTTTTGAATGAGAACCCCGCTTCAGCAGAGCTAGGCTTATGAAGGATTCCCAGATGAATTGTAACAATTTATCTGGTGGCAATCAGGTTAGTCAAACAGACAACTAAACAGTGTTTGGGTTTGTCTTTAAAACAACTGAGTTACAGTAAAAGACGACAAATGGATAATAATCAAATAAATAGGACATAAAAGCTGGACTCATTTAATTCCACAAGCTATCCAAAAACAGAAGAATCAGGGAAAAAGAAACACAGGGTTTGGTGAATTAGTATTTCTGAGTTGTTTTTTTTTTTTATTTTTTTTTTTACTGTTTACTGATTTTAATACCAATGAAGAAATGATTGTATTTGTGTGAAACCAGTTTTATTCACCTCCGTCATACATATCATCAGTTCAACACTGAACACAGGATCAAACAGGAAACACTGGACCTGAACTGAAAACTGACCAATGGAAAACAAACAGCTGTGCACAGTTAAAAAGGTTAAAGGTCATTAGTAGTGACACCAAACTTCAGCCCAGCTCTGTGGTCCAGACAGACCAGTTCAGATGTTCTGATGGATCCAATCAGAGCGAACCTTACTGAGGATCAAGTGACGCGACGACCTGGAGCGGTCTGACCCAAACCTAAACTGTCTGTGTGTACGAACCAATATGAGTGGAGTTGAATTTATGGGTCGACTATTCTTGTTGTCGGACGTGTCTACATCGTCTAAATAAACTCATCTGTGCTTTCTGTTCGAGTTTAGGGTTACTGAGATGAAGCCCATCTGAAGCTGATGTGAAGTCCACATTGGATGAACATGTGGCCTTTTTATGTGCTAAATGTGCTGAAAGACTCATTTTTCACTGGAGGCTCAGACTGTTTGGTGTTAGCTCTAAGATCATGCATACTTTTTTATAGTATAGTGCTTGGAACCTTGATCAGATGTGGGATGGCAGCTTGGTTGGATTCACTCACCCCTTCAGTTCAGATCTTGGATTGAGAAACTGGCAAAAGCTGCCATGAAACTAATGGGAATCAAAGTGGGAACCGGCCCCTCCAATCAATATATGAACAAGTAGTTGTTCATCAGCCTCACAGGATCATTAAAGGTGGGGTCTGAGATGTTTTCCTGGAGCATTTTTTACTATATTACTAAAAAATCCCCTTCACATCCCGATTAATAATTAATTAATTAGAGATTTGAGGTATTTTGAAAAAAAACTTGGAATGGAGGTCATTGTAAAAACATTAGGGTCAGCTGTTTTTTCTAGGGTAGGTCGGGTAACCAGAAACGACCTTATAGGCCTTAGAAGAGCGGAGGATAGTGAACATGGGTGTGGAATATGAGGGGTGGAGTCAACTGAAGGACCGGAAAGAGCTGTAAGGTGATGCCATTGTGGCACTAGTTCTACTTGATAGGTAAGATAACATTATGTCTTTATGATTTTTTCATTGTTTTCCAGTATTATGTTCTCATTTTAACAAGTATCCATCCAGTTAGAGGATAATAGAGGTTAAAGCTAACTTTAGTGGCTGCTAGCCTGACATCAGTCTGACAGTTAGCTGTTCTTACTAGCCCCAGATGACTTGGAACACGTTTCAAAATAAGTGAAAAGTCCAACTTCTAATCTCATATACTGATAAATGTAACTGGAAACAATCATCATATGTATTGTTTAGGTTCATTATGATGTTGTCAAGTATGTTCTTACCTGTGAATGAGCCATGAGAAAAAGTTAGTGAAGGTTAGTGTATTGATGCGGTGCAGTGTTTGCGAACGTGAACATTCGGAACAAGCACTGTACGTTCCGGTAGTCTGGAGGCGTGACTTCTGCGGGGGACTTTTGAATTGTGTCTTTTCAAAATGTAGCCTGCTCGAGCTGTTTTTCTAACATCTCAGACCCCACCTTTAAAGATCCATCCCATATTGTTTATGTGGAAAATGAATTATTTCCCTCTGGAGGCGCTATAGAGCAAACAAATACAGAACCAATTGTTCTGATCTCTTTTTTCTCCAACATTTATAAAACTGTTAAATAAGAATCATTCTATAATTAATGGACCCTGAGCCCTTTTCTTTTATCTTGTTCAAACTTGCCTAAGGACTGGCTTTTAAACTACCCATGTTCTGCCTATTAATGTTTTTACTCTTGATTTTATTTTTATTTCTTCAATCACGTATTTGATCTTATAACTGTTTGATTTTTTTTTAATACTTGGCACTAAAAATGAAGGAATATTTTCACGGAAAGGAATTACTCTCATCTTTTAAATTCATTTGTTGTATTAATTAAATGTATTTATTCTATTTATTTTTCCCTGGTCCAGTACATAGATTAGGTAGGATACATAACTGCAATTATACTGACTCCAAAATATTAGGACTGTGTTTTTTGTTACTATATGTGTCTGAATGGGAATGCAGTGGTGTAGTCCTGTTGTCCAAAACAAATGACCCCTGTGAGACATTAAAGTTTATTCTGATCCTGTTCGTGATCTGAAGCCCATCTGTGGACTGATCTCAGGGTCATTGTGAAATGTGTTCCAGGTTTAAAACCTTCTGATCAGACATTTTATCCACATCACATAGTGGATCCGGAGCCAGAGGTGTTGACAGGCTTTTAAATTTTTGTGACAGATTATGTGGAGTAAAATCAGAGGAGGCATCCACATCCAAGGGTTAAGAGGTTTGGAATATGGCCTTTATGAAGTCAAACGCAGAGACAGCAAATAATTTACTCTTTAGCTTTGGTCAGTTTTTTCCAAAAGCCAACCCCCCCCCCCCAAAAAAAAAAAAAAATTCACTGTAAACAACATGTTCCTAAAGTATTGCACCATTGGTAACCACAGAGGCTTGTTCTGAGATCAACAACTGTCAGAGTTTAATGAGACCACAGCACGGTGATTACTGTTGTACAGGAGTTTAGTGTGTGGCTACTCTAACTGTGGTTTAAACTCCTACCACACAAAACCGTCTGATCTGCTGTTGGTTCAGTTCTATTTCACACATATTTAACCACCAAACTGTCAATAGTCATGGTAATATGTATAGATGAGGGGGGTTTTGTTTCTTTTATCGGAAGTGTAACAGTTCATTTTATGGGACATAAGAAACCACCAGTTGAGAAGACAGAGTTGATGATGGGAAGCTCAAATCCCCCAAGAGGCTCTGAGTTTATTTTTTTCTTCACGCTGAAGCTTCATAAAGATTGTAAAGACACATTAACCTTGGAAAACGGCTCCGGTCCACTGCTGTGTCTGGAACTTGTCAAATGGGGCTTTTCTCTGTTCCGAATGAGTCTGTTTTGGTGGATTTTCTGTGGTCTGACCCACTGAAGACCAGGCTTCAGATCCAGTTTCATCATGTGTTTCTGTCGTATTTTAGTTGTTTTGGACCAACCTGGACTGTGGTGTTCAAGGTTCAAGATACTTTATAACCCCCTAGGGGGACAATTATTGTACATTCAGCAGTACATACTGAAGACAAATGACAGATGCAAAAACCCAAATCACACACTATTCACTGTTCAGGAACCTGGTAGTAGCAGGAATAAAAGAGTTCTAATGTCAACTGGCCCTGTTATTTGGTTAAGGCATATCTAGACAACACCTGCAGAAAGGCCTCTAGAAAACAGCCATAAGCAACACCCATAGAAAGCACCAGCAGGACACACTCGAAGAAAACAACCATAGGCAACATCTGTAAGAAGCAGCCACAAACAACACCTGTAAGCAACACCCGTAGAAAATACCCCAGGAAACACCCACAGAGAACACGCCTAGGAAATAACCTGAAGAAAACATCTGTAGATACCTCCTACACAACACCCATAGAAAACACTTGTAGATAACACCCCTAGAAAACACACAAGACCCATACAAACGACTCAGTGTCAAGTGTATCATCAGTCACTTCATTTACATCATGATCAGAGGGAATTATGGGATTTACAATCCTAAAAACAGTCAAACCCTGCAGCTTTAAATGAAATGACATTAAACCACATCTACACAGTAAAAAAATGTAGCGTCAATATTTCAGAGTCAAACTCTTTTAACCTAGATAGAGTATTTGTAGCTCTATGGGGAGTAAACCAGCTCTAACAGTAGAGTTAAA
This sequence comes from Ostorhinchus rueppellii, assembly GCA_030068375.1. Taxonomy (NCBI): domain Eukaryota; kingdom Metazoa; phylum Chordata; class Actinopteri; order Kurtiformes; family Apogonidae; genus Ostorhinchus; species Ostorhinchus rueppellii. The sequence goes on from JAQQZY010000023.1 coordinate 32,882,821, forward strand.
AGTCAGTGTAAAGTTCTGCACAGATGCAGTGTCAAATTCAACTCTGTAGAGTGATGGATGATTACTGCCAGTCTGCTGTATTGCATTGTAGGTACTGGACATTTTTCTCATTATGTTCTTTTTTATGTGCAGGGGCTCAAGGGGGTTTTGTGTTAATGTTTATTTATGTTAATTTGTCTGTTTTACAACACTTATTAGCCTTTTAATGTTTATTTTTTGTTAATGTGACACCATTAGTCAAACCTGTAGCAGAACAAAACCAAACCTGACTGTCACCAGAAGGCTTTTATTGTAGTGGGAAGTGGGAAGAACTTTACTCTACCAAATTAAAAACATTTTCTTGGGGGATTAGAACCAGTAGAACAAACCTATATTCTTCATGACCCCCACCTTGAAGACCCCTGCAATTCTACATTGCTTCAATAGTAGTGTACTCTAATGAAGAAAATAACACTGCAAAAAAATAAATACTAAAACATTGCAGTCATTTTATGACTAAATCTGGAGCAAAAATAGCTCTAGAAAGTGTAATCAACAGTGTGAAAGCACCACAGTGTAAAATATTTTTACACATTTCATCGTTAATTTTGAGACTGAATTAAGTAAAATTAGTTCTGAAAATTTGACACTGGCCATAGAGTAAATTTACTCTAATTTTGTGTAGGACCAAATGTCACCTGAAACAGAGTTCAATTCAACTCTCTTAGAGCTAAACTGACCATGTTTTTTACTGTGTAGTTTTGTTTTGGGTTTTATGTTATGAGGTTACTGAGCTCAGTCCAACACACAAATAAATACAATTAAAAAAAAAAAAATGAAGCAGCTTCTGCACATTCAGTAACTTAGAGAAACATTCACAATAATAACCTTTAACTTGGTATTTCCTGCTGTTCCACATTTGTCAAATCAAACAATAGCAAAATAAACTACTGCATTTGTGTTATGACCCTAATAGGGTCTCTGTGTTTTCTGCATGGTGCATTCAGGCTCTGTAGGTTTACGCAGCGTTCTCCTGCTGCTGCCATGTTGTGTGGTTGAAGTTGCAGTTCTTGATCATGTTTCACAGAGGCCATACTTGACACTGGTTTCCTCTAGAGGGATTATGTACATTAACATTCTAAACTCAAAGCAGCTGTGAGGAGCAGCGGCACCCCCCAGGTCAGACCAGCTCCAATAAGATCAACACAGCCAAATGAATTTACAACTGTTGGACTGGTTGGAATGACCCCAGATCAAAGCCTGTGGTCATGACGCTTCCCTGTGCGGTAGCAGAACTGGATCAAGGTACGTCAGTGAGGAGACCAGAACATTAACGATCAGCTGCATCTATGATGAAAACCAACTCTAATGGCTTTACTATTCACTGAAGGTCCAGTGAAAGGAGGAGGAATGGAATCAAATGAAATCTAATTCTGTTTTCATTAATAATCGATAATGAGGAGCAGGTCATCTGTCCACCTTCTTCTCGGAGCTGATATCACTGGTGGAACTCAGACATGCTCAGTTTGATCCTAACCCATAGAAAACATCTGTTAAAAAAAACGCCTGCAGAAAACACCCATAAACACCGGTAAGAAACACCTGTAGACAACAGCCGAAGTAGAGTCAAGTTCAAGTTTATCCTCGGTCACATTTCTTCTTCCGTCATATTTGCCCCGAGGAGAAAAGGAAGTGTTTTACTACAACATAAAACACTGACCCTTCGGCAGACGAAGGGTCTCAATGATAACGACTTTCAACTTGTTATGTTGGGTTTCTGGAGCAGAACTTTACTGCTTTGGACCAGTCGTCTGCAGCTGACAGATGTTTCAGAAGAAAGATCCACATCATCATATCCATCCATCCGTCCATCCATCCATCCATCCATCCATCCATCCATCCATCCATCCATCCATCCATCCATCCATCCATCCATCCATCCATAATCCAGATTCAGACCCAGATCTAGATCCAGACCCAGATCCTGGTCAACTTAGATCTACATCCACACCTTGTTGGCTCCATCTTGGTTCCGTTTCTGGTCTGTGGACCTGGACTGTGGACAGCGTCTTTAAATTCTGGTGGACTTATTTTAAAATACCCACAGGAATCAGTTGTTTCTTTCTTATTCCCTGGACTTTGAGACAATGACAGTGACTGTGACTGAAACAGTCCCATACATCATGTGATCCAGACCACAGGCCTGCAGGTCAACATCTCCACACAGTCCTGTTCTGTTTCCCTTTTTCATATGTATAGTTCCACCACAACAGTGCATCTCCTCCAGTCCAGTCACATTACGACCACGAGTCTGGAATAAAAGAACCCACAAACACCGACCCAAAGCCTCAGAGAAACACAAGCAGCTGACGCGTAGTCCTGTCTGATGCCAGGGGGAACTGTACAAACTACAAATATGTCCACTGGTCAGCTTCCACATGTCACTAAACTGTCCATCTATATGGGTCAGTCCAGTCCACAGAGATCCTTCACTGCAGTAAAACCACCATGTCCAGACTCTTACCAGAATAAAAGTCTAAAGAAGTGAATGAATACAATGGTCACATTAATAAAGTGTTTAACTTCAACTCAAACCAAACACAACAGACAGAACAATCAACAGTCACTTCAATGTGTTTCATCAACCTCAGACAGAAACATGAAGAAGATTTTATGGAATGAAAACTGACTCTATGTCTCCCTCTAGTGGAAAAATAGGAACATTACACGACATTCCACTGTTAAAAGCATTTTTTTTACCCCTCAGCCAACTTCTAGCCAAAGGGATATCGTACTTGTTTTGTCACCCATCCACCAGTCTGTCTGTCCATTCAACGACAAAATTACATTATCTGAGCAAAGCAATCAGATATCTGCACCACATTTCTCATGTGGATGCATCTTGACATGGAGCAGAAGCCTATTGAATATAGGGCAACGTGAGCTACTTTTTCAAGATCTAATGACCTTGTGCAGTGAAACTATCTGAGTACTTTCCCCTATAAATATTTATGTAATACGTTTTACACAAAGACCATCTAATCTAAATTATAGGGCAGGAACTTTCTACGGAGCCCTTAAGGTGACATTGATGAAAAATCTTTTTCAGACGTGGCCATGATTTAATCAAACGTGCACACAAATTAATAAACGTGCACACGCTTTATTATATCGTGCGATGGCATGTTGCTGATAAAAGTGCAGTTAGTGAATAAAAATCCCCTCTCTTCAGCAAAACGGTCTCTGTCTTTTGGTGTGTGTTTGTGCCACCGCTGCAACAAGTGTGGAGTCAAGTCTTGGGAGTTAGCCCCGAAGGAAACTACTTCGGCCTTGGAGAAGACGGTTCTTCCGACCACAGTCAGGAAGCGGACAACAGGAACAATATTATAGTTGTTGTTTTTGTTGTTTTTGATATTTTCATGACTTTACATAGAACATAAAGTGAGGGTGCAGAATTTGCAGCTGAGGGTGCCTGGCCCCACCTGGCGCGCTTGTGACGCCGGGCCCGTCCTGACATAAGCCCAATTATTAGAATTTGGCCAGGTATGAGTTTGGGGTTGTGCGCTGTCCATGGTGCTGAAATATTAATTCCGCTGCTATACGCCGTGTTCCTGTGATTTACTTTCAAGTAGATCATGGGGATCGTAGTTGTTTGTAACGAGCCTTTAAACATAGTTGGGAGCATATGAAGAGCCTGGAGAATCTGGTTTGACAGTTAATTCCTCCTCGATGCCCCTGTCCTTGAGGAAATCCTTCAGGCTCTGCTCCATTGCCAGTTTCCCTGTATCTATAGGGGTTTAGAAAGGGTCAACCGTCAGTGTCTAATAAAATCCTAGAATCATGAGCTACGTAAATGGTTGAGTATTCATTACAAGCAAAACATTAACTTACTGGAGATGAAACTTCTCGTTTGCTGCTTTTCTTGCGACTGCTTGTGTGTACTGTGGTGAACACGAAATGAAATCAAACGAAAGTAAGAGCTCGTTTTCTCTAACTCGTGCGCACGTTTTAATAATCTGAGAACTCGTTTTATTAACGTGTGTGCACGTTTTAATAATTTGAGCACACGTTTTATTAACCCGTGAGCACAATATAATAAAGCGTGTGCATGTTTCATTAACTCATGAGCATGATGTAATAAAGTGTGTGCACATTTATTAATTCATGCGGACGTTTGATTAAATTGTGGCCATGTCTGAAAAATATTTTTCGCCAGTGTCACCTTAAGGGCTCCGTAACTTTCAACAGAATCTCACACTATATTTGTCCAAGGGGTGTAAAAGTGCACAGCACGTTGTTTTATCTTGTAAACACACCTTGTCTGCATGTGATAAAATATCTGGAATTGTATAAAAATAAGTCAGTAAATAACTAAGATTTGTCTTTTACAACCACAAAGAATTTTAGATCATTTATTTAATTCTCAGTGAAATTAACAAAACCTTGAACCTACTATTGGACCTGATGTGATGGTTTAAATTGAATTAACTTCCACATATCATTTTTAGATTTAACTGCAATTAATGAATCTTTGACTTACATCCAAACTAATCTGAAAAAGCATTAAATCCCAGATGGATGTAAATGTGAAGATTTCCTTTGGAATTGACCCGTTAAACACGGAGCACATTCATTGCGATTCATCAGCTGCAACTGTCTGTTGTAACTGGAAATAAATTCCGTTGCTCTGAAATATGCGCATTAACAATAAAGAAATCTTGAATCTTTAAAAATCTTTAAAAGTGGACTCAGATCAGATCTTAACCTGTGCAAAAACTCCCACAACAAACATCTACATCCACATCAGAGACTGGGAGAACAGCATCACATCCACAGGTTCCAGCAGATGGAGCGTGAGGCTGTTTCAGATCTGCAGTCAGCTGAAACAGAAAAGCTGGTCTGGTTTTGACTGAGTCTTTCCAGTGTTGACATTATTAACGAGCAGGTTTGGTTTAAACCTTGGATTAGGTTTGGTTTGGATGCAGATCTGTCCTCCAGAGGGGACATCATACAATGATGGGTTCAAAAGTACTTTAATGCATCCACAAACATAAGACCAGTTGAAAATGCACAGCAGTTTATTTGGTTCTTACCCACAAAACAACAACAGCTTAGATTTAGAAATGTTACATAATTTCTTGTTTTAGGAATTACTTTTTATGGGATATGTTCTTACATGTGGAGACATGTTTATTTCTAGATTGAACAATCTGAATTCAAGAAATCTTGTCCAGTGAAATGATCTTGCTGCATGGACCGATACTTCACTTATTTTGAGTATCTTTGTCCTCAGATTTAGTGTTTTGATCTTGTTTTTAGACACCTTTTTCTGCTGTGTAGAAAGACCTGCATCTAGAGCTCAGTTTAAATCAGTTCAATATTGTTTGTTTTTAGTGTCATGTTCCTCATGACAGAGATCCGACTGTGATTTTAGTCATAACAGATGTCCTGCAGGACAATAGAAATGAAAACATCAGAAATAATGAGTTGCTTTCAGTGGAACGACAGCATCAACCAGGTGAACCCCTCATGAGTCCTGTGGTCCACATGGGCTTCATAGGACTTCAAACCCACAGAAGCTGAATCTTACCTTGGCTGTGAGTTCTGCTCTGAGTGTGTTCATCTGGCTGAGTGGGATGAGCAGGAACCAGTAAAGTCCAGTTTATGGGTCATTGGTCCTGAGAAGAGGACACAGCAGATCCTGGAACATCCTGGACGTCCAACGGACACCTGAACACGGCGGCTCAGCTCTGCTGTTTTTAGCCTCGTCCATCCACCCAGAAACAGCCAGCAGCAGGGGAGGGTGGAGCAAGACCTTGGACCATCCCCCTGTTTGGGCCGCGGCCACCTCCTCCTCTGAATCTCAGATTTATTCTGACAGTGTTTAACCAAAGGATGGTTGAGGACAGTTTACAACAGTTTAGGATGGTTTAGGACAGTTTGGGATAGTTTAGGGACGTTTAAGGCTGTTTGGGATGATTTAGGATGGTTTAAGACAGTTTGGAACAGTTTGAGACAGTTTAGGACATTTAATACATTTTAGGACAGTTTAAGACAGTTTGGAACAATTTGGGATAGTTTAGGATGGTTTAGGACAGTTTAAGACAGTGCAGGACAATTTAGGACAGTTTGGAACAGTTTTGGATAGTTTACGACAGTTTGGGATGGTTTAGGACAGTTTGGGATGGTTTAAGACTGCTCTGCAAACAGGGATAGGTCCACATCTTTTATTCATCGTTAAATGACTTATAAAGGGTTAAACAGTTAAGGCTGCAGTGGCTGACAGATTTCATCATCACTACATATCAGTCAGTCTCAGAGGACACCAGACTTCTACATCTCGCACTAAGACACTTCTGTCCAGTTACAGGTGGCTGCAGGTAGGCGGGTTAAGCCTGTGATTGACAGCTGTCATTACCAGTCACTGATGAGATTCCAATGGCAATGACGTGAATGTGATTCAGCTGGTGTCCTCTGTGTCTCCATGTGGACATTTGGAAAAGTGATTTAACTTTTCATCATGAAACGACAATAGGTTGATCTATATTTCATTTAATCTGCTGATTTAACCAACACAAACAGAAATAACTTCATTTTTGTTCACCCCAGTGGAGTCCTTGAGGTCAATTTGACCCCATTCCACTGCCTTCCTCTATGGGATGGAGATGTGGAAGTCCACACAGAACTACATTGTTTTCAGAGTTGAGCTGTATTTGAACTGGTCCAACCAGTGGATCTGATCCAGTGTCGGGAAAAATAAGTATGCTCGTAAAATAAGTAGGGCTTCGTGTCACTGCACCCCTGCATATTTTACACATATATGCATGAAATATGTATGGAAATAAGTATGAAATAAGTAGGGTCTTGTTCAAGTGTTCACTGTTTGTATTCCTTGCCCACAGTTAATTTGAAAGCCTGCAATGAAACGAAAACTAACTGCATTAGACTACATTCATTCATTCATTTTCTATACCCGCTTTATCCTCACTAGGGTCACGGGGGTCACATGGAGCCTATCCCAGC
>JAQQZY010000023.1:32889922-32902199 GCA_030068375.1 Ostorhinchus rueppellii
TATAGAAGATGAATGAATGATTGAACTGTACTCTGTGAGATGTTCAAAGCTTGGGAAATTTACAGCCTTACCTTGTTGTAAACTTCTCCACAACTTTATTCCTGACCCTTCTGGTGTCTTCCTTGGACTTTGTGATGTTGTTTGCGCCCCAATATTCTCTTAAAAAACCTCTGAGGCCATCACAGAACAGCTGTATTTGGACTGAGATTAGATTACACACAGGTGGACTGTGTTCAGTCATTTAGTCAATCATTCAGCAATCATCACACAACTTCTGAAGGCAACTGGTTGCACAATTCTGTATCATTTTCTTTCTACTTCACAATTGTATGCCACTTTGTGGTATATTTATGTTTATGCTTATGTTCTGTAGGGTAATAAAATGTGGAAAAGTTGAAGGGGTGAATACTTTTGCAAGACACTGTACTTCAGAACATGTGAACAGACTGGATCTTCAACACCTGAGTTCAGGATAAGTCATGTGACTGTCATTGCCGGGTTAGGGTTAGAGGTGAGCGTGGACTGAGGGGTTCACAGCTAAGTCCAGCCCAGTGTTGGATCCTCTGCATTATGAGAAAGGTCTGATTATTTTTCCACCTCAGGGATCTGCTGTGTGTGTTTATGTATGTGTGATGTTCAGGACGTTTCCGCTCACTTTCCTTCATGTCCTTCTCACATAGATTTGCTGACGGCAGGAAAAGGACTACATCAATAAACACCCCGTCAGCTTCATACATTTTAAGCCTCGACGGAAACGACAGGAAATATATCCTGCTGATTTCAGGTTGTATATGAATTATGAAAAGACAAAGATGGAATCTGATTCAAATAACTGGAATGTCTTTAAAGCAGGTCATGAAAAAAAGCAGATAAAAGGAGAATGAGTGACAAAGGATGAACCAGGTTGTGTGATGTGTTCCATGTGTTGGTTCGGCTATGTTAGAGTTTGGTTGATTTGGGTTTGTTGGATAAGGGTTTTGTTGGATGAGAGTGTGTTGGATTGGGATTTTTTAGGTATGACTTGGGTTTTGATGGGTTTAGTTTTGTTGGGTGAGGGTTTGGATTTTTTTGGATTAAGGGTTTGTAGGGTTGTGGGTTATTTTTTTTTAGATTAGGGTTTCGTTGGGTTAAGGTTATTTTGGGTTAGGATTCGGGTTTTGTTGGGTGAGAGTTTGTTGGTGAAGGGTTTTTTGGTTTTGGCTCAGGTTTGATGGGATTAGTTTTGTCAGGTTAGGGTTTGTGTTTTGTTGGGTTTGGATTTTTTTGAATTAAGGTTTTGTTGGGTTAAGGTTGTGGGTTATTTTATTTCTTTAGATTAAGGTTTTGTTTTGTTGGGTTAGGGTTATTTTGGGTTAGGGTTTGTGTTTTGTTGGGTTAAGGTCGTACTTAACCCTTGTGCCACTCACTTCCAGGAGAAGCCCCCACTATGGACAGTGATGGCGACAAGCCCAGTTGGCTTTTGACGGCTACTTCTGGTGGATTTAAGGCTCTTGTCATGTGTCAGGATAAATATTTTAAGGTCATATTGAAATTAGTAGGTGGAAGAAGGCTGAAATAACTATACAAACATTTGAAGTTATACACACATTAACCTAACTTTGAACATTTGCAGACATTCTCTACCCCCAGAGGAATGAATGAAGGAAAAGTAAAATTACTTTGCATGTGCAATAAATAGTAATCAATGTCAAAATCAATCATTAAATACATTTCTATGTTTATGATTGGAAGTCCTGATTTCTAATCATCATCTCATCACTTCCCTTATTCTCCGTAACTTCGATGTTGTCCCCAAATAAACAGTTCAGTCTTTCCAATGAGTTGGTAAAAAGAATCGGACTTCCAATCACTATAAATAAGGGTGGTGGTGTTAAACCCATAGTCTGAATTCCACACCAGTGGTGGTGAATTATAAACAGTAGATTTTCCATCTTTCCTTTGTGATGATGACAGCGTAGTTAAAGTCCTATGATTGGTCCAAAACATTTTCCATGAACACCACTCCAACTGTCTACAAATGATTAGAACATCTGCTGTTGAGGTTCTGTATTTTACTGGGAATCAGCATCTTTCAGCTTCCACAGGGTCTGAACATTGTCACCTGATGGTAGGACCCCCACCCACCCACCCACCCAATCTTTAACCCTTTAACTGCTCCTGTCAATCATCCATCCAAAGTCTGTTCACAGTTTTGAGATATTTAGATTTTTGATGAATTAAAAAAAAAATATTCTAAATGTTTCTTTCCTTCTAATGGTCCATATTTTGATAATTGATAACATGTAAATAGTTACAGATATCAGTCTAGTTCCTATTGATCACTGATGGAAGTCACATATGGTGTTTGATTGAGTTTAGCTCTCCTCCATTGAAAGTACCGCCCACTTCTATTGGGAGATTGATCTCCAGCCTCCAGACCACAGGACTGGAACATAGAGACAGAACCTGACAACCTCACACATTCATCTGGGGTTAGATTCACATGAACAGGACGCTGATGTACAGGGACACTGGAGATTCTGTTTCCTTCCACTGTCACCAAGAGTTAAGTCCTGGAGGATTGTGTTGGTTTCAGAGTCTGGTTTGGATCAGATTCTAAATGAAAAGTGTCAGCAAATAATTTTTGTTGTGATGTAAATAAATTTGGATTTGATGTTAGCGTTGAGGGTTCACTGAACATGGTATCAGTGAGATATCTGAATCATCGGCTGAATATGTTCTTATCTTTTCTTCTTCTCCATCTCCTCCTGAGTTCCTCTTCTCCTCGTTCCTGTTCTCCTCCTTATTCTCCCCCTCCTTCCTTTTCTTCTCCTTCTTTCCTTATTCTCCTTATCCTCCATCGCCCCTCCTTCTGCTCCTCCTCTCCTTCTCCCCTTCTCCTTATCCTTCTTTCCTTCTCCATCTCCTCCTCCTTCTTCCTCTTCTCCTTTTTCATCTTCCACCTCTTCTCCTTCTTTCCTTCTTCTCCTTATCCTCCATCACACCCTCCTTCTGCTCCTCCTCTTCTCTTCCTTATTCCTTTTCTCCTTCTTCCCCTTCTCCTTCTTTCCTTCTTCTCCATCTCCTCCTTCCTCTCCTCCTCCTCCTTTCCTTCTCCCTCTTCTCCTCCTCTTCCTTCTTTCCTTCTTCTCCGTCTCCTCCTTTCTTCTTCTCTTCCTTCTTTCCTTCCTTCTTTCATTCTTCTCCTCATGCTCCATGTCCTCCCTCCTTCTCCTTACTACTCTTCTCCTTTTTCCTCTTCACCTCTCCTTCTCTCCTCCTCTTTTCCTTCATCTCTTTCTCCTCCATCCTCCTTTCCTTTTTCTTCTTCTAACTATGTCACTGACATAGTGAGTAATCTTTGGATTCCTCTCCATGTCTGCTGTGGAAGGACTGAATAATGAGGGTCACCGCTAAAGAACCCTCACCCAGTTTGCTGACATTAAGAGCTTCCAGTCTCTGCGGAGATCTGTATAAGTTCCTCATAAATCCAGGACTCCAGTTGTTTCCATCAGAGTTGTCTCCACAGATCTTTATGTCCATCCTCTGACAGTCCATACAATAATAAATGTTCCTGGCAGCTCTTCGGTGTTTGGTTTTAGTCTGTGCTGCCAAATGCTGAGTCCCATGAAATTGCAGACTGTTAAGAACATCCTTTACTTGTTGTTTTTCTAGATAATATTTACTGTTATTTAGTGACATGACATTATCTTCTGTGGTTGAACATAAACACAGCACTGACTGCTGCTTTTGCTGAACATCAGATGTGTTGAATGTTGCTGTGAACCTCAGCTCTGGTTTTGTTTAATAGAATTTAAAACCACGATCCTCTTGACATGGTTGATGATTTAACAACATCGAGATAACTTTATGTGTCTGAAATACTGTACGAGATGTTATGACATGCATTTAACTGGATCCAAACACAACCTGGATCTTCAGAGGTTAGGGTAAGGCTGTTTTCTTCATTGAATCCAGTGAAGTTTAATATTGATCATAAAATAAACCCTCAACCACAGCAGACAGATTATCTTTAAATGTGAGGGGTCTTCTGTGATCTGGTCCATATCAGTCAGGTATTTCTTTTTTTTTCTTATTATCTGCATCCATTTCCTGCTCCTGCTTTTCAGAGAAGGACTGTTGACTTCTACTGAGATGCGCCAAGTGGTTCTGGCAGCAGCAGCGTCTAGGATTTAGTCCAAATCAGTGGCTCCAGATGGTTCAGGGTCATTTGATTTGTTGATTGCTCTTCATTTGATTCTTACAATAGTGAACATGTTTCTTTCCATCATCCCAGAGGCTTCGACTTTTCCACTGATTTCAAGTTCATGAATTTAGGATCAGTTACTGCATCAGTGATCCGCTTCCCATCATTATTGAACCTGTTTTAATAGAATGTTTACTTTCAGTGAATCAATTCAACATCTTCTACTGGACAAATATCAACAGTTGGTTTAGAACGTCATTTATGTAGTATTTTACACCGTCACACATGGAGGTCGTCTGTACTGATGATCACTAATCCTGGCTCTGAAAGACTGGAGAACCAGCTCCATTAGACTAATGTCAATAATGCTATTGATCATCTATTAATTAACAAAGACGATAACATCGAGTCAACAGACCAAGACCTGGTCCTGGTGTTGACGTAGGTGAAAACCTAGTCCAGGTCCTACTGTAGATGTAGGACTGTAGATGTAGGTTAAATCCTGGTCTTGGTGTAGACATAGGTGAAGTCTTGGTCCTGGTCTAGACGTACAAGAAGTCCCGGTCGTGATGTAGACATAGGTGAGGTCCCGGTCCTGGTGTAGACGTAGGTGAGGTCCTGGTCCTGGTGTAGACGTAGGTGAGGTCTTGGTCCTGGTGTAGACGTAGGTGAAGTCTTGGTCCTGGTGTAGACGTAGGTGAGGTCCTGGTCCTGGTGTAGACGTAGGTGAGGTCCTGGTCCTGGTGTAGACGTAGGGGGAAGTCCAATTCCTCCCATGTTTTAATCTGGACCTGGGAACACCAGGACCATCTGGATCTCAGATCTGACTGATGTGGACGATCCAATTCAATCATCTTCATGAACCAGTTCCATAAATAATCGATGTTTTATCTGGAGGAATTGGCTCGGTTTTTGGGTTTGGTTTTTTTTTTGGTGTTTTTTCATAGGTAGTTTTCTTCGATTTCTGTATCTATGTATGTATTTAGAACATTGCAGCTTTGTAATGTCACATGTTCTCTAACCACAGACTCAGAATAATCCTGACCGCCATCCACACATGGAATTATTTTGTCTGTTTTATTTTTTTTTAACTCAGGTTTTTCTTGAAATTTTATAAGCACAGTCACCAAAAACAACAAAAAACTAACAAACAAACCTTGCTGGGGTACACTACCCAACACTACATTCACATTATTCAGTCCTTCCACCATTCTGTTCTCTGATCAGTCCATTTATTCCATTTTTTGTCCATTTGTGCTTCTTGTAGTCACAGTGTGTGAATTATTTTTTCCATTGTATATATTTCTTCAATAATTGGGATTGTTAGGGATCAAACAGTTATCAGCAAGGAGACTGAGTCAAATGTAGTGATGTGATGTTTTGTATCGAGGCTTCGGAGCGTGTGCCGAGTAGGGGAGGGGACGTTTCCGCGATGCGCGTATCGACGCTCGCTTCGTTTAGGGAGGAGCTGAAAATGATCATGTCCGAAGCCTCGCTGCCCCGCTGTACCACGTGACTGATTCAGGAAGTGGTTCAGATTTTGCCGTGAGTTTTGACAGCGACATAGACCCCTCAGGCTCCGTTCAAAATGTGGCTGTTTGATGGAGAGTTGCGATCAGTGAGAGTTTGGAGACAGTTTGGATAGAGTTAGAGATGGTTAGCTGTCCTGTGAGCAGGTGTTTTCCAAAGTAGGAGAAATATATAAAAAAAATTCACCTAAGACCTGTCACAGTGGAGGAACTGTTGTTTTTAAATAAAAACCGATGATGTGTCCCCTAAACCGTAATCACCGGCCATACCGCAACATTACAAAAGCATAATAATTGTCCTTACCCCAACCCCCCCTCACCTCACTAAAGAATCATTTCCAAATAATCATTTTCCATACTGCCTATATATATATATATATATATATGCGCAGACACACACACACACACATCCTACCATCTCTACAATATATATGTTTTGCATACTTCTGTATTTTGATGACAGTTTTATTCACAGGCTTTCTGCAAAATGCATCACACTTCAAATTCATGCCAACTGATATTTTTGCGTCCAGTAGATGTCCTACTAGAGCAAATGAAGCTTCAAGAAGCTTTGCGCTGGAGTGAACCAACTGGATGAAAGGCTTCAGTGCTTCATGAAGCTTCATCTTCCCATCACTAGTTAAAGGGTTCCAAATGGGTTTTATTTACCCAACAAAAGTTCAAAAAAGAGTTTTACAAATCAAGTTGACAAATTCAGGCCTATAAAAAGATGTCCAAATAACTTAACTAGAATCATATCAGCATAAGTGAAACATGACCTAAACAAACCGAGACTGAAGCCGAACATATATACTGGACTGGCCAAACCATAAAACACAAAAGGGGAAAACAAAATGGAGACTCCACTACCACTGAATCCAAAGAAATCTAAACTAAACCCAAAAATTCCCCCCCATGAGGTCATTGTCCATGGAACAGTCCTAATGAGAGGGGCAGGACTGACAAGACTGATGCACCCTTGGCCGCACCTTTTCCTCCATGAAGGACTCACCACATGGCAACAAACAAAAGGATTAATAAAATATAACTAAAGAATGTATAATTTTGCTAACCTACAATGTTATGTGTGCACCCGCAACAGTGTAAGATTAAAATAAATGCAAAAATGAAGTAAAGTGTAGATGTTAAGTGATTAAATGTGTGGTTGGCTGGAACAAATGACCAGGTGGTGATGATTACAAACTAACAGAAAATGAGAATATAGTGTGCAAAATGATAAAGTAATGGGGTCAATATGGGGTCAAACTTAAACTGGGGTGGCTACGGCCTTCACAGGGATCCATTGGTCCTTTGTTGGTGCTTCTGTTTCTTGTAGTAACTTTTTTGCAGCCACTAAAAGTACCTTGACCCAGTATATGTTTTTTCCCACTACATTTCCATCAGACAAGTTACACAAATACAGAAAATCACAGCACACTGGAATCTCATACCCCATTATTTCTTGCAGCACTCCACGCTCCATCTCCCAAAACCCAGTTATTTTGTTAAATTTCCAAAAGACGTGTATGATCTACATGAAATTCTCCACATATTTACAGTCAGTTTAACCTGAATAAGACACCAAACACACACATATCAGTATCAGCACTGGACTGACTGAAGGAAGGACATAAAACAGGACAAATATAATAGAATAAAGACAGGGTTTGAACACAATTACACAAACCTCTCATTTTACTGAAACTGGAGGAAAATAAACACATGGTTTTGGATGAGTTTAAACTGAATGACCACAATGCAACACACAAACAAAAGGAATGTGGTTTAGTTTAACTGCACATTCTGGAACGGCTCTGATTGGTCGACATTTTCTGAAACCAGTAGAAAAGGCAGTTTACTGGTTAGCACCTCATGTTTCTGTCATTTTGTGATTGTATTTAATTTGTTTGTGTAAAGGTCAGAGGTGGATAAATGAAAAGTTTTATGTCCACATTTTACCTTTGACGCCCCTGCTCTAAATGCTCCAAAGTTCGTATATGAAGTACATGATCATCTTCAGTGACAGTTTCTGGCATGTGCCTTATGTGTGGCTGCACAGTGTGGTATTGCTGGACGGGTGGCAATGCACCCCAAAATAAATTTAAAAAATGACTGTGAAATGGTTTTCTATTGTGTAATACAGTTTTTCTCAACTTTTTTTGAACAATAATGAACAGATGTACCAATGAAGAATTATAGAAACTGATCTGATAAAAGTACAAATGTAGTGGTTTTTGTTTTTTTCCAAATATCCAGCTTTAGAAATGATGTATGTACAGCTTATGGAATCAGAATTAGGACCATATGGACTGGACTTCATCCATGAGCAGATTCATGTTCCTTGAATATAAACCCTTCACTCACAATCAGAGTCAAACACAGACATAAACCACAGGAAACTAGTCGTAATCTGGTTGATCACATTATATCATATGGGGAATGACCAGGTCTACAGCCCTGGTCCTGTTCTTGGTCCTGGTCCTAGTCATGATCCTAGTCCTGGTCTCAGTTCACATGGCCGATCAGTACTTTCCTGACAGTGGGCTGTGGTCATCACAGTCAGTTTATGTCAAATACATTTACATAGTATCAGTCGACTGGTCCCAGTCCTGGTCCTGGTTCAAGTCATGGTCATGGTCATAGTCCTAATCTTGGTCCAGGGCCTGGTCTCGGTCCTGATCCCAGTCCTGCTCCTCTGTTTACTTGTGGAAATGCTCCAATTTCTGTGTTGAGGTGCGATGGGAAATGCAGACCCCCTGTCCTCTGATCCATGTCCAGGCTCTTTGCACGCTCTTGTCCTCATCAGGTTGAAGGTGTGGAACTGCTGCATCTTAACAGGATCTAACCTCTGGCCTACCGCATCAACCAACCATTGAGCAAACCAAATCATGTGTCCAGGACTTCAGGTAACTGAGGTAACCCAGGTAACCAAGGTAACTGAGAAAAGCACAAATACAGATGTTTGCTGGATAAACAGAACTGAGGTCACAGTGAACCCTAATGTTAATAGAGTTTTCAGACAGTCTGATACCTTTACTAAACAGTTTCACACAAATATCTACACATTCTGCCTAGTACAGTTTCATCTGTTTTTTTTTTTTTTTTTTACTTTATTGTCATTTACATACATGACAGGAAATTAACAAAACAACAGCAGAAAAGAAAAAAATTGCCTTGAGAGTAGCTTACACCTTACATAAAAAAAGGTGTGTGTATGTATGTATATATAATTTATTTATACATACATACAGTACATACATACATACATGCATGAATGCAGCCTTTCACGCATGTATCCTCCATTCATATAAACAGACCTTGCTCTGGGCATCATGCATATATCCAGTTTTGACCCCATGCATTGAGGAGAGAAAAAAAAACAAAAACTAATAACCTAGAAATGGAGCCCATCTCCTTTTAAAAGAAGACAGTTTTAATTGTAACTGGACCGTTAAACTCTCCATCACATACACATGTTTGACTGTATGCACCCATTGAACAGCCGTGGGGGTGAACTTGTGATCCGGAAACTAACTAGAGAAGCACTCGGAGAGCGCAGACCTCCGCCAAGGCAGTGTTTGTACTTTCATCCATTAGATGGCGCTGAATGTACGGATCACCACCAAAATCTAATCATGTGTAGGATACCCCATTTCTGACAATCTGTGAAAATTTCATGAAAATCCATGCATAACTTTTTGAGTTATATACACATACGCTGAAAATGGCCCTCTCGCAATGATATAAAAGAATCCTTTAAAAAAATTCCTGGATCCAGATGGTGATCCAGATCATCACCAAAATCTATTGGATTGGTCCTTGTACCATTGTCAAACTATACTGAAAATTTCATCAAAATCCATCCTTAACTTTTTGAGTTATCTTGCTAACAAACAAACAGACAAATGCTGGCAAAAGCATAACCTCCTTGGCGGAGGTAATAAGAACACTAGTAAGTCCATAGGAATGTCCTTCCCTAAAATCCTGTCCGTTTCTCCTTGAATGTTTTTCCAAAATGACTATTTTAGGACAGTCCTAAAAAACATGGGAATGGTCCGCAACCATACCACATTTTCTCCAGCAGTTAATGTCTGAATCATTTTTAAACCTACCAGACGCCAGTGGGGTCCTAAAAGATATAATATTAAGTTTCTAATCAAATTCCTTCCAGAGTTGACTACCAATCTCACGGTGACAATCTGAGCAGATGTTCTCCCAAGCATCACCATTCACCACTATGTTCAGCTCTAACTTCCAATGTTCTTTGACATGTAGCGTGTCATCTGCAATGTCTGTGATCAGCTTTTTGTAGATATTGGATATTTGTTTTTTTGTTGACACAAGTTGTGCTGACAGGCAAATGAGGTAAGTTTCTAGATTGGTTTGTTCCCTCTTGATATCTTCCCAGTCTTTATGTTTTGTAATGTACTATCTGATCTGTAGGTGTTTGTACAGGCCGTTTGAGGGTAGAGCATATTTGTCATGTCGTTGTGAAAATGATCTAAATACATTTCCCTCAAACAGTTGCTGGACTATAGTTAGCCCACCCTCTGCCCACTTCTTGTATGTCCTATCATACATAGATGGGAGAAATTCTATATTTCCAATAGTGGGCATGGCACACGACAGCCATGGTTCCCTTTAGTTGTCTTTAAACACAATTCCAGACTTTTAATGTGTTTCTAATCCATATATTATTTATTTTAAGTTTTTTTTTTTAAGTCTGTAAAATGTTTGGATCCATTTGAAACATGTGTTGTTAAAGCCCATATGTCTGGGGGTTTGTTGTAGGAAGTTCCAATCAACTATTGAATGCTTTTTTGCCATCTAAGATGAAAAGCATTGATGTGTTTCTCCTGGTGGCAATAGATTACAGGTTTAGAGCTCTCCTAACATTGTCGGTTATTGACAAAGCCCATCTGGTCAGGTTTTACCAGTTTATCAATACAGTTCTGTATTCTATTTGCTATAATGGAAATCAAGATTTTCAGATCTACAGATTAGACTGAGGTAGGACATGCATTCGGTTGGGTCTTTACCCTCTTTGTGAATAACACTTGTCACTGCTTCTGACCATGATCCTGGTGGACTTCCTGCTGCTAATGCATAATTATAAACTCAGCACAAAACTAGAGTTAGCTCATTCACAAATGTTTTGTAGTATTCTCCAGGGAGACCGTTCTCCCCCAGGGATTTGTTATTTTTAAGTTTGAGAATAATTTCTCTCATCTCATTTTCCTTAATTGGGGCCGTCATTGTATCTACCTCCTCTATTGATAGTTTAGTCAAGTTGACTAAGTTGAGAAAAGATTCAATTTTTTGTTTTTTATGAGGGTCATCTTCTTCCTTATATAATTCATAATAGCGAATGCCTTCGCTATATCTTTTGGTTGGGTCGAGCCACAGCTGATTCATCAGGTGTGTGGAGTTGGCTGATTGCAGAGAGAGGGAAAGAATTAGGTGAGAGTTCAGAGGCGGGTCAAAGGAACAGACAGAGCAGAGAATAAGATCATGACAATTGGACGTCCATATCATTTAGTTGGAAATGGTGTTTTGGGGGGTTGAAAATGCAAAAAAAGTGAAACCACCCTTCAGAGTGGAAATCTTAAAAATGCTCCACCCTTGCGTCACTGTGTAAAGGTTGAAAAGTGCAAAACTGTGTTTCTCGTCACATAGAAATGATGTGACAAGCATGAGACGGGACCAGAAAAATGTCGAGCCCTGCGACGGAGGTTCAAGTTGCCTTAGTCGCTGTAATTTACATCCAAGAGTCCTTTAACAACTGATAAGAATCCTGATAGAGAGTAGTAGAGAACAGAGACCAAGAATTAACTACGTTCTACAAATTTTTGACGCACCAGAGGAGCAGCAGAGGAGGCGACCTAGACAGCAGTGGATGTGACCTGGAGGACTTCTCAGGTTATGTTTACTGTATTTGCCAGTATAGTTTTGTATTAGGCATAAAGAGAAGAGAAGTGAAAAGATTCTAGGCAGGCACTCTTTGGAGTCACCAAGCCATCTGGTGTGTATACTGCATCAATATATATGACATTTCACACACTTTTGCATTTCCATTTGCACACAGATTTTACCCAGAAACACTCGTCTAAATGCGGAGTAAAAAGTGAGAATGAAACGCCACTTTTGCGCTTTTGGTTCAGATGGTTTTCATGTAAATGTAGACCAGGTAAATAAAAATGAAACAATATAATCACATCAGGATGTTAGTTTAGTGATGACAGGTTTAGTGGATGGAAAACCTGTCAGATTGACATGTTCACTGTGGGAAAACTGATCCTGTCAAAATGTGGTGGTGGATTTCCCTGCAGACTCCACCCACTGCCCACGCCTCAGGAACAGGACAAGAATGTGGAGAACGTGATATGATGAAGTGACCCCCAACTCAAGGGCAGATGTGTTAATTTAACTGGTTAACAGGTGAGTGGAGGTAAAACGATGGATGGATGATAAACCGATAATAAAATAAATAAATGATCTATCTATCTATCTATCTATCTATCTATCTATCTATCTATCTATCTATCTATCTATCTATCTATCT
>JAQQZY010000023.1:32910974-32924060 GCA_030068375.1 Ostorhinchus rueppellii
AGACGGGGTAAGCCTCACGCTGCCCACTGATATATTTGATAATACAGACGCTCTGTCTAAGGCTTACTAAGCTATGGCACCATCTTGTTCTGAGTATTTTAGGCCGATTTTAGGCCCATTTAAGTTGGTACTGCACACCATGGACCTCATGGAAGGACTGCCACTGACAACATGGACAAGTCTCGCAAAATGCAAGATAATGTGAGACTCAAGATGGCGGTGATTTGTATCTATTTTAAATCGCCCATTTGTTTTAGAAATGGGTGATTTAAACGAGGTGATTTTTGGCTAAAGCTGAGTAATTCCTGCAGATTTGAGGTATTTTGAAAATACTTGGAATGGAGGTCATTGTAAAAAGATTAGGGTCAGCTGTTTTATCTAGGGTAGGTCGGGTAACCGGAAACAACCTTTTTTTTTAGGCCTAAGTTTTTGAGTTATGTTGCTAACAAACAAACTAACAAATAAACAAACAAACCCACAAATCCTGGCAAAAACATAACCTCCTTGATGGAGGTAACAAGTATAAACACAGCTGAATCTGTTTCCATAACACATTTAAGTAGATGGAGGCTGATTCTGCCATCAGCGGAAACATGAAAAAAAAAAAGACTTTATGCTTAATATAAACAGATTATCTGGGGAAAATGGAATGTTAGTGTGAATTTATTCATAGTCAAATCAACATCCAGACACAGTAGGTAAAACGAGGAACAGGTGAACAGCCCCATCTTCAGGCAGGAACGGAAAACAACATAAAGTAATAATGATACAGTAATAGACAAACAGTGTGAGGATAAGAACAGACAGATACAACAAAGAAACAGGGTTCACAACTGATTCATGATGATGGAGGATGAGGAAGATGGAGGAGGATCAGGATGAAGATGATAGAGGAGAATAAGGATGATTGATGAGGATCAGGGTGGGGATGAAGATGATAATAAGGATGAATCTGATGGATGAGGATGAGGAAGATGGATGGGGATGAGGATGAATATGATAAAAAAAGGATGAGGATGATGAGAAGGAAGATGGATGAGGATGATGATGTAGATGATGGATGAGTATTTGAGTACGCCTATTTCTGTCTTTTTCTCACTATTTTCTCACTAACTGTAATAACGTCTATATAAACCTTATCTATGACCCTCTTTCCTTTGTTTCTACAAAGTCGTTGTCTCTAATGTTGACTCGACTCCTCCAGCCTGAACCTGTCTCTGTGGGGGGTCTCTGGGGAGGGTCAGGTAGAGGTGGGCACTACAGCACCAGCCACGCCCCCACCATCAAGCCAATCATCAGCAGAAGAGGAGCTGACCCTGCCTCCGGCAGCCCCGTTACCAGTGACCCTGGACTTCAGGGGTCAGGGTCTGTTTGGTCCGGACACGGGTCTGGGTGAGTCTTCGACTGTTCATGTGCCCTGTTCCTCCACTTCTTCGGGCTGATGGAGGTGGGTGTGGTTTGCAGGTATGCCCACGTGTCTGCTGTGTGTCTGCCTCAGTGGGAGTGTCTACTGTGACGACACCGGCCTGGACCACATCCCACCGCTGCCCAAAGACACCACCCACTTCTACGGACGTTTCAACCTCATCAGGCACATGAAGAACACTGACTTCATGAACCTGAGTGAGGAACCAGCTCTGGTCTGCATCCATGGATGACTCCACCGTCCAGTCCTGACCTTCTAATGATCATTCAAATCTCATCCACAGATCAGCTCCGTTCCATCGACCTGACGGGGAACCAGATCTCAGAGATGGACGAGGATGTGCTCTTGTCTCTGCCTCGGTTGCAGGACCTTCTGCTGGCAGACAACAACCTGCAGACCATTCCAGAACTCCCCACCTCCATGAAACGCATCGATCTACGCAACAACAGAATGATCAGCCGAGGGTTGCATTCAGATGCCTTCAAGGTTTGGAGACAATAACAGGCTCAGATCACTGATGTTCCTGCAGAAGGTTCCAGAAGGTTCATCTATCTACTAAGAACCAGACCTATGTTCTGTGGTTTAGGCTTATACAGTGATGTCCAGTGATGATTATTGGATGAGGATGAAGCTGTACTTTAATTTAATGTGTGGATGGTGTCACATCCCTCTTGTTAAATGTAGAAGTTTCTGAAGTCAATATTGGAGTTAGTTTTGTTGTATTCTATTACTCTGGTCTTTATGTCTGACTTCCATGTAGTGGCTTATTCTTCTCCTCATGTCCTGACCATGGTGCTGATGTTCCTTCATTGACTGGAAGTACAATCTGTTTTATTGAGTTCATGAGACACTGAACTCCTGCACAGGTTTAACCAGTCTGAAAAGTTACATTTCATTTGTCTTAAAAACTAAGTGAATGTATCTGCATGTTGGTTGACCTTTGACCTGTGTCAGGTCCACAGGTTGCAGTGTGGTCTTAGATGTGCATCTGATCCGATGTGTCCTGACAATATAAACCCAACAACATTTCAGTAACTGAGTCCATTTAAAGGTTGTTACTATAGAGATAAAACACTGGAACTCTGAGAACAGTCTTTACTGGTCCTATTTATTCATATTTACTGCTTTATTGTGGATCTTTATGCATCCAACTGGTGTTTGAAGAACATTTATTTACTGAACGAATGGATCAGACTGTTTTGTAAATGTGTTTTGTACTAAAGCCATGATGACCAGCGTATTGATTATCATCTACGGCTGTGGATAGAGCATTACAACGTGTTTAACATATGAAGACTGCGTATTCCTCAGACAGTTGAATGGGCTTCAGATGAGGAGGATGTTCTAAGGTGGAGGTGGAGCTCCATCTTGTGGTGGTTGTGGTGTATTACAGTTTTCTTTCCTGCTGCAGGACATGACTGGGCTGGAGTTCCTCTACCTGTCAGACAATAACCTGGATTCTATTCCAACGCCGCTGCCGCTGAGCCTCAGAGTTTTACACCTACAGGTATAAGAACCTTCATGATCCAAGGCACAAATGATCCTCAGTAACTTCTGTCACTGATCGATGTGGACGTTGAATGACAGGAAATGGTTCCAAAAGACTCAAACTAAACCTGAATCAGTTAAAGCATTGATGAACCAAACCCTGAATGAGTTGAATATTAACATCTGTGGTTTGTCTTGTGTTCAGAACAACAACATCCAGACTCTACCCGAGGACACCTTCTGTCACCTCCACGACCGCACCTTCATCCGCCGCAACCTGGAGGACATCCGCCTGGACGGAAACCCTGTCAACATCCACCTGTTCCCCCAGGCCTACATCTGTCTGCCTCGGCTGCCGGTGGGGGGGCCCTGATGCTGTGGGAGGGGCCAACAGGCTGTGGCTCGGGCTCTGCTCGGGGGGGGGGGGGGGGGGGTGGGGGGGGCGTGTTGGTGTGGGGGGGGCCAAAAGGGTGTGGATTGGGGTTTTTTTGGGCCCCCCCCCCCCCCCCCACACACACACACACACACACACACAGACACACACAGACACACACGCACACACACAAATAACAACATCATCACAATCACTTTACATGTTGCAATACAACTGATCCAAATATTTGACACTGAACCTGACACTGAAAATAAAAGCACAAATCAACCATTATAGAAAATATGACACACCTCCTGTTTAGAATTAATATTATGTCAGTAGAGACAAACAAAATGTCATTTTAATATTTTACTGTTTTTTTCAACTGTTTTTTGCCTTTTTATTTTTTCCACCATGTATTTTATTTTCCACCGTTGGTCCAAACCTTCATCATGTTCAGTTACTCAACTTTAATATTTTATGAAACATTTTGTAAAAACATTTCATCTATTTATGAGTTGGTAAATGTGGCTTTTTTAGCTTTTATTGTGTAAAAAAAAATGATAAAAATCACATTTCCATCTTTCATCTCGTGCTTCTGTTTGATGATTATTTGCTGAGTTGTGAAGGTTCTCATTTTATGATGAACCCAGTTTGTTTTTAATGATACAAACTCAGAACGTGGACGGTACAAACCTCATGTCTAATGAGCTGATGATAAACTTCACATTAAACTGGAACATGTTGGAGTCTGGATTCTAAACCGGTCTAATAAAACATCCATGGTGTAAACTAAGGTCAAAAAGTTGATGCTATTGATCATCTATTGCAGTTTTAGACGACACTGTAACCATGGCAACAGATGCATAATGATGTATCTGACAGCTTCTCTGTTTTGGGGACGTAACGCAAAACCACTGAAGAAAAGGAACATAAGCACATACTCACAGTAGCCTTTATGACACTGAAACAGACGACAACACAGCAGCGTCTTTACCTGGAATCATGACTCAGGGGTTAAAGGGTTAAAACTCACCATATCTGCAGAATCAGTTCAGTTATGTGGAATCCAGGGTCTTGTTGGGGTCATGGCTGCTGTGACCTTCAGTTTGAAAGTCAAAGAACGTTTGTATTTGTGACGTCCTGACCTCCAGTACTGGATTTCAAACAAAATTATAAAGGACGAAGTGTTTGAATCCTAAATGGTTCAGCTCCACAGTGGATGTGACTGGATAAAAAAATAACAAGACAGAGTAAACGGTAAGAATTTTGTGAATGTGAATGTCAGTATCTTCTATCAAAAGGAAAAAGTCACAGAAATAATAAATGAACTAGGATCAATACAATTTTAAAAGGTTAGATCCACTATTGAGATGAAATAAGGAAATACTTCACTATCAATTCTCACTAATTCAGCCTTTCTCTAGAATAATCCAACTCCAATCTTTAAATTCATGGAGACGTTGATGAAAACAACATGAAAAACATGAATGGAACCTTTTGGACTGACCTTTGGAATGACTGTAAAATTAGGCTTGATGACAGTAAAACCAGGTTTAATGGCTGTAAAATATGTTTTAATGTCAGTCAAATGAGGTTTAATGGGAGTAAAACCAGGTTTAATGACAGTAAAACTAGGTTTAATTACAGTAAAATTAGGTTTAATGACAGTAAAACTAGGTTTAATGACTGTAAAATATGTTTCAATGACGGTAAAATGAGGTTTAATGAGAGTAAAACCAGGTTTAATGACATTAAAACTAGGTTTAATTGCAGTAAAATGAGGTTTAATGACAGTAAAACTAGGTTTAATGACAGTAAAATCTGTTTTAATGACAGTAAAATGAGGTTTAATGAGAGTAAAACCAGGTTTAATGACATTAAAACTAGGTTTAATTGCAGTAAAATGAGGTTTAATGAGATTAAACCAGGTTTAATGACAGTAAAACTAGGTTTAATTACAGTAAAATTAGGTTTAATGAGAGTAAAACCAGGTTTAATGACAGTAAAACTAGGTTTAATTACAGTTAAATGAGGTTTAATGACAG
The DNA here is from genome assembly GCA_030068375.1 of Ostorhinchus rueppellii. Taxonomy (NCBI): domain Eukaryota; kingdom Metazoa; phylum Chordata; class Actinopteri; order Kurtiformes; family Apogonidae; genus Ostorhinchus; species Ostorhinchus rueppellii. The sequence continues at coordinate 32,916,310 of JAQQZY010000023.1, forward strand.
TAAAAGCAGGTTTAATTACAGTAAAATGAGGTTTAATGAGAGTAAAACAAATTTAATGACAGTAAAATCAGGTTTAATGACAGTAAAATCTGTTTTAATGACAGTAAAATGAGGTTTAATGACAGTAAATCCAGGTTTAATGACAGTAAAACTAGGTTTATTGACAGTAAAAGCAGGTTTAATGACAGTAAAACTAGGTTTATTGACAGTAAAAGCAGGTTTAATGACAGTAAAATCAGGTTTAATGACAGTAAATCCAGGTTTATTGACAGTAAATCCAGGTTTAATGACAGTAAATCCAGGTTTAATGACAGTAAAACTTGGTTTATTGACAGTAAAAGCAGGTTTAATGACAGTAAAACTAGGTTTATTGACAGTAAAAGCAGGTTTAATGACAGTAAAATCAGGTTTAATGACAGTAAATCCAGGTTTAATGACAGTAAAATCTGTTTTAATGACAGTAAAATGAGGTTTAATGACAGTAAATCCAGGTTTAATGACAGTAAAAGCAGGTTTATTGACAGTAAAAGCAGGTTTAATGACAGTAAATCCAGGTTTATTGACAGTAAACGCAGGTTTAATGACAGTAAATCCAGGTTTAATGACAGTAAAATGAGGTTTAATGACAGTAAATCCAGGTTTAATGACAGTAAATCCAGGTTTAATGACAGTAAATCCAGGTTTATTGACAGTAAATGCAGGTTTAATGACAGTAAAATGAGGTTTAATGACAGTAAAAGCAGGTTTAATGACAGTAAAATGAGGTTTAATGACAGTAAATCCAGGTTTAATGACAGTAAATCCAGGTTTAATGATAGTAAATCTAGGTTTATTGACATTAAATCCAGGTTTAATGACAGTAAATCTAGGTTTATTGACAGTAAAAGCAGGTTTAATGACTGTACAGACCCTGAACATTCATGATGCTTCTTTTCCTGTACAATCACTGCTTCCTCCTGTTTCTATGACGATGTGTTTCTAAAAGGGGGCAGTGTTGCTCCACGTCAAACCCCAACAGCGTAACCTCCAACCAAACACAGAGGAGTAGGTTTGTGGGTCAGGATGGTCAGAACCAGAACAGTCTGTGGTTCTGGAAGCTCAGAGCCTCAGGTTCTCAGGTCAGATGCAGATGTTGTCCACAGACGCTTATAGTTTTGTTTCCTTTTCCAGTTTCACAGACACATGTTCATCATGTCTGAACCAGTGAAATGGGTTCTTCTGGTCCCTTAAAGCAGGACAGAAGGGCTGAACATTCAAACCAAACGCAGACTAATGTTTGGAAGCACTTTGGCTCGATTTGAAAAAATAAATATTTTCTCAGATAAAAGAGAAACTATTTTTCAGATTTAACACATTTTTATTTGAAGTGTGCAAACAAAAATCTGCATGTAACACAATGAAAAGGACATGAAAATTACGCACAAATCTATTTTGGAATATCTTTTTATTCTCCTTCAGGTACATTTCAGGAATTAAAGTAAATATCCAAGGCAGAGCTTTTCGCAGAAATGACCGCTGTTGCAAAATCACAGGTGATTTATTTGTGTTTAAATGGTCAGATTCAGCATGTAACATGAGTGGACACAAAGGGTTACACACGAAACCCGGAATGAGACTGAAATTCATGAAAAACCACTAGGATTGTCAAATTTAATGCAGTGTCTTTATTTATAGTGCTATATAACACCATTTCAAGTCATGTTTTCCGGATCAAATGCACTGACACCTGGGTAACTTTTCCTGTCCCAATTTTGGTCCCAATATTTTATTAAAAATTCATTAATGTTGGGATGACTCAGGGCAAGAAAATACTTTTTTTAAAATTATTATTTATCCGAGGTCATCTTTAGGTACATCCTGTGGGGGAAATATGGCAAAATATCTTTTATTATTGGGTGTAGAAAGTTGGAAAAGTGCCAGATCCCAAAATAAACCCAGTTTGATGGAAAGACCCAGATGTGATTCACATTAACGTCACATCCAACAGTAGAAACCACATTAGTGTCACCGCTAAACACTGGATTCACTCATATCCACAAATATTGGACTATGTTTAGACTGCAGGCAAAGCGGCCCAAATCCAATTTGTTTACCCATATGTGACCTGTATCCGATCTGTTAAAGACAATTTGAACAGCACAACTCTGTTTTCTTTCAAATCCGACCCAGGCCACTTTCATATGTGGTCCTAAATCAGATACAAATCTGATATCTTGGCAGGTCACATTAATCCGATCTTTACGCCACTGAAATGTGACAAACATCCCAATTCTGCATCCCAGGAGGAGGAGCAGCAGGAAAACGTATTTACTGTAAGCACAGTGCGTACCTGCGTGGTCATGCATTACATCAGGAGCTCTTTTGCACATGTGGGTCACTGCAGAGTCACATTCAGTTCATACTCAAACCTGACAGAAGTGGCATTTATTGTCTGATATGAACGAGCACACAAAAAATCACCCAAAAAAATCCGATTTGCGCATCAGGACCTGCTGTCTGAACGTAGCCTTGGAAAAACTAAATATCAATGAGTTTGTAGTTTTAGATCATCAATTGTATTTATGTTAATGAATCAGAATAATTTGCTAAAAGCTGCTTAAAGGAACATTTCTAAGCTGGAAATCAGAGATGAACCAAAGCTTACCTGATCTGTCAGAACATAAATAACGGGAACCTCATTAATCCTCATGTTAAAGAATTAAATTAAGACAAAATAAACCCAGATGCTGCTCTCCCATGAGACAAACCTGCCCCTGATCATAGCTAAAAGCTGAACTAGAACAGTAACTGAAGATGATGTGGAATCAGGTCCATGAAGGTTTTTAGTAAATGAACTTTATTTACTTCTACCTGCCTCCAAGTCCAACTGGGACATCACACTTCCTCTATGAGACTTTTCATATCTTGGGGTGATGTTTGTGTCATCCTGGATGGACGCTGACATTCACTGCCAGCATCTAAGCCCTCATGGAGCTAAGCTAACGTGGAGCTAAGCAAACCTGGTGCCTACAGCCAACCTTTTCTGTGAACTGCGCTGTTGTTGGGTCAGAGCAGATCCCAGTGACATGTTGATGGTTTCTTTGTGAGAACCATGAGGTGAATGTTGGTGTTGGGTTTGGTCTGGATACCACCAACCCCCACCACTTCCAAAACCCTGGACCAGATACAAGACCAGGGGCCTCATGTACAAAGGGTACGTACGCCCAAAAACTGTGCGTACGCCCTTTTCCACATTCATGTCCAGATGCTCAAACACTGAACTGACCGTGGAAATGTGCGCTGCTTCACCCTAACTCCATAGCTGACGAACGCACGTTTCTAGGGCTTTAGAACCTTTGGCGACACTTATAGGTGAAACTGGGAAACTGTTAATAATGTGGAAAAGGTCATCCCCCAGTGTGAAATGCACATCAGAGGTACACAGATGAACACGAACACATTGACACAATTCTACTGCAACAGCAGCACATCCAACACCAGAACCAGACCAACCAGAACCAGGCCCTGGACCCACCAGGTGCCTGCCATCCAAAGAGGATGTGATTTCCTCCACATAAACAGACCAGAACACTGAATTCACTGGTTGATAAATGCATTTAATGTCATATTAATGCCTGTGAAAAACATTTAGAAGTCGGTCCAGTCGCTCCATGATGCCGCCGATTTCGCTCCTATGTCCTCCTGTGACCTCGGACCCATGCCGGTAGGACAGGCATCAGCAGCTGTCGGACCGGAGGAATCCCACGGTCTGTGACAGACTGGGACTGTGTCTCACTTTCTTCTGTCTCATTGTCTTTAGGAAATAATAAACTGAGGAATTAAATGTAAACCACAGTCTTTTATTTTTTATTTGATATTCTGACATGATTCCGCTGTGATCAGATTATTATCTGACCTGTAGAATGAACAAATGTGTGACTTACATAAATATTAAATATATATTTACTTTGGGGCTGATCTGATCCTCTGTCAGACCAGTGTCCCGCTCAAACGGGATCAGTTCGTCCTCTTCCGCATTGATCTTTCGGCCTCCGCTTTGTGTCCACCTTGACGTCATCATGTGATCACATGGAGAGAGGAATCCCAGAGGGAATCCCACCTGCAGACCCCGTTTATACCAATTTGCATATTTAAATATAGGCGTGGAGAGGGAGGAGTCTGGTACTCCAACATATGGGCTCAATTCCAAGCTGACTGGGATGCACAAAGGAAGTGTGCTTGGATTCGGGTGTACGCACAGTTTTGTTCATCTGGATTTTATTGTGCGTATGGACAGATCTGGATTTCGACGTTCGCCGGATTTCAGTATGAAATGTATTTTCCTCTGGTTCTGTTAAATGAACACCATTTTAAATCTGCTTGGTAGAAGAACGTGGTGACGTTTCCATCATCATTCATCCTTATACTTGTTTCTCTGATGTGAAACAGTTGGAGTGATGGTGGATTTGTGTTGGCAAAGTGCAGCGTTGATTGTGGCGTAAACGCCCGTTGACCTTTAACCTTTGAGGAGAGCGGAGGTAGAACGTGGTCGGACATTTCAATTGAGGAAACAGTCTCCTGGAGGAATGAATGCGATCTGTGACTGGTGCAGCCAAAGGTCACTGAATTAAAATGAGCTTAAAATGGAAAGTTCCTCTGAAACGCTGAGAACCAGCAGCTGCTTTGACTTTTCAGTTTTTCTTTGTGTTCGTTGAGTCTCAGAGCTGACGTCAATATGGCAACATTTACACACAGAGTCAATGAAACCCAAGGAAAGTCCCACCTCTGAATCCTAATGACACTGGACTTTAGACCATCTACACAGCACTTCACCTGAACAGGACCTGGATCAGACCTGGACCAAATTTAGACCAGACCTGGACCAGATATGGATTGGACCTTGACCAGACCTGGAACAAACCCTAGACCACATATGGACGGGACCTGGACCCTTCCCAGACTGGACCTAAACCAGATAAGGACCAGACCCTGGACTAAGTCTGTACCAGACCTGGTCCAAATATGGACCAGACCTGAACCAGGTATGTACCGGACCTTGACCCAGTCTGGACCAGAGCAGAGCCAGATATGGACCGCACCTGGACTTGGACAAGTTGTGGATTTGGACTTGGTCAAGATGATTCTAGTCCAGAATCCAGCATATGATTCATGTGACAGTAAAGACCAGGCTCTTTCTAAATCCAGATCCTTTTAAACCTGGGTTGTGTTCTGTACATTTTACAGATACTGTCATACAGAGTACATAAATATGTCAGTCCAAGAAACAAAATGTAAAGATCAACAAGTTCTTTTTGTTGATTCAAATTCACAACATGTTATGTTTCTGATTGAAACAAGTTTAACACAATAAATCAAATACAAAATCTATTAAATATACTATCGATCTCCAACTGTTTGATGTAGATCGAGAAAATAATGTTTACAGAATAAATGTTATGTTAAGGAATGAATAGATTCAATCCACTGACACAGAACAGCATTAGACACATTAGAGTGGATCCAAACCAGGTTCTAGATCAAACTATTTCTACAAAGCACATTATAAACAAAGGCCCGGTTCTGCCTCAGCCCTCCTTTGAATAAAAGCCTGGTTCTGAGGATTAGGTTAGGTTTAAGGGTTAGGGTTAAGGTTAGGAACAGGATTGGGAACAGGGTTAGGGTTACTAGGGTTAGTTCAGAGGTAGGGTTGGGTTATGGTTAGTAATCTACTTCCTCTGGAGGTGATTCTGCTTCTTTACTGCAGTAAATCTCAGTCTGACCTCGTTGTTGTGTACTTTTGTACTGGGTGAGTTTCATACTGGGTCTGTTTATTTCATTGTGGCCTTGTCCTTTGGATGGTCGAGGTTTAAGTCCAGTTCACCTGTTTCTGAGGACAAGAAGTGGACGAACAGAGGCTTTTAAAGGTCTTCCTCTCAGGTTATAACAGATCCAGGAGGAGGTTTTCCTTCCCTGTGGACTCAGCTGAGTCCGGTTTATGTGATTCAGAGACAACACGGTCCACGGTTTTACTGGGAGGGACCAGCAGCTTATGGTCCTGGTTGGAAATCATCCTCAGACACGTTATGAGACCAAATAAAAAAACTCTGAATGAACGATTTCATGTGGAATTTCACTTCAAGTGGATGACATTTCATTTAGCTCCATCATTACAGAACGTGTGAGTATGGAAATAATGTTCCCATCGACAGGAAATTGTTTCTGCACAAGTCTATGTTCATCCCTGAATCTGACCCCATCTGGTCTGTTCTGGTCTTCAACATTTTATGGGGTTTTCTTCTTGTTCCCAGAAGGTTGATATGTTAACTGTACTTCAACAGTTTAACAGAAAAAAAACTGACATTATTTTGGTAGAACAAATCATTTGACCTCAGATTGAATTCTTATTTTCACTAAATCTGTGGAGAAACATTTGGAAAAACAACATTGGATCCTAAAACTAAACTAAACTAAACTAAACTAAACTAAACTAAACTAAACTAAACTAAACTAAACTAAACTAAACTAAACTAAACATTGAGGGTCTGTTCACTACTCTTCTATGCTTCGTCGACACCATGTTCTTTTTTGTTTGCTTCCTGTTTTGTCCAGATCAGTGGAACCTGATTTCTAATGGACAGAGAACGTGGTCTTGGTCTGATACCGGTGTCAGATCCTCAGATCTCTACTATGCCATATGTGACCCTGATTGGCTGATGATGTTTTATTTAATCACAGATGTGCACGATACGTTTTACGGCTGAAAATGCAGATGATGGTGTCATTTTCAGAAACACAGTGAAGTGAATAAGTGCCTTTTCTGATAATGTCTCTTTTTATGAGTCACTGTGGTTAAACAGCTCCATCTGGAGCCCAAGCTGCTCCTCCCACCAGCCGGGGGGGTTATTAGCACCTTTTAGACAAGTCCTGCCATGCTGACGGAGAAGAGTAAGCCCAGCCCACCTGCCCCATCTGCCTTTGACACTGTTTCAGGTGCCGAGCTGGAGGTGGACTGGATGATTCCACGTAAGTTGTATGTGTAAAGTTTGTGAAAGTTTGGTCCCAGGTGAACCTGACCCTGGATCTGCACCTGAAGCAGCTCCGCGTCAAAACCACCTCTGACTGCAGAGGTGTTACAGAACAACTGAACACCTTCTCTAGTCTTAGAGCTATGTTCAGTGGAGTCTCAGGTCTATGTTCAGTCTAGTCTCAGGTCTATGTTCAGTCTAGTCTCAGGTCTATGTTCAGTCTAGTCTCAGGTCTATGTTCAGTGGAGTCTCAGGTCTATGTTCAGTCTAGTCTCAGGTCTATGTTCAGTCTAGTCTCAGGTCGATCTTCAGTCTAGTCTCAGGTCTATGTTCAGTCTAGTCTCAGGTCTATGTTTAGTCCATTCTGTGGTCTATGGTCATATTTTTGTCCTGACGATGTGTTGAAGGTGAACAACACAAATAAAAAAAAACAGAACACATCATTTACATCATATACCAATGTGACAAACCTGTGGTGAAAAGGTAATGAGTACAAAGTATAGACACTAAAACAGAGTAAAAGTTAAACCTAGTGAAGTACAGGTATCGGAAAACTCCTCCCACCTCTGACATGGGCTCCACCCCCTCTGACCAATGACCATATATTGCACAATAAACCTCAGTTGCATCGGCAGTAAAGGATAAACACCAACACCCATGAAAATAATAGAAGAAGTCATCGCCAACGGGCCGTGGGGGGGGGGGGGGGGGGGGGGGGGGGGGGGGGGGGGGGGGGGGGGGGGGGGG
>JAQQZY010000023.1:32993020-33003130 GCA_030068375.1 Ostorhinchus rueppellii
TAAATCCAACTGAACCATACTGAACCAAACCAAACCATACTAAACCCAAATGAACCATACTAAACCAAACCAAACCATACTAAATCCAACTGAACCATACTGAACCAAACCAAACCATACTAAACCCAAATGAACCATACTAAACCAAACCAAACCAAACCATACTAAATCCAACTGAACTATACTGAACCAAACCAAACCATACTAAACCCAACTGAACCATACTGAACCAAGCCATACTAAACCCAACTGAACCATACTGAACCAAACCAAACCATACTAAACCCAACTGAACCAAACCCACATGTCTGTTTTTTGTCAGTTGTGGGTCTGTTTTGTGTCTTTCTTTTGTGTCCATTGTGTATTTGTTGTGTCTGTTGTGTGTCTTGTGCATCCGTGGTGTGTCTGTGTGTTTGTTGTGTGTGTTGTGTGTCCATCTTTAACCCGTCCCTCTTCCTTCTCCTTCTTCCAGTTGTTTTCTACAGATTCCATCTGACTTTGTTTCTCGTAGCTTCTGTGATTGATCCAATGACCCGTGACGGAAAGCGTCGTGTTCGTGAAGCCTTCTGGGTATTTTCTGGCCGCTGCCGGAGACCTTCCACCACTCATCAAACTGTGTCTTACTTCTGTCACTGAGCTTGATTACTTTTCTGTGTGCAATCACACTGATGTGGGATGAAAGCTTTCCCCACGATATGTTCCGTGACCTTTATGACTTAAATGAAATGGATCATTTTTCTTTGTGGTTTGTGTTGGATGGAGCTGTGAACCCAAAGCTGCTCCTCATTTTAATATCAACATCCATGTGGGTTTGGACACAAATGTCCTCTCACATCTTCTGTTGTCATATTTTATGACAGTTTTAGTCGAGAAATGAAGAAATGACAACACATCAAAATCAACATTAAAACTGAAAATGGACATTTGATATTAAAGAACAGGACAGAATTTGATGTGAGTTTGTCGACTCGTCCGTATTCATGGGTCAATAAATCTTCTTCTGTTGTTTTTAAAGAAAAAAGTAGATTTGCCGTAAACTTCAGCCATTGTATGTTGTCAGAAACTATCCTGATAGTTGGACCTTCTTCATGTTCGACTTCACTCAAACCTCAGGAGATAAAAAGACAATCCCTTCAAAGCTCTGGGCTGGAGCTCCGACGGGCTTAATGTGGCTGCGGCGAGGAGGAGGAGGAAGGCTGCTGCCTGCCAATGAGATGATGGTGGACTGGCGAATGGCGGCAGCGCTGACAGCAGCAGACAGGAAGCACAGGAGTAAACACTCCCATCATGTTCTTTTCACAAGACGAAAACCTGGGTGTGATCGGAGTCGGCCTCCAGAGCAGACATCAACACAGTCAACACTGGCATCCTGAAAACATACATCATCCAGTGGGGAGGCAGAGGGGGGGGATTCCCACTGAAGCGTGACAGGCATCAAGTCCAACTGAAGAAACATCAGCCATTATCTAGGAAGATCTGTGGATTAGTCTGATTGGCAGACACTAGACTGAAGACAGGATGTCTACATCTGAGGATGCCTCTACCCAAGAACGTCTTTCCCAGAGGACACCTACATCTGAAGATGCCTTTATCTGAGGACGCCTTTACCCAAATGAGGCCTGTTCTCTGTCCACTGATGCTCCTATGATGACATCACCATCATCGATGATATCATCATCATCCATTACATCTGATACATACGTTGTTTACACTGTTGTTGTCTAGGTGATGTTATGACCTGTTGTCTTAGTCTCAAACCATTAAAACCACACAGCACCATCACAGGCCACAGATTCTGCTTTCATCTGTCCAACCCATCACAGTTAACTGACAGGTCTGGACTTCAGCATTAAAACGCCAAGACACCGCTCTACATCCTGTTAAAAATACAGACCACGCCCATGATTTATGACTGAAGATCAGCCACCACAAACCGAGACCCAACCAGAGGAGGAGACACAGCACTGCCACTGATGCACATGTTTGTCCATATTCAGCCCATAAACCCGCCAAGCACACCTGGAATTTATGACCAATACACAGGAATGTCAGCGTGGAAACGGCAGCAATGACAAATGGACGTTTGTCACCAAATGGGATCAATTCTACGCTAACATGTGTAAACAGACATCATGAAAATACGATCCAAAGAGCCACAGCACAATGGAACTACGGTTTCAGTTCCATTAAAGTGTTAACTGTGGTGAATTTCACTGGTAAAACCTCTGTTTAAGTTCCTCTGTTTGTATCTATACTGTAGGTACTATGTCTATGCAGTCACCAATAACATCGGTGACCAGCTGTAACTAACAAATTGACTAGTTTCTGTTACTTTAAATCACTGCAAACAAATAAATTCAACCTTTAAAATGATCAGAATAAGAAGTCTGAGGTCAGTGTCAGTTGATGCTAATGCGGAACGTGGATAATGAAGACGTCAATGATGGTGTTCCACTGATCCGCTAGTCAATCCTAACCGTCTAATTTTAGCCCCGAAGTCAACATCAAGAATCAGATAAAGCACAGCTGACAGGATGAGTTAATAACCAACCAAAACCTCAGAGGGGTTGTCATTATGACCAATGCTGACTGGACCGTTTGATAACTGAGACAGTGTCTATTTACAGATGGATTTAATTAGTTAATGTGAGAATCAGTATTAGAAAGTCAATATGGGATGGTCCAATACTTATTCACATCATTTAACCCTTTAACAGACACTGGGTCGTGAGTGACCAAGGGGGCGGTGTTTCCTGATACATTTATTTTCTTTATGATTTTAATTCATGATTCACGGCATGTACAAACACGTACGATGCTTAAACTGCATACCGTTTGAAAGCGGAGACCGTCAGCTTTCATTTGAGACCAACCATGAAAAACAACACTCTTTACAATGCCAACAGTAAATGGTTCTTCTATGTCTAACTCCTCCTGCAATTCCTGAGTGAAAGGGCGTCTGTTATAGGGTTAAAAAGTAAACACTGACTCCAGCTACACGTTGAAAAGTCCAAAATTATACTGTAGGATATGGTTTCACTCATAGAGAAGACAAGTTGTTTCTCATGAGTTCTTATTTTTACACAAATTGAACATGAATCAAAGGCGCGACTGTTGATCAGGTTGATGTGTGAAGTGAACGGTTTCAACTCAGATGGGTCAGAGACACCTGAGGTTTTAGGAGCCGTTTCCAGACGATCCTTCATCTAATGTGGTTCCATGAGGTCTGAAATGACTCCCACATTAACACTGACCTCCTCTCTGCTCCTCCTCCTGTCTGTCCTCCTCTTCTCTCCTCCTTCATGTACATTATTCCTTTATCCATATAGTTGTGAGTGTTTATTATATAGTTCCATAGATGGTAGAGGTTTATATTATTGGTACGAACAGTTACAGTAGTTGTATATCCACTGGTAGTACTTGTATTTGTAGTAGTAGTAGTAACACTTATGGATTTTGTACTAGTTATTGGTAGTTATACGAGTAATAGTTCTGGTTTTTTACAGTTCTAATTCAGTTTGCTCCATGTGTCCCCTGCCCTCCCTTCTCCCCCAATCTCTGCGAGGGATTGATTGATTGATACATTTATAGTGTATTTTCTTCAGTGTATATGATGCTCCAGTCACAGTACTTGATCAGACCCTCATTGGTCTCAGTCTGTACAGTCCACCCCACCACATCTGGATCTCAGTTTTAAAAATAGACTTCCTCATCTCCTGTCGATGGTGACCACAGTGTCCATTCAATACTCGCCGTCTCAGGCCAAGTCTGCCTCCACAATAATTACTTAACTGTCAGCAGGGATTATCCGGACTTAAGCCGCCCCAAGCCCGTCCAGAACCCAGAGCGGACGGAACCGACGGTGACATCAGCACCAGCTTTGCACTGAAACAAAGACAAAACCCACAAGGAATCACGGGATAACAGGGGTCTGTCCAAATCTCCTTTGAACCGGATCACAGCAGGCTTTGGCGTTAGGCCTTTATTAATAGACCGCCTATAGATGGAGGATTAACACTGGACTTGAGATTCTTTCATTGACGGGATGGGCCTTTTATGGAGAATACAAAACCAGAACATCCCTGGTATTTGGGTCTGAAAAGGGGTCCATCACCAGTTCTGGGACCATGGTACAGGGACATCAGAATACATGGACATTACTGAAGGTTAAGGTCCAGTCTGTGTTGGGACTGGTACTGGTCATTGGTTTAACACCTGGAGTCGACCCAGTTCTATGCAACACTCAAACACTTAACTGATGAGAGGAAAACAGATCGAAGAACAAACACAAACTGCATACAATTATGTCTGGTCCTATTTTTATCTTCAACATCCTGGTCTTTGTTTTCATTTCACTCACATTAATATTTCAGATTAAATTCACCTTTATTGGACTCAAACAGATTTAAGTGGAATATCTGTTCTTTCATCTGTTCCATTGGCCATGACTGAACAATGGCACCGTGTGAAATGTTCATAAAAAATTCAATAACAATAATAATAATAACAATAATAATAATAATAACAACAACAACAACAACAACAACAACAACAACAACAATAATAATAATAATAATAATAATAATAATAATAATAATAATAAAATGCAGTAGACAATATATATCAAATGTTTACACTGAAAATGGAGCATTTTATGAACAAAAATGTAAGATTACCTTTTAAGGGCATCAACAAATTAACTTTTTTAGATATTCAGTCATTTATTGACATGAGTTCCAGTTAATTCATAGTATTTAGTGATGCTTTAAAATAATTCTGTCACCTCCATCCTGATGTTATAATAATGATAATTATTAAATTTTATGTCAAATGAGGTTGGTTTGGTAAATTAGTGGTGTGTTCAGGTTCTGCTGGTCCTGGATCAAACAGAGGTAAAGTGTTTATTATCAGACATTGTTTCAACTTCTAGACACTGAATAAAACCAGTCCTGGATTCTCCAAATCCACCTTCCTCCTGCTCACGTAACCAACTGTGTCCACATCCTTCAGTGAGGAATTACATTTCCTCACAATGAAATCAAAGAACAGATTATGTTTATTACCAAATGTAATTGGATTTGCAGTTTAGTGGCATATGAGCATCATTTGTGTGATACTTAGCGGTGTATCAATATCGCTGCGTCGTTAAAGCTAATGCACAGGAGTTTTAAAGACCACATTTATTTCTAGTGCATCCACAGCAGAAGGGTTTATTATCTGCAGAAATCAGACTGTGGTTTAAAAACAACCTGCGTATGAGTTCATATGATGAACCGTGGGGTTGTACATAAAACTGGGTTTGTCCTTTTCTAAAACCTCTGCTATAAATTCTGCTGGATTCAGACACGTTGGATGAAGAGTCGAGTTGAAAAATGACAGAAGAATAACGTGGAGGTGGTGTTAAAGCAGTCGGTCACTGGGACGCCGAGTGTTTTCCATTTAACTCAGATCGTCCTTAAAAGTCCATCGATTCTGTCCAATCAATTTAGAGTCAAGAGCACCAACATCCAACAGTGGATCTGGAGAGAGACGCCTGAGATAGAAACTGGCAGCTTTGTCTCAACTGATCGATCCCATCAATGTTGAACAGGCTTTGAATCTGATATGATTAAACAAAGGGGGGGGGGGGTCTGGATCAATACATGTGGTAAACATTTCCAAGATGGAGCTGAGATTAGGTGAGGACTTGACAGCGCTCGTCCTCGTCCGGTTTTCTGTTGGCGTGGCGTCTGTGGGGCATTCAGGGACTGACGCCAACCAGGTTAGACCATCATTAAGCCCCAACCCCCAGACTCACAGCAGTCAGCGCGAAAAGGCTCAACAGGGACCTGAAGCTTTACTGGCAGCTCCACCTCCACAGCCATCACAGAACAGGATGGAGACATGAGCCGCTGGGACCGAGGACAGATCAGAAGACGCTTCGTAGACCTCAGAACCACTGAAGCAGAACCAGGAAGAGCCCAGTCTGGGTTTGAATGTAAAGTCTAAGACTTAAGTAAAGTTGAGAATCAGACTGAAATGGAGAGACAGAAGATGTTTAAGAAGACAAGGACATGGATGTTAGAGCCAGGAACCGACCTGAAGGATCTACCAGGAACATCACACATGTTCTACAACTGTGGGTCCCAACTTTTGTTGACGAAATTCCCTTTTACAGCATCATGGGGTAGAGGTGTTACCACCATAGCTCTATTAATGTCACGACATTCCTTAAGGCCAAATTCCACCGGGTGTGTCTGCGGTCAATCACTGCTCCGCTGTGGCTGCGGAGCAGATCCGTTTCAATTATAATCAATGCATGTACTTCCACAAAACTGTGGCACGGCTGCGGATCTGCTCCGCTGGCCTCCGGCAGATGGAGCAGATACGCAGAGCATCTATTTTTGCCGGATGACGGACCACGGCGCAGCAATTCCAAACACAGCAGATCGTACACAAAATAAAACTTCCTTAGATTTTTCAAAATAAAATAAACCGTGGAATCGGAATGGAATGAAATCGTAATTATCTCCAGGACAAGGAAGATCAGCACCAGGTCTTCGTTTGCTACTACTAATCCTCCGAATGGATGGAGTCATCTGTAAATAGTAAACTTCCACGTCTGCATATCGCGCGATTATAAATTAAATTGTGACAGCTCGTTGTTCCGCTGCAAGCCAGAGCCGCAATGCTTCGTACCACAGACGGATCCAGTGAGAGTTGATGCACGTCGGATGATGGAGCGGAGATGTACCGGATACGAATCCGGTGCAATCCCGGCCTTATTGCAGCGGAGCAAGCATGGAGGGCACAGAAAGTCGCCATTGACATAACATGCTGCTTGAAATTGATACTTTTACAGATTAACACCCCCCACCCATTTCAGTCTTAGCACCCCCCTCTTATCTTTCGTGTTCCAAATGCCCCCTAGGTGGCAGTACCGCCCCTTTGAGAAATACTGTTCTACAACAACCTGGAATTATCAAGAGTTTAGACAAAACACTAGTGATGGTTCATTCAATAGGTGCTCACATAAACCCAGCCTGCTGTAATACCACTGTATACCAGGAGAGGAAACTGGAAACGCAACTGCAAACAGGAAACACATCATAGGTTCCAACACAACAATGACACAACAGAATATAGTCTTTGAATGGTATGGTTTTATATCTGGACACCGTTCTGAACTGAACATCAATACAACAGATTCTATAGAGTGATTATTGAATACAAATCAAACCAAAATGAAGCAGCAGTTTGTGAAAAATTTTTTAGTCCTTCATGAAACCAACAACAAAACGGTGTTGAACATCCAGTAAAAGTCCAGACTCAAATTTGATGAAACACGATGGTTTGAACCTGGACAGAACTGAACCTAAACCAATGACCATAAACCTCAACTAATGCAACAGCAAAAGAAACAATCACGTGACAGACAATGACTTTAAGTTACCCCAAACCTGGACCATGAGGTGGATGTAGTTCTTACAGATTCTGCATCTTCAGTTGGTTTTAGTTCAATAAATAATAACAGTGAAATATCTAGAGGTTTGATATAAATAACTAGAGCAGATGAATCTTCATTACGTAAAACCATCATCTTCAGGGTCTGGACTTGGTTTTTCTCACGTCTGAATTCTCTACTCTGAGGTTGGAACTCATTAAATCATTCATGATGTTCTGACTCAATAAAGGGCTGGGAGATAACATCATAATTATTGCATTATGGAGATAATGATAATTATCAGGCATCTGCTTTATTTTGTTCACGTTCTGAGATAAAACACTAACAAAATAGTTTTATGTAAATCATGTAAATTCAGGTTGAGCAAATCTTTATTATCTCCGAGATGACAAACTGAGCATTAACACAGCCGATATTTTATGATTGTTACAGGTAAAAACGTTCTATTTCTTGAATTTAAAACCACTACAGACCATCTTTTTGTCTTTTTTAATGGATGAATAAGATATCAGATTGGACTGTGTGAACACTCACAACACATTAAAGCTACATAAAGAAAATGAGCAAAGTTAAACCTATATCATAAAATTAGTCAGCAGATCATGTTTTGGTCAGTTTTGGTTAGTTTTGGTTGTGTTTTGTTTGTGTTTTGGTTGATTTCAGTTATGTTTTAGTTAGTTTTGGTTGGTTTTGATCATCTTTTGGTCAGTTTTGGTTGTGTTTTGGTTGGTTTTGGTCATCTTTTGGTCAGTTTTGGTTGTGTTTTGGTCAGTTTTCGTGGGCTTTGATGGGTTTGGTCGTGTCTTGTCATTTGTAGCCGTCTGACTTCTTTACTATCTGTCTTCTGATGTGTCATTTTGACCAGAACACCAGTGCCCACCACTCCTCGGAGGATGAAGTGTCGGCTCCATTTCCAGCTTCACGGAGCAGATACATGTAGATGCAGGTTGAACCAACGGGAGGCATTGGTTCTGTGTTGTAAACACAGTATTTGTATAATCGTGGTCCTGAAGGGTAGCCTGAAGGCATTCAGGTTCTGTTTCATCCACCCACTAAACACCAGCGTTTCAGCCTTCATCTCCCCCTCACCCCACCACCCTCTTTTAACACCCCCACCCTCAGCCTTTAAACATCACTAAAGACCAGCCAGCCTTGTTTTTCCTGCCTCACAACACACCTGAATCCATCATCTGTTGTGGAGATGGCAGTTCTGAAGATGACTGAATGGCTCCTGGCGGTTTGTTTTTGCCTCCATCTGGTGTCTGATCCACAATGAGCGACTGATGGAGATGGGTGGGGGTTGGAGGGGTTGGAGACAAAAGTGCTGAGGTGACAATCTATAAATCTCCTTCAGGATGAAAGATGAGTCATTTTGGTCTGGTTTCAGAAGCTGCTGAGGAGATCCATTCACATTAGGGTTAAAGAGACGACGTGAGGCAGGGGTCGGGGGGTCAGGTGGGCACAAAAACATCTCTGAAAAATCCACCTCTTTAATCCAACAAAGATCAAAACCGAAAGACCTGAACATAAAGCGGACCGTAACAGCTTCACATTCAACAGGAACCAGTCAAGGAAAAATGAACCTGAACTCCACCTACGACTCCATACACAAGGTTTCACCTCCAGTATAGAAATAATAACTAAATAACTTAACTCACCACGGTGCAGCACTGCCATCTCTGGTTCTTAACAGGAAAATCTAATAAAGAGTGACAGCTTAGCTCCCAGGGAAGAAATAACTAATACTGATGCTTTGCTAATACTACTACTAATAATACAAATATTATTATTATGCTAATACTAATAATATTAATAATAATAATAATAATAATAATAATAATAATAATAATAATAATAATAATAATAATAATAATGCTAATACTGCTAATAGCAGGTTTCCAAAGAAAAGCAGAGCATCAATGTTTTTTCCAAAGCTATACTTAAGACTCACTGTAAAACTGCACAACATATATATAGCATAAGTTCATTGCCTTAGTACATTTACATGTCATTATACACTAAATGTACAGAAACCGAATCACTAGCTCAACGCTAACTTGAATGGGAAATTCTATGTTCATGCTATATTCAGGTTAGCATTTACATATTAACTTCAGATTTACAACGTCCCTTTATCCTTCAACAAACGCTTACATCAGAAATATTTTTAGCATACATTCATACAACAACTGAATGTAAAAATACTCACAGGTAAACACTTTCTTGGCCATGTTCAGCTCCATCTTAGGTCTGAACTGACTACAGGAACACAGAAAGGATAAAATACACGCTAGTGCAATTTATTCTGACCACAAGATGGCTCCCTTTGATATTAACAACAGAAGATCACACTGATACTAATGCTAATACTAATGCTTATACTAATACAAATGCTTATGCTAATACTAATGCTTATACTACTGCTAATACTAATGCTTATACTAATACTAATGCTTATACTACTGCTAATACTAATGTTTATGCTAATACTAATACTAATGCTAATGCTTATGCTAATACTAATGCTAATACTCAGCTTATATTATTCAGAATCAGAAATACTTTATTGATCCCCAAGAGGAAATTGCATGTTGCATATGCTCCAAACAAGTACAGTGAGTTTAGAAAACAAGAAAAGCGTAAGCACACGTAAGAAATATGTGTAA
>JAQQZY010000023.1:33039743-33053678 GCA_030068375.1 Ostorhinchus rueppellii
TATTATTATTATTATTATTATTATTATTATTATTATTATTATTATTATTATTATTATTATTATTATTATTATCTACGGTGCCCAGAGACTGGACATGCAGTGATTTTTACATATAAATCTTCTGACTAATTGACATTTAATCAACATTAAAAGCTGCCTTTGAGTTATGAAGCTGTTTCTATGGTGACATCAAATGTTAGAGGAAAAAATACAACTGTATGATGTGAGGTCAGTCTCGAAATGAAACTAGTTGAAAAGTGTCGGAAGAATTTAGAAATGAGTGAAAAGGAACAAGACAGAAATGAAGTAAAACTAGATGAGACACTAACTGTAGGATTATAGTGTTTCATTTACTGCGTTTACATGTTTTATTTACTTCATTTAGGACACTAGGCCCTAGTACTAGTACACATGGTCCTGGCATAAACACCTGTACTAGTACTAATACAACTACAACAGAACAGATGCTCTGGTTCCTGCAGAAGTTGCTCATGGTTTCACTAAAGTAAATGAACCTAGAAGTAAAGACACACACTCCAGTTGACCTTTGACCCCACAGACACACACTCCAGTTGACCTTTGACCCCACAGACACACACTCCAGTTGATCTTTGACCCTACAGACACACACTCCAGTTGATCTTTGACCCCACAGACACCAAATTCAGTTGACCTTTGACCTCACAGACACACACTCCAGTTGACCTTTGACCCTACAGACACACACTCCAGTTGATCTTTGACCCTACAGACACACACTCCAGTTGACCTTTGACCCCACAGACACCAACTCCAGCTGACTTTTGACCCCACAGACACCAAATTCAGTTGGCCTTTGACCCCACAGACACACACTCCAGTTGACCTTTGACCCCACAGACACCAACTCCAGCTGACTTTTGACCCCACAGACATCAAATTCAGTTGACCTTTGACCCCAGACTGAGTGGACGTTGTTTCATGTGGTCATCAGGCCTTATCGCCTTATGCCTCTTTAAAATGAATCTCACTTCATTAATGATGGAAACATAATGAGCCTAAGGTGGATCCAAAGTTTGTCCTTCAAATCTCCTGAGCTGAGACGAGTGAAGGAAAACACAGAAAGTTGAACAGAAGCTGAAAACAAACCTGAGGAAACGGACGGATTCTATGAAGAGAAAACCTTTAAAGTCTTTATTTTACTCGCTGATCAAACCTTCAGAGACAACAACACTTTAGCACTGGTGGAGCGGATGTTCAGAGTTCCCTTCTCAATCTTCCCCAAGGTGAAAAATAACACCAACTTCATCTCAGGCCCTCACTGTGGAACAAATGGAGCATAGATACACAGGTACACCAGGTTGGAGGAACATGTCCTGTAATATTTACAGTGCAAACAGGTATTGTGATACTACTGAACCTGAAAACGCATGTATACATGAAGGATGTTAAAAAATGTCTATGCTGTACTAATACTGATGTATGTAGTACTGAACTGTGACCACCAGGGGACAGTCTGGTACCAGAACACATCTAGAACCAGAATCACCATGGAACCAACCCTATGTATCCACAGACTGAATCAGTCGCTGAATAAAGGTTAAAGATCATAGTTTCCACATTTGTTTTATGGAATCATCAAGTTTAATTCAACTCAAACTCATAGACGCTTATTTTAACAGTGGATAAAATAACGCTGTGTCTGATAATGTTGATTTGTCAGCTGATAGTTTACATTATATCCCTGTTAGCTTAGGTCTGTTAGTTTAACTCTGTGTTCAGGAATCCAACTCCATTTTGTCCATTTACAGCTGAGTCCAGTGAAAGAAAAACAATGACGCTAGTTTTATCACTTCTGTTCAGTGACTCTGACAGTTGTTTCTTTATGGTTCTCATCCTCAGTGTAACTCAATACTCCCACTAGTGGTCACATAAATTCCCCAAGCCATGAATGTAAATAAATCAACTTCGTATCTCTTCAATCCAATACATTGACATCTGTAGAACAGCTTCACACATCTGTATTAAAAACACTACGAGGAGAATTTTAGATGATGTTTTTACTGTTTTGTTGGAACATCTGGGATAACTTTAGACGCTTATAATTAATAATTAATAATAGTCCATATCAGAGGTGATTTCTCTAACACTGCAAGGGAAGCACAGATTCCCCTAAAGTGTAAAAAAATTAAATGGAAAATATGTACAGTTGTGCTAACATTTCATTGATTACAAAAGTGTTAGAACATGTTCATCTCGAAGAGAAGTTTGTTCAAAATCAGCTAGTTATCACAAATCGACTATGTCGATGTTAACTTCTCTTACATTTTGATAGCATCATTTTCAGTCAGTGCATTTGCCCATAGAATTTCTTCTTCGTGTGGTTTAATGGTGGGTGGCGCTCTGCAGCCTAGGCATTTGCACCCTCCAGTGTCTCTCCTGTGATATGAACCAGAGCATTTCCTCATAGAAGCTGAGCGTCCATGCACTTCAATGCGACAGTTTTTTTCATTGCCTTGAAATTTGGCAGTCATTGAATAAATGCCAGAATTCTGTCCCACCCCAGGACACCCAGCGTCTCTGGGGGTGAATGGAACTCTGGGCAGGTTTTGGCTGGCCTGGATGCTGGGGTTCTGCATGATGATTGGAGGATCAGTCGAAAGGCTGAATCCCGTTTTGATTGACAGGTAGTTTGAGATATACATCATCTCTCGACTGCTCAACTTCTCAGTCCCATCGTGGATTTTGCAAGCAAAGTCAGAACTAACACAAACCCATTTGTTGACATTTTCTCTGCGAAATGACTTGTTCATTTCTTACACTGTAATTAAAACACACACATTGTATTTCCTTGTTTCAGTTCAACATAATTTCAATAATCCCTTGTTCGAGTTTAATATTGCTTCGTTAGATAGTTCAATCAATCGTACTGTTGGCTAGGTCAGAGTGAACTAGCTAGCTACTGTCACAGACCATTTTCCTGAAAAGGAGCAGAGGCAGAATTTACATATAAATAAACTGACAAATTTTATGATGTGAGCTGACAGTGAGCTTCCCCTCTTTGAAAGACCAGCAGCCACTGCTGGTCCAGATCCTGGACTGGAAACGTAGTTTCCTCTTCTGTCAGATTAAAGTCCAGACCTGAGACGATTTCCTCAACCTTCTATAATGAACACTGAAGACGGTTCAGAGTAAATCCAGTCCAGGGTCTGAGACGCAAGTAGCTGTAATGAATAGGGCGCTGTTCCCATCCTCATGGAGCTGATTGGTCTTTAAGCTGTGCAGATCTGACATATGGTTTGGTCCATGTCAGACCCAGGTCCTCAGAGCTGTTCACATCCATCTGAAACACACCAACTCCTCTCCAATCCCCATCATCACCACTAAAGTCATTTACCAAATGGATGAGTGTCATTAGGTAATGACAATGGCCATATTAGGAATGTAACAAAGCACCAACTGGAGTTCATTAGTGGGGGGTTGGGGGGGAGGGGGCATGAGATAAGGAGTCGAGGACAGAGAATAAGTCCAACGCTGTGCTTGAGTGTGTTATCAGTGCTGCCTTTGTCTGATTGGATGACTGAGCAGAAATATGACCAACATTAAATGGAATCCACCCTGGCTTCTCCTCCAACAAACAGAATAACAGTGAATACATTAGGATTCACTTGTTCTTTATTCATGAATGAGAGTCAGTGGAAAACGTAGACACTGTGATGTCATTTGATTCATGCTCGACTGAAACCTCCACTTGAACATTTTTCGGTCATGTGCATAATAATATTGGAAGGGTTAAATTATACATACATCAGAAATGTTAACGCTGGATGTCAAATCTGAGGTGTTTAATCCTTAAAGACCTATTACTATTTCTGCAGTGATTTCCACATGGACTAAATGATTTATCCCCATTTATTCTAATTTTATCCTCTGTACAGTATTTTACATTTTTCAGTGTACATCCTGCATTTTCCTATATTTAATTTTCTGATCGGATGTTCATTAAAACTCAGAGTAAATTCAAAGGTTACTATGTCAAAACAAAGAAAACTGAAAAAAAGTGTCCTTTTCAGTCACTATCGTTAATTGTATGTAAACCCAGTGTCTCCATCCACTGCCATTGGTCCAAATACATGGTTTTTACTGGTGAATCAATGCTGTAGAAGATGTCAGTGGTTCTACAGTAACCATAGTAACCTCTGAACGTCCAAATGGGTCCCATCTAATGACCATGAAAAGATGACAAACTCCATTTCACCTCAGTTTATTAATGAATAAATCTCCCAAATAAAGGTTAATACATGCAGTTTCATAATTGTAATAATTATCAAATAGTGTAACAATTAGTTCATTAATAGTTAATGAACTAATGAAACTATGTCTAAAACTGCAGGTAATTCTGACCACACTGTTCACATCAACAACTCCATACTTTTCATGAATACTATCATACTACCTACCAGGAATTAAATTCTGCTGATACTAACCCAAAGCTTACAAATTGTTTGATCAAGGCTCGTTAATTTTTTAATCTGTAATAGTAGCAACAACATACAATAATGTCCTACAACGTCAACCTGGAACATTTTATTTGTGTAGACCTTCTCTTGGTACTCAATAGTCGCTTTCCCATTGGACATATGTGTTTAACTTTACTGATATTTACTAAATGTTGAAAAAAACAGAGGTGCATAATGTTAGTTTTCTATTAAATTACAAATGTGACGATTTCTCGTACTCATACTTCCCGTCTTCCACTTATCCAGGGCCGGGTCGTGGGGGCAGCAGCTTCAGTAACGAGGCCTAGACAGCCCTCTGCCCCGTCACTACCACCAGCTCTTCTGGGGGAATGTCGAGGCGTTCCCAGGCCAACTGAGAGATATAATCCCTTCAGTGTGTCCTGGGTCGGCCCCAAGGTCTCTTCCCAGACGGACATGCCTGAAACATCTCCCCAGGGAGGTGTCCAGCAAATGTGATGATTTGTTTAGTTATTATCGCGAGATGGCATGAGAAACCACTCCATAAACATTACAACAAACATAATAAATATATGTTGCTTTGATTCTAGAATGCTTGTTACCCCAACAAAACATGCGTACACTTGAAAATCCTCGGCCTGACTTATCAGGCACACTACTGCCCCCAGTGGCCTGACTTATCAGTGCATGCCAAAGTTTTTGGACAGAACACAAAGTTTTTGTGTTGTGTTGTCATGGTAATGCTATGCAACACCTTTAGTAATATCCACATTGTATACGTCCACATAACCAGAAGAACATCAGCTAAGATCACAATAAACCCCAGAAGACAACTCAAGCAACAAACACTTAAATGGTCAAATCTGTAAACCAGTCTAACAGTCTCAGATCAGCAGTTGTTATATATATATATATATATATATACACATGTATACACATACATATACACGTATACACATATGTATATACACGTGTGTGTATCACAGATAGCAAAATTAGTTCATAGATTTTATGCACCCCACCACCCCCCACCCCCAGACTCAAACTAACTGATAAAACCATGAAAGGAGGACTGATGACACTCCTGTTGGATCATCCAGCATCTGCCAAGTGGATGACAGGTCTCTGTGGACCCACTTTAACAAGGACGGCCTCGGGCTCCACAGGGAAAAATAAGGGATTCCAGCAGATTGGAACGGACCCACGGGACCTGGGTCCGCTTTATCCGACAGTATCCACCAGCACAGCATCACTCTGCACCCAGATGCTCAACACCTTCACAAACACACCAGGAAAAGCTCAAAGCATATGTAGAAAACACACACTTGAACAAAACCAGGACAGATTCAACTTGTTTCACTGCAGCAAAAGTGAAAACATTCAGACTCTGAGATGATGCAGCTTCAAATACAAAAAAGAACAATAACAGAAAATACACGAGCTGTTTTCAACTCCTGCTAGAATATGAAATCAACAAAATAACCACTAAGTTATGTCCATCTTGTTCCATAATCCGAGTCTTTCACTGTGTTTTTGTCTTGTATTTGTCAGTTTCGGTTGCAACGAGTCTTGATGTTGTGGAGATTCACAATGATGCAAATTAGAAACAAAGAACAATTACAGATGAATCATCTGAAATGAAATAAAACTAAAGTCTGTGTTGAAATGCGAATGGAAGAAAGTCCAGAGATTTATAGAGTATAAAAGAAAATGTCAGAAAACCAACTCCTCAGTAAAGCACAGTCAGTCGTAAAGTACTGCCAAAGTACTGATGAAGAAGTGGTGACATATTGGCGTAGTAGTGTTGTAGTGGTGTTGTAGCAGTCGTACTGCAGTACTTCCCCCCTGGACCACTGAGGTTCTTTGAGCTGGAGTGTGTGTTTCCTCATCACCTTGGGAAGGTTGAGTTAAAGGAAAAGACGAACACACACACGTTTTAAGTGGAGCTGAAAAAACCCTGTTTTCCCAGGAGTAATCAATTAATTGTGGGAAAGTTGCCAGCAATTACTGATCAAAGAAGGAGCTGAATCGCAGTCCTTAAGCTTTGAAGAAGTTTAATAAGTCACCTACATGCCTACCAGTCTACCCGTTATCCTTTTAATTTGAGCCTTAATGAGACACTCAGATGATCACCTCCCTCACTCGTGTCCCTGGAGACACAGTAAATATGGAGGACAGACATGGGGGACGTCCACCCACCGTGGACGCATTAACCCACTCTCATCAGCACATCTCCTCCTCCACATTGAGATCATAATCAGTCTGAGTCCTAAATAGATCAGTAAATTCAGAGCCCTTCGTGTTCTCATTAGGTATTTGGGTTTCATCATCATCTCCATGGGTTTCTGTTCTTGGCTCCGTTCAGGTCTGTGTTCCTGCCAAGTGTTGATGCATATGATGCATAATTACATGATAATGCTTTGGAGGTCGGGTCAAGAGAAAGAGACGAGTGAGCAGAGTGTCCCCTCGGCGTTGACCTGTCATTTTCCCTCCGCAGCTGAACTCTGCTTAACCCAGGTGATGCTGCCTTCAGCTCGAACTCCTCGGATAATTATGGATGTGACAAACTGGAGGTAGCGTGCGGGGAAAACGCCATTATGCCGGGAAAACGAACCGCCGATGCGGCACAAAAACATGGCACCACGGTGTCCAGTGAGGAAAGGATTGGACAGATTGGACATGTGTCCCTGGACATGAGTCTGTAATGTCAGTGTCACAGTGGACCGATGCCACAGTTGAGGACACATGTCTCACCAATCAGTCCTGACAGAAACCGGCACTGCAGATGTGTCTCTGAACCAGGGACGATCAGAACAAATGGTGCTGAGACACAGGGGGACTAACAGGAGAAGATGACAACAACAGGACTTAACCTGAGGACATGTCCATGTTAGGACAGGACATGTGAGAGGACCAACACTGTTAGAGGACCATGTCCAACCTGTGGACAGACCAACACTGTTAGATGACCATGTCCAACTTGTGGACAGACCAACACTGTTAGAGGACAATCTCCAACCTGTGGACAGACCAAAGCTCGTAGAGGACCATGTCCAACCTTTGGACAGACCAACGCTGTTAGAGGATCATGTCCAACCTGTGGACAGACCAACACTGTTAGAGGACCATGTCCAACCTGTGGACGGACGAGTCTGTATGTCTATGAATCATCAGTTAAAACATCTGAAACATGTTCCATCACATGCAGAACAAATGCAAAGTGAGAAACACAGGAGAATCTCATGATCTTAGAGCCATAGGACACAATGGCAGCTGTCGATCGTATTTTAACGCCTCCTTGTCTGAAAACAGAGTTCAGAGGAGGAGGAGGTAGTCACACTCACATAAGGTGAAAACCCTTAATGGACCCTGAAGCAACTGTAGAGGAACAGGAACTGGATTAAACTGGGTTACACTGGATTAAACTAGGTTAAACTACGTTAAACTGGGTTAAACTAGGTTAAACTAGGTTAAACTGGGTTAAACTACGTTAAATTGGGTTAAACTAGGTTAAACTGGGTTAAACTGGGTTACACTGGATTAAAGTCTGAAACACAGAACTTTCATACTTTAATGGATAAGATGATGTGTCCGTGTTTCTTTAAGTATAAATTGTTATAGTTCGTTGGTTCAATGTGTTGATATGAAAACAGATTGGTCTAGAACAGGTCGTGTCTCCAAACCCATCGACCTGAACTTATTTATAAACCATAATCACATGGTTTATAATAATGGTTTTATACTGGTTTATAAAGTCCTTCCTTCTAGTTGTGGACCCGAAGCTGTTCCACATCCTGTGTTTGTGCTTCAGTTGGCTCTTTTGTAACGACTGAACAGGTGGAGTTTCCGTGGTTCTGCAGGTCGACCTGTACCGACTCCATCATATTTTTGACTCTAGAACCAGTTCCAAACACCGTCCTACTCACTACATCCACAAAGACACGTCTCCATCTGTTCCTTGTCTATGATTATGCATGTTCTCACAGACCAGAACCTGATGGTTGGATGAGAGGTTCAGCTTTCAGAGGATGAGTTTCCACTGGATATTATCAGTTACAAACCCACCATTTATGTGTTTAGTCCCGTCTTCATGTTCCAGGTACTAATAGAAAATAGTAAATAGTCTTTATTATCTGCTGTAATTGTTCTTTCATGTCCTTCTCGTCTAATGTCACTAACAGATGTTCATCTTCTACTGAACAGGAGGAAGTGTCTGCTTTCCCTGTTCACTGTCATCTTATTTGTAGAACAGGTCGTTGTGGTTCTTCATCTACACTTTTACGTCAGTAGGTAATGCCAACATGAAAACTGAATAGATGTGACTACAGATGGATCTGTTGTGATGGTTCCATATTCCGTGTCTTAACTCTCGTGGTCCATATATTTGACGTTGACGTGGTTTGTGGCTGTGGTTCATTTAATTCTGTCAGATTCTTTGGGGTCTGTTTTACATCATTGCATCTGGACTCAACTCAAACCTTCTGATTCTGTTGGATAATGTGTGATTTATTAGGCCATGGGTGTCAAACTCTGGTCCTCAAGGGCTGGTATCCTGCATGTTTTAGATATTTCCCTCTCCCATCACACCTGAAAGCCATTTCATTATTATCAGGCTTCTGCAGAGCCAGATGATGACCTGATCATTCATTGAACCAGGTGTGCTGGAAGGGGGAAATATCTCAAGCCTGCAGGATACCGGCCTTCGGGGACCGGAGTTTGACACCTGTGTTCTAGGCTGTACTCCAGAGTTCTCATCTGTTCTCCTGCTCAAATCATGTCTCATAGTCCGAGTCTAGAAATGCTCAACACCATCCAGATTTCCCCCCCGTTCACCAAGACACTGCCATCCAACCAGGTCACTGCAGATCTGGACCGGATCTCCAAAACCATGGAGTCCAGTACCAGTACTAACCCTGGGTCCACAACTATGGCTGGATTTAGATTTTTATCTGGGCTCTAAGCTATATAAAACCCTGAGCCCCCCACCCCCACCCCTTTAAATGACACCAGCTGGTCTCAGAAAGCTTTAAAATATGTATATGGCTTTGAATCCTTATTAATAATGATCAATAATAAAGACTGTTGTAAAATCACAAAACTTATATTAGAGAGTCCTCTAAGTTACAACTTTAAAGATTTTTACAAAAGTAAAATCAATGATTATGTCATCAAAAGATATGTTATGCAACTTATGGTTTTCTATGCACATGATGCTAAGCACAGACAACTTTTCTTGAGACACAGTGAGGATAAAGCGGGTTCAGAAGATGAATGAATGAATGAATAGTTGGTCTCAGTTCATTTTTTATTCTCTTTAGCTGTGAAAACGATCTTTCTCCTGAACACTTTGTTTCCATCAGACATAGAAATGGTGGTGAAACTAAATGAATCTGATCTTGAAAGATGATTTGATTCTGGAAAAATGGACATAAGGACAAACTCACAGCACATGTTCTGACCTTTTTATGATGAAAATAACATAATAAATCCCAGTGGACCATTTTAGGCTCAGGCGTTAAAAGGTTAAACACATTTATATCCACTATAATTCCTGAATTATCTATAGGCTACTGACACAATGAACATTGATACTAAGGCTCAATTCACCCCTTGGCTCCTCCCCCTTAGTGTTCCCCCTTAATTTTGTGATTTCACAAGTTGGAGGGGAAGAACTAGGGGGGAGGCCTGTTTGGCCCTAGAAATGAAGATTTCTCAGGACCATACTTAAACAGAGGGTAATGAGTAATCTCCCGTAATTCTGTTTGAATCATCGGCAAGATGGAGGTGAAAAAAAAGTGCAGCAGTGTGATGAAAGAAAAACATAAATGAGTGTGTTTTCTTTGTAAACTACTTAATCGTTTGATCATTTAACTCCATTTCAATGTATTACACATCGCATTTGTGCGGTTTATATTTGATAGTTGTTAAAGATGACCAAAGCCTGTGCAACACAGACAGTTACAGCTGCTGACGGCATGGTGGACTCTTTCAGAAACAAAGTTGTCACATCTGTTTATCGATGACCGCTGATGACGGAACAGGTCTCAAAGCATTGTCTCATTATATTTTTCTTTTAAGACAAGGTATTGTTTTTAGATGTTACCTGCTTGACTTGAGTTTCGACTGTGACTCTAGTCTTCCTCAGAGGCGTCGTCCGGCGTGCTGTTGATGTGTCATGTATCAGCTGGTCAGGTCGACGGACCAATCAGAGCCCGCCAAGCCGACTACACTTCCCCTGCCTTGAGTGGTCTCTGGAGGAGGGAATCCCAGGTGTGCGACAGGGTGTACACCCCCTCATCCTGGTTGATCGTGTTGCTGGCCCACTTTCTGATCTCTAACAGTCAGAATTGTCTCATTTCATTGGGGAATGTTTTAACCACTACCCCTTGCTACTCCATGTCAAGGGGTAGTGCCAGGTACAAGGACCAGGGGGTGAATTGGGATCCTAACCCTAACCCTAAATACTACACATCACTTGTAATTTGTTTATCAAGTCAATGCAATTAGAGATTATTTATTTACAAAATTTCTAATTTGAAGACAACACATTGCATAAAAGGCCCTGCAGGTGGTGAGGCCCCGAACTGTAGATTATGTCGGTTGGACTTAAATCCATCCACAGACTCACACATGGTTTCATCTGTGAATCAGGAAACATTAACCTCAGTCTTTTAGGTGAAACTTCATTTGTCTGAACATTTTAAAGTTCTGAGTCTCACACTTTGTTGACATCTCAATCAGAGCGTCTGTGTTTTTAGATTCCACTGCACATATTTAATGACACTAACACCAAATCCTCACATTTATCAAACTGGGGAAAGCGGATAGTCTGTGCTTTCATATTAGAAATAACCTGAACCTGAAACACAGCAGACAGTTTTACATTTCTAGTACGTGTTGTTTTCTGACAGGTCACATGATCATTTCCACAAGTTCTAACCATTTCCCATTAAACCGTCAGATTAGCTCATGCACACTGTCATCTCAGAGTTTATGAACCGACAGCGTTGCCTGAAGGTTTACATCTAAAGGCTGCCACTCAGCACTGATGGAGGGATTTTCCATCCGTCAGCCGTGAATAACAATGGCTTTCATTAAATAATAGTCAAGTTTCACATCAAAATGACAGCTTTTGCACTTCACATGGACCTGGATCCCACACCATCAGGTTCCATAATGATACACCACTATTTGACCCCTTTATATTTATAGATTTTCTCACTTTTCACCCAAAACTCCACTGGAATGAATGTCACTGAGGAATGTGTTTAGGATTTAACCTAATATTCTGATTCTCTGATAAATTGAATCTGGGTTTTGATCAGTTTATAGTTTTTTCTTCTGATTTTGGTGTCTTCATCTTTTGGGACCCTGACCCTACCTCTAACCCTACCTTAACCCTGTCCCTATGGAGTTGGTGACAAGAAACAATCGAGACTGATCTGAATAAATTTGAGGTGGAACACAAACCACACAGATTATCAAGGATTCTTATACCAGGGAAAGTACCTCTAATTAAAAGTTCCTGTGAATGTTGGTGTAAAAGGGTCTATGGTGACCTGTTCACATAAACAGACCATTCAAACCATCCACAGTAGAGCTGTAAGAACATTGTGAATCTTGATAAATGGTAGGTCTGTATCTCCCTGTTAGACCTACAGTAGGACTCTAGCTTCCTGTTAGACTAATGGTAGAACTATATTTTACCGTTAAACTAACGATAGGCCTAAATCTCCCTGTTCGATCTACGGTAGGACTCTAGCTCCCTGTTAGACAAACAGTAGACCTTTATCTCCCTGTTACACTGATGATAGGCCTATCACTAGACCAACGGTAGGCCTATATCTCCCTGTTAAACTAATAAATATAACTGTTAAATGGTTGGCCTATATCTCCTTGTTTTTTTTTTTTACCAGAAAAGTCTCATTGAGATTAATAATCTCTTTTTCAAGAGAGTCCTGCACACACCAGTATAGGCGGCACTGGAGGGAAGGAGGGTGAAGTGTCTTGCCTAACGACACAATGGACTGACTTGGAGAGAGACTCACGATAGACCTATATCTCCCTGTTAAACTAACAGTAGGCCTCTACCTCCCTGTTAGGCCTACAGTAGGGCTCTAGCTCCCTGTTAGACCAACAGTAGGTCTAGATCTCCTTTCATGTGGATGGTTTAGGGTCTGGGGAAGATTGATGTCAACTCTAGAACACACCAATGCTCATCACAGAAGCTTAAAAAATAATGAGCTGTTTATGGAACTGTTGATGTCGCTGTTTGAGCAGATAATGATGATCATCACTGGCATGATTCAGTTAGAGGTGATGAACATTGCGTTGGCGTTGGCGGCCGACTGGGGGTCCCCCCCTCCAGACCCGGCGCTGCGCTCTGCCGACTCTACCATTAAAACAGAACCCTCAAACTTACTTTTGGCTATGTGCATTAGTCAGATATAGTTGAGCTTATTATTTCCTGGCAAACAGGCTCTCAGGGAGTGTGGAGAAAGTGGCCAGGGCTGGTGTGAGGTAATTGACAAATGTGTGCATCTCAGTAGGAGGGACTGTGCGAGTGTTGAGGAATAGTTACCCATGTGTTTCTTTTCCTGGCGGCGCAGGTTAGTGCCTGAGCGCCTGAAACCTCATTAAGCATCTGCTGTCATCCTCCATCTGTTCAACACTCAGCTGAGGAGAGGGGAAGCAGCCTGTCTGCTAACTTCCTCGGCTTCACTCTTTATCTCCCTCTCCATCGCTCTGGTACTAACTTTATAAATCTACACTGTCCTCTTTGTTTTTTTTTTCTTTCCCAGCATCCCTCACTGTTTTAGCGCCTGTGTACCTTCTGACTTATGTTTCTCTCTTTTTTGTCATCTGGTCTGTTGTTCTGCATCTCCGATGGCTCTTTGGAGGCGACACAAGTGAGTGCTGACAGTTTCTTTCCCACTGTAAAGACAGAAATAATGTGCGTAGAGATTCACATTATGATTATGCGTTGTTTATGACGGTGCTGGTGGCGTTTCTAATGCCGTCTCCTAAAGGTACACAATAAAAGGAGGCCATTCCTCCTCACTAAAGCTCTGTTGGAATTCAATTTCCTTTATCAGGCAGAGCTGGCGTTATTGTTTTGCATTACATTTTCTCCTCCTGTGTTGCCACCGTATGTGATGGGATTCACTCTGAACCCAGATGACAGGTCAAAAGTCAAACTGATGAACACTCAGTGATTCTACAGACACCGACGACTGATGTGATGCAGAGGGAGGGGCTTTACACATGGTCATATATTTAACCACATCTGGAACCTTCTATCACACACATCCTTTAAACTGACCTGAGGTTAGGCGGGTTTGAAAGACTTTTCTCATTTGTGTCTTTATTCTTGTATAATATAGTACAGTACACATTAGACATACCCTATCTTATTTATACTGTTTAGTGTGAATCAGTGGTGGCTGGCCCATAGGGGGCGCTCGGGCTCCACCCCCCC
>JAQQZY010000023.1:33081966-33103392 GCA_030068375.1 Ostorhinchus rueppellii
GGTTCTTGCTGTGTAGGTTGTTTGTGTGTTGGTTCTTGCTGTGTTGGTTCTTGCTGTGTTGGTTGTTTGTGTGTTGGCTGTTTGTGTGTTGGCTCTAGGTGTGTTGGTTCTTGGTGTGTTGGTTGTTTTTGTGTTGGTTCTAGGTGTGTTGGTTGTGTGTTGGTTCTAGGTGTGTTGGTTCTTGGTGTGTTGGTTGTTTTTGTGTTGGTTGTTTTTGTGTTGGTTCTAGGTGTGTTGGTTGTTTTTGTGTTGGTTGTTTGTGTGTTGGTTCTAGATGTGTTGGTTGTTTGTGTGTTGGTTGTTTTTGTGTTGGTTGTGTGTTGGTTCTAGGTGTGTTGGTTCTTGGTGTGTTGGTTGTTTTTGTGTTGGTTCTAGGTGTGATGGTTGTTTTTGTGTTAGTTCTAGGTGTGTTGGCTGTTTGTGTATTGGTTGTTTGTGTGCTCAATGTGGAACCTGAACTAAAAGGAGTTGGACAGCCCTGCTTTCTGCGGATCTCTGTCTCTGACAGTGACCTGAGGAGGAGTTGATGACCTTGACTTAAAGCTCATCTCCACTCTGTGTTAAATACGGAGCTACAGAGAACCTTCTCTTTGTGCCACTTAGTCAGTTTTTCTACTTTTTTTTTTTTTCCAAGGCTCATGGACGCCAACAAATCAAATCCCTTTTAGCGCTGCTTTCCCAGCGTTCACATCAGTTCAGCGGGCCTTTGTTCCTGTTTCATGATCCTTCAGTGAGGATCCAGCTGGACTAAATGATGTAAAATCAGACCAATCACAGATGTGGTTTGGGTTCCATGAACAGTGGGCATTAAGACCAAGGCTGTTTCAGTCTGGAAGAATTGTTTTCTTCTCCATTTCACCTCTTTGAACTGAACATATTTTGTAATCAGAATGGTTTTCACTGAAACTACTGTTAAAAGAAGCCAATGAAATGTTTTTAAAGGGCTCATATTTATCTAAACCCACTTTTATTAGTCTTTGGTTCATTTATTTGTGTATTTGGACCCTAATCGTTCATAAAGTTTGAATTTGAACCCTCCAGGTGCTGCAGAGTTATCTTTATATTCATTTGGGCAAAAATTGAGTGGATTTCTACAACCTGTTTTAATTCTTGCTCAGTTTGTTACGTTTCATAACTAGTTACGACATTTGCACATATAAGGTCAAGACTTCCGACGAAAATTTCTCCAAGTACGACATAATTATTTGTCAGTAGCAGCAGCTGTAGTAAAAACTGAAAATATGTCCAAACTTTGAGCCGATTACCAAAAATGTTCAGTTGTTGGTTGTATTAAGTGGCTGAACCTATCAGCACAGCCAACAACCTGGAGGGGGTGTGGTCATGTGCATTTAAAGGCACTCAAAACCACCTTTCTAGTGTCATTGCTCAAAAATAGGGTTGAAGATGGACCTGTGGAGTTGAATGAATGAAGAATTCAGACCCAAGCAGAGCATTTACAGTTTATGTAGAGCACAGGGGAATGTTTTAAAAGCATAATTCCATTTAAAAAAGCAAACATATCACCGCTTTAAAGAGCTTTGAGTTGACGTACTTCCATCAAACAGACCACGTGAAGAGGCATAGTCAGATAACTTTGGAGATGAGGAGGATCTACTTTGATCACAGCAGGAAACCGAGAGGAAAACGGACAATCCCCCTTCTCATGTCAGTCTGAATGTGCGGAGTCTTCGGCCACATCACTCATTGCTGTGGAATTGTCCATTTACACCCTGACATGCTGATATAACCAGTGTTCAGTGTTGCCAGGTGACCAGTTTGTTCTCTGGTAATATGAGCTCATTGCAGTAAAAAACCCAGATATTATGGAAAAATGTTGGATCCATGTCACGCTGGAAGAACAGCCAGGAGGACATTATGTTCTGCTGCTGCCTGAGAACATCAGGGCTGAACGCTTCCAAACCAGGACTTAGATCAGCGTTGTTCACCTGGTGTCAGTACCGACAGGACCCGATCTGGGTCCAGGCCTTGGACCCTGGACCATGGTAGTCTCTGGGATACATGGAAGCATATCCAACACCGTGTAGACCAAACATGGTTGAGAAAGTCCCAGAGATCAGTGGTTTGGTACGTTAGCTTGAGTGATGATGTTAGCTTTAAACACAGGATGGACCCCCTTCAGCTGGTATCAAGGACAAGACTGGATCCAACAGGTTTAGTTCTTTGTGTATTGGCTCTTCATGTGTTTAGTTCTTCATGTGTTGGTTCTTCATCTGTTTGGTTTGTGGTTCTTCTTTGTCAGTTCTTTGTGTGTTAAGTTCTTCTTCGTGCGTTGGTTCCTACTGTTTTTAGTTTGTTGTGTGCTGGTTTTTCTTCATGTATTTGTTCCTCTGTGTGCTGGTTCTTCATGTTTTTAGTTCTTTGAGTGCTGGTTTTTCTTCACGTGTTGGTTCTTCCAGTGTGTTGGTTCTTCATGTTTTTAGTTCTTTGTGTGCTGGTTTTTCTTCACGTTTGTTCTTTGTGTGTTGGTTCTTCATGTTTTTAGTTCTTTGTGTGCTGGTTTTTCTTCACGTGTTGGTTCTTCTAGCGTGTTGGTTCTTCATGTTTTTAGTTCTTTGTGTGCTGGTTCTTCTTCACATGTTGGTTCTTCTTCGTGTGTTGGTTCTTCATGTGTCTTTTGAAGTCAGTGTAAAGTGAACAATGGTTGGACAAGATAAAGCAGAAGAAAGGCTGAATAAAAGAGCTGAATGGTGGGGGGAAAAAAAATCAAGATGAATGCCATGTGCCAGCATACCATACTGTCAGTGTTGTGGTTCTTCAGGGAACCACCAGAATTCTGACCACATGGTTCTGGTGGGTCTGAGCAGCTCAATCCCATGTATCCTCTAATGCAGGGGTTCCCAACCCTGGTCCTCGAGGTCCACTATCCTGCATGTTTTAGATGTATCCCTCTTCTAACACACCTGATTCAAATGATCAGCCTATTATCAAGTTCTGCAGAAGAATGATAACGACCATCAGGTGTGTTGGAAGAGGGAAACATCTAAAACATGCAGGATAGCGGACCTCGAGGACCAGGGTTGGGAACCCCTGCTCTAATGCCATGTCGGGTATGAATAGTGCATGTGTTGTGATGATTTTGTGTGTTTTGATGGAACAAACAGCTGTTGAATCCACTGGTTCTAAGCTGCTAATGCTGGTTTGAACCATCACAGCTTGATTACATCTCAGCCTGATAATAAACCCTATTGACACATGTACAGTCATTTCTCAGTGACCCTCGGGTTTTAACCTTGACGGCACAAACGGCGCTGGCGGTGGAAGCTTCAGCCCGTCGGCCTCAGAGGAAGCTCGGTGTCTGGGCGAGCGTCGCTGGAGCAGAGACAGATTACACACTCTCTGTGCACTGACACTATCAAAAGGACTCAATAACCCCGGGTCTTTCTGCTCGGCCAAATCTCCTCCGATGCTGACAGTTGACAAAGATGCGGCTCAGACAGTTCAGTCAATGTCTCGTTGACGATGGGAGGCCACGGAGGGTGGCTGTGGGAGTTTAACAGGTCTGGGAAACCAGGGTTTATGATCCTCACAGCATCTGTTTGGAATAGACCTAATATTATATTTATAGGACATGAAGATAGAACCGCTGGTGGAACGTATGATGTGACAGGAAAGACAAAGAACCTCAGAGGTACAGACACCACGTTCCCCAGGGACAGGATGAAGGTTCCATGACAACCACAGTGTTTCAGATGGAAATAAACTAAACTTGGTTTGACTGGCATGATGTGATGTTCTGTGCTTGTTGGTTCCTGGTGTGTTGGTGTGTGGGTTCTTTGTGTGTTGGTTGTTGGTGTGTTGGTTCTGAGTTTGTAGGTGTGTTGGTTCTGTGTGAGTTATTTGTTTATGTTTTGGAGCTTTGTGTGTTTTTTTTTTCTTTGCATGTTAGTTATGTGTGTATTGGTTCTGTGTATGTGGGGGTTCTTTGTGTGTCAGTTCTGGTGTGTGGTTCTTTGTTTTGTGTATTTTGGTGTGTTGATTCTGTGTTTGTGGGTTATTAGTGTATTGGTTGTGTGTCTGTGGGTTCTGTGTGTGTTGGTTCTGGGTTCTATGTATCCCGGACGAGCCCCCACTTGTCACAACCCGGCTCCGAGGTTGCAACAAAGACAGGGAGACAAAGGTGGTGGTAGTGGAACAATGATTTATTAATTAACGGAAAACAACAACCCGCCGGGAGGTAGACCAAGGCAGGACGGTTCAGGACCGGGAGACTACTCCAGAGAGCAAACCAGGGACAAACAAACAGACCAACGCCAAGCCAGAGAGCAGCCCAGAGCCCCAGTTGAGCTGCTTAAGTAGACGCCTCCTGAACACAGGTGCAGCTTATCAGCTCACAACTCCATCTGAAAAATAACCCAGATAGTGCCCCTAGTGCCCAGACGGTGCAGGGCCGTCACAGTTGGTTCTGGATTCTGTGTGTGTTGGCTCTTCGTGTGTTGGTTCCTGATTTTGTGTGTGTTGGTTCTTTGTGTGTTGGTTCTGGGCTCTGTGTGTGTTGGTTCTTCGTGTGTTGGTTCTGGATTCTGTCTGTGTTGGTTCTTTATGTGTCTGTTCTGGTGTGTGGGTTCTTTGTTGGCTCTTCATGTGTTGGTTATGGATTTTGTGTGTGTTGGTTCATTGTGTGTTGGTTCTGGGCTCTGTGTGTGTTGGTTCTTCGTGTGTGGGTTCTGGATTCAGTGTGTGTTGGTTCTTTATGTGTCTGTTCTGGTGTGTGGGTTCTTTGTTGGTTCTGTGTGTTTTGGTGTGTTGATTCTGCGTGTGTTGGATCTTTGTGTGTTGGATCTGGGCTCTGTGTGTGTTAGTTCTTCGTGTGTGGGTTCTGGGTTCTGTGTGTGTTGGTTCTTGAGTCTGTTGGCTACTCCAGACACAGATCCTTAGGGTTTTAGGTCTCTTGAATAAAGATACCAGAATGACCTTCATTCACAGGACTGGAGTTGTGTTTCCTTCTCTGGACTCTTTGACTTGAATCAAATCGAACTGAATAAAGAATCTGCAGCTCCTCATGAAAAGTGGTTGAACCGGTTCCAGTTCTCAGACAGAATCCCGAAACAGTCTGTTTCAAATACCAACAGTTTAATTCCATCCTTTGTTGTGTGAGTTTGTGTGACATGTGTGGCTCATTTTTATGCTGATTCTCTGGTGGTCGATTAATTTATTCAAATATTCTGTTTGGTCGTTACTTTAACTAAACCATTTCTGGGCTCCTTCTTCCCTTTCCTGTTCAAGCCTGAGGCAGAGTTGGATTCTTGGTTAAAACATCTCTTAATAATGTGTTTCGTGAACATTGCGATCATCTCCTGGTACAACAGCGTCTGAACATCAAACTGATGTGTTTGATGTTTTGGAGGTCACTTCATTTTCAATTCAATTCTGTTTTATTTATTCGGTCCACTATAACAAATTACAAAGTCACTTGAAGGTTCTTTACAATCTGTACAGCATCCACAACTACAACACCAAAGACAACTATGAGGGTCCAGGTCCAGGTGATCTATGACCCTAGACTCCTTTGAGGATCTGGTCCAGATCCACATCCTTCATGTCTGGTGTTGTTTTTACTCTGTGATCGTCCTTATTAAAGTGTAATTCATCCTGACCTGAGTCCAGAGTTTTCAGATTCTGATGGAGGTGATCCGGTGTGAAAGTCCAGGATGTGGGGACGATGTGAGTAGTTCAAGGACATCGGGAAAGAATCTCAGGTGGACCTGTTGGACATGTCCAGCTAAAGGGTTATTAAACACCAACTCCATGATGTAGATCACAGGTGTCAAACTCATGTTTGTTCAGGGACCACATTTAGACAAATTTGATCAGAAGTGGGCCGGACCAAGAAAAAACAGTAGAGTTGTGAGTATTTATAGGTATTATGGTCTGTATGTGGAACCTGAACTGTAGGGATTAATGTCCACAGTATAATTTTTGCATTTCACAAATTCATCCCACGGGCCTGAATGGACCCTTTGGCGGGCTGGATTTGGCCCTCGGGCCATATTAATGACACCTGTGATGTAGATAGAGAGGATTCATCAGTTCACAAAATAAATGAATGAATGAACGAATGAGTAAGTGAACAAACAAACAAATGACCAAGTTAAGGATAACGTTCTCCGCCCGTTGACATGTGCTTTGTCGTCCGCTGTCTGACATTCCCATGCGTGAGTGTAAACAGTGCGTGTTTTATTTCTTATTCTGTGAATCGCCTCCGTGTCGTTCCGTTCATCAGTAGATCTGCACAGACAGGGATGCAGTGCATGAGGCACTTCTGCACCAGTTTTTATGAAGATCACCGAAGCTGTCAGCTCCTGTCTTTAAGCCGTGCATGTGCGACTTAATGTCAAGGCCGGTTAGCTGTGAGTGTGTAGCACGGCGGCGGCAGCAACGGTTTGTGTCCGTGGCTCAGAGTTAAGCCCGCAGCTCCACTGGGAGATAAGTTTATGGAGAAGAAGCCGGTTCACCGTGAGAAAAAAAAAAGGTCAGAAAAGCAGCTCGAGCTACTCCCATGATGCTTTGCTGCTGACAGACTGTGAGAGGAGGGAGCGGGAAACATACGAATCCACAGCAGACGCACACACTCAGGCACACACAGCATCCGTTCTCTGCATTAATAGTGACAGAGACGACAGGAAATGAGGCCCGTTTGGAGTCGGGTCACGGGTTCGGTGGACGGTCTAATGAGTGTGACATGGCAGGAGTCGTGACCTTTGACCCGCAGACGGCAACAGGAGACGGCACTGTGCCTCCAACAGCTTCATTAAAGGCAGATCTGAGGTGAATGCAGTCCAGTTGACTTCTGCAGACCTGGACTGGACCTGAATGGACTAGACTAGATGAGACCTGGACTGGACTTGATTGAACATGGACTGGACTTAACTAGAATGGACTGGACAAGATTGGACCTGGACTGGATTGGATTTGACCTAGATTGGAGAGGACCATACTGGACCTGGACTTGGACTAAACTGGACTTGGACTGTACATGATCCAGACCGGACTGAACTAGACTGGATTGAATTAAACTGGACTGGCCCTGGACTGGATGCATCAGTGGGTCCATTTGATTTCACCTTCTACTTGGACCGTCTGTGTTTCCTGCTCTTTGTCACATTTTCTCTGTATATTTTTCTCCTAACATCCATCCACTTAAATCGGTGGTGTTTTTTTAAATTTCTTGCAAAGATCCACTGAGATCAAGGACTCATTTACAACACACATAATAAATGTAGGTTCAGAGTTCAAATATTAAGCTGTTACTGATGTTACTGTTTTTCCTGATAGTTTGTTTTTTTTTATTTTTGCATATTTTAGTTTTTTGTCTCTAAACTCAACAGTCCAAGGACAGAAAATGTTGTATTATTTTCTGTACAGATTTTATTTCCTTTGAGGTAAATGTCTGATTTGTGATACTGGGCCGAATTAATGAAATTAAATTAAGATGAGTTGGCTCCAGAATACCTGATATGTGAAGACTTGAATATTTATAGATTGGTATTTGGTTTCAACAAATTTGGTTTTGGCACAGATTCTAACTCATCACACCCGTCTGTAAGTTTGGCATTTTACCCAGTTTCTACCATATGCTCTGTTTTAATTATGTTATTACAGGAATATTTATTTAATTAATTAAGCTCTAGCATTAAATAAAAATGCATTACTCCTTAATTTTATGAAGTATGTGTCTGTAGGTGAATGTTTAGTGTGAAATACGTGGTCGTAAAGTTGAGACGAACGTGTTAAACCTGATTCAAAGTTGATTATTTAATTAAAGCATCTTTGGAAGTAGAGTCTGGTCAGGTTTTAGCCCCTCCCATCAGCTGCTAGCTAAAAACTAACTCAGTCATTTTAACCCGTGGACTGTTGATATGATGAGACGTTCAAGAGCCTCATGATGAGACGTTCAAGAATCTTGTGATGAGACGTTCAGGGGCCTTGTGATAAGATGTTCAGGAACCTTGTGATGAGACGTTCAAGAGTCTTGTGATGAGACGTTCAGGGGCCTTGTGATGTAGGAAAAAGTGTCCCTTCATACACTTTATTCTACACATCAATGATAGATTCTTTACTGTCAGATCATAAATAACTGGATCAGGCTCCTCCCTTCACACTGATGCAAGTCCCACCCACTTCATACCATTCTTTCTTTTGATTGGATGGACTATATTCCACTCTGTTGACACTGGGTGAGTTTTTACATCGAGGACTGTGATCTTCACCAGATGCTCATGAAAACAGACACTGAGCTAAAATTAATTTATGTTTATTTATTTATTTATTTAATTTTTTTTTCTGTAACTGAAGCTAGGAGTTTACACTTCACGTGTCACCAAATGATCATATTTGGATAAATATGGGGAGCTGGAGCTGAGGAACTGAGCAATAAACACTATTTTACTAATAATATAAAGAAATAAACTTAATCAAACATTCGTAAAACCCACTGTTAACAAACACTACAGTGGACCTGTTTCTCACAACAGAATGTGAATTTGAATGTTTTTAATGGAACAAATAGAAACTGGGAAGGTCTGACTGAAGGTGAGTGAGCTGTCAATCACACCTGTCAATCAGTCTGAGGACGTCCCTGCAGCTTTGACATGACCATATGCGACTCACCTGTATTTATAAAACCATGTGGTAACAGTGGTTTTGGTCACATGTATCATATAAAATGTCTATAACATAGCAGAGGTGTCAAAAGTATTCACATTCATTCCTCAGGTAGAAGTATAGATACAAGGGTTTAAACAGACTTCTGTATAGGGATGGGAATCAAAAAGAATTTAACGATTCCATTCCATTATCAGTTTTGCTTATCGATCCGATTCCTTATCAATTTTCTTATTGACTCTCATTGTGTGAGGGAATAAAAGCGTACAAACAGATATGTTTGCATTACCAGTGTTTTATTTTTCCATCTCTACAGAAAAAAATATAACATATACAGTATGTACAAATAATAAGAACAACAGATGACGCCAGGTTGGGGGGGGGGTACAGTAAAAGTGAAACTAAAGATGCTTTACTAATTCCTCTATTGCCTGATTTCTACTACATGAACCAGTTCGATTCGACCCATCTCCCATTGTTGTGCACCTCATTTCCTTTCCCCTGCTTTCGGAAACTTGGATTTGAGAGGATACGACATTTGTTGTCCACACCGGGGCCTGGGTGACGCCTTGCTACTAGGTAAGACAGTAAGTGCTAAGTAGTGAATCAAATGAATCACATGTTCCATGGATAAATGTTTGAGCAGATTAGAGGGAAAACATGGAAGCTTTGACAGTGTTCCAAGTGGACCTGGTATCATCTGTTTCGACCGTTTTGACCATGTTGGCTGTTCTGACC
Source organism: Ostorhinchus rueppellii (assembly GCA_030068375.1). Classification (NCBI taxonomy): domain Eukaryota; kingdom Metazoa; phylum Chordata; class Actinopteri; order Kurtiformes; family Apogonidae; genus Ostorhinchus; species Ostorhinchus rueppellii. The sequence continues at coordinate 33,091,327 of JAQQZY010000023.1, forward strand.
AAAAAATGATATGAATGTGTATCTATTTCCCTTTTCATTGCTGCAAAATAATTGACCCTGTTACATAGATAACCTAACTTTATACTTAAGTAAGGTAATAAAGTATTTTTGCTCCATTACCTGACACCTCTGTATTATACTATGGATTAGCATGCTAGTTAAAACAGGAACAAACCATGGTGCCCCTGTCATTGTCATTCAGATCACCTCTGAAGGATCCATGAGACCAGAATGGATTCTAATTGGATTGTGGAGCATAAACACACTGACAGTATTACACAGACCAGTCCAGTATTTAGTGAAGACACACATGAACGTTCTTCTACCAAATATAAAACCCAAATGTTCCGTCCTGCAGAGGCTCGGTGGAGTTCTGTTTCACTAATAAACACACAGTTGAACACATGAACAAGTGGGTGAACTCTTTAAAACCACCCCATCCTCGTGTCTATTAATTGCCTCCAAATCTCTGTCGATATTTTGTGTTTGACGTCCACCGAACTGCCGTGAACACACCAAACACATCTGGGAGGTGGATAGAGCATATTTAACAGGCTCTAAACGTGGGCCAGCGGCTCCGTCAGACCTGTTTATGGTCCAGTCCAGCTCATTAAAAGCCTCATTATGTACAGTTTTGTGTTTGGGGGGTTCTGTGAGTCTATGTGGAGGCTCCAGTCAGCAGGTTCATTATGACGACTAGAATAACCAACATCTAATTTGGGACTCCATTACAATGGCTGCTAGTGTTGGGACCCATCGTGGAGTAGATTTATTCAAGGCGGTGGCGGCGGCAGCGGACTAATAGAATGTGCAGGATGGGCCTCATGAATACAGTCATTTCTCTCATTCTCTCTTTCTTCATTTTTAATCACATCATTATAATTGTCTGTTTAATGAAAACCACCATCCACTGGGGCTGCTGCTTTTTCTAATATCTGAAGCCAAGTTGAAATTCCACATCTGACTGCACACACTTCAACTCGGCTGTCTCTAAAAATACTCTGCATTGCTATTTGACAGAGGCCACCGACACCGCCGCCGCCAATAAACACATTAGTTTAGTGTAAATAAGACTTTGATGAGAATGAAGACAGTGTTGAGTTCATTATAGACAAACAGCAAAGCCAGCATCACAACAAGAACCTGGACATGAATCCGCATCAGTTCGGATGAAAACCACGGAGTCGTTTAACACACACATCACTAATGAACGGGGTTGTAATCGAATGTAATACTCCCATTGATTTTACATCAGCGACGCAGAGCTGTGATCAAAGACGTGGCACCGATCCCTAATGTCAATTAACGAAGCCGGAGAAACATAATCAGACGCAGAGGAAGCAGAAACCCACTGGAGAGCAACCGCGACGACGACAACAGTGGAACGGAACGAAACGGAGGAAACTGACGTCAAGGAGAGAAACCAAAACCGCCGTCTGACACTCACATCCCAAAAATATCGGAAACAGGATGGAGACATGGACGGAAATGAAGGCATGGGTGGAGATGGACAGGAAGGCAGACGGACAGATGGATGGACAGATGGACAGGTGGTCTTCTGGCCTGATGGATGTCAACTCAGCATCTGAACGTTATGATCTTCATCGTCGGTTTTCAACGTGTAAATTAATTAAATGAACCAAAGTAAAACTGTAAATGACATGGACGCTGTGGAGTAAAGCTCAGGAGGAGGCAGGGCTTCAATCTGAGGATCTAACCCTCGGAGACCAAGGTCCACACTGTGTTTGTTTGTGTTTTTCCCCTTTTGTTGTATTTCAGGTGTTCCACCGTCCATTTTTCGGACTCACGCCAACTTCCTTTTCTGCCCAAACCTGTTGTTATGCCTTCGACTTGTCTTTTGTTACTGCCACGATCAGTGTAAACTGGTTCATAGGGGACACTGTGGTGTCACCACACTTAAAAGTAATTGTAGAAAAAGAGCTGCTGAAACATGTAAATGTCTCTGTATTTGTATAAATGTATCCTGGTCCTTTTTTAACTGTATTGATGTGTGAATATTTCCTTTTCCTGGTGAAATGAGTGGATGTGGGGAACATGTGACCAGAGGAGACCATCATTTATTCTCTGATAACTGAGCCGTTTCTTTGCATGTTCGAAATAAATAAATAAAATCAGTTGTTCACATGTACAGCAACCACTTTTCTCATCTCTGTTGGTTTTCCCTTCCTTGTTATTTAGATAATATTATTAGATATTTAGATATTCACGTTTCTTTTAATTTGACTTAATATTTTTTTTTCATCTTTAACTACACAGTAAAATGCAGATGAATATAGAAGGCATTTATAAAAGGTATGATAGATAGATAGATAGATAGATAGATAGATAGATAGATAGATAGATAGATAGATAGATAGAGGACTGAAGTTAATGTCTATTATTTTGAGTTTGTTTCATCTGGAGTATGATTGGTTGAATATTTTTATATAATAATTGAACATTATAATCACAGTCTCTTTAATATCTAACCATCCCTGTTTGTATTGAGTTTAGATCTGATGGTGTTTTTAATCCATTCTTCTGGTTCGTAGTCATGTTCCTGATGTTCTATATTCATGATGTTCTTTGTCAATCGCGTCATTAATTCTTCTATAATTAACAGTGCGCCTCTTTAATGACTAAAATGCATGTTTAATATTTGTTTTATTGTTTATCCATGTAGATTTAGTTTCCTCTGGATGTTGGTTTAATGTAAAGTATTTTATCCTGCGTTAGTTTTGACATTTGTTTTCAGTTTCTGATGTTTGTTCTTCCACTTATTGAACTGTATGTGATCGGACACAGGTAGAAATTTGTAAAACTCACCTTGACCTGACTTTAATTGGCCACAAATAAAATCAGAAGACATGCTGGATTTATTTGGGTATTTATTTACTTTATAATGTCGACTCTGGCTGATGGATAAAACCTTTAAGACCAAATCAGGACAATAATCCCCTGGTTCTGTTTCATTATTTTAACTAATTATTTGTTAATGGGATACAAATAACAGGACATTTTAATATCAGGGTTTTCTGTTTAGTTTACAGTTTCCAAACTGTTCCAACTCTTTCTAAGCTGAGGTTCATATTCATCTTATTTGGATCTGATGGGGGTTAGATGTTCAGTTCAACAGATGGGTCATTCCAGACCTTTGATTCTATGTGACATCCACTGTTGAACCAGTTCCTGTTCCATCTATGTCCTCCTAATAATCAGTGTCTGGGTGCATTTATACGGATGTACAACCACATGTGACCCCATCGAGTTGTGTAGGACTTTTCTGAGGACTTGAAAAGGTTGTTCTGGTCTGTTTTATCTCACGCCATCTGTATCAGCAGCCAAGCTTTTCACTCAAGGACATCAAATGACACAGGAGGCGGCATCGACGCCAGGCAGATAGATGATCTCTATTGTAAATGTCACATTTTCCATATGAGCAAGTCAGAAAATGTTTACTATGAGCGCCGCACAAAGTCAGCGAAGTGAAAGCAGGAGGAGGCGGTGGCGGGTGAGGACTCATCCCTCCATCCCACTAGGAATAAATATCTCCAACAGTGAGACTGCTTTCCATGACAATAGAAATGGCTCATTTTTTTTTGTCTGTTGGCGAGGTATAACCCAACACAATTTCTCAATTATGCTGAAAATGTGAAAATAAGAAATAAATAATGTAGTGGTGTAAACAGGCAGCGCTGGCCAAGCATATAATGGATGAAGAAGAAAACACAGGCTTCCTCAGTCGGAGGCAGCAGAAAGACACCGGCCAGAGGAAACCGGGTGGAAAACACAGTGCTGGCTGAGACGCCATCAGGACCAATGGCTTCATTATTGATGAGCAAAAACCCAAATGTACGGCTCGCAAACATGTTACTGACAGTACATCAACAATGAAGCCACACAGATGGTTGGCAATGGAGACAATGAGGCCCCGCCCCAACGCAAAGGCAGACAGTATGGTCCAGACGGTGGTGCACCCGTAACAACCACGACAACAACAACCTCGACAACAACCACAACCACAGCATCCACAAGAAGCCAACTGACAGTGACGACCATGACAACAATGACAACAACAACAACGACAACAATGACAACAACAACAATCACCACGACCACAACAACAACAGCAATGACGACAACATCCACAAGAAGCCAACTGATCGTGACGACCACAACAACAATGACTACAACAATTACCACAACAATGACGACAACAACCACGGCATCCACAAGAAACCAACTGAGCGTGACGACCGTGACAACAATGACTACAACGATGAACACGACAACAACAACCTTGACAACGACCACATCCACAAGAAGCCAACTCACAGTGACGACCACGACAGCAATGACTACAACAACAACGATGACAACGACAACAATGACAACATCCACAAGAATCACATTGACAACAACAACCACAACTACCATGACAACTGCAAGAACCACATTGACCACAATGACTACAACAACAACAATGACCACAACATCCACAAGAACCATGACAACAATGACCACAACATCCACAAGAACCATGACAACAATGACCACAACATCCACAAGAACCACAACAACCTCAACAACTTTGTTTACTAGGACACGATGCTGAGTCTGGTAATTGAAACTAATGTATCATTTTATCAAAACTACCAGCGGTTGGGGTTACGGTTAGGTTCAGCTGGATTTAATCTGCAACACGAGATGGCACTAAATATGACACTGTGACCCTTTAAAGTTTCAGAGTGTCATGTTAGTGTCTTTTACACTGTTTTGGTCTGTTTTTCTGCTACATTATTTTCATATTGTATTGCGTTGTTATTTTCATCTTGTTCAGTGTTTTTAATCATTTCGGTTGGTTTTATCATGTGAGAACTTCATTACTTTTGGTCTGAATAGTGATATCTTAATTGTTTTTTTTTTTTTGTTTTTTTTACCTTTACAGCTTCTATACATTCCAATGGATTTGCTGAGGTCAACATTTATAAACCCTTCAGAAAAATAACCTTACGTATCAGATTATTCTTCAGTATTTTAGTCTGACAGTTATTGACCAAACAGTGAAAGCTGTTGTTACTGAACCGATAGAGTGGATGTTAATGTTCACATGTGTGAAACAATGGAAAAAGTGGAATAAACTATGGACGAAGCCTGTTCCCTGTTGTAGACGTGAAGATGTTTTGGCCTGGAAACTGAACTGAACAAAGACAAAGCACAGACTCAAACAGTGGTTAATATCCTGCCCAGGTTTGTCATTGTCAGGGTTTTTCAGATCAGCCTCCACGTTTCCACAGGTATGAATGTGTAAATTATCTCCCCAGTGGAGGCAGATTCTCAGCTCATATGCAGCTCAGAGGAAATGAAGGACGGACTGCTGACACTCAACATCCACATGTCCAGGTCAGGGAATCTCAGGCAGCAGTGTTGGCCGGTGGCAGGATGTTAAGCCTCAGGACAGATAATCTGCTGCTCCGGTTCATCCTCCACTGTCTCACTCACTGCTCTTCATATCATCGGACAGAATAAAATAATTTCCTCCAAAACACAAACTGAACCTGTATCATCCATCATGTGTCCTCATAATACTCTGCTTTCTTAAGCAAAAACAAACCGAATCTGCACCTTTTCACAAATACCTGTAATGCTGTAAATAACAGAGGATTCCTTGTTTCTCCTAAAACGATAAGGGTTTTCCTTTGTGAAGGCCCTCGCCAGAAAAATGACGCCATTAGCCGTTGACTGAATAAGCTTTTGTTAGACCAGTGATAAATGCTGGAGCATAAACTCCTCGTAGATCACTTTGTAAAAGCACCGGTGTAATTCTGCAGCACAGGAACAGAAGGAGTTATTTGCCGTTACAGCCTTTGATTTATCTGTTATTCAACCTTTCTGGAGGATAATTTATGGTTTTACTGGTGCATCTTCAACATGAAGCCTCTCATTGGTTAATACAACGACTGGGAGGTCATTTCACATCCACAAACAACTCATGACCCTGTGACATCTGGAAATTCAACGAACACACAGTTCACCAACAAACAGTGGAGGAAGTACTGAAGCTTAGTACTTAAGTAAAAGTACAACTATCCTGCATAAGATATATTGAAGTAAAACTATAAGTACTACATCGACCATCTTACTTAAAGGGCTCATATTTTGGTAAACCCACTTTTATTAGTCTTAGATCCTAATGGTTAATAAAGTCTGAATTTGAACCCTCCAGGTGCTCCAAAGCTATCTTAATATGAATTTTGGAAAAATTGAGTGGATTTCTACACTTGGTTTTAATTCCTTCTTAATTTATTACCTCTATAACTAGTTACATCACGTCATTTGCACAAATATGGTCAAGACTTCCAATGAACACTTCTCTGATAGGACCTGGCAACATGTGCTGAATCATTCTCTGGATTTTGCACTTTTAACTCATGCACTCTTTACATTCTTCTGTCACTCATGTCCTCTGGTGACATACTCTAAATTATCAAGACCGCCACAATTCAGGTTCCTAATGCTGTGTTTCTTGTTTTGTTTGTTTTTGTTTTTATTTTTGTTGTTGAGATTAACACAGTCTTTAGCACTCCTGCGTCCTAAATAGCACTGCTCTTCTGTTTGTCGGTACCCCCCCACACACCCCTTTTGCTATCTTCTATGTGTCCCCCTTAACTCACCACAGTGCAACACTGCCCTCCCTGGTTCTTAATAGGAAAACCTAATAAAGAATGACAACTTAGCTTCCAGGGAGGACCAGTGATGGTCACGCACTAAATAGTAAAATATTTGGCTGCAAGAATAAAATATGTATCAATCTCATAAAAAGTTGACATTGTGTTTGTGGTGTTAAAATATGAGAATAAATGCAGACAAAAAAAAAGAAAAGAAAAAAAAGAACATTTCCCTGAGTACGACATAATAGTTTCTCAGCAGCAGCGGTTGTAGTAAAAACTGAAAATATGTCCAAACTTCGAGCCGATTACCTAAAATGTTCAGTTATCGTTTGAAGAGGGCAGCACAGCCAATAACCTGGAGGGCGTGGGGCGTGAAGTGGCTCATGTGCATTTAAAGGACCAGCACTCAAAATGACCTTTCTGGTGTCATTACTCAGAAATAAGGTTGAAGCTGGACCTGTGGAGTTGAATGAATAATTTAGACCCAAGAAGAGCATTTACAGTTCATGAAGACCACGGGAAAATGTCTGAAAATGCACAATTCTATTTAAAAAGCAAAATATCACTCCTTTCATGTTGGAAAAATACAATGTTAGACCATTTGTGAAAGAATATGTGTGTGATTTGTGCCATGGTGACATTGAATTCCAAGGCATGTGTGTGATCAGTATCTGTGGCATCTCCTCATGTGGGAGCCAAGGACATCATTCAGCAACTATGCACAAATCAAAGGCTGCTCAGGAGCCATAACCCTTATCACCAGACACATGCCATAGTCAAATGAAACCATGAGCCACATCACCACATATATGAAATACAGTTATGATGGCCAATGGGAGTTGCCTTTTTTCCACTCTGTATAAGAAATGACAGTCCTTTGTGTCAGTCAGTCAACTGCTGTATGTACTGGACTGGAAATAAACTCCAGCAACTCTGTCTCTTGTCTCAGAATTTTTCTGTCACTTAAGTACTGAGTACTCACTTTTAAATGTACTTTTAAAGTATTTTAAGTAACAGTACTCATGCAATAAGCTGTGGCATTTTGGTAAAGAATGTGAATATACCGACTTATGCCTCTGCCCATGTCACTGCCATAAAACAATGCCACAAGCAAGATTTTGAGGATATTGTGTTCATAAAATGTAATGAGTAAGGGCATAAATTGTAGAAATGTAACGGATTAGAAAGTACAGATAACTGCAGCAAAATGTAATTGAGCAAAATCAAAGGTATGTATTATTATTTTTACTTAAAGCTGTGCATGACTTTTGAAAAATTGATGACGAAAGTAATTCACAGCTTTTACTTAAGTACAGTAACAAAGTAAAAATACTTTGTTACATTCCACCCCTGTAAATAAGTACAATAATCATGTAAAGAGGAACTTTTTACTACTGACAAACAGAATTTAAGTACTATTGATTCTAATTTTGTAAAAAAAAAAAAAAAAAAGTCAATGAAACATGGAACAAACTATGAATCTGTAAATGTATAAACCTGAAGTAGCATCTTGTATTTGAAAAACTGGAATGAGTTAATAGAGAGTCTAACATCAGATTCAAACTGATATAAAAACTATGTCATGTGTGATGAGCAAAGATTAAAATAAACTTGTGGGAACATATGACATCTGGGCTGTATTTAGAGAAAGTAGTGGGTAGGAAACCCATCAGTCATCAGATCCTGTCATAATGTTGATCGTCTTGTTACCATGGTACCCGCAGTAGGTGGTACGCAAACCTGGTTGATGTGTTAGAAACAGCAAAATGCGTCAAGTACATATCTGATCTAAGGAGGGACCATCAGATCTGAGTCCCAAGACCCGTTGAGTCCTGGACATGGTGGATTGGACTTTGACAGGACTGACATCTGTAGATCTGAACCACTGCAGACAAGGAACCCCCATGAAGACCGGCAGCTCTGGAGATGTTCTGATCCAAAGTGGTCCTCGCTCAGACCCAGGTTCAGGTTCAGGTTCAGGTGGTGCACATTTAATGTGCATCTCAGAGGCGCTGTGGGTCCAGCTCTGGCCGGGTTTTGCTTGTTTTCAGTTTTCTGTTGCACTGTGGTCGAGCGGAGGTACCAGAGCTACTTGTTCAGGCTTAGATAATAAATCTGTGTTATTCAGGTTTAGGAAAAGCTAAAATAAATTCAGGATGTTACCTGCTGGAAACTTGTGTGCATCATTTAACAGTGTCCGATCCCAGGTACGAGCCCCTGTGGACTGGATGTGGAATGTATGAGTCTGGGATTCGCACGTGGTGCGATCCCACTGGTGGGACCCATCGGCTGGAAGTGGTTTTAATGAGACCACCGGCCCGGCTGCAGACCCACCACAGCCCCTCTAGTCCTGCACAGACACCACAACAACCAATAAATTAAATCCCTGGCTCCACTACAGTAAAACATCCACGGTAGTTGAGTGGGCGCCGCCGAGCACCCACTCATCGTTCAGCAGCTCCTTGGCGCTCAGACCCGGCCTCAGCTCCAGTATTTCCTGTTTTTTTTCCCCCTGTTTATCCATGGGCACAGTCTGTGACAAAAACATAATCAACTCCAAGTGAAGAAAACCCACAGAAAGAAAACCAGGGGTCAATTTAGCATCATGATGAACGTGAGTGGAATACAGCCGGCCCACTAACGCAGCGCTGGGAGATGGGATCCATTATCTTTACATGCTACGCTGCTACATTAACTTGACATATCCTCCAAGCTTCTTTACTACACATCCAGCTGATGATGCCCTATGGGAGCCGCGCTGTCTTACTGCGATCTTTCAGCCGATCAGTAACGGGGCCATTGCCTCCCTGCCTCCATCTTCTTATTCTCCAGCAGTCGTGTCAAAACATTAGTCTAATTCAGCCGCAACTGCCTCCGGCTTCAGCCAAGCTTAAAAGAATAAAATAATCAGTGCTGTCTCATGTGGTATTCAGCCCCTGATATTAATCAAAGCGGCGAGGGCGGCGGTCGGGGTCACGTCGTATATCTTTGGGTGGATTTGAATGTACAAGCGGCGCAGACACAGTTAGTGCTCGTAAATTCATTACTGGCGTTTGCTCGCATAAGCCAGCGGTGTTGGTGTTGTGAATCATCCACCGACCGCCGCTGTCATTCGTCAGCGAACGCCACACGAGACAAAGCAGTCGCATGACCGGGACCGCCAAGGAAACGCAGAGGGAGGCCGACGCATGGGAGGAAACCAAATAGAAAGGAGCAAAACGCACACACAACAACACATCAGACAAAAAAAAAAACACAGAGAAATCCTCCCCTCGCAGGAAAAGCCCTCCTGTTTGAATCATCAGTGTGGATGGGACTAATAAGGGACTGAGACGTAGAAGAAGTAATTAAGAAGAATGAGCTGTCTGACACGGAGATGGTTCAGTTGGAGTATCCAGCAGTGCCACAGTTAAGGTCATGTGATCCAGTCCAGAGGTTCATTAAGTTGACACTGGAGAGTTTATTAGTGTTCAGTCAACAGTTGCTTTTCCATTGATTCTCAAATTGTGTCGGTATAACTTTGCATAAAAATTCACCTCATAGAATTCCACAGGCACCTTCCTTCACATGTTTTGGAATCGTCCCACCATAATTATATTTTGGAAATATGTTAGTTTCTTGATATTTTATATTTTTGATGCATTATTATTTTTATTCCACTGTTCTGCTCTGTGTTTGGTATTGGTTTTTACTGGTTTTATTGGTTCATGCTATTGCTGTTTTATTTCTTTTTTTATGCGTTAGTTTTATAGCTGTTTTTATATACTTAATCTATTTTTGTTTTTCGTATTTTATTGTGCTTTTAATCTGAGATTGTTGTTCTTCCCTTTGGATGAAAGCATCAGCCAAATGCATAAATGTAAATGTACTCTTGTGTTAGGTCCCTGCTTCTGTTTGTTAAATGATGATTCCTCATTTGAACTGTCTTTACGAGAAAAACGTCGTATTTGCAGGCGTCACTGCTGCCGAAAAGACTATCTTCGAGCTGTGGTTTAAACCCGATATTAGTTTAAAATGTTATTAGATCTTTACTTAACATCGCAGCATTAGAGGAGACCACAGCTCGACTGAATAATGCTAGTTTGTCCACAGTAAATGCATGGATGGGACTTTCTTCATCAATCAATAAATTTATGCAGCTAAACCCTTCCTTATTTAACGTCCTTGCTATGTCCTTTGTGTTTGTTTGTTTGTTTTGTTTTGATTATTTGATCTGGCCTTTATTTTATTTTTGTTTATTCTTGTGTCACTTTCTGTATTTGTTTGTGCGTGTTCTTCTGAATGTGCAAATAAAAAGTATAATTAACAAAAAAAAAGTACCTCATGGAAAAAACAACAATTTCGCGTGAACTCGTTTCTCCATTTAAAGTTTTCACATTGGCAAGAGGTGGTTTTTCAGGTGTAGCACAAATGGTCTATCACACAAAACTGCAATGGAAAGACCTTTTTCCACAACTAGAGCCATGTGAATAAAGAAAAACAGATGTTGACAGATGTTGCAACAAGCGCAGAAGAAGAGTTTTAAAAGAAACATGGCGTGGTATGTACGGACACACTAGGAAACTTAGCGGTGGTGGATGCACATGCTCAGACATTTGTGTTTTCTTCTGCAGATTTTATGGAAATTGGGTTAAAATTTAGATGGAAACTCAATAAAAGTTCTAATAAGAGCAGAAACTTAATATCTATGAGTCATGTACCTCTTCTATGCAAATCAGAAATGTATTTTTAGACCTTTCCCGCCTCTTTCAAGTGTAAAACATCCATTTTTTTTTTTTTTTTCTGTTAAATGTAAATGCATTTCCTGGAGCTGATTATTTTGTCATTATGGATGTTCTTTCTCAGTTTTACAGGTTGTCGCGAGCAGATGTTTTAGTTAAATCTCTGTTTGTGCTTCATTGAGGCGTCGGTTTCAGACGATCCTTCAGTTGTTCCTCATTATCACACATTCAAAGCTCTGATTGGCTCGTTTCCAACCAATGATGAAGGCCACACCTGATCCTCTTCATCAGCAAATGCCATCAGTAACAGAGGGAGGTGGTTATTAAAGTCTGCCATATGTCCCTGTCCATCTGTCCTCATCGTCCATCCGTCCCTGTTCCTCCATCCCCATGTGTCCCTGTCCATCCGTCCCTGTTCATTTGTCCCTGTCCATCTGTCCCCATCCATCCACCCTCACCCATGTGTCCCTGTTCCTACATCACTACGTCCTTGTCTATGTGTCCCTGTCCATTTGTCCCTGTCCATCTGTTCCCCTCCATCCACCCTCATCCATCTGTCCCTGTCCATCTGTCCCCATCCATCCACCCTCATCCATCTGTCCCTGTTCCTACATCACTACGTCCTTGTCTATGTGTCCCTGTCCATTTGTCCCTGTCCATCTGTTCCCCTCCAT
>JAQQZY010000023.1:33167331-33179592 GCA_030068375.1 Ostorhinchus rueppellii
GCAAACTCCACACAGAAAGGTCCCAAGGTCCTGCCCGGGAATCGAACCCAGGACCTTCTTGCTGTGAGGCACGAGTGGAACAGACAAAGAGAAAAAAATCCATAAATGAACCTGCCTTGCCATTTGTTATTTATCCTCAGATTTAGAGCTTAAAATGTATAGGATTATTTTTTATTCCTCGGTGTGTTCTTTGACCTTGTGCTTCATTCATTCCATCAGGATGAAGAAATGATGGAGTGTATTCCTAAAGCGTGAATGACTTCAACAAATAAACCTGTGTTTCTGATCATTTAATTCTATCGTTGTGTTCAGCTTCTCACTTTCAGTCTTTAATTGTTTTTTATGTTAATATGTTTTTTTTGTTTGTTTGTTTTTTTTTGTCAGTTCTCTTTCATCTGTATAATTACAACCCAAGTGGAAAATGGAGTTTTTGGACGTTACTATATTAGAGTTTCGGCTTAAAAATGACATATCTAACCACATTTTGAGCCCTAAAAGTCTCTGATTTCTGTAAAACCTGCGTCCAACCCAGACAGTCTAATGTGTTCATGTATTACACACATAAACGTCACCTTCCAGAAGAGAGCAACCTCAATTCTGTGACTGAAAACTCTTAGAATCACAGTCAGTCCATTTTAGTCCCATCATCCACAGCTCAACAGAAGAAACAGAAAAAGAAATATTCACACGGCAGCGTTGAACAGTTGAACTGAGGGAGAATCAGTCTGAGGCTCAGATGAGTCTGCATTTACCCAGAGGAAGGACACAAGGAAGGAGAGGATGGGGGAGATGAGGAAGGATACGAGGGAGGATGTGAGGAAGGACACAAGGAAGGAGAGGAGGGGGAAGATGAGGAAGGATACGAGGGAGGATGTGAGGAAGGACACAAGGAAGGAGAGGATGGAGGAGATGATGAAGGATATGAGGGAGGATGTGAGGAAGGAGATGAGGAGGGATACAAGGAAGGAGATGATGGGGGAAATGAGGAAGGATATGAGGAAGCAGACAAGGGAGGAGATGAGGAGGGATAGAATAAAGGAGGTGATGGGGGAAATGAGGAAGGATATGAGGAAGGAGACAAGGAGGGAGATGAGGAAGGAGATGAAGGAGGATATGAGGAAGGATACAAGGAAGGAAACAAGGAGGGAGATGAGGAAGGAGACATGAAGTATATGTATAGTTGTATTTCTGTCCCTGTGAAGTGAAGGTGGTTGGATTTTTCTGTTCTTCACAGTTTCAGCTCCTCGGTCTATCAGAAGGTGTTGTTGTGTTTTATCCTGGTTTTAACAGATTTAATCTAATGTCGGTTCATTTGCGAACAGATAATCCGTCTGCAGTGTCACCACACACAGAGGCCAACATAATCAATGCAGTTCATCATTATGATCTAATTGCTATTATTTATGTATTGTTAATTAATGGCGTTGGATAATCCGGAGGTGCTGACACCTCCAAACCTGGTGTCATCACCACTTTGGCACCAAAACAACAGTAAACAATCAGTCCTCCAGTTTTGGCAACAACTGTGTTGTTTGGTGTTAATTATGTGTGACAAACACACAAACGAACAATCATTGAAGTCGTATTATTATTGATTGTTTATTCATGTGCGAGTATTTTTAAAACACACACACACACACACACACACACACACACACACACACACACACACACACACACACAGAACTACCCGGACTTTTAAACCAACAAACCAACAAACAAACACACACACACACAGAAGCACCCGGATGTTTAAACCAACACACATACACACACACACACACACACAAGTACCAGGATGTTTAAACCAACACAAAATCAAATACACACACACACACACACACACACACACACACACACACACACACACACACACACACACAAGTACCAGGACGTTTAACACACACACAAACAAAGAAACACACACACACAAAAACAGAAGTACCAGGATGTTTAAACCAACACACATACACACACACACACACACACACACACACAGAAGTACCCGGATGTACACGTTAAAGGCCTGATTCAATTGGATCCAGTGCATGAAGTGTAAGAGAAATGAAGATTTATAGAGTCAGGTAATTACTCTAAGCCTGGCGCAGCAGCCCTTATTTATGTGAATGGAAAGCCCGCCGTGCTTGGAGGAGCACTAATTACTGAAGCTTAGACCAGGCTTACACTAATCTAGATTGAATTTCTGAGTGCGATGTGAGATCTCACCATCAAAGTTTTTCCCACTGACAAAAGAACAACTTTTAAAATCCATGTTTTTAGATAAGTTTGGCCCAATGCTTTATTCATGCATTATTCTACAACGTAAATAATGTGTATTCTATCACATAATTATGAATAATGTATTATGATATACTGTGTGTATCATGTATATAGGCGTGGACAGAGTTTATTTTTGATAAATGGAAAATGTTGCAGTTATTTTGTGGCTCATGGGACTTTGTGTCCAGGAGATGGAATGTATATAAGATGTACTTCCTCCCACTCCTTTTTGAATATGTTTTTTTCCTAGTTTTTCTTTGCTGTTTTTGGTTTAAAATTTGAAATAAACAAACAAACATATGATTATCCAGAACAGTGTCGGACAACGCAAAAGAGGGACGGTTCAAGACGAAGAGCTCCAGCCTCAGTCTGAACAGGAAATGACCCGGATCCCTCTGTCAGGACACCGCTAGGTCTGACAGTTTCATCAATCCCTGATCTGACAACGTCTTTAGAACCGTCAACATTAGACCCACATTTATGATAATAACAGTAAAGGAGTCCGAGTTGGAGGAAACGAGGAAGGAGACCAGAAAGGAGATGAAGGAGGAGACAAAGTAGAAGCGGAGAAAGACATTCATGATAATAACACTAGTCAGAGTTATTGGTAGATGTGTAAAGGTGTTATATTTCTGCTCTTTCTTTGCTCTGCTCCCTGTCTCTCTCCCTCTTGACCTTTCACCCAGTTTCCTCTGCTCACTCTGATTGCTTATTGCTCACACCTGAAGAAGTCAGCTGCTGCTCATCAGGTGTGGGCTATATAACCCCTTGTCATTCTGTTAGTCTCTGCCAGATAGTCGTGCCTTGTCTTCTATCCAGTGCATCTCCAGAGTTCCTGTGACCTGATCTGTTTTTTGACCCTCGCCTGCTAGCCTCCTTGTTTGACCCTCACCTGCCCGACCACGACCAGTCCGAATTCTCCTGATCTCAACCAGCCTTCATCTGACTCACGAGTAAAGTACCAGCCCTGTGCACCGACTCCCCTTCTGGACCCCAACCACGCTGCACCTCTCCAGCCCTGGGTATCGACCCGTCTTCCGCCTCTCGTCCAAGACGTCAGCTGCCAGCCCCCGACCACGGACCGTCCCTGATGAGGCCTCAGCTTCGCCGTCTGGATAAAGACGCCCCGGACTCCGGGTACTGCACTTGGAAGTGCAGTACTGAAGTTATAATTTTTGGACTGTGTACTTTTGGCTCTATAGCCTTGATCTGTTTCTGTTTTGTACTTGAGTACAATAAGCTGATTGGAACTTTTCATTCAGAGTTGTGTCTGCAATTGGGTTCAAAACCGGTCTGTAACAAAATGTTGACCTATAGACCATATGAGGCTGGAGTAAAAAATAATGCACATAACAGACTTCACCAACACTCCTGTAAAATAACTCAACATTTAAAGACTTTTATTTTCACAGTTCTGATTAAAAGTCCAATGTGTAATATTTAGTGACACCTACTGTTGATATGACAGGTTCCGACCATCCTCCAGTGGTCGTAAACCCTCATGGATGTTAACTCGGGTTATGGTTTTAATGCATGATGAACTCTAACATAAAACACTGAACTAGTCCTGGTATCCCTGTACGTCAGCGTCCTGTTCTATATGAATCAAACCTCTGTTGAATGTGTGAGGTTGTCAGGTTCTGTCTCTGTCTTCCAGTCCTGTGGTCTGGATGTAGAAGATGAATCTACCAATAGAAGTGGGCGGTACTTTCACAGGAGGAGAACTCAACTCATTCTATCAAACTCCATATATGACTTCTATCAGTGATCAACAGGAACTGGATTGATATCTGTAACCATTTAGATGTTATAAACCATCAAAATATGGACCGTTAGAAGGAAAGGAACATTTTGAATATTTGTTTTTTTCAATCATCAAAAAGAAAAAAAAAAAAAAAACTGTGAACAAACTTTGTAGACATTGTGCAAAAGAAGATACATATGAAATATGAAAAGAATCTGATCAGTAGTTTCAGAGAAGAAGACGGTTGAAATTTAGATGTTGGTGACCTTGATCCAAATGAAAATCTGTATTTGACTTCCTATGAATCCAAACAGCAGCTTTATCAGAGATGTGTGAGGAAACTGCTAATGAGTACATCAACAAAGACGATGAAGATGGAAACAACCTTCACAGTAGCTCATGGCCGATCATCTGTTGAAACAAAGCTGGTGTTTTATATTTTAACTCGTTTTACTTATTTGATTTTAATGGGTTTTTTATGCTTTTAATAATTGTGTTGCGTTTTTAGTGTTCTGCACAGCACTTTGGTCTACTGAGGTTGTTTTAAAGTGCTTTACAAATAAAGTTGGATTGGACTGGATAAAAGCCACTTTTACACAGAGATCCTAAAAAAGGTGAAATGGTGATCCCACTTTTTGCCACCACTGACTGATTTGCAGAGCCAAGCCACAGGACTAACAGAGGTGAGACAGGCTGGACTCTTACACAAGCGGACCTGCATTCTGGAATCAAAGGGGCAGTGACGCAGCACAGTGTATAGTGTGACAGAACTGCCACGTCAGAAATACCCTGAGCATAGTGGTATTGCTAACATCTCCAGAATCTTTCACCGTTCCACAAATGTTAGCATGGATAGAGTCCTCCGCCCAAAGTGAAAACAGCTGGTGGATGTCAGCGTCCCCCCAGTGTGACATCTGTCCAGTCGTGTTGATATGTCTGTTTACTGTACATAGCCCATGCTCATTTTTAAATCCCCCCAGCACAGGGGTCTCACACGCAATACATCATCAAAATGTCGCACCTTGGTTGTGGAATGACAGGCGTTCCTTTTACATCGTGTTCTGGAATCATGATTCGACTTTTATCGTGGCTCTGTTACCACCTCTAGAACTGTGACAGAAGTGGAACCAAATGATCCAAATATTTCATTTACAGAGACGTCGTTCTGGAATAAAGGTGAAATATTCCCATCACAGAAGTGCTGTGGAAAAGAGGCTCGAGATAACGAGAGGAGACATGGTGGACTCCGTCTGTCCACGTAAACCCTTCATTCTAAGGCAAACACAGCTAATCTGATTCATCTGTGATTACACACTAATGAAAATATAATAATGAGCATTTTATCCCGTCTGTAATTCCACCCTCAGTGTTTAAGGTCTGACTCTAGCGTCATGTGAACAGAGCTGAGACATGTTTGTCCAATCAGATTTCAGGGTCAGGATGTAGTCAGACTGTTGGTACTTGTCATCAGGAAGTGGACGCTGTTATCCAACAGCAGCCGCTAGCTTTACTGAGGCAAAAAAATACAACACACGCTCACATCAATATGGAAACACCAATAACACACACACACACACACACTCACACAGACACACATTCATTGATTCAGTGTTTCAGTCAAACCACCTGTGGACTCAGACCCAAAAAGACCACCATTATCAGCTTTAACCACTGATCAATGTGGACGTGGCTGAATGTCAGTGGTTGAGATGATGGTGAAGGTCAGTCCAGGGATGTCCTAACACATGGGTCTGATAGAAACTTATCTGTGCCCCCCTCTCTATACGGGCCCCATGTTAATCTGTGTATGTTAACCCTTTAAAGACCCTTGTATCATATATGACACATACCCAGGGTGTGATTTCTCCCAAAAACAGAGAGGGGGGGGTTGTTTTTTGTTGTTGTTGGAGCAGGGCTGCTGTCCGCTTACTAAGGCTTTTCCTGTCACATCAGGCTGGCAACGTCTCCAGAGCTCCCCGGGGATCTCCGCCTCCACCGTTAGGTGCTAATGTCCCTGGATGTGTGCCACGCTCATTTGTTGAGCACAAATCACTTCCTGTTTTGGTAAAAAAAAAAAAAAGAAAAAAAAAAAGATATTTGAGAAAGTATTTCACGTACGTGTGTGAATGCTGATTCTGAATTATGTCCCATACTCATACTCAACTCCCCAGATCTGTACAATCGGGACATTGGCATCAATAGAACAACTTCACACATCTGTATTAAAACACCCTGAGGAGGATTTTGGGACATTTACTGAAATATCTGAGTATAGATATTCCCTCTGGACTCTTTAATGGTTCAGATACAACCTCTCTAACCATCTCTGGCTTCAGCATCCACGGGAACAGTGACTGAAGCCCAACAGTCCCTTCAGTTTAGATCTGAAGTGTCTCAGTGTGGACATGAGGTGGGTGTATGTTATCAGTCATGTGACACTGAAACAGGAAGTGAGTCTTCAGTGAACCGTCTGCTTCAGTGTCATTGATCTAAGTGTTGTTTTACTGCGAATGTGGCGCTGCTGACACAGACATATCCATGTGTCCGATGTCAGGAGCTGCTGAACGGTGAAGCCACTGGGCCGTGGACGCTCCGGTTCTGACGGGCTGACGTTAATGTGGAGCGACAGCCCGTGAACCCTCCGTGGGCTTTTCCCAGCGGCGGCTCAGAATCCACGCTCGTGACAGCGCTAACCATCCAGGCTGCATTAACACCTGAATAACCCCAGTGCACAACACAAATGAGTTCCACATGCAGCCGGGCCCTCGGTGCCCATCCACAGTGTCAGGCCCACCCTCCACTGCCTAACCCCCCCCCGTTCCACACCAGAGCATGCTGGGACGCCAGGAAATGACAGGACTTTGTATTTTCTGAGCAGCTGAGGCGTAACAGCGCTTTGCTCAAAAAAAGACGAAGCCACGGAGAGCTTTGATCCGGTGGTTTAGACGAAAACAAATCACAGGAACAGGAGACCTCACACTTGGATCGGATTAGAACCAGAACCAGAGGCAGAACCCGGAAAATAACAGCAAGACTCACTGCAGGAACTGGAAAATAACAGCAGGACAGGAGATGGAGACCAACAGGTACTTATATGTGTGCTAATGTATGCACTTAAGTATATATATATATATATATATACAGGTATACAGGCACGTATACATGTACTTATAAAGGTATTTATGCAGGTACTGATACAGTTACTTATATGTGTACTTATACATGTACCTATAAAGGTACTTATATTGCATAAGGACCTGTATAAGTACCAACTCAGGTACTTATATATGTACTTATACAGATCCATGTGTGCTTGGTCAGCTTTGATTGGTTTGCTCTGATTGGTCACCCCTGGTCCTGAAGGTCATCATCTTCATCTTGTTCCACTCTTCATGTGTCATTCTGTTGTTCTAAGTGCCTAAGTTTCCTTATAAACACATCATATTCATTTCTAGAACATGTTTCTACAGATTTGTTATTGGACTGTGACCGTCCATGATACGATCATATGACAGAGCTTCATCTCCTTCTGCTCAGATCAGACACAGTGGGCTGTTCAGTGGGCTCCAGTTCCACAGGTACAATCACATGATTCCTGGAAACCTGCTCGTGTATTTATATCTTCTTCTGCTCTAACGTTGGTGGTGAAACGTCTTCATAAATGTTTCTATGGGAACCGTCCAGTTTGACCTCAGCAGTGTCGCCACATAACATGAAGCCTCTTTCATTCTTCCTTGATGCTCTGATGACAGGACTGTGTTATTTATGGGATTTATGATTGTATTTTCAGACATGAATCAACACTAATTGTGTGATATGTAAGTAGATGAGGCCTTCTGATGAGACTTCCCAGAAACCATCACTTTCAAAACAGGAGTTTGCATTTTATCAATTTTTTTTTTTTTAGCTGTGACCATATTTGGACAAAGTAGTGGACCCGAGACAAGCTAATGCAAAATGCTCTGAAGCCTAACCGATTGGCCAAGCACCTGTCAATCACACCTGTCAATCAAAGACATCACAGCCTCCTATTAGCTCTAGGGTTGGGGTAGGCATTTGTCTAGGGTTGGGGTGGGGTTAGGGTCAGAGGTATCTTATATAAAGTGCTCTGGATCAAAACATCTGTTTTGTTTTGGGGTTTTTTGTCATTTGATTCCGATGTAGTTGAAGAATGTGTTAACATAATTTTTCTTCCAGGTTTCTTTCAAAATCTTCCAGGTAAGTAAGTAAAATCATCGAGTAAAACTGTGGTAAAGAATAAGGTGAAGAATTAGATTTAAAGTGAGGAGTTTTAGGATTAGGATTAGGGTCAGAGGAGAGGACAGGGTTTGGGCTTTTTCTGTCCACAGCTCTCCAGAAACTGCTTCACCACCTTCTGATAAAAGGTAAGTAAAAATAAGAATATATGCATATTAAAATTAATCCATTCCATTAACTCCTTTAGGTTTCAGTGTCTTCAGCTCATTAATCCATTAATCCTTCTTGGAGAAAAACAAAAGACCCAAGTCAGATAAAAAAAAAAAAAAAAGAAGACTAAGTGTGTGTTTAAAATGGATCATCAATATAAGGCTTGTCCCGATCCGATATTTGGATCGGATCGGTCGGCAGGGAAAAATTCCCATCCAGTTTTTTTTATCAAGGTCCGATCCAGGTTTTCCAGCGGACCAATTTAGATAATCCCTTCTATTTTTTTTTTTTTTTCTTTTGCTGTAGTTTCCCTAAAATCTGGTCTGCATTTTCCAGCACACCAGCACTAGCGTCTCCCAATTTACCTCAGTGGCATCTCCTACATTAGAACGCCCATGTAAATTTAGACTTTTATTTAAAGTTTTTTTTTTCTTTTTTTAACTTCAGTTTTAAAGTTATTCAAGACCAGAGTACTGATGCTGAGTCAATAGACTATTTTCCACTCAGGTTGTTTATATGTTTTGATTTTTTAATACAGTTTACAGTCTTATTTGCACTTTTTACTGACCACTGATGCCATTTCTGTTTATTTATAATGCTGTCTGTTTTATGTGTATACCTGAATAAACAGGTCATTTTCTTGTTACCAAACTCACCTAATTCAGCTGGCTAGCTGTTATCAAGGGTACTAAAACCCTTTTCAACATGAGTCTGACAACTAAGTAAGGAAGTAAAGAAGCTAAATAACTTTAAACTTTAATATATGCTTGGATAGGCCGGTATCGGTATCGGCCGGTATCGGATCGGAAGTGCAAAACAATATTGGTATCGGATCAGAAGTGCAAAAACCTGGATCGGGACATCCCTAATCAAAATGAAATAAAAGATTTAAAATTAATATAGAAATCATTATATAATAAAAGGGTTAGGGGTTGGGTTGATCGTTGGGGTGAGGGGACAGGGGTGGGGGACATCAACATGAACCTGTCCAATGAAACCAGAATCTTGTATTTTCAGCAGCTCTCACATCCAGACAAACGTCTCTAAGTCTTTTTTTTTTCTCTCAAAAACTTTAATTCTCATTTTACAAATACATCAAACATTAGTACATAACACGATATACACAATATATGAGAGACCAAACAGGTATAAGAATAAAGTATAATTAAGGACAAAAATAAGTACACAATATATTCTTATCAATTCATGTACAATTTTTAAAATACATAAAAACATAAATTAATAGATACGTATATACATAACAATTTAAATTGTCATTAAATGCTGGATGATATATTAAATACTTTGCCAAAGCTATCAAGAAATTATTTTTTTTTTTTTTTTTTATTATTATTAACTAAGGCTAACGATTTATAAAGGGAGTTAAATTCGATTAGGAAAGGTAAGTTTGGAGGTCAGGCCCGGCGGCATGGGCGGGCATTGAGGGGCCGTGCCCACCCATTGAGTCAGCTGTGCCCGCCCTGAACTAAAAGCACAACTTTTGCTGTGTCCGAAATTACTCACTCATTCACTCCTCCCTATTCAGTACATATTCTACGTAGTGGACTATATAGTCAACTCATCAGTCAAAATGGAAAACGGTTTCGGACACTACTTCGCCGCACAGTTAATTACGTCATTACTGTTGCACATTTCCAACGCGCCATGTTGTTGTGCGGTTTGGCACCGCCGCCGCAATGCATTAGGGGATATATTGGGCTGTCTAGTGACCATTGGTTGTCCACTACATTTTGTGGTGAATTGTGGGATACATTAAGTGCACTATATGGGGAACATCAGTGCTCACTAAGCATTCGGACACCACTACAAAATGGTGCAGTCACTATATAGTGCACTATATAGGGAGTAGTGAGGGATTTCAGACACAGCCCATCTGTTAATTTTATTGGGGTTTTGTTTTTTTTCCAGGAGGAGTGGTCATCTTCACTAAATCCTATCTGTCTTAACATGTCAATCAATCCAACAATCCAATTAATCGCAGGGAGCCAGTTAGCCAATTACAGGTAAAGAGGGGCGGGCTGCTTAAGGTCACAGTCAAACGGACTCGTAAAAAAAACTCGTAAAATAAAATAAAAATGGATATTAGAGGGTTTTTTTGTTCACCAAAAAAGATGGCGAATGATACAGCGGCATCGCTGCACAGCTCCACTTCTAGGAGCCTCAGCACCGAAGCCAACAGTCAGACCGGAGTTAACATTCATGCGAGCAACAGCAGCTAGGGACCACCAGGAGCAGAACGAAGCAGCGAGACCCTCCTGCTTGAAAACCTGAGCGATGATGTCGGCGTAAGAGCCAATATTTTACCGCAGCTTCCTAGAAGCAGAGCTGTGCGGGGTTACAGCTGCTCTCTGAACGCCTCTATCCTGTGTTTTACCTCAATAAATGAACACAGCACGTCATGACCATATTTAGTGTGTTACTTTTCTATATATTTAAAGATGGCCTGCCTCTTGTTAGTGAGAAAAAGTAATGTTTCAAATTCCGTGTGAGTGGCCATGGAGCTGCCGTTAAGCCTGAAGCGGATAAAAAAAATGGGTTTGGAAAAGTGTGCCCCCTTGAAAAAATGTAATGCCCCCTCTCATTTGTTTCTACAGCCAGGTCTGTTGGAGGTTATGTCTCTAAGTCCATCTAGTCCATATCCGCCATCCTGACGTCACATGGTTAAAATATCTGCTCATTTATTGGCTGGGGGGCGTTTAACTCAGTTCACCTTGAACATTTTGTATGTGCGATGTCATTTCGCAGGGGGCGGGGTCAGTGGGCCATCAGGTGAACGTGAATCTCTTGCTGCTCCACCCATAACATCTCCACTGTGTTTCCTGTGAACAGATGTGCTGAAGCCCAGCGTCGCTGCCCTCATGTTAATTGGTCACAGATTTACTTCGTGTTTCTGTGCAAATCACAGAGAAATACAATGGAATTAAAGCGCACACATGCAGACCCCGCTATCTCTGCTCACTTCTGCATATAAAATTGCCAATTAATTTAGATTCCTCTCCTTAAATGCTTTTTTTTACACAACAGCCTCAGCTGAAAGTAAACTTATTAAATTGCAGTGCATCAAATGAATAAGTGAAAGGCTTTAATTTCGTTTGCCTACGAGGCTTCATCAACGCGTGTCACTGATGCAATGAAATGAGCGTTGTTTATGTGAGTGTCGGTGCTCGTGTCATGTCTGGGAGTGTGTTCTCAGGAGTTTTGACTGAGGAAAATGAAATCCAGAGTACGCCCACAGGGCAACACGACTCAACAAATACAATAATTCAATTTGCTCTTCAATTACATGGGCATTCAGGCTTCCCCGTCCTTTAATTAAAGCGCCGTACACGTCAGCGCCGCGCACATGCAAATAGAATCAAATCAAATCCATCACAAGGTCCAATATTCCACCTGATAAACCCAAACGTGGCTCTGATACCAGCATCTTTTTTTTTCAGTCTGAAGTAAATCAGTAAATTGCTGGTGTGAAATGACGTTCAAAGCGATGTGCGCTTAACAAACTGAAACTAATTAACACATTTCAAAGGAGTTCAGAGGAGGAGAATGAACACAACACACACACGGGTTTTGATACTGATATCAGTCATACAGATTTCAGAACAGACATCAAACACATTGATTACCCACATATCGCAGCCGTGGTTGGAGTGGGAATTTACCGCAGGTCGCAGCAGGTGCCGTCAACGCTGCTGATCGCTTATTCATGCATCAAACATATTATGAATGTGACTCCATGTAAATACACACACACACACACACACACACACACACACACACACACACACACACACACACACACACACACACAC
>JAQQZY010000023.1:33210707-33222805 GCA_030068375.1 Ostorhinchus rueppellii
ATATACAAAAAATAGTGGTAGAGCATGATAGGGAATGGTTGGCGGCATGGGAGGCAGTACGTGCCCATGAGGTCCCGCCCAATGCTGCTTGCAGCTTTAATTTTACTTGTACCTTTATCCTGCTCCTTTTCGAATGTAGGACTTTCTTTTATGTAATCCTTTTGATGTTGGGTTTTAATGCAAATTCTAAATAAATAAATACACAAACTTGTACATGTGACTAAAATTATTAGAATACTTGTCATATTTAAGAGGTTTCATCTGAGTGTGTTTTGTTTTATTCAGTCAGTCAAATTTTATTTCTTGAGATGGTCCAAACCAGCCCATTTACAGAGCCCAACAGAATCCTCCAGCAAAAAACACATGTGACTAGTGACAGGGGTGAGGCAAAACTTCCTGTTAACAGGCAGAAAGCTCGAGCAGACGCTGACTCCTGGAGAATGGCCGTCTGTCTGGATCAGTGGGGGTAAAAGAGAGAGGGTGAAGGAGGAGAAAAAGGGAGATAGAGAAGGGGGGAAGTAGGGGGGATTATTGTCCATTAAATAACCCATAAACCAATGAAATACCTACAAAGTCATCATTATTCTCTATAAATCATAGAATAAATTGTCGTAAAGAGATTAAATCATACAAAAGCCAGTCTGGGTCCATTTCACTGTCAGTGTCATCGACAGAATCACTGACCCTGTTTACATTCACACTAATACTCTGATCATTATCGGATTTATGTAGTTATTATTATTGATCAAAAATCTGTGTTGCATTATGTTGAGAACGGGATCCCTCAGGGGACCATCCTAGGCCCCATCATTTATCTGTTTACATTCATGTGTTTTCAGATGTAGGTCTACAGATGTACGCTGATGACACTGACCCTGTTTACACTAATACACTGATAAGTATCTCATTACTATTGATCATGTAAACAATATAATCTGATCTGTTTGATCAGATAACAGCAGTAATCAGGTTATAATAAATCAGATTAACACACTTGGATTTGTCCCCAATACTCCCATATCTTCCTGCGTGTATACAGGTTAGTCTGATTTATTTAGTTCTGTTACGTTTGAACATGTGGAAAAACTATTAAATCAGAGAAAACAGAAGTAACATAGACAACAATAACAGGAAGTTGGATTCTACGTCACTATATACATATGAACTCTGAAATAAATTCAATAATGGACTACAGCGTTTGAACCAGGGATTATCCTATTTCTAAAGTGACTGTAAACGCATCACATCTGACTATAACAGTTACTGGATAATAATGGTCATGTAAACTGACTCATTATTTGCTTTTTCATTGACCCTCAAATTTCGTGAATATAACTTGTGCATAAAAATTTACCTAATGGAAAAATGACAATTTTGCCAGAATTCTTATTTTTTTGATTAAACGATTTTGCGCTGGCAAGGGGTGGTTTTTCAAGTGTAGTGCAATCGTTATATCACGTAACACTACAATGAAAAGACCTGTTTCCGCAAATAGAGTCATTTGAATTTTAAAAAAAACAAAAAAACAGATGTTGACAGATATTACAACAAGCGAAGAAGAAGAGTTTTAAAAGAAAGA
The DNA here is from genome assembly GCA_030068375.1 of Ostorhinchus rueppellii. Classification (NCBI taxonomy): domain Eukaryota; kingdom Metazoa; phylum Chordata; class Actinopteri; order Kurtiformes; family Apogonidae; genus Ostorhinchus; species Ostorhinchus rueppellii. Next base: position 33,212,287 of record JAQQZY010000023.1, read on the forward strand.
TGGTGCAGTATGTGTGGACACACCAGGACACCAAATCATTTTTTATTGTAGTATGAGATAGAGGGGTAATATATAATAATAATGAATATATCTGTAAATCAACATGATATTTCTGTTGGTCGCTATGTTTATGGAATGACTTCTCATATCATCTCATGAATAAATAAACAAATCATCAAATTTGTGATTTAAGGGAAAAACTAATGTTACGCACTTCTGTTTTTTCAACATTTAGTAAATATCGGTAAAGTTAGATGTAACGATAGTGCTCGTGACATGTCCAGGGTGTACCCGGCCTTCGCCCTTAAGCAGATGGGATCGGTTCCAAGTGACCCTAGTGAGGATAGAACAGGTTCAGAAGAAGAAGATGAATAGGTGGAGTTTTGTGCATACGTATGTCCAATGGGAAATGGACTAATGGTGTGATGGAGGTTGAACTGATGCTGTGATTTGGTTGAATGTATGAGTCCTGATCATTTGATACTTTATGGTTGTATTTATTTTCTCCACCACCTGCTGTTTACACTCGTATTGTATGTTTGTAGGTATATTCTATTTTATTTTTCTTATATATTTTTTTTGTATATTTCTACTTATTTTCCTTGTTGCACCGTAGGCCACAATGTTTTTTTGTCATTTCAGTTTTGTATATGTTGCACATGTGCCAAAACTGACAAATAAAGCTGACTTTGACATCAAGGAAATATTACAGTTCAAACCGATAAATTCTCACTTCATCTAATACTGACTGTGTTGTGTTCACACCAACCATCTGCACGTTTCATCATCATTATGAAATGAAATCATGCAAAAAAAACAAAACAAAACAGGTAAATCTTTTCGGATTTGTTGGGTGTTCTACTCGTTTCTAATCTGTGTATATTTCAGATTATGTCCATGTTCATCCTCCTCCATTGGACCTTTAAACTCTGTCCTGTAGGTTTTTTTCGTTGTCCTTCTGCAGGTGTTTCCTCTACAATCAGACTGAAGGACATGTTAACTACCCATCGTACCTGAACACTGACGGTGTCGCAGGTGGAATTTACAAAACCCTTCAAGGTTTTTTCTCATCACATGATGCTGCTTTTGAGAGCACCGGAGCGTCGGTATTCCACAACACGGTGAGAGCCTTTTACTGTCAGTGGTGATAGATGTGATTGGTCCCAGTGAGGAACCGCCGAGCCCAGCTGAATTATGTATCACATGTAACTAGGCGAGATCTCAGAGTCATGCCACAGCATTAAAAATGCATGTAGTATGTAAGGCATATGGAATCACAGCTGAACTTCACCTTAGATCTAATGTCTCAGATTCACGACTGAAAGCTAATATTACACCTCCCCACCTCCCCCATCACCTTAATGAGTCCTACTGGTCTGGAAGCACCAGCCCAGGTCCAGGTCCAATGGGTTCCAGCTGCTTCCTGTCATAATAAAGTTCTTTAATAAATTAGGTGAACGGATCTACATTATTCATCGTCATATTCATCATTAGTCCAGTTTCCATCACAATCAGTCTCATATTTTTAACATGTTATTCAGAGAATCTGCAAAAAATTCAAATACTTTCCTACGTATTTTTAAGCTAAAAGGTGAAACTGAATATTAATATTGTTATCAACATCAAAGCCCTTTGTTTCAGTGTCCGATTCGTTGTTACGCTGATGATGAACTTATTTATATACTGATAACAGGATTGTGTTTATTGAGTTCTGGGATTAGATATGATAAATGTAACAGGAACAGTTTGACATGGAGGTTCACTTGTATTCAAGGACAATTCAAGGACAAACTGAACAGACTCTGAAAGTTAAAGGTCAAATACAATAAATACATAAATAAATTTAATTTATACAGACTCTGGCCAAGCAGCGTCCTTGTATTCTACTCCCTGGTCTTCACCTTTTCTTTTTTTTTTAATTGTTCTTGTTGCTGTTGTTGGTCTTGTTCATGTTGTTATTCTTATTGTTGGTTATTTTCTGTTATATTCACTTCATTTTTATTTTTATTTAATAATTTTATTGTTAAGCAACACCCTGGTAGAACAAAGGTTTGAGTACAAGAATTAAAATGATTTTTAAAAATGGACAGATTTGGAAGTCAAAGTCCCCACAGAAGAAATACAGTAATACAGAACAAACTGTGTACTTTGTGTTCCTGTCCAGGATACTGAATACCCAGATATGTGTGATGGTTTTCATGTATTAAGGACTCATGTGCTGCCCAGTCAGTGACAAGGACATACGGTTTCACAACAAGTGGGTGATCATGGACAAGTCGCCAACTGCACTTGCACGGTTGGGTAAGTGTTGTTTCATGTACATACTGATGTGAAGCAGACACTGGAGAGCCCAGAATTCCAGATGAGTCTTTTAGTCCAGTCTGTCTGTTTAATGGCTTCAACCATAAACGTCTACAGTTTGCCTCAAAGGGCGTCTTTCATGATAGTATTCGGTAAAAGTTAAGGGTTTTTTTTTTTTTTTTTTTTACCATTTCTGTTCTGACAACCTACAGCACAAGGCATTTGTCCTCCTCTTTTCTCTCTATTGTCTCCATTTACCTCCGTTGATATTCAGTGTTTTTCTGCCACCAGACTGCGTGTGCAACTGTGGTGACGTAGACAGTGACGTCGACCCCGAATTGGTCGACACCGCCCCCTGGTGGACAAGGAGAGGACTGCAGTAGGGGGCGGGTTTGTGTGTCAGTGTTGGGTATTAATGTTGTTTGTCAGTGTTGTGTGTAGTAGGGACAGGAAGATTATCCGATACGTACAAATATGCAGACATGTGTACGATCCCAGTGCAACAGTATTCGCTACTGTTGCACTGTTGATGCATCGATTATTGAATGTTTGTGTCAATAAAATTCAATCTGTTCAATAGAATATATTTTTACCTGTATTTAAGTGTTACTATTTATTTGAATAAAGTTTTTCTTTTCTCCAGACCCCTGTTGACATGTGCCATGGATTCGTGGATGTGTACACTGCACACTAACAGTATGAGCTCCATGGATGAACTGTGGCATGAGCACCTCAGATGAATACTGTAACATCTGTATGTGAATGTGACATAGAAGGAGGTGACCACATGTGGTTTGTGAAGGTGTACTTTTAACTATATCAGCTGTTTTGAATACTGCCGTACATACTGCACATACTTCCTCAAACAGTCACATACAAATCTAACAGCACATCCCAGAATAGCTTGCACAGGTGTCTCTTAAAGTGACAGAACCTTTTTCTGTATGACCTACATTATTAATATATTACATTACAAATAGCTTCAGTGAAGGAGCAAGAATTTCAGTGTTAGAAACATGCAGAGACACAACTTGGAAACAAAGTGGAACTTTTTCACTGACTGTATGTGAGACACGTGTTCTGAAACTGAACTAAAGACACTTCACAAAAAGTCATGGTCTTATTTGATAAATAACCAGCTCATTGAATTGCACTGCATTTAATTTTTTTTTTTTTTTACCAGAGTGAATGTGTTGAATCCGAATGTGTTTAATCGCTCTGTATTGTGATTTGGGTATGAATAGTATTGTATCATAGTGAGAGGTGCTACACATGTATCTAATATATCGGATTGTAGTCGCTGTATCGAGATGCGTATCGTATTGGCCTTACAACTAAGATTCCCAAGCCTATTGTGTAGGTGTTTGTGTCAGTGCTGTGTGTTAGTATTGTGTGTTTGTGCTGTGATGACTAAACCAGGTGATTTTCCTTCATATTTAAGGTCCTCCAGACTGTGGCCCCTTCCATCACCACCAGCCACAGACGGCAGCATCCCAGTATATCCTTTATATAAAGGATGAATGAAAACGATGAAGGAAAACGACCCTATATCCATCTACAGCAACCAGTTCAGGGTTTATTCATTCATGTATGATTCAGGCTCATTTACTTCCTACAGAGACTCTTTTATTATTAAAAACCAGATCCAGTGACATTTACTCCATAGAAAAATGACCCTGGACCTTTACACTCCTCCCACCTGGGCCTGACTTTGACTCCATGTCCCTTATAAATGTTCTTCCATCCATCAGTGTCTACTCCTCTTCGGTTCTATTAGATAACCTCCTCATGATGACGGCGCTGAGGTCCGGTTCAGTCCACTCAAGCTAACATCAACAGGACGTCCACAGCAGCGATAACATTCCCTTCATCCATTTTTTATAGGTGTCAGTGTGATAACCTGCATGTTTCCGACATTTTCAGGTCATTTTCCAGGTGACTGAGGATCCAATTAATCCCTTCAAGAACTGATCAAATCAGAGAAACACCTGGACATTGGTGAACACAATTTTATCCATGTTCTACTGTTCTACTCAAACTGTTATTTTAACATACCCCCCCAGAAAAAAAAAAGAAAAAAAAAAGAACACAGATAATACTGCGTTTTAAAGGTATTGGACAAAACAGATCAATGGTAGAACCTATGTCAAACCAACCAACCACAGGCCAACCGATCCATCAGCTTCAATGTTGACATGTGACACATATCAGAGTCTGATCCATGTGGACTTTGTCAAATATGATGGGGGGTTTTGTCCCGTGTCTTCCATTTCTATAACCTTTAAAGGCATCCTCCAACAGGATTCAACCTGGGTTTCAGCTGAAGACAACGTTCCCTTTAAAACCTGATTTTCCCTGAGTCTTGGTTCTGTTTGGTTTCAGTTTTCTTTAAAGGTTTTTGGTTTGAAACAGTGAAAATGTTAAACTAGTTTAACACTGGATTCAGTTGAACCTTAAACACCCCAGGTCATACATGTAGTCACCAGCTGTCTTTACAACACGTGTTTAATCAACACACAAGTCCCATCAGGTCCCATCATGTCCCATAATCTAATTTAAGACAATCCATTTACAGAACACGACACAAACATGAAATATTCATGTGTTCATTCATTCACACACTTTGGCCTTAATTATTCACAGAACTGACACATTTTCCTGCACATTAAAGCATGATTTCATGACCATGATGTCATCAGAGCTCGAGATAAAAAAGGAAATAGAGGTTCCAAACCAGGGTTTACAGACATAAATCACCTGTTCATACGGACGTCCATCAGCCCGATGGATGGACACCGTCCACACTGAGCCCAGATGGACACCGTCCACACTGATGGTAAAGACAGATGCAGAGAAACTGTTTAAGGGTCTAAATCCATGTCAAACCTGGACCTGGTTCAGAGGGGTTTTATGTAAATCCATGTCAGATCTGCTCATACCATATGGCTCCATTTGAGTCCAGGGTTAAATCTAAATAGGTTTAATTTTGAATATTTGTGTTGTGTATTTTTGTGTATTTTTATGTTGTTCGTGTTGTTGTTCTTCTGTGCTTTCACGATGGGACCAGTGTCTGTGTCTGTTTATCACTGTGAATCTAAATCAGACGCTGTTTGTTCAGTTAATTTGTGTAAATAAAGCACATTCCAGGGTTTTTGTTGAGAATTATAAACATTAAACTATGAACAGAGTCAACCTCAATGTCGCTCTGGACAGGAGTCAGAAAGAACCGAACACAGAACCACAGAAAAACAGTGAAGATGGGATGGGTTCAGTCGACAAATCAGACTCAACACAAGGATTCAATTCACAAAACCAGATTCAACTCACAGACGCTGGAGTCGGCCAGGAGTTGTGTAGTTGTTACATGTCATTGTGTAGTCGTTGTGTGTTTGTTGTATAGATTTAAACCATCCACTCAGATGTACGGTCATGTTTCGTATTAACCTGGACGCCGTCGTTGTGTCATGGTTCTGCATATCGGTACAAATACACAGACACTAATTAGGAATTAATTATGATCATGAACGTATGTTTATGTAAATGAATTCACTTTAGTCTGTGTGAGAGTGAACAGCCAATGAAGAACAATAATGTAGGATTGGATTTGAATCCTTAAGTAAAAAGACAAATCCTAACATATACAGGTTTGTAGAAAACCGTCAGATGTGACCTTTGACCCTGTACCGGTGCATGTTTGGGGTCAATTACAGACAGTTATATGAGTATTTTACAAAATATGACTTCATGTTGAAAAAAGACAATTTGCCCTTTGACCTCCAATGACAAATAGTTCATGTGTTGTCATTGCCATCAAGAACCAAGAGGAACCAACAAAAAACCCACAGGGACCAACGGAACCAACAAGAACCAACAGAACCCACCACGACAAAAAGAACCAACAGGAGCTAACAGAGACCAATAGGAGCTAACAAGAACCAACAGAACCCACCACGACAAAAAGAACCAACAGGAGCTAACAAGGACCAACAGAACCCACCATAATAAACAGAACCTACAGGAGCTAACAAGGACCAACAGAACTCACCATGATAAACAGAACCAACAGGAGCTAACAAGGACCAACAGAACCCACCATGATAAACAGAACAAACAGGAGCTAACAGGGACCAACAGAATCCACCATGATAAACAGAACCCACAGGAACTAACAAGGACCAACAGTACCAACAGGAGCTAACAGGGACCAACAGGAGCTAACAAGGACCAACAGAACCCACCATCATAAACAGAACCAACAGGAGCTAACAGGGACCAACAGAACCCACAGGAACGAACAGGGACCAACAAAACCCACCACGACAAACAGAACCAACAGGAACTAACAGGGACCAACAGAACCCACTACGACAAACAGAACCAACAGGAACTAACACGGACCAACAGAACCAACAGGAGCTAACAGGGACCAACAGGCGCTAACAAGGACCAACAGAACCCACCATGACAAACAGGGACCAACAGGAGCTAACAGGGACCAACAGAACCCACCATGATAAACAGAACCAACAGGAGCTAACAGGGACCAACTGAACCTACGAGGACCAACAGAACCAATAGGAGCCCACAGGTGTTAGGGTTGGGGGGGTCTATAAACTCTTATGGTCCTGTTTACTGTAAAACTATCTCTGTTGGTGAATAAACCCAGAGTCCTCATGACCTTCATATCTTTTTCTTTTCTGTCCATCTGTACATTCCTTCATTTCATCCATGGTTTAACATCCGTATAAATGTGCTGTTGTCAGTCCAGTTCTTCAGAACTACATAATCACCTCCATATATTTGAGTTAAATTACGGTAGCCGATCCCTGAACCCGCTGAAGTGGATTCAGCAGGATGTGATCAGAGTGGGTCCTCAATCTGGACCTAGATGCTAAGGTTCAGCAGGTGTTCATGGGATTTTTCCGACCTGGATAAAAATACTTGAAATTCTGCTGTTAGTGGGAAAAGCTTTAAGTGCAGCCGTAGAAATGTGACTCCGGTTCAAGGAGAGCAATTTTCCTTTTAACTGGAGAAAGGGTGATTTCAGTAAGTACACTTTAACACCTTTAAGATGGATCCTTATTTTACATAACAATTCACAGGATTTCAAGCCCTTTTCTCTTTCTTGAAGCTTTGAAAAAGTGTGTTTGTAATGACAAGCAGCTGGTAAAAGCCCGTCTGCACAGATCCATTTGACATAATGGCACTGAATGAACAGACACATTACCTGGAGGCAGTCGTCAAGGTTTTTCTGGACTGAGTGAAAGGAGAACAATCTCCAACAGTAGATGGAAAACTTTTCAATTTCATTAAAACTATAAATTAACAATTGGCCCAGATAATGCAGTCATTTCTAAGACTGTTTCTATAACAGATGAATGGTCTGCATGTGTTCAGACCCAGACTTTGTCTGTGTGGTCGTGTGGATGAAGGTTTCCAACAAAACCGACATGAACCAGTCCAACTCCTCCAGGAACAGAAGATGGATGCTGTGCTCTGATGGAAACCCTACCATTACCGTCAGTTTGTTTCTTCTTGCCCAAACGACACACCACTTATTTCATCATTATGGTTTTTCCTCTAGTTCTGCTCCTGCATTTAAAATTGGACCAGGAGTATTGAAGTGGATCCATCAGGACCAGATGGTTGAGTTTGGGTTTGATGGGGTTCAGAAGGTTCATCCATCACAAAATTACGGATGAAAACAACAGGATCAGCAACAACAAGGCAAAGCAACTTTATTTGTATGGCACATTTCATGTACAGGGCAATTCAAAATGTTTACATGAAACATAAATGCATCACAAGAGAGGCATAAAAGAGAAAGTTCAAATATAAAAACATAAAAAAACACTACAAAAGCACTCGGAGTACAAAGACCTCCGCCAAGGTGGTGCTAGTACTTTTTTTTTCAAGGTAGTGTTTGTACTTTCCTCCACTAGATGGCACTGAATGACCTCATATGCAGATCTGTACCACCATGCCCTATCTCGCAATGATAAAGAATCCTTTAAAAAATTCCTGGATCCAGATGATGATCCAGATCGCCTCCAAAATTTGATCATCTCTTTCTTGACCCAGAGTGGGCATATCCTGAAAATTTCATCGAAATTTGTTCATAACTTTTTGAGTTATGTTGCTAACAAACAAACAAACAAACAAACAAACAAAACCTGGCAAAAGCATCACCTCCTTAAAGAACAAGAATTTAAATTAAAATAGACGTTAAAATTATCCGCAATAAAATGTGATCTTAAAGTTGATTTCAAAGACATTATTTAAGAGTTTAAGCTAAAGCTGCAGTAAACAATAATGTTTTCAGTCTGATTTAAAGGAGCTGACAGTTTGACCTCAGGTGTTCAGGAAGTTTGTTCCACAGGTGAGGAGCAGAAGAACTGAATGCTGCTTCACTTTGTTTGGTTCTAATTTGGGGAACACACAGTAAACCTGTCCCTGATGACCTCAGAGATCTGGATGCTTCACAGGGAACTAACAAGTCTAGGATGGATTTGGGTCCAAGGCCGTTCAGTGGTTTGAAGACCAGGAGTAAGATTTTGAACTCTATCCTTTGACTCACATGAAGCCAGTGTAGTGATCTGAGGACCGGTGTGATGTGGTCCAGTTTCTTGGTATTAGTCAGGACTCTGGCAGCAGCGTTCTGGATCAGATGTTTTCTTTAGACCTGTGAAGACACCGTTACAATAATCTAAACTACTGAAAATGAAAGCATGAACAAGTTTTTCTGTGTCTAGTTTGAACAGAAAACCCTTGATACAGGTCTTAGTCAATAATTATACCAAGAACAAGCAATAACAAACCAACAGCTTTAAGTAAACATCAACCTGTGGAGCTGCATCCACTACTGCTCTATCTGTCATAGATCCATCCATCCATCCATCCATTCTAGATCTATCACTAGTATGTATAAAACTGATGTGAACAGAGATACCATTTCTCTCTCACCGTGTTAAATAATATGACTTTAAAAAAAAAAGGTTAAAATGAAATTAATGTTATAAACTGAATAAACTCTAATAGAATATAAAGTGTATATGGATGTCTTTCCAGTACCAGTATCAGTGGAATACTCTCATATATATGTCATATGCTTTGTGATTCCTTACTTGATGAAACCTTCAGCCTCTAAAATGTCCACTGGATACGTGGATGTATAGAATGTGTATGTCGATAGAAGCCTCATGTGGTGTTACCATGGCAACAGATGGAACATTGAGTGCATGAGGATGAACTCTGTCGTTCTATCTCCATCCTCTTATCCTTTAGATTGACCACTGAGTCCTCTGAATGGTTCTATTTTAAAAACATCTGAATTCCACTGAAGAACATCAGATATTATCGTAAATACAGATAAATAACACAGTGAAGGTCCAATGTAGAGGAAAGTTTCTGCAAAAGTACTTGTTTAAAAGCTGATTGATACATGGTGTATTTCTATGTATTTGTTGGAGGTTAAGCCCATTCTTTTGGCTCCAGCCTTAGTTTCCAACCTTGAGGAAACTATATGATCTGGGTTCATGTGATTGTATTGGTCAGTGTCATAAATGAACCCATCCATGGTCAGTATACTCGCTTCAGCAGTAGTCCACTTCATTGTCTGTTCTTCTATTGGTATTGTTAGGGTTTTTTGTTCAGCTGCATTGAATACATATTGTAGCGCTTCTGACGTTAAAGGCAGAGTTGGCCTTTGGAGAGTTGAAGAGCACAGAAAATGGTTTTATTTAAATAAATGGAACTGGCCAAGGGAAGGTTACCATTCATTCAATCATTCATCTCCTGGACCCACTTTACTCTCACAAAAGTTGCGGGGGATGCTGGAGCCTATCCCAGCCTACCAGGCAAATGCTAGGTTCGCTTTGGACAAGTCGCCAGTTCATCACAGGACCAATATATAGAGACGAACACCCGATCCTTCACATTCACACCTATGGGGGATTTAGAATAGCCAATTAACCAGTCAGATCCAAAAATAATCCAATCTAACTTTATTTATAAAGCACTTTAAAACAACCACGGTGGACCAAAGTGCTGTACATAACACTAGAAACAGAATACAAAATAAAAGCATAAAAATAATTAAAATCAAATAAATATAACAAGGTAAAATACAAAACCCCTGTGGTCTCCTCCTGGATGGACATGCCCGGAACACCTCCCCAGGGAGGCGTCCAGGAGGCATCCTCACCAGATGCCCGAACCA
>JAQQZY010000023.1:33231581-33243367 GCA_030068375.1 Ostorhinchus rueppellii
AAAAATCTTTTTTTTTTTTTGCTAATTTCAAAGAAATGACTTTCAAAAACATTATCCTTAAGTTTCATAGTTCAGATCATTGAGTAAAGGCACATAAATGACCGTTAAAGTTGACTTGCAAGGTTCACGTTTTCTTAAATGCGCTAGAAATGGAAGAGCCGATACACGCAAAAGATGCACACACACACACACACACACACACACACACACACACACAGTATGAAAAAGTAGAATTCATTAGAGTACTCGATTAATCGTAGAAATAAACGACAGAATACCCGACTCCAAAAATACTCGATAGTTGCAGCTCTAATCCCACCCCCTCTTCCATTTATACCACTTAAGACATTAAATCAGCTTCATTAATGATACATGTAGTTACATCTATTCTGAAACATAGCAATGAAATGAAAACACAAAATTAGCAAAACTGTAAATTACACATAATAACTATGAAAACAATGGAGGCACAGTTTAACTCCACATACAGTGCAGACACGAAATGGTATGGTGACACGAAATAATAGTGTGAAACCCATAGTATGTGAAATGCATTCTGGGTAGTATTCTGTATTACAGCTTGCACACTGGACAAATCACCAACAGCAATATCCCATGATGCAATGCAGTCATAGCAACAACAGACCATGATAGATGAGCAGAGTCCAGTGGGTGGTACCAATATCAAACACATACCATTACAGAGGAAACACACCGGTTACCATGGAAACCGCATCCAGCTGTGACGGACATTAACACCCTAGGAGTTACATGTTCTACTGTTGATCTAAATGAAAGTGAATATTATAAATAAAACACTGGATGGCAATGGGGTCAGCTGAAGGTGATATTATTATTATTATTCATATTATTCATATTTTTCTGATTATATTTGATATTCATCTGTTCATGAATCGGTTTGTTCTTGAGTCTAAATGGACATTTGTACCAGACCTTAGGATATATTTAGACTATTGTGGTTTTTTTGGACCAAACTTGAACCTTTAACCCTTAAGGAGCTACTTTTGTGCCAATTCCCAAATACATGTGTCTACTTTTAACCTTTCTTAAGGGATTTGCAAACATTTACTCTTACATTATGCTCTTTATTTTGCATTCTCAAGTGAAAATCAGGTTTTTTCCCATATTTCATTTATTAGTCATGTAAATGTTCTTAAAGATCAAATTAAAGTTGAGGCTTATTATGTCTAAAACAGAGGAAACAGAAGAAAAAGTGTCTTTTCAGTCCAATCTTTCATTCACTGAACATAAATCCAGTGTCCCCATCCACTGTCATTGATCCAACTCCATGGGTTTTACTGGTGAATCGATGTTGTTGAAGATGACAGTGTTTCCATGGTAACTACAGAGCCTCTGAAGATCCAAATGGGTCATATCTGATGACCATGAAAAGATAGATAACTATATTTTACACTAATTATTGACATGGATTGATAGGATTACTGGTTGAACAAGGATTAAACTGTCAGTAGATGGGTTTGTTTGCCAGTGAATGTTTGAGTCTTTATGGGTTAATATTCCAGTGTGTACAGTCTATGGTGAGTCCTTTACCATTAACCCACAAAGACCCAAACAGCCGCTGCACTCAAAGAAATAAAACATCAGATTTGCTTGGTTCTGTCAACCAGTCCCCCGCAATTGGGTTTAGCAGAATTTATTCAAAATGTTGATATATATAGACAAACAGTCACTCTCACATTCAAACCTATGGGTAGATTAACCTATCAGTGCATGTCTTTGGATGGTGGGAGGAGCTAGAGCACCCAGAGAGAACCCACACAGACACAGAGAGAACATGCAAACTCCACACAGATAGGTCCTACCATGGACTGGTGTTGGAATCAAACCCAGGACCTTCTGTTTGTGGAGCACAAGTGCTATCCACTGCACCACCGTGTCGCCTGTTTCTGCTTTCTTTCCTTATTTAGTTTTTTATAAGGGTGAGCTACAAAAAAAAAAAAAAAGTACAAAAAAAGCTACGAAACACTAAACAACTGATAAAAATGTGTTCAGTTCCAGTCATTCAGAAAAATCCTCATCATCCAGTCAATCCTCATTATTCATCATCAGTGTGCTTTCAAACAGTTTGACAAAATAAAAGTGTAAGAAAGTACGGAAAGTGCACTGGGACAGCCTTCATTCAGTTCATTAGCTCGATTATATACAGTAGATTCAATTCAGAATAGTTTTGTAATTCCAACACCTACTATTGTTGTGTTATTGTAATGAAACTCTCTTGATTTAATCGTCAAACATGCAAATATTTATTAATTTTAACTTAAAATAATTATTTAATGCGAACAAGATCCATGTTTCATTTCTTAGAGTGTGATGACACAAACCATCAACAGATGTAAACCATTTAATCCCTGTTGATCCACTAATCCTATCAATCCATGTAAATAATAATTGGTGTAAAATACAGTTACTCATCTTTTCACGGTCATCAGATATGACCCATTTGGATGTTCAAAGGCTCCATAGTTACCGCGGTAACACTTTCGTCTTCTACAACATTGATTCACCAGTAAAACCCATGGAGTTGGATCAATGACAGTGGATGGACACACTGGGTTTATGTTCACGTAATGAGAGATTTTCACTTTTCTTGATATAATAACCTTTGTATTTACTCTGAGCTTTTATGAACATCTACATGATCAGTAAATTAAATGTAAGAAAATATAGAATTCACACCAAAAAAAAGCAAAATACAGAGAATAATATTATTTTAAAACTGGGCAATGAATCATAAAAAAGGTGGAAACAGAAAAAAAAAACACAATTTGGGAATTGCCACAAAAGTAGCACTGGGCCCTTATGGGTTAATTAAACCCTGTTTACTGCCTCTGTCATTGAACTCCACATGACATCTATGTGAATTTGTGTTTTTACTACTGAAGGTAATGAGAATATCTTTGTGGTGTTTTTAGTTCCATGTTCAAGCTACCGCCTCATTAACCTGATAACAGCTCCAGTGAAGCCTCTCTGACTGAATATCATCACCTATTCACACTTCTTCTGCCTGGTTGGAGGACAGAGACCCAGACGAGGTTAAGGCTGATAGCACCTCAATTACACAACGTCCAGTGAACACAACCTCCGATCACAGCGCCGCTCAAATAACATCTTATTACTACATCTTACATCACTTTCAATTAATAGTATCTCCAGACTTCACACACTCACATTTAGTCTGGATGTGACAGTGAGCGCTCGCTTATTTAAATAAGGGGAGGGCATTCATTATTTATTTGGCATTTATTCGAGGAATTAATGCGAGAGATGAGAGTGAAAAGCATGTTGTTGTTTTTTCCCCGGGTTGAAGGAGTAAATTAAATCAGCAGAGCTGCCAGAAGCTGCTCAATAGAATCATGTTAAAGCAGCTTTAAGTGCTCTTCATAAGTCCTCCTGGCACAAAGGCATCAACCTGCATTGATGGAACACACATCCACAAACACGCAGAGCATGCTTCCATACATGTGGGATGCCATTTACATTAGGTCGGGTTTGGTTCAGCTTCGAGCCACGCACAGGCTTGACACGCCTCCAACACTTAATGAAATGCTTTAATCAGCAAGTGTTCAACAGTTTTACGTCAGACGTGTGAGTGTGGAGTGACCATAAATTCTGTTTCAGGCAGGCATTACAGGTTGGTAATAACACGGTCATGGCGCCATAAGAGGCGTAAAAGAACAGTCATCACTCGGAAAGAGCTGGTTAAAATGTACCATAATGGAACACATTAAAGCAGGGGTGTCAAACTCATTTTAGTTCAGAGACCATATTCGGCCCAGTTTGAGCTCGACTGTGTCAGACCAGTGAAATAGTGGCACGATCGCCTTAAATAATGACATCTCCAAACTTCTATTTTGGTTTTAGTGCAAAAAACGACATTAACTTATGAAAATATTTATATTCACACACTAGTTAACAAAAAAAAACATGAATAACCTACAAAAATAATACAATTTGAGGAGAAAAATCCATGCAATTTTAACAATAATAGGCCTCAGCTTCTCATTTATACATGTGTTACAGATCAGATCTACAAAAGGCACAGAACATTTAGTAACAGGCAGAATATTGTTAAAAATCGCACTTAATTTTCTTTAGACATTTCACTTTGTCCATATTATTTCAGGTTATTCACATTTTATTGTTGAAATATAGTTTTCTCAGTTTAATGTTATTTTTGCACTTAAAAAACATTGAAGTTGTCAATATTTTTAGGTATAATATAATATAATTTTTTCACATTAAATCAAAAAGAATATTTGGAGTTAGCTTTAGGTTATCATGCCAATATTTTACTTGCAAATTCATCCAACAGGCCGGATTCCAACTTGTGGTAGGCTTGTTCTGGCCCCCGGGCCACATGTTTGACACGTGCTGTCATGGAAGTTTTCTAGCCTTCTGGACACAGTTTGAAGCAAAAACACAAAAGTCACTGAATCAGGGTTAAAGCAAGTATATTTTTACATGTCGATGCCTGCTTAAAATAATCGCCTCAGTCATTTTTTCAGATTTTTCAGGAAACATAAAAAACTGAACCATTTGTTGAATATATGTATGATATTCACTAATAATTTGACTCAAAACAGTTATAGCGGCAGATGCCTATTGATAATCAAAAACAAGGTCAGTCAAACATGGAACATGAGAGAATTAAAAGACTAAATTTGATTTTGATGATGAATTTGATGATTTTCGAACATGCCAAAATGACAGGCAATTGTTTTAAGAGGGTGATGATATGTAAAGATATAGTGAGACAACAGACCACCCCTCCAGAGTCTGATCTGCTGATGCCTCCTTGGCTAATAAATGCAAGGGTTTTTCAACACTAGGTCATCTCCATGAAAGGTCAAATTGTCAGTGGCTGGTTTTACATTCCACTTGTGCATGCATTTTCCCTTAACAGTGAGGTTGTATTTTTATAGTGAGGCTGTATGGAACACAACAGGTGGTGTGTTCAAATGAGAATCTTAACACACATCACTGTAACTTCCTTGTCAGTGCATTAAAGGGAGACTGTGATGAAATGTTGGACTAGTTCATGTTCTTCATGTTTTAGATCAGGGGGGTCAAACATACAGCCATCTCTGAATGGAATCGGTGAACTGGATACAGATACGTCACACAATAATGTCAGCAGTTCCCCCAGTGGTCACTCATGGTACTGCAGCGAAAGAGAACTTCAGTCTGTCAAACTGGCAATAGGAAACTTTGAAAACCATTACATTTACTCTCAGATTGGAGAGATTTTACATAAATTGACATTAAAAGTTCTGAAACATATTATAAAGTCCCTGACCTGATGGTGGTGTACAGTGTGGAGGTCACTGTTCTGAGTAGGAAGATGCTAATGCTAATCCACAAGCACCTCATCTGAAGAATGAAGTGACACTGACATCAGCTTTACAAGGGTTTAGATCTGTGTTTCCCAAGCAGTAAGAAACCATCAGGTGTGCCATGGAAGATTATCCAGTTTCACCTGATTGGTACTGTAAGCGAGCAGCAGGATATAGATACATACGCCTGCATGCACCAATGAGCCACTCTACAACAACAGTCTCCTGTTTCCTTTGTAAAATAAAAGTGACCTGACCCTGATGCAGTGCATTCTGTTGCCAATAGTGATGTGCTGATCAGCCAGTTACCTGTGAACCCTGGGTAGGAGATATGCCTCCCATACTATTACACAATGGACCTCAATCTGTAAACCAGGGGGTCTGTCTGAGGGGGCGCTGATGCACCCCTCTCACATTTCTTCTTCCAAAATCCTCGCAGCAATGTCGCCTGTGCACACCTCATCCCCTTGCACATTCGCTGCTGAATTAGCATTAGGAAGCTAGTGTTTGGGATCATAATAATCATAAAGTATGATTTTGACATCAGCATCAGTGTGTTTTATTTTTCACCATGTAGGTTTTTGGAAAAGAACCATATGTTTTGGACAAAAGGGGCAGGACTCCAGAAGGCAGATAATGCTAAGAGTTAGCATGTAACTGCAAAGAGCAGCTCCACTGGTGCCATCTATCAGGACGTTAAATAAACAACAGTGTGATTCTGCAGGTGTCAAAGCATCTGTTCATCCTTAGATCTTCTAAATAGAGGTAAATTTACAGATGCACGAGGATATTAAAACATAAAAATAAAAACAAAACCAGCAGCTAGTGGTGGTCAGAGGTATTACACCTCAACCAAGATCCTCCACAGCAAGATCTGAAAGTAATAATGTTCTACTGTTTAAAAGAAAATCAGTAGTTACAGCATTGATCTTGGAGGTTTTTTAAACATTGATTTGATGTTTTTATTTCCCCAAAGCTCTGACTGATCATTATGGATGTTAGATAGTTATGAATTACATGGTGTTATGTAATAATTAAATGTGTTTTAACCCTCTGTAACCATGTCATTACTGAGCTGCAGTAACAGTCGTCATCTCAGATGAATGTTTGGCTGAGTTTCCCTCCGTTAGCATTCGGATACTTCTGTAAGTTGGGAATCCTCCTGATGAAAGAGCTGCTGTAAACTATGAGCAGGTTGACATGTATGATGGATACAACTGGACACTGGACCACATCCAGCAGAACTCCAGCCTGTGCAGGAGGTTCTGGACATGGACTGACCTTGACCATGGGTCATATGGAGTGAATGAAGAACTGTCAGAGCAGAACCGCACACACACACACACACACACACACACACACACACACACACACACACATACCTTCCAAGGAAAAACACACCACGGAAAACATACCATGAAAGAATAAACCACAGAAAAATTGCACAATACAACCACCAACAGGTTACTGTGGACGTGGACTAACAGTTCACAAACAACATGCAGTAATTCCTCAAAGAATTAATGGAAAAGGGTTAAATATAATAATTCGAACCAGTCAACAACCGTTCGACTGTGACTCAAATCAGCTGATTTTGATCATGGATCCATACATTCTGACATCATCACCTACAGCAGGGGTGTCCAGTCCTGGTTCTCGAGATCTACTATCCTGCATGTTTTCGATGTATGCCTCTTCCAACGCAGCTGGTTTAAATAAGCCTGTGATCAAGCTCTGCAGAAGCCTGATAAGGACTGGGAGTGGATACCCCCACAGACCTGAGCTGAGGCCACACCTTTATCACCTCCACCAGCCTGAGGACGCCTCCATCACCTACACTGACCCGAGGCCACGCCTCCATCGTCTCCATCCTCCAACCCTAACCTTCTCCATCTCCATCTCATTCCACTCAGACACACGTCCCATGAGCAGACGCAGAGGGATCACATTAACCAGATACTGACTGAATTCATCAGCACTGAGGTGTGTGATGAGGTGGAGGCAGTGGTGCAGAGGTGGAGGAGGCACTGATGACAAACAGCCTCTGAGACCATGTCCTGACACCTCCTCAATCTGGAATCAGTAGATTGGATTTATAAAGCGTTTTTCTATTGTTCATACCCAAAGTGTTTACACACACACACACACACACACACACACACACACACACACACACACACACACACTCATATTCACACACTCGTGTAAACTACATCTGCATCCACCAGGTGGAGGAAAGGAACAGAGCAGGATTCGAACCAAACCTTCTGGTTATTGGATGACCTGCTCTATCTCCTGAAAAAAATTCTGTCAGTGTCCTCAGAGTGGATCTGAAATATAAACCATGTGATCTGTTTGACCAATCACACATCAGTATCTGCTGGGTGTGGACTCATTCTGAAGCTGATGTTATTCATTTTTACTTTAAATGCTATGAACGTGTGACTTCTTTTTTTTTTTTGACCAATGTATTTTTATTACGTTTTTCCAAACAAACAACAAGCAAGACAAACAGTGACACCTATAACAGAGATTTAAAACACCACAATAAATACATAAATAGATAAAAAAGAATAATAAAATACATCAAAATTAAAGGGCTCCACTATGTAATTATTCAATCACTTTGAACACACACACATTATCCAGTCAAGTTGTATTGTCAGCTGTTCTGCAAAGGAAATAAAAGGATGCCATACCACATTAAACTTCCCCATTTATCCATTCAATGTGTACCTAACCTTTTCAATTTTAAGGAAATATATGACACAACATATCCATCTGCCAAAGGAGGGGGGGTTTGTCATTCTTCTAATTTAAAAGAATGAGTCGCTGTGCTAAAAGGGAGGAATAGGCGACACTGAATTGTGTCCTTTGTAGAGGGAGGTCTTCTAATGGTACGGCAAAAAGTCAGATAAACATGCAGGGGTCAAAGGTCAGACCTGAAATAACTGCATACACTTCAAATACTGAAGACCAGAATGCAGTTCGACTTGAACATGAACAAAAAGTGTCAAAGAAAGTAACAGGTGCTTTTCTATATCTGTCACAAATTGAGTGGATTCTTTGAAGTATGCTTAACCGCTGATCATCAGTAATATCTGTGCCCATATCCTCCTCCCAGTTTTCTTGTATTATTGTCAAAGAGGAATATTCCATATCAAATATTTTTGAGTACAGCTTTGATATGGTTCCCCTGACCTCAGGCTGAATTTCTAGCATCGAATCAAGAAATAATTTCTGAGGTAGAGAAGGAAATTGATTAAAGTGATTTTGTACAAAATGTCTGACTTGTAAGTATCTGAAAAAAATTCCAAGCTGGTAAAGCAAACTCGTGTCTAAGCAAACTCGTGTCTAACCTGATCAAATGACATGAAGCCGTCATCCTTATATAACATACTAATATTTAACACTCCATTTTTAAGCCACTGTGTGAATGCATTATCGAAGAGAGAGGCTGGGAATAGATGGTTGGCCGTAATAGGAGAATAAATGGTCATGGAGACGAGTCCATAGTGTTTGCAACACTGAGACTAGACCTTTAGGGAGTGGAAAACTACTGGATACAGAAGAACACAAAAGAGCCGAAAGTGAGAGTAGGCTGGAAGAACTAGATTCAATTTGTAGCCATCCTGGTAGATCTATGGAGGATGTTGTGTCCCAACACTTATATAATAAACACTGGATATTAGCAGCCCAATGATAGATTCGAACATTTGGTAGAGCCATTCCACCATAGCTTTGAGATCTTTGTAAAAAACAGTTTCCTGATCCTAGGTGTTTAATTATTCCAAATAAAAGATGAAATAACATCATCAAGTTTTGTAAAGAATATTTTGGTGAGAAAACATGGAAAACTCTGTTTCATTGCCATTTCTTTCTTTGCCCAGCTTACTTAGTTCTGGTTCTAGTTATTGTTCCCATTATAATTATCGCTATGGTTGTTATTGTTGGTACAATTCACCACCTCCATCCTCCTTTCCACTTCTCTCCTCCCCCTGTGCCTTCATGTCAGGTCCGGCATCAAAATGTGGTTCAACAAAACTCATAATAAAGACAGTAGAATGCCAAGGGGAGCCTCATATTCTTCATGAAGTTTCCCTTGGCAAAGCAAATTTATGTAGTACCAAAAGGAGCCAGAGTACCATTCTGCTGTTATGATGCTGGACAAGACAAGTTTAGAAGAAGAAAAAAAAGGGTGTTCAAATGTAAATAAATGGTAAATAAAACTCCTTATTAATATCTAAAGGATCTGATAATAATCTTGTACTTTCCTCCACTAGATGACACTCAATCACCTCATAGGCAGATCAGTGCCGGCATGCCCTATCTCCCAATGATAAAGAAACCTTTAAAAAAAATTCCTGGATCCAGACGGTGATCCGGATCACCACCAAAATTTAATCACCATTTCTAACAATTCCTGAAAATTTCATCCAAATATGTTCAGAACTTTTCAAGTTATTTTGAACACAAACAGACAAACAGATAAACCCTGTCAAAAACAAAACCTCCTTGGCAGAGGTAAAAACCTGGTGCATCATTTACTGTTTATATGGCTCTGTGGTTGGAGTAGAAGCATAGTCTTTATCTACTCTAGAGATGAGTTGTGAAAGTTCTGTTTGCCGGGCTGCTCATGCTTTATGGACCGACGCATCGTAGGAAATTATCTGCTCCCTCAGGTTAGCTTTGAGAGCCTCCCATAGCACGGAAGGGGAGGTGTCTTTGTTGACATTAGTTTCTAAAAATAAATCCGTATGCCATTAACAAAGGTGATAAAAAGATTCATCTGACAGAAGAAGTGGGTTGAGTCTCCATCTAAATCTGCCAGGTCTATGGTTGGGGAAGGTCAAAACCAGTGTTACAGGGGCATGATCAGATATTACTATACTATTGTAATCACATTCTTAGGGATTTACGTATAAAGAAATCATCTATGTGTGAGTAGGTGTGATGCACAGGTGGAAAAACTTAATATTCCCTCTTAGTAGGATACAAGAATCAGACATCTCACAGGACTGTTGGAAACTCTATGCATTCAGCTGTTTTTGAGTTACTAATTGGGCGATTTGAGGATCTATCTAAAATGGGATTAATTACACAATTACAGTCACCAGCTAGAATATGCTGATGAGTACCTGGGTATGGTATGGCTGACAGGAAACTGTTCATGAACTTAAAATCCTCCCAATTTGGAGCATAATATCACAGGCAAACTGTAAAGTTTACCCACAACAATAACAAAACCTCCATTAGGGTCAGATATGGTTTCTGTTGCTGCAAATGATACTGAGTTGTTAATCAAAATTCCAGCTCCTCTGGCTTTACCCTGAAAATATGAGTAGAATACCGGTCCAACCTAACCTCTCTTTAGACCGTTATGGTTTGACCTGTGCATGTGTGTCTCAGTTAGAAAGGCTATCTCCATTTTTAAGCACTTAAGATGGACAAGAACCTTGGTACGTTTAATAGGATGATTCAGGCCTTTCACATTCTACTTGGTAAACTTAACTGACTGCCCATTCCTCCCAGAGGGAATATTTAAATGAGCCATAATCTGACATAGTGATCGTGTTGAACAGACACAATCTGAGTTGTGACAGATGAATTCTGTGACTCTGGCAGGTGGTACGTTTGAAACAAAGTGCAAATAAAGTGGACAACATGAAAAGAAAGAAGACCAGCAAAATAATAAAAGGACTTTCAATACAGAAATTACATTTAGACCCCACCCCCCAGCACAATCCCGAACAATGTGCATGATCCTAAGAATAAAGCACCACAGATCTCTAACTAAACCAAAACTGACCCAAAGCACAGCAAACAATCATAGTATAAATACACAGTCAAAAGTATGTAGAGTGCAAAATACCATATACAATGTATTAATCAAATGAAGTAAACTTAGTTGTATACAGTAGTAGTAGCTTTAAACTCAGAGACATAAGCAGGCAGTAGCCGAGTTTAATGTTTGGTTACTAAACATACTGCACTGTCCAGCAGGGGTCAACTGACAGACATGAGCTTTTTATCCAATCAACAAAGGAGTAACTTAATATGAAAAAAGGTATGCAATTAATAATAATAATAATAATAATAATAATAATAATAATAATAATAATAATAATAATAGCAAATGAAAGCAGCCTCAGGGAAATCAACTCAGACATAGCACAATAGGTTAGGCTACCATTCATTCATTTTCTGAACCTGCTTTATCCTCACTAGGGTCACGGGGGTCGCTTGGAGCCTTTCCCAGCTACGAAGGCGAAGGCGGGGTACACCCTGGACAAGTCGCCAGTTCATTGCAGGGCTGACATACAGACAAACAATTACTCTCACATTCACACCTACGGGCAATTTAGATTAGCCCATTAACCTATCAGTGCATGTCTTTGGATTGTGGGAGGA
>JAQQZY010000023.1:33274454-33294025 GCA_030068375.1 Ostorhinchus rueppellii
TATATAATACTAATAATAATATTTAAATGTAGAATATTGAAAAATTGAAAAAAGTTTTTTTGCATGAAAAAGTATAGTTTGTTTCCATTACAAACATGTCATTTAAAGTGTTAAAATATGACGGTTGTGGAGTGAACACCACGGTGCTTCTGAAGGCTCTGTTTCAGAGGGATGAGCATCAACATCTGTCTGTTTCTACCTGAGATGAAGATGGTTCACCTTCAAAGAAAAACAAATTAAGCTGTTTTCCATCAAATAAAGACGTGTTGGTGTTTATTAGAACAGACGTAAACGTTATTTCCATTTTACTGGATTCAAGTGCATTTTCATTGTGTATGGAAGAGAAACTGTGGAGACGCATCTATGAAGGAGAACGCTGAAAGTAGAGCATTTGGTGTTTCATATATGTAATAATCCCTCTAGTTTGAAGATACTTTTATCCACCTCTAGGGGTTGAGTCTTGGTTGATGACCTGAATCACTTCCATCCATAAGTTGGTGTGTGTGTGATGCTTTGTGTTGTTGAATTTGTGCATCATTTTGGTCCATATTCTTCCAGTGTTTGTAGAGTCAACACAGGTTCACATGTTGTAACTGACCAGGTTCATTCATTCAGACTGTGGTTTCATTTGTCCAACAGGTTTACCATCAATCCAAATCAGAACAGTACTGAACAGGGCTGTTCACAGAAACCAGGCATCATTAGCATTTATCTGAGTTCGTATTAGTCCTAAACATAAAAGAATATAATTAATAATTAAAGGTCAAAATATCCTTGTATGCAGACGATGTTCTTTTATATAAAACTAAACCACACATCACCATATCAGCAGCAAAACACCTTAAACAAACTGCAGGTAAAAGACACTAAAACCAACACTTTAGAGCACAACAACAATAAAGAATCACTATATACTGACATAGCTTAGCTACATTAAAGCTAACAGCCTATAATACTGACACACTGAGTCTTCACTCTCTGAAGGCATCGTTTAATTTCATTATTTCTACAAAAACAAACTAAAAGAATACACAAACTCCGAAGGTTAAACTCATAAAACCAACACTAAAGAATCACTGTACACCCACTGGAATAAAGACGTAGCTTAGCAACATTAAAACCAGCAGCCCATAATAGAACAACAATGGAAAATATTGTGATACACTGATTGTTGTGCACTATATAAATTAATGGTCACTGAGTTTTTACATATTTATCTTTAGAATGATATTATGGGATAATCCTGGTGCGTCAGTATGCGGTGGTGGTGGTGATGGTGGTAATTGGCCCGTTGTGTTGCCGAGGTGTGAGGACGTGTTGAGTAAATGGTGCGAGACAACGTGGCGTGCAGACACACAACACCCCAGGTGAAAACTTAAGAGAAAAGGCGTAAAGATGGCACCGGATGCTGATAAGAGTGGAGAGGTGTCTGTGGCCCCGCCCCTTCTCCCCATCCTGCCGAGTGCTGTGATTCTGGAGGGGTTTGCTGTCAGGGTGGGGGGCCGGCGAGTGTTAAGAGGAGCTTAGACTGACAGGCTGTCGGACCGCATGCAGCCTGACGAGCCTTAACCGCCAGAGACACCAAACAAACAGTGGCGCCGAGGTGAGGGGGGTGGAGATGAGACGGGAAAACAAATGGACATGGAGACGCCGCACGCCAGATAGGACCCCGTGACACGGCCAGCGGTTTTCAGGGGCTGTAATGTGTAATTTGACGGGACAGCATTGACAGAGCGGCGGCTGACGGCGGCCAGGTGGAGGTGATTCTCCGTGGCCAGTGGTGCTCCTCCCCCTCCCCCTCCCCCTTCACTCTCCACGTCCTCATCCTCGCCACATGTCAGGACTTGGAGACACTTTGTGTTCTTTTGTGGACCTGGACGGGTGACAGCTCTCCGATACGGCAGTGAAAGGTGTAGATGGGTGTTCCTGCCATTTCCCAGAAGGCTTTTCTCATTCTGACGGTGAAATGCACTTGACTCGACTTCAATCAGTCATGGCGCTGACACGGCGATGGAAGCAGCTGCCTTCGTCTGTGGATGGTGACAGAAATGTCAGCGTGGTCCTGTGATATTTAGGGTGTCAGTTTCGTCAACCGTCCACATCCCTCTGCATTCACCTTTTCTACCTTTAACCTTGGCCTGTTTTATTTAGTTTCAGTCTTTTTTCTGTTGTTCTTCTGATCCGTCTACAGTTTGGAAAATTTGCATATTTTTGTCATTAATATTCACCCTTTCTTTTATTGTGTCCTGTTTAATCTCCTCGTTCAGTCTTTTCCTCTTAACTTCCACCCATTTTTTTCCCTCCTTGAGCCTCTTCATCCTTCCTCCTTTTTCTTCATTAATCTCTTACTTTCTCCTGAATCCGTGGCCTCATCTTTTTCTTTTCCTTCCATTTCCTCTAAGTTTTAATTCCATTGTCCCTTATTTTAATCATATCCCATAGTGCACTGCGCTGGCTAAAGAAAAGCAAATTAGATGCCTTATGTCAGAAAATCCTGAAAATGTCATTTATAGAAAAAGATGAGCCAGTTTATCGAATATATTCACGTATAGAATCTGTAGAAAATGCAGGCTTTCTTTTGGTTTCAAATATCATGTGGTCAAATAATGCCCCGCTCAGTTTCATATGTTTTAGTGCTGCTTCGTGTAGTATTTTCTGTGTCATTTTTCTGCAGTTCTTCCATTATATTCCATGCAGATTAATAACTAGAGCTTCCTTCAGTATTCAGTCCAGGTCTTTTCTGAGTCTCCATACATGGACTATTATTCTGAATACATTATCGCAGCAGATTAAATGATGGCTATAACTTTAAACTCTATTTTTAACCAGAATGGAAAACACACACACACACACACTTATTTTCCACGTTCTCCAAGTAACATTTGCAGTAAAAGTCATTAATGAATTAAGCGGCTGACATTAATATTCAGGATGAATCTCAAAGTCGGCATCAAGATGCAAAGTGTTGAGGACGCATAAGGACGGCTTTTAAAGTCTCCTCGGCAGCCGTTAATGAGGAAATAAATAGCATATAATATCAGAAAGATAAACGGCCGCTGCGTTGGCTGAGAGGAAAGCAAACTCTGGCTGTTTACAGCTCAGCTCTTATTTTTTGTAGTTTTGGCCATCGTTCCCATCAGTGATAATCGTCTTTCAAGCAGGTTAATTGCTAAGATTTGGCTCCAGAAACTGACTGCATTAAAACAGCAACACAAGCAGCGAAATACCGAAGACAGGTTACAAACTAATTCAGACAGTTTGAGATCATGAAAAGACTCAGGCTGTGAAGGCCCTTGAAGGCTGTGACGGAGGAATGGACTCGGAGACAACGCCAAGGTTTGTCATCAGCTTTGGAGGCAGCGACAGTGGGATGTAGAGGACAGAGGTTCAGCTAGACGAAGAGAACAGAGGTTCAGCTAGACCACGAGGATGGAGGTTCAGCTAAACAACGAGGACGGAGGTTCAGCTAGACGACGAGAACGGAGGTTCAGCTTGATGACGAGGACAGAGGTTCAGCTAGACGACGAGGAAAGAGGTTCTGCGAGACGACAAGGACGGACGTTCAGCTAGATGACGAGGACGGAGGTTCAGCTTGACGACGAAGATGGAAGTTCAGCTAGACGACAAGGACGGACGTTCAGCTAGATGACGAGGACGGAGGTTCAGCTTGACGAGGATGGAAGTTCAGCTAGATAACAAGGACGGAGGTTCAGCTAGACGACGAAGATGGAGGTTCAGCTAGACGACGAGGACGGAGTTTCAGCTAGATGACGAGGACAGAGGTTCAGCTAGACGAAAAGGATGGAGGTTCAGCTAGATGACGAGGACAGAGGTTCAGCTAGACGAAAAGGATGGAGGTTCAGCTAGATGACGAGGACAGATGTTTAAGTAGACGGCGAGGATGGAGATTCAGCTAGATGATAAGGATGGAGATTCAGCTAGATGATAAGGATGGAGGTTCAGGTAGATGATAAGGGTGGAGGTTCAGGTAGATGACAGACAGACAGACAGGACAGAGGTTCGGGTAGACGTATATATGAAACTAAAATGCTAACATTTCTGTAGAAAAACAATTTTCAGGTGAAAGTCCTTTGCTTTTTGGAGCCACATCAGTTTCGTGGCTCTGTTTTTATGAACG
This sequence comes from Ostorhinchus rueppellii, assembly GCA_030068375.1. Taxonomy (NCBI): domain Eukaryota; kingdom Metazoa; phylum Chordata; class Actinopteri; order Kurtiformes; family Apogonidae; genus Ostorhinchus; species Ostorhinchus rueppellii. The sequence goes on from JAQQZY010000023.1 coordinate 33,278,593, forward strand.
CTTACCCACATCTGTGCGTGGTTCATGGAAACAACACAATTATCTGTGGTGGAGCTCTGAATAATGGCTTTAAACCCAGCTTTAATACCATCCTGTGAGTCTATAACCAGTATTTTATGTCTGTAATGATTGTAATGTACATGCAGAGTTCAGCGTCAAGCACCACTGAGAGGAAGTGCAGCCAAAACAGAGTAAATAAAGGTATGTTTGTGAGAGATGTAGTTTTGTGGTGGTGTGTCGACAGTTGTGCAGGTAAATGGAAGGTGGGAGTATTTTTGCTTCTGTGGCTGGGCTGCAGCCTCGGTTGTGCTTACTGTGGATTATCACCAGGCATTCATTCGTAAGGCTTGTTTTACCACTCAATCAGACCAGAGTTGGGATTGTTCATCCATCAAGCCCCTCGCCCCCCATCCTTTTACCCCGCCCCCCTTGTCAAACACTCGCCATCCCACTCCTTAAATTAATTTGCACCTTTCTGCTCCCCCAGCCCCCTTAAGCAATGTCTGCACTCCAATCTCAGAGCTGCCCACGATAGCGCCATCAAATATTTACAAAGAGCACAAAGCTTCTTTTCAGCCCTGTTTTTCATTTCTGGTGCAAAGCGCCATCGAGACTCATCTACGATTGGTTTCAAGTCAACTCTAGAGCTCTGGCTCTTATAGAAACTGTGGTTCTATCACAAACTGGCTGTACATTCATACAATCTGAGAGGAAACTGCAGTCTGTTAGCATCTATGTCTGTTTGGTAACAGGACTGATACTGTTTCCTCTGTCATTTCATCTGTTAATTATTCTCACATTCAACCAATTAGTCACTTAGTTTTTTTAAAGATATTAATCAGTGCTTCCAAAAGTCTAACAAGAGGTCCTCAAATGAGTAGTTTGGCTCAAAACCCAAAAATATTCAGTTTACAGCCATAGAACAGAGGATGAAGAGGACTTTTTCCAATTTAAGAATGTGAAATGTCAACTATTTGTTAATTAACAGCTTAAATCAATCCATGATTTCCACAAACGGCTGCCGATTCTTTTAAAACTTGATAATTCATCAAGTAACTGGTAAGTAGTGACTGTTGATGGAAGTTTTAAGACCTTTTATTGAAGTAGAAATCTTGATGCAGACTATGAAAATACTCGACAGAAAATAAAAGACATGTATTACAAGTGCATATCATCAGTCAAAATGATAAAAAAGATCACTGTCATTATGCAGGAAAGTAGTCCTCATAAGTGTTTTATTATTATATCTAATATTTTTGATTAATTTTCCTGCTGTACATCTTTAAGTTTCTGCTCCTCTGAAAGATATTATAACCTTCTGGTTGTTTTATCCACAGTGATACATCATATTTTACATGTTGGTAGTGTCATAGCCCTGTGAGAAGCTCCGAAACAGTTGTGTTTTCAGCTGAGAAGGTGTATTTTCCAACAAATCCAAGAAGAGTTTTAAGAGTGTTTAGCTGAAGGAGGAGGGAAATGTAAAACTCAACCCGTTAAAGAAACACTCCAGCCTCATAAAGTCCCCGACTCCTTTTCCAATCCCGGATGAGCCCCCACTTTCCAAAATGGGTCAAAAACACTAATACATTTTCCAGCTAATCCAAGACAGTGCATTTAGCTGAAGACAGGGGAGAATTTCAGAATGCAACACCCCCCCCCCAATGTAGACAAACACAGCATGAAGTCAAGAGGTCTGGGTTCAAATCCCGGACAAGCCTCGGGTTTTGTCATAATCAGCCCAGAGGCCAAAAGAAGACAAAACTGAGTTGACACGGCAAGCATTTGTCAAGAAAAACAGAATTATGCATCAAACTAAGCAGGGACATGGCACTATTTTGATGTATGGAGTGCGCTGGTCTGCGGCGGAGCTGTGGATGCATGAATATATGGTGTAGTGAGGTGTTGTCGGGTGGAAAACACGACAACATGCAGAACAAAAGATGAGATGAGGTGCAAAGGCAGTCAAGGCTGAGAGAGTACATGGTATAAAGCTGCAGAAAATGGAAAAAGAGTAAAGCAGCGGTCGCTCAGGTTTGGACGTAAATGCATTCTACGACTGACGGTGACGTAGATCTGCAGCTCCAACTTCAGCTTCATTTGATCCAGTGTGATTCGGAGGTTTCCGTGGGAGTTTTATAAATAAATACACGCCAAGATAATGACAGGACTGATGAATGCTGTGGTGAATATTCATGATGCGACCTGTGGAAGCAGAGGCTTTGCAGTAACTCAGTGTTTTTCCAGGCTTAAGTGGAACGTTGAGTGGGCCCGGGCTGGTTTCAGACCTCAGGATCCACTCCATTTTTTCTCTCAGTGTAGGCAGAGGGAATAAAGTCGGTGAATAAAGAAGAGAGAAAGAGAGAAAATCACTACATGCCAAGAAGTGTTGTGTCACACGAGGAGGCAGAACGGTGCAGAACCCTCCTCATTAAATTCTTGCACTGGCGTTGGTTTTTCCACTTTAATGCTTGGGAGACGCTGGCTTCCTCCTCGGAGGGAGACGGGACTCCGGGGCCACCGAGATGTGAGTCCAGCCCAATTTGTCGGCGCTCTGGGGGGAGGCGGCTTCAACGGCAGCGCCCTCCTCTCTTCCCTAATCCCTTGTGACCTTCCCTTCACTCCATCTCACATCTCTGTTCAACTCCAACCCACTCGGGCTTTGTGCTCCGGCTTCTTCTTTTATGGTCGTTTGTCTCTCAATCTCCGAGTCGGTCCTTGTTCTGACCCACGAGACACACTTTGCGTTGTCTTGGAGTCACATTTAAGCACATATGAAAACACATCTTTGGACATACAGATAATGTGATGTCTGAATCAGTCCGGTTCATATACTGAGACTGGAGCCACTGATAATAATAATAATAATAATAATAATAATAATAATAATAATAATAATAATAATAATAATAAGGACACTGTACAGCAAAGCATAAAAAGACAATAACTAAAATATTAAAGACAAATAAAATATAAAGGATAAAAGAGGTGCAGAAAATATAGAACGGGTACGATGTTAAGGAATTATTATGGTGGGCGAGTAATCTGCACAAGTGAGTCATGAGTCTGGACTTGAAGATGTACGACATTAGCACCACATGTAGGGTCATCAGTCCCAGTTTGACAGGATTCTGATTCAGTGACATAGATCTGAGTCCTATTTGAGCTTTGAGAAAGGAGTAAGATGAAGCTTTTTTTAAACGGAATTATGCATTTTACATTTATTACATTACATTACATCATTTATTACAGAAAAGAGCACTTAGAATAATTAATAAAGTAGGAAATTATGAAGCAACCAATCATTTATTTATTCAACTTAATGTCTTAAAACTGCCGGATAATGTAAATATTAAAATATTAGAGATTATTTATATAGAGTAGAAAAATCATTTTGTCCCAAATACCGTTCAAGAGTTCTTTCAATTAAAAGAGAGTCATTATAATTTAAGAGGTCTTTGTGTTTTTGAACGTATGAGAGTGAGAACAAATGTGAAGTCCACATGTATTTGGGTTATGGGTGTGAAATTACGGAATGGACTCGATGATGAATTTAAGTTGTTCAGTTCTCAAAGTTTAAAAAAATGTCTTAAGTATCAGATCATTCAGAAATATGAAGCGCAGATAGTAGATGTGTTTTTGTTGTTGTTGATTCTTTTGTTATGATGCAAATCCTGGATGATGGAAACGTTTATTTTGATTTAAGTGCTGTGTCGGGTGAAAAGGATAGATTAAAAAAAATAAGCTTCTACTTCTGGCTTATTTCTTTTTTGTTTTTTTGTGCTTATTATGATTGTTGTGCTGTGTGCAGAGATTAATGTACAAACCAAAATAAACCATTCATTCATTTTCAAATATTCCCCTGTGTTCTACATGACCTGTAAATGTTCTGCTTGGGTCTGAATTCTTCATGAATTCAACTCCTCAGTTCCATCTTCAACCCTATTTCTAAGTAGTGACACCAGAAAGGTTCTTTTGAGCGCTGGCCCTTTAAATGCATATGAGCCACTTCAGGCCCCGCCCCCTCCAGGTTGTTGATTGTGCTGCTCTGACTTGTGTTCATTAGGTTCATTAGGTTCAAAGTTTGGACATGTTTTCAGTTTTTACTATAACCACTGCTGCTGATAAACAATTAATGCATAGAATAGAATAGAATAGAATAGAATAGAATAGAATAGAATAGAATAGAATAGAATAGAATAGAATAGAACTTTATTATTGTTGCACATATTTCAGAGCAACGACATTATTCAATTACATTGAATTTGGTTCACTCAGCTATTTTTTTTTTATGTTTGACCTATTGAAGAAAAATGTTTTAAGTTGATTCAATGTTTTACTTTTTACAGTGCAACATTACATTAGACAACAAGGACATACATGGGAATACAGATCCAGTTGGACTGACGAATCGCAGTGACCCGCGCTCCATTTTATTCAGAAAAAAAAAAAAAATGGAAACACCAGGATTTGAGAGGAGACAAAAGACAAATATCACCCCGTAGTGACTCTGCAGGATGATTTTAGCTAAAAAAAAAAAACAAAAAAAAAAACACCTCAGCGTGAAGCACCAAAAGACAACATTGAAGCATGGGACAAAAAGCACACGATGAGTGGGTAACGGGAGTTCAGACAGGGGCGATGAGCGAGAGGTAGGCGCACCGCAGCTAGCCAATGGTGCAGCACCCCCCCCCCACACACACACACACACACGGTCTACAATGCATCTGCGAGATGAAGGGGGAGGGGTGCCCTCGAAAACATGAAAGGGTGTTTGTGTGTGTGTGTGTGTGTGTGTGTTAGTGTACTCGGCAGAAGTCTTGACCTTATACATACATAATTAGTTATAAAACATAACAAATTGAGCAGGAATTGAACCAGGGTGTAGAAATCCACTTGATTTTTGCCTAAATTACTATAAAAGATAGCTGTGGAGGATTGATATTCAAATGTTTGGAACTCTTAGGGTCCCCAAATACATAAATAAATGTGCCAAAAACTAAACAAAGTGGTTTTTAAAAAAAATATGACCCCTTAAAAGTGATTCTCTGAGAAACAATGCTGTAAATTAGACAGTTGCTTAACAAAGTATAACCATCTTCAACTGTATTGGAATGGACAATGAAACCTGTAATCTGGTAAATTACTGTTCAAATATTAATGCTTACATTTAAGGACTGACCCCAAAGCTGGAACATCATTTATTATTTATTCAGCTGAAGAATGGTTTCTTTTGTGGAGATGTCTAATGAGGTTAAAGCTCAAGGTTTGTCACTCACAGACAAATTCAGATTCAGTTAAGAATGTTCGGTTGTTTAAAATAAAACTGAAGCTGACTTTTTAAAAACAATCATTAATATGACTGTACTGATTCTTAGTCCTAATTTGGAGCTGAAATTAACATGAAATGAATAATCTGTCACAGCAGAAGCTAAAAGTTTGTACCAGAGCAGTCGGGGAGTCTCTGCTGCATTATTACACCTGTGGGTGTAATGCATCATGTGTCAGACATATGAACTTCATGGTGCATTCCAGAGCATCTTAGAACCAGCCCTCATAGTTATTGTTCGTCACCATCACTGATTCATGGGCTTTAGGTTACAGGTTTCATTCTATATTCGAAATCAGTTTCTAAAAAAGAAACGTAAAAAAAAAAAAAAAAAAAACAGAACAACTTGGACAAGGTGTGCAAAACCACAGTGCAGGTTTCAGTGACTTTTGGCAAAGATGACATTGGCTGCAAAGAGTTCAACACTAAACAGCGCTAAGCTAACAGGGCTAGCAAAACAAACCAAAAGGATTTACTGCGACATGTTTGAATGAAATTCAACATTTCAGCCTGAGTGATTTATGGGAGGATATAAGAAGACTTGATTACTTTTGTGAAAATTTTCAAAATGTTTTACTTATGTAGAAAATCAAGGTCAATGACGTTACCATATTTGGTTCCTTACCCATAAGTATAAAAAGAAAAACATTTGTAAAAGAAATGAAAGGAAAAAATGAAATTAAAAAAAAAGTAAATATGAAAAATATAAGAAAAACACATGCAAGGTTTAAGGAAAATGTATTTTAGAACATTAGAACATCCCTTTTCTACCATTAGACCCACATCAGTGCTGATCCAGACCCCTGTCCACATCCACATTCACCCTTTGAACATCATTCCTTACATTAGTACCATTACTTCCTGGTTCCGAACAAAGCAGGTCCATTCACTGTTCATGCACAGGTGGACCTTACAGATCCTGGAGACCACATTGGACCTGAGATTGTTGCCTCACTGTCCTAACTGGAACTGTTACTGTCAAACTCTTGTAATGTACGTGGAAATGACCAAAAATAGTCTCTTGCCGGATAAAGGGTTAAAGGTGGGGTCTGAGATGTTAGAAAAACGCCTCAAGCAGGCTACATCTTGAAAAGACCCAAAATGAAAAGTCCCACCCCCTTTCTTCAGACCCTGTCCAAGCTCTAGCTCAGTTTCCTTGGTAGGAGCTCCAAGCTTCTAAGGAGTGCGAAGGGGTAGGGGGCGGGACAAATGTCAGTTGACTTTGATTGACAAATCATTGTTCAATCATTTCGAGTGTGCGCTCAAAACGATTGGATGGTGTTTTTTCAGTCCTGTCCATCCCACAGGGGACTAAAACTTTTCATTTTTGTGTCAGAGCATTTAATTAATTGTTTGTAATCAGGGTGTGAAGGAGATTTTTTGCAATATAGTGAAATATGCTCCAGGAAAACATCTCAGACACCACCTTTAAGTCTACGGTTGGATTTTGTCTGTTTTTCTTCCGTTAAAGGCCTTCGTTGGGAGAAGCTAGAGATTTTTGCTGTGATGGTTGGTTGTGTTCTTCGCCTACTTTATAAATGTCGATGCTGCGACAGTTCACGGTCCAGGTTCGACACCAGATTTATCTTTGGCGTCTGGAGCTGCAGAAGTTTGGGAACCTCTGTCCAGAGTTTTCCCTCCAGGGACATTTCCTTTCATGTTGTGTTGCATTTTTGTCGCTCTTGATACCAGCTCCATCACTTACACTGTCACTGCACTCACCGAAATAACCGCTGAGCTGCTGTAACATGGCAACGTGGCTAAAAGTAGGTCTGACAAGGCACCGGGCCCGGCTGAGGGATGTGTTTACGGTCACCTGAGTTCAGGTTTCTGTGATTTCTTGACACATGGAAATGGTGAAGACGGTGGAGAGGAGCTCCACCTGCAGAGTTGGTGGTGGCAAAGGGCAGTCAGTCATGAACTCTGTCAGGAACGTCGACGGGCCACGGATGCACTAATGAATGGGTTTTAAGTTCTAATGGCAACTTTGACTTTTCCTATAAGGCAGTCACACTCCACTTATCAAGGACTGCACGGTCTGTAATCACTTCCACCTGCCTGTCCTCACATACCTCAACCAAACAGCCCACGCCGACAGATAAACCAGCAATTTAGGAATTAAAAGTCATTCACAAGGTTCAGGGTTATGATAATTGACTCCAAATATTGCTTTGAGCAATTTGTGCATATAATGATGTTTACTGGAAGGAGGACGATTTGACAAATTGTTTGTGACCGCTGCCCCCGAACAATCATCTGAGAGGACTTATTACGCTGTTAAATCAGATTTGTTCAAGACAGTTAAACCTTCAGAGTGACTGTGATTCGCAGATAAATCTAATGCAAGCGTCCAGTTTATGTCCAAGTCGGTCTGGACATCCAGGACGGTTTAACTGTCAGCTAAGAAGCGACAATATTCATGAATCCACAAATGCGGGCTTCAGCAAAAAGCTGCATCAAGTCAAATATAAAGATGTTAGAAAGAACACTGCCAAAGCTCATTGTCCTCTCCTGCATTATTGGATTTAAAGTCTGAATTTATGCTGCTTTCCTGAAGTTTGACTGAATAAAACAGAAGAGAAGATGGAACAGAAGGTCAGAGGATGATGGATAATGAGTACAGTACGCAGACCAGTCGGAAAATACTCCAAAACTAAACCAGATCGGGGTTAAAACCTGCATCATCAACTGGCTGATGTGTGTGTTTAAGACTGAATACATGTCCAGATAGTTCACATCAGCTTTAACATGCACTTTGTGTTTGAAAATATTGTATTAACGATCTGGGTTTATTTCCTGCAGCGATGAAAAATTCAATGAATCCATCAGTTCTTAGAGTTAAAGGTCGGCTGACGGTGGATTTATTTAAAGGTCAAGAAAATAATGATAATATCTGAAAAATAGATGATAGACGATCAATTTGCTGATACCATAACCTCCCAAAAATACACTTGGAGAAAAACAAATCAATAAATTAATCAAATTCAGTAAGAAACAGACTCAAAAATGAAGACTAACAATGAAAAGTCTCTTTGTGACCATGAACCGCTACTGAAGCAAAGTTCTGCTTATAAGGATAGAAAAAGAAATATCAAAATGCAAACTTCAAACAGTTTGAATGAGTGAGTTTATACCGTTTATCAAACACTATATATAATAAGAAGATGAAGTTACTCAAATAATCAGTCCATGGTCTGTGTTTGCGGTACATTAGCATTAGCTTAGCTCCTTAATATATTCAGTTGTTCCCAAAAAAAACAACAGGATGGCGACTAAACTTCATAATTAGATCAATACATATAGAATTTAACTATGATCTTCTGGTTCATCTTTGCTGTTGCACTGTTAAGTAAGTAATGCAGAGGTTCCCAAAGTGGAGTATGAGTACCCCCAAGGGTACTTGAAGTATTTTTGGGAAAATATATTGAATAAATCATTATGTACTGAACACAAAATAAATTAATGCTGAAATATAAAACACAATAAATACATTCATTTAATAGTTTTTTTTTTTTTTGTCAATCATCCTGTTTTTAGCTTTGGTAACATTTTATGAACATTTCTGTTTTATTTTATTCAACATTTATTTGAGTAGCTAAGTGTTTATTTGTAGTGAAGAAAGGTTCATTTATTAATTAATGACCAATTTGTGTAATTGTCTTAGCAATGAAAGAAGGCGCTTTGCAGTTTATATTTTGTACACAAAATTTACCCTTAAAAATGTGTTAATTTTTATATATTACAGTTAAATATATCTTGTTTGTTGTTTTTGTTTTGTTTTTTACAAAGTTTTAAATATATAAACAGATTCCTTTATCACAGGAACAAATTTTGCTTAATTTTCCAGAGAATGTTGACATGAGAGTTGGGGGTACATGGCTAAAAAAGTATATTTCAAAGGGTACTCCACTGTAATAAAATTTGAGAACCACTACACTAATGTACATATCTGTAGTATGATTTGGTGACTAATTATCATACCTATAATTACAACTAATGATATCATTATCTATTGTTTGAACTTCATCACTGTAGAATTAGTCTAATGATAAACTGCCCCTTATGAGATAATAATGGGTGATTTAAGTTCATTATATTACTTTGTCTTTGGTGAATTAATATAGAAAAGCCCAGTCCGGGAACAACAGACCAATGCTGATGGTACATGTTGGAGAAATGAGGTTATTTCTTTTAGTTTCAGGTTGATGGAGACAATTATCATGATAAAAAGAAGTCCAATGCGATGGTGAGGATGTAGGACAGTCCGGTGTAAATGCTGTTCTACTGTACGTGAACATGTTAAAGGTTCATCAAAGACAGACCAGCGTGAACTGTCTCGGATCCTCATGGCTGTGGTCATGTGATCATGTTGGTACGGTAACCCACATGCCGTCGCCTCCACCATCGTCTCCATCCGTCACAGTCTGGCCCCGCCTCCTCCGACTGCGGCGATGCTATATTTAAGTTTTCCAGAGTGTTCCTGGAGGTGTTCAGCTCCTCACACCAGATGTTCGACAGCTGTGTTGGTCTGATTTCACCCGGGGGGGGGTCCGGGGGGGGGTTTGCTCCTTCATCTGTCCTGTCTGCGTCTTCCTTCCCAACATTAGCTTTAATTCGCTGCTTTAAAATAACTGAAGAACATCCCTGACATTAACTCTGACCATCCATCCTCCCCACCCACTGCCGCCGCCACTGCCTCCCCCCCCTCCCCCCTACTTCTGAAAAGGGAATGAGGGCGGTTCCAGAGCCGGACTGGGTGAAGCCGGAGCCCATTTCTCACTGCTAGACAAGCACCCGTGTTCCACCTGAAACGCCTTTGGATTTACGCCGTGAACTGCAGCCATCTTTCTTGCGTTAATCACCTCGGGGCTGGGTGCTCGGCTCGCCACGTCCCCAGGCCGATGGATGACCCGCAGGGGAAATCGAATGGAAACCAGCCAAGCCTGACGATCCTCAAGTACTTTCTAGGTCCCACACTGGGAGACAGCAAAGTAATTCAGTGTTTTCACCGGAGGCTCTGCTGCTAATTCACTGCATGTTGTAATCTGTTCCTCCAAAAAACACAAACTGGAGACACACTGCACTTTTATGACAACAAATGCACGACTACGGGTCCGACTGCAGGTCAGGGTTCGGCCTCATTAGACTCAAAAACATATCATTAGCCTCATTGCATAATTACACTTTACACTTTTTTTCACTTGTTTTCATGAGCTGAACGTAGAAGACTTCCTAATCATAAACTGTGAGGTTTTCCTGTAAAATATTTACTAATCTAACAAATAATCATATTAAAGGCCTTTCAGAAGCTGCGTGTGGATGTGTAATCAACATTAGTTTAGGATGTGACAGGTGTTGGGTTCAAGTCCCGGACAAGCCCCCAGTTTTACCCATGAACAGCTCCATAAACGCATCATTCAGCATAAAAAGGTCACATGTTATCCTCATGTCATAAATTTCTAACTCATCCACAAATGGACAAAAGTCTGTGGACATGTTAAATTCAGGTGTTTCTTTTCTAACAGGGGTCCAGGAAACAACAAAAATAATGACTAATATCATAATATAGTTTTATATTGGATAAATATCATTGCATTGGTTAGTTTGGTTTAAATGATCTTTTCTTCCAAAATGTTTCAGAGGGTTTTGACTTTACTTCTCTCAACACTGATTTTTCTTTTTATCCATGATTAGGATTTTAAATGTTCTTCCTCTAAATTTCTAAAATATTTTTCCTGTTCTGACTGTAAATAATAATTTTCGACCACAACCATCTACTTTCGTCATATCTCACTGAGGAAGGAAAATCTCCCTGTAAACTTTAAGGAAGTATTGATGGTTTTAAATTATATGGGCAAAAATATTGGGACACGTCACGTCTACAGCTATAAGATGTGGGTTGGACATAGAAACATCAACATTAATAATCAATATGATATTTATCCCAATACAAAACTATATTATGACATTAGTCATTATTATTATTATTATTATTATTATTATTATTATTATTATTAAGAAGAAGAATGGATTTGATTTTTACAACGCTTTTCAAGGCACCCAAAGCGCTTCACATTATTGATCCATTATTCATTCACTCTCACATTCTCCCTCTAGTGGTGGTAAACTACATTTGAAGCCACAGCTACAAATCACTGACGGAAGTGTGGCTGACATTTTGTGCCGACGGTCGCTCCAACCACCACCAAACATTCATACACTAGTGTGAGTGGCACTGGAGGCAAGGAGGGTGGAGTGTCTTGCCCAAGGACACAACGGACTGACGATGACAGAGTGGGATTCGAACCACTAACCCTTCAGTTATTGGATGATCTGCTCTACCACCTGAGCCCCCTATTATTGTTTTGTATCTTAGACCCCTGTTAGAAAAGAAACACTTTAATTCAACATGTCCACATACTTCTGTCCATTTGGGCTCATACATCACCAGTGACCCAGAATAGATATGATTATAGTTTGAAAAAAGTCTGTCAAAGTCGAAATTTTAATGAATTAATTTTTTTTTTCCCATTTACTTATAATGAACGAAATGTCTATGCTGTCCGTGTCTCTGCTGACATCACCGCACACATAGACATGATGACATCAGCTGGATCGATGCCAAAATAAGACACAGTTACGTGCGAGGGGTGGGGTGTGTTGTGCCCGGCACCATTTGTTTGGTTTCTAAAGTCAGAACTCCAGTTAAAAAGCACTTTCCAAATGGATCGGTTTTATTAAGATTTAATGTCAAGTTTTCAGCTGCAGAAACAAAGATCCTCAAAAAACTGCAAGTCAAACAAAATATGTCAAAGTAGAACTCCCAGGATGCATTTCAAGCATCAACTATCTGATCTCACAGCCTCAAATTCTGCACTTTCTAAAAAATTCCAGCTACAGTTTGATGCAGCTTTTGTAAAAAAATAAAATAAAATAAATAAAAAATGTAATAACCTTGTAAATGTGTTAAGATGTCAGACAAAGATGAGCTGAATGTGAGCGTTTTTTATCTGGTCTTTATCCGAGACTGAAGTGGATGTTTAAGGCCTTCAACCTTTCCCATCACGCTGCTCCTTAATGGTCCGTGCACTATTCGAGCGCTCACAAAACAAACTAATTAAATGAATGTGCAGGTTGTGGTTGAGTAAATGGACGCTTTATCTCCTCGGTTGCTCTTAGGGATTTGCAGATAATTCAGGAAACTGTGATGATTCCTAGAAGCAGTTTAAGACCAGAGCAGGAGGATTAATGAGCACTGCCGGACCCAGAACATGACCCGGACCCACATGAGGTGGAGCTGAGCCCACGTGGATGCTAAAACCTGGTCTGAACAGGTCCAACATCCTCCATCTCACACAGAAAAACAACAACACACATTTGCTTTCACTGTGAGTGTTTCCAGCTCCGTCTGCTGCCAAGTGCTAATGAACAGGGTTTGGATGAGAAATGATGGGTTGGAACCATTTGGGTGTGCTTCTGCAACAGGACATTACCATTCATTTGAATTTTTTCAGACTTTTTTTAATACTCGCTCATCATTTCAGTGAAAACAGAGGGAGATGGTGAGTGTTTGTAACAGGCTGTTAACGCTGCAGAATGACCAGAGATGCGGATGCAAATACACACCGATGACTGAACGGGAGCGCAAATAAAGAGGATTATGGATGAAAAAAAACACCACAGAAGAAGAATGGGTCGGTTAGAGAAGTAGTAGTAGTGGTATGAGTCTGCTGATCCAATGGACAAAGATAACGCTGTCAAAATAAACACAACATTTAGCTCTAATAGAAACTTCAGTGTGAACCTACTGAGATAAGATAAGATACAATAAGATAAGATAAGATACAATAAGATAAGATAAGATACAGTAAGATAAGATAAGATAAGATACAATAAGATAAGATAAGATACAGTAAGATAAGATAAGATAAGATAAGATAAGATAAGATAAGATACAATAAGATAAGATACAATAAGATAAGATAAGATACAGTAAGATAAGATAAGATACGATAAGATAAGATACAGTAAGATAAGATAAGATACGATAAGATAAGATACAGTAAGATAAGATAAGATAAATGTACAGCAGCACAAGAAAATATGTATCAAATACAACAAAAAATAAGATAAAAAATATAAAAATGTGTTAAAATGACTAAGAATGATTTAAAAAATTACTACTGATAATAATAGCTAAAGTAATAAGTGTAGTACTAGAGCACATAAGCTCAAATATAAAATATGCATGTCATAAAATTAATTTAATCACATTATTCCAATGAGTGAACACAGTTTTACTAATCAGCTGATCATTAAAGTACAAAACATATAAAGTATTTTGACCATTCACTGTAATTCACCCATAAAGACCCAGAACTACTTTTGTGGCAGCTCCCAAATACATTTTTCTTCCTTTAGCTCCTGTAGATGGCGTCCTCCTGTACAGATGCATTCTTGAAATCTGCTGTTGAGATTCCTCATTGATCACTGCAACATCTCAGCTGGGATTCTGTGAATTTCATCCTGAATTCTCTGTTTTAACTCATCCAGAGTTCTCGGTCGAGTCGTGTACACTTTACTGTTGAGATAGCCCCGCAAGAAAATATCACAAATGGACATATCTGGCGATCTAGGGGGGCAGGGAACGTTACCCAATCTTGAGATCACACATAAAACAATTTTATGGCTAAGGCACACTGTTGCCCGCTCCGCTGATCCACGGTGACTAAAATGGCGTGTTTACTTGCTCAAGGTCACTGTCTCGCAGTGCTGCCACTTGCTCATGTCAATTGCCAATACGCACTTCAAAAACTCCTGTTTTTTTGGGTCACCCTGTATTTTCCCATATTTAATTTACTGATCATATAAATCTTCATAAAAGCTCAGATTAAAGTTGAGGGTCATTACATCAAAAGCAGAGAAAACTGTAGAAAAAGTGACTTTTTCAGTCAAATCTATAATTAACTGAACATAAAGCCAGTGTGTTCACCTACTGTCATTGATCAAACTGCATGGGTTTTACCAGTGAAACAGTGTTGTAGAAGATGACAGTGTTTCCATGGTAACTAAATGGGTAATATCTGATAACCATGAAAAGCTGCATTTTACACCAAGTATTTACATGTAATTATAATATTAGTGGATCAACAGGTATGAAACACTTACATCAGTGGCTGCTTTTAGTCGCTGTTTGGGTCTTAATGGGTTAAAATTATTATTAAACGCCCGTCGTAATGTTAATGTTTGACATTTTTCTGATAAATGTTCGCTGTATTTCCTTTGATGTTGAAATATAAGTTTAAATTCAATGGACAGATTTATCACAGCATAAACCATCAGATGTGACATTTTAATTTTGACAGTTTTTAAAGGTTAGACTTATCCAGAGTTTTAAAAAAGCAGTTTATGAAAAAGTTTAATGCAGTTTATCATTATCCACCTGAATTTTGGGACAAGGCTGTTGTTAAAGACTAGTGTGACAAGACATTAAATTTTCAGTAAATTTAATTAAAACAAGTGACTAAAGCATGTTTTCACCTCATTTAAACCTGATTAAACACTGATTCTACTGAGGAATAGAGTCCATTAAATGCAGGACATATGATATGATATATATATATATATGTCATGGAACTTCCTGTGATAGGTTCAGCAGAAGACTTGAAGTGGGCATGTGCAGAGTGTGACCTCCACAGCTCGTGCGTGATTGGATGAATTGACTGTATTACAACAGTATTGTCTTTAAGTTGATATAAGGACTAACAGATGTGCATTATTCATCCACTGTTGGCCTTCAGCTAACACCAATGGGAAATATTGTATGTTCTCAAATAAAAACAGGAAGCAGTGAAGTAAACCTGACCCCAACATAAAGGCCAGATTTTCAAG
Source organism: Ostorhinchus rueppellii (assembly GCA_030068375.1). NCBI lineage: Eukaryota > Metazoa > Chordata > Actinopteri > Kurtiformes > Apogonidae > Ostorhinchus > Ostorhinchus rueppellii. Next base: position 33,293,810 of record JAQQZY010000023.1, read on the forward strand.
AATTGCACAACTGCAGATGTACAGTACCTCCTGGTAAACACAGTGTGTACAGCTGTAGTTCAATATATTTAACCCTTTATAAGTCACTCATAGAAATACTATTTTCAACCTTAGTGTGTTATTGCAGCACATTAAAAAAAAAGATTTTATTATTATTATTATTATTATTATTATTATTATTATTATTATTATTATTATTATTATTATTATTATTAT
>JAQQZY010000023.1:33318495-33331193 GCA_030068375.1 Ostorhinchus rueppellii
TACAACTATATACAAATATTACAACCATATACAATTAAATACAAATATTAAAACTTCATACAATTATTGCAACTATATACACCAATTACAACTGTTACAACTATATACAACTATTACAACTACATACAAATGTTACAACTATATACAATTATTACAACTATCACAATTATATACAACTATTACAACTATTACAACTATATAAAGCTATTACTACTATACTCAACTATTGCAACTATATACAATTCTTACAACTATATACAAGTATTACAACTATATACAACTGTTACTACTATATACAATTATTACAACTATTACCACTATGTACAACTATTACCACTATATACAACTATTACAACCATATACAACATGATAATATTGGTGTAAATTCCATTTTATTGTGTAAAATATGTCTGGTTTTTCTCGTCCTTTCAACACTGTTGACCTAACAACTGCACTTGCACACCAGTTGAACTGAAGACTCCGCAGGGCTTCATCTACTGATAAGTTATCTTAAATTGGTTTATTATTGGGATCCAGTGGTGCATTCAGGGAATCTGAAGGGTTAAAGGACAGATTAATGTCATGTGGATGGTCCGGATGTGTCACTGCAATGGTTTCCACTCCTCCCTGACACTGTAGGGTCTCAGTTGAATGTATGAATGGACTAATTGAGGTTCTTTATGTGCAGAGGTCTAAATATATCTGGTTATGTCTGTGGGTTCTGTGGCAGCCGGCCGGTGCAGATGGCAGCGCTCACATCACGTCCACTTCAACACAGTCTTATTGTCTTTGTCCAAATATACGTCAGCGACTTGCTCCGTTAACACCACAAAGGAAGAACTCCACGAATAGCTCAGGGAAGATGGAGGAGATAATGAACAATGGTGCAGAACATGAGCTCGGTGCACTTCTGCATCTGTGGATTTAAAAAAATACATATCTTCTTTTCTAAGTATTTCTGATGTTCTTACATGTGAAAATGTAAAAATTTCCAACACCATACTGGAGACATAATGAAAACCATGTTAAAGATGTAAGTTAGTGTCAAAAAGACATTGCAAGGTGATTTTCTCAGACATATGTGTACTTTGTTCTTTGTTCTTTGAGTCAGTTATTCAGTGTTTAGTTCAAAATGATGTCTGGATTTATCATGAATATTATAAACTAATGTAAAGGATGAAAATCTAATGTTCAGTGCAAGGAAATAAAAAAACAAACAAATAAGCAAATAGAATGAAAGGACAGGAAGCCAAAATCTATATAAAAATACAAGAACAGTAAAGGATTAGACAAGTAAAAGATGCAAAAGAAGAGAAAAATCAGGCAAAAGATGAAAAAAATGCTACTAAAAACAAGGCAGAACCTTTGAAAACTGATGTATATAACTAAAATTACATGAAATTAAACCAGTTATCACTGCTGTCATTGGACCAGAGATGTAGTATCTCAACAGAACAATCACAGATAAATAACTAGAAAAGTATTCAGAGAGCGCAGACCTCCGCCAAGGTAATGTTTGTACTTTCCTCCACTAGATGGTGCTGAATGACCTCATATGCAACTCAGTACCATCATGTCCTATCTCCCAATGATAAAGAAACCTTTAAAAAACATTCCTGGATCCAGACGGTGATCCAGATCACCACCAAAAATGTAATCATTTGTTCCTCGTCCCATTTTTACAGATTCCTGAAAATTTCATCCATATCTGTTCGGAACTTTTCAAGTAATTTTGAACACAAACAAACAAACAAACAAACACATAAACGCTGGCAAAAACATATAACCCCATCAACACAATAATAAGTAACAAGAACAAAATAAGCCACAAATGGAACAAAATTGTAGAAAAAATAATAAACCATTTGAGTTTGATCAGTGAGATTGGATGGAGACACTTGGTTTATAATTAATTAATGATAGTTGTAACTGAAAAAGTCAATTTTACGTCAGTTTTCTCTGTTATTATATAACAGCGTTTGGATTTACTCTGAGTTTGATCAGTGAATTAAATATAGGAAAATACCAGCTTCACACTGAAAAAAATTAAAATGCACAGGATACTATTACAATAAATCGCTGAAGAAAAAGTTAAATTAAATGTAGAGAAATCTTCATTTGTGAACTGAAGCTAAATTATCACTGGGCCTTTCAGGGTTAAAACTCAGACCTTCTTCTGATGTAACTGCCATCCCCACTGAATCCTGTCACTGAATGTGATGGTTCTGCAGGTTTTTGTTCCAGTTTAATGCCACAGAGGTTTATTTCTCTGATTAGTTTGAAGGGAATCAGTGAAATCCACCATGTTTGACCAAAACGCTGACTGGACGGAGTTTAGAACACGCCTTCCTGTGTCCAAACAGGAAACCAGACATGAATAAATTAAACATCTGTTGGGAAAAAAATTAATACCACGAACAAACAAGTAAGAATGATTATTGATGGTCTCATTCCATTAACCATGATAAGAACATGGACGTCAGCATCAATAAATTAGACCAAATAAAGATGTTCATATCAAAAATGATCAGTTATTATCATGGAAAAGGTCAAATCTATATTTATAATTATAATTAGCTCAAAGGCTGATTTTCTGTCCTGAGATGAAGAAAGAAGATGCTCATTAGTGGTTTGAAATGATCCATAAAACAAACGTAAGACATGAAAAAAAAATGTGAAGGACAATGCTACAACAAAAAAAAAAAGATGTAAAAATCACACAAAGAAAAAAATAGAAGATATAAAGCAAGATAAAAAACTTTATTAAAGATGAAAGATCAAACAAGATGAAAATTATGTAAAGTCAAATTAATGACAGAAAATATATGAAATGTTATATAAAAAAATAAAAACGTCTGGACCAAACTAAGATGTAAAAGAAAAAAACAAAGTGGTCCTTGGGTTTGGGTTTAGTTTGATGATAAATCAGTTTTATATTGTGAACATTATGTTGAGCTTCAGCTGCTTTTACTGCTTCACAACCGGGTCTTTGTCATTTGACACAGGACGTATTCACAAGTGGAAAGTCTTTGGTCTGCTTATTTGACTCAGATCGAATGTGGACTTTATTTTTCTTGTTTGGGTCAGATCACATTCTCATTGCGCTTTTTGCTATTGGACCAAAATGTGTAAACAGAAGCACATGTGTCGGACTGTACTGGCATTGGACAGAAAAGTTGGGGGCGGGGTGAATCAGAGGCAGCGGGTGTTGAGGAAAACAACCATGGAGGTCCTACATCAGGGGTGTCAAACTCATTTTAGTTCAGGGGCCACATGCAGCCTAATATGGTGTAAAGTGGGCTGGACCAGGAAAATAATCGAAATAATAGGATCACTTTTGAGTGAAAAAATTAAAATTCCATCATGAAAATGTTTACATCTGTGAATTTTACTCAAACATAATATGAAGACGAACAACCTGAAAATTATTTGGTAGATTTAGTGCAATGTTAGTAATATTACACCTTAGTTTATCATTTGCACACACACATGCATCACAACTTAAAGATCCCAAAAACACAACACATGAAATAACAGGCAGAATATTATTCAAATTCCACATATTTCTATGAAGAGATTTCAGGTTATTCACTTTTTTTTTTTGTTTTTCATAAAAGGCTAGTGTGTAAATGTAAACATTTGTGTGTATTTTTCCCATATATATATATATATATATATATATATATAAACAGTTTTCACTATCTATAGGTTATTTATAGGTTACTGGGTGGCTGGATAGTATTTTACTGGTCTGATCCACTTTAGATTGAATCGACCTGAAATGATTTTAACATCCTTGATTGCTGATAGCTTCAGTGTAAATCCAGCATTTCACAAATTTATTCAGGGGCCAGATTGAACTCTTTGGCGGGCCGGATTTGCCCCCCGGGCCGTATGTTTGACACCTGTGTCCTACATTAAGTTATCGTTTGTGAAATATTTATTCTACTTTTACCGACACAAATGTACAAAAATAATCTGAACTGTAAAGAACAGCTCATTTCATGGTCTGTGCACGTGACTAAATGTCAGTGCGACATTCAGAGTCCTCATTGCTCCACGTCTGTCCACGGCTCATGCTGCCGTTAGCTCTGACTACCTGTGCAGGTACTTGCAGTGGCTTCGGTGGCTCGTCAAACACTGTTTCCTTCTTCCTGGGTTGGGTTCGGTCCAGATAGGGCATGATTGGCGGTCCGACCTCATTCCACCTACTCACACAAGAATTGGACTGGGCCCCAGCTCTCAGACCTGGATCTGGTTTTGGACCCAGGCCCAGTCTCTGACCTGGGCCTGGTCTTGGATCTGGGCCTGGTCTTGGACCCAGGCCTGGTGGCAGACCCGTTCCCCCTCAGATTGATGCTGCCGGTTGTGGACTGACATGTTGGATAATCACAGACCAGTGTAGGACTCCCAGCTCTAATGTCCTCATACATCATGTTCAGTCGAGTGTGAGTTCTGAACCAATTGTTTGAATTATTGTCGAATGCGGGACGACTTTTCCTGAACAAACACCATGAATCAGGAATGAGTTCATCTGAAAAACATCAGCATATTTTCCCTCTTTTACCTTCAAGCTTCTGGGTGAAGTTTTGTGATAATGAACAGAACCATCAGATCTGTGTGTCAGATACACACACTTCTGTCCTTATATAAGTTTATGTAACGTCTGCACAGCCCTGTTGCATTGTGGGTCTTTTCTGATCAATCAATTTCAATTATTCTGTCATTTTACAGGTCATTATTTTTATTTTATTATTTTACTGGTGATTATTTTTGTTTTATTATTTTACTAGTCATTATTTTTATTTTATTATTTTACTGGTCATTATTTTATATTATTATTATTTTACTGGTCATTATTTTTATTTTATTATTTTACTAGTCATTATTTTTATTTTATTATTTTACTGGTCATTATTTTATTTTATTATTTTACTGGTGATTATTTTATTTTATTATTTTACTGGTTATTATTTTATTTTATTATTTTACTGGTCATTATTTTTATTTTAGTATTTTACTGGTCATTATTTTATATTATTATTTTACTGGTTATTATTTTATTTTATTATTTTACTGGTCATTATTTTTATTTTATTATTTTACTGGTCATTATTTTATCTTATTGTCGTACTGGTCTGATCCACTTTGGATCATTTTGGTCTGAATGTGGAACCTGCTCTGTCATCACTTAGACGTCTCTGTCATAAAGCCTCCATCCTGGGATCAGACGTCCTCGTTGGCCATTGTTACCTCCTGCTGTGGGGTCTGCCGATGTCATCCGGTTGTTGTTGTCTCGTTTCCTGTTCCGTCGTGGTATCGGCAGCATTGGCCTGGTCGGAGGCGGAGCTTGGGGGAATCAGCAGGGCCAGACTGGGCTGGATCACACAGCGCTGACTCCCACTCCAATCAGACCGTCCTTGTTCTCCATCATTACTCTCCACCAGCAGCTGCTTCTCTTCGTGTTGTCTCCGTCGTCTCATTTGTCACTCTGTCTGCCCTTGCTCACATCGTCCTTATGTTTCTTATGCATAATCTGAAATGACTCCCTGTTGTCAGATCCAGTCTTGGTGCTGGTTTTGCTGGTGAAAGGTTTTGCTGGAAGATGTAATCAATACTGGGAACCCTGGGCCATTATGGAAATCAAGGTGCATTAAAAGGTGCATTAAAAGGTGCACCACTGCGTAAATGGAGCCGACTGCTCAGCAAAAGCATGAATATTACACCCAGTTTAAGATCAGCCTGTTTACAACTTAATACTGGAGGTGAAGATGCTTTTATGGTGCACTTCCTGTCACACCTTTATTATGACAGCTAGCATCTTACAGCTAAAAACATCCCATTTATTAGATGGATAAGCATCGAGTAAAACCCAAAAAGGTTCATTTTAATCAAAGCTTTAAGCATCAGCATCGTCCAACATGAAGAACAGCAGAGAGTTAACAACAACTGAGGATCAAATATCGTTTAAGTTGAGAGCAGGGTCGTGTTTTTCATCTGTCTGGAGCAAAAAACTAATGGATAGACGATGGATATGGATTAAACAGTGTGGACTCACAGCTGCATCCATCAATGTTATTTATTCCACACAGATTTACTGAGACGGGTGCTTTACTCACTGGATAAACACCAGATAAAATATAAGTTTTACTCATAGAAGTTAAATAGCTGTTGGATAATATTAAAACCAAATGATTATTCAGTTTAATTAGTTATAACAAGTATTAAGTCATTAGAAAGGATGACAACATGCAGATTACAGCTTCATTTGCTGTGGTTTTAACTGGTCGACCACAGGTATGTCAGTAGTTAGCATTAGCTGTTTTAGCAAAGTACTTGTTAGCAAACAAAGAAAATCTGTCTTCCAACAATATTTCTGGTGTTTGTTATGTTTTATGAAATATAAAGTATTTGCTCTTTTTCATCTAACAATATGACTGGATTTGCTGTAATATTGTACCAGGTCTATATTGAAGGAGGTCTGCAGTACCTTTAGGCCTATATTCATAATATCCTCCATTTAATAAATAGAGTTGTTTTTTTTTAAAGAACTGTGTTAAACTTTTCAGCACTTTTCAACACTTCTTTCAGTTGTTTCACATTAAACATCTTTAGAGATGTAGCTCTTTTATCCATTGATGTTACTGTGATAAAAACAGTTTCACCTCAAATTAATACAGTGGTTCTCAATCCTGGTCCTCGAGGGCCGCTATCCTGCATGTTTTAGATGTTCCCCTCTTCCAACACACCTGACGGTCGTTATCAGGCTCCTGCAGAGCTTGTTGATAGGCTGATCATTTGAATCAGGTGTGTTGGAAGAGGAACACATCTAAAACATGTAATAATGATAATAATACATTTTATTTATATAGCGCTTTTCTGGACACTCAAAGACGCCTGTAGGATAGTAGCTCACGAGGACCAGGATTGAGAACCCCTGAATTAATACAAGTTCTTTGGCAGAAGGAACAAGTGAAGATAAAAGCTGCATTTCCAGTTCGTGGAACCGACTCGACTCGACTTAACTCGACTCGGGTACCAGACACTATTCCTGAAGGCCGTTTCCATTACAGGATACTACTGACTTTAGAGTACCTGGGTGTCGTAGTCACACTGCAAGTAACTTCTGTGACATCTGCTCAGAGAGTTACTGATAAACTCGCTCGCTGCGTGTTGTCCTGTCAACCTCAATCTTTTCATCGGCAACCGAGGACAGAAATATTTGAACTTTCTTGACCGACCACGGTGTTGTTTTGCAGGCTGTCATCATGGATGAGCCTAGCAGTATTTTTCCTGTAAACCTCTGAGTCTTTTCTTTTTTTTAATGGTGTGTCGCACACTGATGACGCAATGATGCAGAGACAACTCTCTGACCAATCAGTGGTCGGCAGTGTTTACACGTCACATTTTAGCATCTCTTCACCTGTTTTGGAACCTCAGCTGAGCATATACTAGAAAAGTAGTACCAGGTACCAGATTCCACTTTTTTTTTACATGATGGAAAGGTGAAAAGGCAGAGTCGAGTCGAGTCAAGCTGGTATCATGAGGTAGAAACGCAGCAAAAGAGACTAAGGACAGAGATGAACTTGTATTTATTTTCACTCTGTTGCAGCATTTCTGTGCATTTTTCCTTTAGCTCCTTGTGATGGGTATGAAGGCTTGACAGACATAGCAACAGTAACTAAGGGAAGTGTAGTCAATAAAAAAAAAAAAAAAAAAAAAAAAGGCCACCCTATTAAAGAGCACTGTGTCTGCATTTCACATGGTCTATATTCATGAGTGGACCCTGGTTTATCGCCGTGGGACCTTGTTATGTGCATCCTCTGCCGCCGGCCGTTCACTGTTTTATGTCTTAATAGTGCGTCGTGTACAGTTTGACTTGGTTTTCTTGTTCAGATCGACTCAGAGCTCCAAACCCCGCTAGAGTTTACACTGCTGACAATGAATAAACACTTGTCGGTGCGTGTACACAGGCGTCTAATCCCTGCACACACTGTAAACACTGTGATGCTAATGCACAGCACACGGCAAACTCCAAAAGCAAAGGGAACGAGAGGAGAATAGCCCCGAGCTGTTGTCGGTACAGGAAAGGCAGACACCAGGCTGGCATCAGGACATTCTACGTCTATGATGCAGGACAAGGTTCGTGTGCAGCACTTAAAGGAGGTGTGTTGTACAGCGTGAATGTACATGGGCCACGTTGACCGGACGGATCATCACAGCGACGGGTCATGTAGCTGCAGCAGCACAAACATCAGAGTCCTGAAAGCTCCAGGTTTAGGTGTACAGCACTCGTCAGCACTCAGATAGGACACGAAAACCTGCACAACAGCTGCTCAGTGTGAATGTACTGACGGATGAAGAGGAAATACAGCTGAGTGTGAGTGGAAGTCTATTTATTATAACACAGGGGCTGGACGTTAGTTTGAGCTACTGTGGAAACGTCAGACAAATGAGGATTTAATGGGAGCGTTTGGAGTTGGAGCTAGGGTTGGGTTCAGGTTCAACAGGTTCAGGTTCAGCAGGTTCAACAGGTTCAGGTTCAGGAGGTTCAGGTTCAGCAGGTTCAGGTTCAACAGGTTCAGGTTCAGGAGGTTCAGGTTCAGGTTCAGGTTCAGCAGGTTCAGATTCAGGTTCGGCAGGTTCAGGTTCAACAGGTTCAGGTTGTTCAGGTTCAGCAGGTTCAGGTTCCGCAGGTTCAGGTTCAACAGGTTCAGATTCAGGTTCAGGTTCAGCAGGTTCAGGTTCAACAGGTTCAGATTCAGGTTCAGCAGGTTCAGGTTCAGCAGGTTCAGATTCAACAGGTTCAGGTTGTTCAGGTTCAGCAGGTTCAGATTCAACAGGTTCAGGTTGTTCAGGTTCAACAGGTTCAGGTTCAGCAGGTTCAGGCTCAACAGGTTCAGGTTGTTCAGGTTCAGCAGGTTCAGGTTCAGCAGGTTCAGATTCAGGTTCAGCAGGTTCAGGTTCAACAGGTTCAGATTCACGTTCAGCAGGTTCAGGTTCGGCAGGTTCAGGTTCAGCAGGTTCAGATTCAACAGGTTCAGATTCACGTTCAGCAGGTTCAGGTTCAACAGGTTCAGGTTATTCAGGTTCAGCAGGTTCAGGTTCAGCAGGTTCAGGTTCAACAGGTTCAGATTCAGGTTCAGGTTCAGCAGGTTCAGGTTCAACAGGTTCGGATTCAGGTTCAGCAGGTTCAGGTTCAGCAGGTTCAGATTCAGGTTCAACAGGTTCAGGTTCAGCAGGTTCAGGTTCAGCAGGTTCAGATTCAGGTTCAGCAGGTTCAGGTTCAACAGGTTCAGATTCAGGTTCAGCAGGTTCAGGTTCGGCAGGTTCAGGTTCGGCAGGTTCAGGTTCAACAGGTTCAGGTGTTTCAGGTTCAGCAGGTTCAGGTTCACCAGGTTCAGATTCAGGTTCAGCAGGTTCAGGTTCAACAGGTTCAGATTCAGGTTCAGGTTGTTCAGGTTCAGCAGGTTCAGGTTCGGCAGGTTCAGGTTCGGCAGGTTCAGGTTCGGCAGGTTCAGGTTCGGCAGGTTCGGGCTGAGCAGCTTCAGGTTCAGATTGACAGGTACTGTTCTAAACCCAGCAGATCCCAGATCAGTCCGTTCAGACTCATCAGTTCATCAAACTGACAAACTACACACATTTGGACATGCTGTGTTTACATTGTGTTGCTATGACAACCAGCCACACTGAGGCGCTACCTCCTAAAACTCACATAAAATCAAGACCAGTTGATTTCATTGATCAGTTAAAAACAGACATGTCAAAATAATAATAATAATTGACTTTATTGATTTCCCTCTACATTTATAGCTGTAGTTTTAATGCTTTCTACATTTTTATTGATTTTGTGTTATTTTGCATCCCAATACTAACTGATTTCAGTCTACATGGATTAATCTCTGATCAAGTGACGAATAACATCCGCAGAAAGTGCTTTACGTAGATCTCAGTAATAATTCACTGTATTAGAGACTGGAGGGCTGGTGAACTGATAATGAACATTAATGTAGAGGTGAATGTTCAAGTAAACAGACAAAAACAGCTCCATGCTGACGTCTGGTTAGTTCCTGATTAGAGGATTAATATGATCAGCACCTGGTGACAGGAGTTCATCATTAACCCAGTCCAGTCTCAGTCTTCAACTGTTAAAATACTGGATAAATTACAGTGTAATAATTCTGAAAAGAATGAGCAAATTGATAACAGACATGGTTGTATTTTTACTAATTCGGGCCTGTTTAATTTATTTGAGTTCAGGTTCCACATTCAGACCAATATGATCTAAAGTGGATCAGAACCAGTAAAATAAGAACAGAATAACCAAGAAAGGATGACAAATGCAAACTTTTCTTTATGTTTTAGAGTGAAAATAGTAAAATTATATAATAAAAATGTTTGCATCTACAAGGTATTCTTGAAAAAATGTGAATAACATGAACAACCTGAAATTTCTTGGGAAAAATAGGTGTACTTTTATTACTGTTCTTCCTCAGGTTATCCTGTCCACATGTATATTATAACTTACAGATCACAGAGGTTCTACAAATATACAGAGTGAATATTCATCCAATTACACTGTTTTAGATTAAAACATTTCAGGTTGTTCATATTTGTTCAGTTTATTCACATTTTTTGTGAAAGGATAGTTTATAACTGTGAACATTTTTGTGTAATTTTAATTTTTTGTACTAAAACATATAGAAACATTTGTAGTTGTCATTATATATAGGGTATTATGATAGTCTTGACTTGTCTGAACCACTTATATCCTCAGTGTAGTTTTTGCACTTCACAAATTCATCCCAGCAGCCAAATTGGAAGCTTTGGCGGGTCGGTTCTGGACCACGGGCCATATGTTTGACCAGCCTTATCTAAAGTTGCTGTAACTCTGGTTCAGGTTCAGGTTCTTTGTCCAGATCCAGTCATGTTAGTGATGTAGCCTCCAGAATATCAACTGTCGTTTGGCGCCAAATTCACCCAATGGAGTCAAAGCGCAGCAGTCACTCATCTCTGAAACCTTCTGAATGGCATCATGGGAAGTTTTGTGTTGAATCTGGAAGCTGAACACTCACCACCCACTCTTCAAGCCACCCTTCTGTCCTCCACATTCAACCCCATCATGTCCAAGCGGTGGTGGAGAAGCAGCAGCTGGTGCATCCATGTGTTTGTGAGGACACACATGGTGTCTTCAGCCAGGGGGGTGGGGGCTGGGGGGGGGATCTGCCAGAGCCTCGGGAGTCAATGGGATTCAACAAATACAGATAATTCAGAGGAAGAGGAGGGACACTATCCTCATCCAGCTGCTTTCTGCTTCTTTCCACTTGAGTCAAGATCCCATTGGCTGCAGCTCAGACATCTATAAGTGGTCAAACCTCCCTCCTTCACAACCTGCATTAGATCAGTATTTAACCCTTAAAGACCCAAACATCCACCTTTAACCCAAACCATCTGCTCATGAAACTTTTTGATATCCACCAGGCCTGTCAATACATGTCAATAATTGGGGTAAAATACAGTTTTCATGGTCATCAGATATGACCCATTTGGACGTTCAGAGACTCCGTAGTTACCACGGAAGCACCCTCATCTTCTACAGTATTGATTCAACAGTAAAACCCATGGAGTTGGACTAATGACAGTGGATGGACACACCGGGTTTATGTTCAGTTAATGATATCTTTGCTTAAAAAGTCACTTTTTCATGAGTTTTCTCTATTTCTGATTTAATATTTCTCAACTTTAATGTGAGCTCTAATGAATGTTCAGTTAATGAGAGATTGGTCTGTAGAAGTCACTCTTTCTTCAGTTTTCTCTGTTTTTGCTATAATAACCTTTGAATTATCTCTGAATTTTCATGAATATCTAAATCAAAGGTACAGTAGGAAAGACCGTGATTTATTGTAAAAATAAATAAATAAATAAATAAATAAATAAATAAATAAATAAAGAGGATACTATTATAATAAATGTTGATAAATCACTTTATAAAGGTTAAATATAGAGACAAATTCATCTGAGAAGTGACATAAAAGTATCACTGGGTCCTTATGGGTTAAATTAGACCTAATTCCAGCTGATCTATCACTAGAACCAGCTCTGTTCAGGTTCTGACTGTGTTCTGCTGTGACACATCTACCCAGCGGGCGGCGGCTTAAACAGCCCAACACTCAAAGTCAGCGCCGTTTGTTGTGTGAAACTGCTTTTGCTCGACTTATTCTTGGAAAACTGTCACAACTCCTTCAAACACCGACTCACAACTCTTCCGCTGCAGTGGCGCTGAACTCCACAGCAGAATAAAGGTTAGTGGTATCACAGCTTTGACTGACGGCACCGCTCAGCCAACGCAAACGCCTGCTCTTATCTGTCCTGTCAGGAATTCCACGCTCGTACTGTTGTGAGTTATTCCAACATATGTCACATTTACACATTTATCACCCGCAGAGATGACTGTGACTCCACCAAAACATGTTACTGACAAGCACAGAAGCACTAATACATGTGGCATAAATAATAATAAAAAACAATCATCATCATAAAAATACACATAAACACTACTTAGCAATAGCAATTAGCATTAGTACACATTAGGATTAGTGGGCTGAAGGAACCTGGGAACCAACTCCAGATCCACATCAGCTCCATTATCGGGGTTAGAATGGGGGGGGGGGGGGGGGGTACCTGGAGAACCGGTAAAG